>JANUYF010000001.1:134676029-135876029 GCA_026167975.1 Phrynosoma blainvillii
AGAATAAGACTCCAATGGGAATAGCCGGTGGGAATTTATATATCTATATATCTATATATATTTATCTACTCATACATATAGATAGATAGATAGATAGATTCCCATCAGCTATTCCCACCGGAGTCTTATTCTATATATGTGTATATTTATATATAAAGAGAGAGAAAGAGAATAAAACTGGAAATATACACACACACACACACACACACATATATATATGTGTATATATATATATATATATATATATTATCCTATCGGCTATTCCCATCGGAGTCTTATTCTATATATATATATGTGTGTGTGTGTGTGTGTGTGTGTGTGTGTGTATATATATATATAAAGAGAGAGAGAGAATAAAACTGGGAACATATATATATATCCCATCGGCTATTCCCATCGGAGTCATATTCTATATATGTGTGTAGGAGATATATATTCTTATCCTACATGTATGTGTGTAGAGAGAGAGAATAAGACTGGGTATGTATATATATATATATATATATATATCCCATCGGCTATTCCTATCGGAGTCTTATTCTGTGTGTGCGTGTGCAGAGAGAAAGGGAGAGAATAAGACTGGGAATATATATATATATATATATATATATATATATATAATATAGAATAAGATATATAGAATAAGACTGCGATGGGAATAGTCAAAGGGATTATATATATATATATATATAAAATCCCTTTGACTATTCCCATCGCAAACTTATTCTATATATGTGTGTATGTATATCTATATATATAGGTAGATAGATAGATAGACAGACAGATAGATAGAATAAGACTGGGAAATATATATATTATATTACATTATATTATATTCTCCCATCAGCTATTCTCATCAGAGTCTTATTCTTTTAAATATATGGTTTTTTTCAACACACACACACAAGTTGAGAAAACAGCCATCCATTTAAAAGAATAAGACTCCTATGGGAATAGCCATGGAACAAAATGCGGTCGAAATTATTAACAGACACAGATAAGTAGACAGTCTGTTGGTTACTCCCAGCTAGTTATCAACCCATAAGTAAGTCCCATTGACTCAATAGGTCTGCTATAGACAGGACTAACAACAGAATCTAGGCCATTACAAATATTAAAAATGAAAGCGGAAGACCTCTGATAAGATGAGAAGGTGAGAAATATCTGGAAAACGTATTTGACTGTGTCGATATGTCTTCTCTGAGTTAGTAGGGAAGGTTGCTGAGAAAAGGAGGGAGGATAAAACGGGCCTCCTGGTAAGGCCTGCTCAAATCAAGGTTGGCTTAAGTAACTCTGTTGCTATCAGAGGCAGCCTGGCATAGTGGTATGAGTCTTGGCCTGGGAGAGTGGGAGACCTGGGTTCGAATCCCTGCTCGGCCATGGAAATTCTGTGAGTGGCCTTGGGCAAGTCTCACTCTCTCAGCCTCAAGGGAAGGCAATGGCAGAACCGCCTCTGAACAAATCTTGCCATGAAAAGCCCGCGATAGGGTCGCCTTAGGGTCGGGATGACGGCCAGAAGGCAGGCAACAACAAAAATCCATTACATGTGGTTTTCAGTTTCTCTTGTTAGCCAGCCAGGAAAGCTCACACTCCAACAATGCATTTGTTGGTCTCACAGATAGCAAACGAATCTGTGGACGGGGGCCTTTCCTTGTCCACATTCCCTTCGTGGTTTTCCTCGACTCACCTGGGACTGGCGAGACTTCTCCAAACCCTCCTTCGTGCATCGTTTATGGGGGAAGGCATGGCTGAAACCCATCGGATGCAGCTGTCTTGCGCCCTAGGGCCTAAGCAGACTGCCAGAAATAGTGCACATTAAATTGAGGCACTGCCCTGGCTCAGTGCTAGGGAATCATGGGAATTGTATTTTTTTCTGAGACATTGAGCCTTCTCTGTCAGAGAGCTCTGGTGCCACAATAAATTACAGTTCCCATGATTCCCTAGCACTGAGCCAGGGCAGTGCCTCAATTTAATGTGCACTATTTCTGGTAGATATCCCACAGACTGACTGGATCAGCAGTCAGGCAGACCCACGCAACCCACAGGGGAGGCTCATTGGGATCCCACGAAAGTAGACCCCCCCCCTTCTTCCCAATTCGGTTTACTTTCAGGGGTGGACACACCACACTTCTTGGGAACTGTTGTTGTTGTGTGCCCCCTGAGAGAGACCTGGGAACTAGTAAGGCTGATCTTTCCCTGGATCATACCTAGGTTGCTCCAGCAAAATACAGTCGAGCTTCGATATCCACGGATTTTTTTTTATCCACGCTTTCAAGCATCCATGGCTTGAAAATATTCCAACAAATATATCAGTTCCAAAATCAAACCTTGTTTTTGCCAGTTTATATAAGGGGCACCATTTTACTATGCCATTGTATTTAATGAGACTTGAGCATCTACGGATTTTGGTATTTTGGGAGCAGGGTCCTAGAACCAAACCCCAGCAGATAATAAAGGCTTACTGCGGAGGGGCGGGATATAAATATTATTATTATTATTATTATTATTATTTTGGTAGCAGTCCTAAACCTCTTTGCTTGACAATGCTTGTTGAACTTCAAGTGTTTGGGATACTGTAACTTAAGCATCCTGAGTCTTTCTGGGAACATAGATACATGTCTATGATAGTTTATTGTTTTATGACTCCTCATTTCCTCCTTCTCTAAGAGCACACTTTTCTTTGTCCCTGGAGAGATTGCCAGTATCTTATCCTCTTTGTTCTTGTCCAGAGTAGCATGACTTCCTAGCATGCTGATAGCAAACTTTCTTAAGAAGCATGTAGACTACTTTTCCTACCTTGTTTTCTTTGCAACATTAAGCAGGACCTGTGTATATGTGTACACAAATACACATGATTTTATAAGTAAATCTATTTTATTTTTCTCTCTCTAAAGACTTTGTATTGATTCTTTTTGCGGGCAGACATATGAGTTTGGGAGAAGAATAAGCGTGTACTAGTTTGCTTTCCTGCTCATGCACTTTCTGCTGTGTTTACTTTGCTGGTGAGATTTTCATGAGTTTTCTAACTAATCTCAAGAAAAATTCCATCAGGTTATGGGCCCAGAGCAGGCTTCCAGGTACTCACTGCAATCCAACAGAGGTGTACCACCTACACTATTTTCTTACCTTGCAAAGTCAGAGTTACCTAGAGAACCATCAAATATAAAAGAAATTGAGCAAATGCCTGCTCCAAATAAATGGAGAAAAGCTGCAGAAGAAGAAATAGAGGCCTTGCATAAAAATGGAACATGGACACTTACAGAACTCCCACCAGGAAAGAAAGCCATAGGATTTAGATGGGTGTTCAAATTGAAACAAGATGGAGAAGGAAAAGTTGAATGCTACAAGGCAAGACTTGTTTCACAAGTGATCTCACAAAAATATGGAGAAGACTTTGATGAGACCTTTTCACCGGTTGTGCAACATACCACTATAAGGCTACTTCTCAGCCTAGCTGCTTCAAAACAGATGAATGTCAAACATGTTGGTGTAAAAGCTGAATTTTACATGGTGCAATTACAGAAGATCTTTTTATTAAACAGCCTCCAGGTTTTGTGGACAATGAAAGACCACACCTTGTTTGCAAGCTCAAGAAGGGGCTATATGGACTTAAACAGGCTGCTAGAGTTTGGAATGAAAAACTGGATGAAATGGTGAAACAATTAGATTTTCAGCAAGGAGAAGCAGACAAATGCCTATACACAAGGACCAAAGATGGGCATTTAACATACATTCTGATATATGTTGGTGACCTGATCATAGCTATTCAGTGAAATACAGATGACACTGAAATTGTGAATGACCTGAATAAAGAAGTTGAACTAAAAGAACTGGGAAATGCTACATACTACTACCTACTGTTCAACTGTTGAGATGACAGCTGACATCTTGACAAAGCTGCTGCCCAGATATGCTTTTGAAAATCATGGGGCTGGTTGGGTGCATGCTCAAATTGAGAAGGGGTGTTGGGGATACTGCAACTTAAGCACCCTGAGTCTTTCTAGGAACATAGATGCATGCCTATGATAGTTTATTGTGTTATGACCCCTAATTTCCACCTTCTCTAAGAGCACACTTTTCTTTGTCCCTGGAGAGATCGCCATTATCTTATCCTCTTTGTTCTTGTCTGGAGCAGCATGACTTCCTAGCATGCTGATAGGAAACTTTCTTAAGAAGCATGTAGACTACTTTTTCTACCTCATTTCTTTGCAACATTAAGCAGGACCTATGTATATGCCTACACATGATTTTGTAAGTAAGTCTATTTTATTTTTCTCTCTCTAAAGACTTTGTATTGATTCTTTTGGGGGGCAGACGTGCAGGTTTGGGAGAAGAATAAGAGTGGACTAGTTTGCTTTCCTGCTCACGCACTTTTTGCTGTGTTTGCTTTGCTGGTGAGATTAAATCAATCTCTCCTATTTTCCTGAGCTTTCTAACAAATCTCAAGAAAAATTCCATCAGCAAAGTGTAGTGGTTTGAGCATCTGGAGAGCAGAGTTCAAAACCCTACTCGACCATGGAAACCATTGGGTGACCTTGGTCAAGTCACACACTCTCAGCCTCAAAGGATGGCAATGGCAAAAGCCCTTTGAACAAACCTGCAAAACCTGTGATAGATTCTCCTTAGGGTCGCCATCCGTTGGAAATGACTCAAAGGCACACACACACATACACCAGGCTACAATCCTATGTATGTATGTAGAGAGATCTTGTAGTCCCTTTGAGACCAAGTGAAAGAAAGAAGTTGGCAGCATGGGCTTTCCTAGCCCTAAGTCTACTTCTTCAGATACATTTGGTCCGAGGAATTAGACCTAAGTCTAGGAAAGCTCATGCTGCCATGCTTCTTTCGTTCAGTTCAGTTAGTCTCAAAGGTGCTACAAAATCTCTTTACATACTGATTTTATAGATTAATCCTATGCATGGTTACTCAGGATTAGTCCCTACTGAATTCAATGGGATTTCCATGCAATCTCAAGTGCTGTAGGATATTGTTTCAGAGGAAGGAGCTGGCAAAGTCACCTCTGGGTATTCCTTGTCTGAGAAAACCCTATGAAGTCTATGCATAAGTGGTCAGGCGACTTGAAGACACGTCCACACAAACAGGGTCTATTTAGCTCAGGGGCTAACTTCTAAGGACAATTTGTTTCTGAAATGTAAATCGTCTGAGCGGCCCTTCTCTCTGTGGGTCGGGCAACGCTAAGTCTGGCCGTAACTCTTTTCACTTAATGAAAACATTAACGTGACATTTGATTTGTTCAGGTCCTATTCAGCTGCGGAGATGGCATTCAGCTCAGAGGATGATAGCGCTCAGACGCTGGAGTTGACTTTTATGCAAATATGTTTGCTTTGTCCTGGAAGTGTTTCCTAAAGGTTTTAGCTAGGGAAACTCAAACAAGTTTTCCTCTTCCATACTTCACAGGGACTAAGAATTTTAAAGTTTAAAGGAAAGGAAAGGGGTGACTTCTTTTTCTAGTGAATCTAAAAGTGCACTAAGGGGAGTACGTCTTCTTTAAACCATTTGAACTTTAGTGTGGTGTTCCAGCAAAACTATCTAGAGATTCTTTCATGGTTCCTGGGCCTCTAAAGACCAGAGATGTGGGTCACCAGTCAATTCAGTGTGACTTTGGTGTAAACAAGGACTGGTACCAATTGCACGCTGGTAGGTTGGCAGCAGCTTTGAATCCCAATTTTGGGGGGAAATCGGGGTACAAATAACAACAACAACAACAACAACAACAACAACAACAACAACGTGTCTACTCAGAAGTAAGCTTCACCCAGTTGAGTGGGACCTCCTATTAAGAAATGTGGGTGCAATTGCGAGAAATGAAGGGAAGAAGAAATAGATGTAATACTCCGAAATTTGATAGCATGATTTTTGAAGCAAACCCGTTTGTCTTCAATGGAGAATCGTTTCTAAGGGTGTGTGATTAGGGGTGTAGCCACACTGAAGAAATAAATCAGTTTGACACCACTTCAACTATCCTACAGAATCCTGGGATTTCTAGCTTGGCGAGGCACCAGAACTCGCTGACAGACCAGGCTGAATACTTCACCAAACTACAAATCCCAAGGTTCCACAGGATGGAGCTAAGTGGTGTCAAACTGATTTATTTCTGCAGTGTGGAAGAGCTATAGGTCTCCACGTTAGACGCCCGCAATAGTTCTGGACCTGTTCCGTAAAAGCGACCAGGGTTTGCTCCCAAGATTTTTGAAATCAGGATATGGTCTCAATCTTTCTTGATTTGTTTGGGGGGGGGGGGACGACAATTAGAGGTATAAGCCTCTTTTCTTTTCTTTTCTTTTCAATCCCAGACCTCTGTCCAGCTTTGAGTTGAAACAAGACAAAAAAATGTAGGGACTATGGAGGCTTGGTTAGGCTAGAGATATTCCTTTATTTCGGGGTGGTGGACGATCAAACAATACAGTCGTTAGTCGTCTAAGTTTCTTCAAAAGGAGTTTGCCATTGCCATCCTCTGAGGCTGAGAGAGTGTGACTTGCCCAATGTCACTCAGTGGGTGCTAGATTCCTTCTTAGACTCCGAGAGCCAGCATGGTGTTTTGAGTGGTTTGAGTACTGGACTTGGACTAAAGGGACCAGGGTTCAAATTCCCGCTCAGAGATGGAAACTTGCTGGGTGATCCTGGGCAAGTCACACTCTCTCAGCCTCAGAGGCAGGTAATGGCAATCTCCTCTGAATAAAACTTGTCCAGAAAGCCCGTAAGGATACAACAAGTCTCCTTCTTGCCAGCAGGAAGGACACCGTCACTTTTCCAAAGGCAGATGCTTCCACAAAAAGGAGGGAGAGAGATCAAAACCCCGTGAATTTGTCATGGAGAACATCGCCTTCCTCTGAGATTAATTCAGGCTTCCTTCTAAGGCAGAGGCTGTTTCCTTGGGAAGAGTCGAGCGCTTTTCAAAAAGTACCACAAACGATGGAAAGACTTCAGATGCCACCTGAGAAGTCAGTTTCCAAGTGGAGTTTGCTCCGTAGGAAAGGTGTTTTTAAGATCTGAAATGGGGTGAAGATAGGGGAGGGCAAAAGGAAGGCATTGCTCCCCAAATAATAATAATAATAATAATAATAATAATAATAATAATTTTTTATTTATAGTCCGCCCCTCTGCTCGGCAATCGGGGCGGGGTACAACATTTTTAAAACAAACAAGTTAAAACATTCCCTCGTCCCATAATCCTCTGCCTTCCCCAATGAAATGTACATTCAGCCTCGAATTTTCCAGCATTGCAAAGAGTGAGGGTTTTATAGCTGTTGTGTTCACATCCCTTTGGCCACTTTGCCTGTTCATTTTCTTTGGAAGCCCATTTTTTTTAAATGGTCCACTAAAGGGGGTTGCAGACTGCCAGAAATAGTGCAAATTGAGTCCACTTTAAGGGTTAGGGTTAGTGCTAGGGAATCATGGGAATTGGTTTTTTTCTGGGACATTGAGCCTTCTCTGTCAGAGAGCTCTGGTGCCACAATAAACTACAGTTCCCATGATTCCCTAACCCTAACCCTAACCCTAAAAGTGGACTCAATTTGCACTATTTCTGGCAGTCTGCAACCCACTTAACTTTCTAAACAACTGCAGTGATAGCAAATTGAGGACTGACGGAAAATTTCATGCGGGACAGAATTCTTCTATATACATCCTTATTTTGCCTCCAGCGGTATACCTTTGGTCTGCAGCCTTAACACAGTGCTATGCCTGCCCACTGTTGTTGTCGTTGTTGTTGTTGTTGTTGTTGTTGTGTGCCTTCAAGTCGTTCCCGACTTATGGTGACCCTACGGCGAACCTATCATGGAGTTTTCTTGGCATGTTTCTTCAGAAGGAGGTTCGCCATGGCTATGCTCTGAGGCTGAGAGAGTGTGATTTGCCTAAGGTCAACCAGTGAGTTTACAAGGCCGAACCAGGATTCGAACCCTGGTCTCCAGAATCGCAGTCCAATGCTCAAACCACTACGCAACGCTGGCTCCTGTTAGCGCAAGTTAAAAAGCCGGACCGCTGTGCAGGTTTCAAACCGAATAATAGAGGGTGCACCTACACTGTAGAAAGAATCCAGTTTGACATCACTTTAACGACCAGGGCTCCATCCTACAGAACCCTGGCATTTGCAGTTTGGTGAGGCACCGGCCCTCTTTGTCAGAGAAGGCTAAAGACGTTGTAAAACTACAAATCCCAGGATTCCATGGAATGGAGCTACCGCACTTAAAGTGGTGTCAAACTGCATTCTTTCTACAGTATAGAAGCGATGAACGCAGGTTTGAGATTCCAGTTACAGGGGGAAGCGAAGGAGAGGCACAGACTGAAGGTGACCTCTGTGCTCCGGGCCCTGAATGGGAGGCAAAAGAGGGACAAAAAGCCAAGGGCCATAAATCCAGGAGAAGAACCAGTCCGTGTCTAACCTCTTGGCCTGCCGGCTTTGGCTTGAAAGATCACCCCACCCGTCGCAGGGGCACTAGCCGGCAAAACAGGGAGATGTGGGGGAGAGAAGACCCCCTGCCCCCCTGAACCACTGAAGAAGCCCCATCAGATCCAGTCAGAAAAGCATGGAGGACCATCCCTGGGATGCCCCTCTGTGGGGAAAACTTTACAGTCTCTCAGAGAGAGAGAGAGAGAGAGGAGATCTTCCCTGCATGCAAACTCTGCTGTCTCCTCTTCTAAACATCCCATTTGGATCTTGCTAAATCACAGGGGCCAATAAATACCTTTGAAAATTGGTAAAACAAATCATGTGATTCAGCTCACTTCTTTTAGGAAGTTTTCTCACACACAAAAAGAGATTTTTTTTCTCCGATCTCTCATCTCCCCCTACTCTCTCAACTTTCCTCGGAAAGATGGTGAGATAAAGATTTCTTCTTTTACCTGAGCTATTCATTAGCCAGTTAGGATGTAGCCTCTGTGCATATGTAGATTCAAGCCATTGGTAAAGGTGTTGTTTTTTTTTTTTAAACTACAAGCTATTTCTGTTGTCTTTGAGTCAGTCTCAGTTCCTAGAGGAGCAGTTAGGCAAGGCCACGTTTCTGCTGCTCTGATTTAAAAGCTAGACCCTAACAGGCTTGGCTTCGATATTTTTGATGTGTTGATATTTTTATTTCCTTAACAAGGCTGAAGCCTTAGGAAACGTGAATCCCCAACACCCTCGCTATAGGTATCCGAGCTTGGAGAAGCTGCAGGTAGATAGACTCAAAGAAGTCACAGCCCTGCATTTGCAAGACCTGAGCGGGACTGTTGATGCCAGGGTGACTTAGAGATCTCTCATTCAGAAAACAAGCTTGCTTCAGACTCAATATGTCGGCCCGTTTAAGTATTTGAAGGGATGTCATATTGAGCCAGGAGCAAACTTATTTTCTACTGCTCCAGAGAACAGGACCCGGAACAACAGATGTAAGCTGCAGGAAAAGAGATTCCATCTCAACATTAGGAGGAACTTCCTGACAGTGAGAGCAGTTCGACAGTGGAAGACACTCCCTCGGAGAGTGGTGGAGTCTCCTTCCTTGGAGGTCTTTAAGCAGAGGCTGGATGGCCATCTGTCGGGGATGCTTTGATTGGGAGTTCCTGCATGGCAGGAGGATGACCCTTGGGGTCTCTTCCAGCTCTGTGATTCTATAATTCATTGTTGCTGTTGTACGCCTTCAAGTTATCTGTGACTTATGGCGACTCTAAGGCGAAGGGTTTCTTGTCAGGATTTGTTCAGAGGGGGTTTGCCCTTGCTTTCCTCTGGAGAGTGGGTTTCCATAGCCGAGTAGAGGGATTCGAACCCTGCTCTCCCAGTATCCCAGTCCAACACTCATGCCACTACACGCCTTGCAAGGGACTAGGTTTTATCCTTCGGGTTTCCTCCTCCCTCCCTTTCTCAGTAACCTTCCCTAAGTGCGCACAGTCAAATACTGTTTCTCCACGACGTCTCACTTTCCTCTGGGTGGGGGAAAAAATGGGCTAAAATCCGCTGTTTAGTCCTATCCATAGCAGACCTATATGTTGACAACCAAAGACAGAGAAGCAGACGTTGTTGTTGTTGTGTGCCTTCAAGTCGTTTCCGACTGAAGGGGCCCTAAGGCAAAGCTATGGGGGGTTGCAGACTGCCAGAAATAGTGCAAATTGAGTCCACTTTTAGGGTTAGGGTTAGGGTTAGGGTTAGGGAATCATGGGAACTGTATTTTATTGTGGCACCAGAGCTCTCTGACAGAGAAGGCTCAATGTCTCAAAAAAAAACACAATTCCCATGATTCCCTAGCACTAACCCTAACCCTTAAAGTGGACTCAATTTGCACTATTTCTGGCAGTCTGCAACCCCCCTATGATGGGCTTTTCTTGGCAAGATTTGTTTCAGAGCGGGTTTGCCATTGCCTTCCTTTGAGGCTGAAGGCGTGTGGAGAGAGAAACCCAGTGGGTTTTCATGGCCAAGGAGGGATTTGAACCCTGGTCTCCAGAGTCCGAATCCAACCCTGAAACCACTACACCAGGCTGCCTCCGAGGTATCCATCTTGATATTGCAGCCCGAGAGGACTCTGATCCACCAAGGGTTATGTCCCAACCATTGCAAAGGCTTTTAGAGCCCATCCATCCCTCCTGCTCCCTTCCTGCTCTCTCTTTCCTCCCATCGCCACCAGCAGCAAGTTTCCGCGGCCTTGCAAGCTTCTTTTCCATTGCAATACATGCTTCAAAGGGGGCTGGGGGCTGAGGCTTTGGTTTTGGTCCCCCTTCTTTCCCTTCTCCTTAAAAAGGCGAGCTGAAATCGACCTAATGTGCCCAGTGGAGCAAGCCAGGCCCTCTGAAAGGCTGGGGGTTTAAAAGAGAAAGAGAAAGAAAGAAAGAAAGAAAGAAAGAAAGAGTAAATGAAGCCTTGGAAGCAAATGGGATGGAAAATTAAATGAAATTAAATAGCTTGAAGGGCTTTATTGTCCCTTATTAAAAGGACACATTAATTACATGCTCCCAGCTTTATGCCGAGACAATGTTGGGACTCCAAACCTTCCACTCGTCCCTTTTGAGACCCTGGAATTAAGGGCGGTTAAAAGGGGGAAATCGCTTTTGCCGAGAGATCTGGGGTTTCTCTCCCCCCCCTTTTTTTTTGGGGGGGGGGGGGAGACCCATGGTCCTCTCTCTCTCTCTCTCTCTCTCCAAGGCTGAGCTGTCAAGGCTCTGGCTCCGGCGCTTGGCTGGCTCTCTTCTTGGCTGGACCAGGTTGCCCCATAAGAGGCATGAATGTTAAGGAACAAGGGGCTTCCAAAGCCTCGCAATGTCCCACCAGGAAACACACACACACACACACACACACACACACACCCCATTCAAAGCCTCGCCCGGCTCCTTACATTCAAACCAGCCTGAAATGCCTGTATACAGACCCAGCGCCATTATGCCTTTACAGCAGAGGCCTTAACAAAAAATAAAATCCAAATAAAACAAGGAGGGAAGCGAGAGAAAGAGAAGAAGAAAGAAAGAAAGAAAGAAAGAAAGAAAGAAATGGGGTCAGTCTTCTTCTGTTGCCAGTATGGTAGTGGTTTGAGCGTTGGATCTAGATCCAAAACACACTTTAGACTGCGCTAACTGCCCTGTCTCAATGCTAGGGAATCCTGGGAATTGTAGTTTATTGTGGCACCAGAGCGCTTTCTCTCTAGAGAAGGCTAAATTCCTCACAAAACAATTCCCAGAATTGCCTAGTACAGAGCCAGGGCAGTTAAAGCGGTCTCAAACTGGATTATTTCTGCAATGTGTTTTGGACCTAGGGTTGGATTCCTAGCTCGGCCATGAAACCCACTGGGTGACCTGGGTCTAGTCACACTCTCTCAGCCTCAGAGGATGGCAATGACAAACCTCCTCTGAAGAAATTTGGTAAATAAACCCAAACCCGTGATAGGGTCGCCTTAAGTCGGAACGACTTGAAGGCACACAACAACAACTTCTGTTGTCCAGATTCTCCCAGAGCAAAGTGACCAGGGGTTTCTCTCTCCCAGCTCCATTCTTCATCCTCAAAGAGAGAGGTCCTAACCCAAGGTGATCAGGCGTCCTCACCACAACGGAGGACAAGGCACCGCAGAATGGAGGACTTGCAAGAAAAAAGGGAGGACAGGACCAAAGAAAAGCTCAAAACACTCAAATATAGAAATCTAAATCCATGCTTCTTAGTCAGGCTCCAAAAGGCGGACATTTGGAATGCCTCCTGGACAGAAGGCTGAAATGGAGGACATGTCCGGGGAAAGGAGGACACCTGGTCACCCTGGGTCCAGGGCAGCCAGAAATTCTGCCCCACCGCCGAGAATCTCATATTCGGTTCCTGATGTCGAGGCTATTTTATTTTAGGCGTTCTTCCATGCCTCCCCAAGTTTTCTTCTCCAAAGTTTGGATCAAGTCAAACGGATCGCTGTGGCACGTGTAAGTGAGGACTTCCAACTTCACACATACACACACACATACACCCAAAAAGGGATAAATAGCACCTCACAGGCAGCTAATGCCAGTCTACCAATTGGATGTTGCCCAAAACCAGGATAAAGAAATACCAGACAAGGCTGAAGAGCATAGAGCCGGTTTCTTATTTTGTAGGCCGATCTGGGTGCTAATCGACACGGAGTGGCACGTTTACATGCGCTCTGAGTGTACACACAGAGCAAAACAAGTGCCCTCTGACAAAGGAGTGTGCCTTCAAGTCGTTTCCGAATTACGGAGACCCTAAGACGGGGTTTTCTTGGCAAGTGTCTGCACTGGTGGTTTGCCACTACCATCTTCTGAGGCTGAGAGTGTGTGACTTGCCCAAGGTCACCAGGGGGTTTACATGTTCGAGCGGGGATTCGACCCTAGCCATAGTCCAGCGCTCAAACCACTACACCACGCTAGCCCTCCCTAGAAATGAAGTTGTATGATTTGTGGGAGCCCTCAGTTTATTTGGGGTATCTAATACTTATATTATTTCTGTATTTATCATGAGTACATTGTGTCATCATTCTTTTGCGAAATGGCTTGTTAGAGTGGTCAACATGTTTTGTTTTGTTTTGTTTTGTTTTGTTTTGTTTTCTTAAAGGGGAAAGTTGACTGAGGGGGGTTGCAGACTGCCAGAAATAGTGCAAATTGAGTCCACTTTTAGGGTTAGGGTTAGTGCTAGGGAATCATGGGAATTGTATTTTTTCTGAGACATTGAGCCTTCTCTGTCAGAGAGCTCTGGTGCCACAATAAAATACAGTCCCCATGTTTCCCTAACCCTAACCCTAAAAGTGGACTGAATTTGCACTATTTCTGGCAGTCTGCAACCCCCCTGAGTAGCAATATGCAACCTGAGGTCTTGATAAACTGGATTTGGGATGCAGGCGCGTTTAGACCTGGGTCCAAAACACACTGCAGAAAGAATCCAGTTTGATGCCATTTTAACTGCCCTGGCTCAGTGCTAGGGAATTCTGGGAACCGTAGTTTTGTAAGACATTTAGCCATCTCTGCCAGAGAGCTCTAGTGCTACAATAAACTACAGTTCCCAGGTTTCCCTAGCATTGAGCCAGAACACTTAAAGTGGTCTCAAACTGCAGTGTGTTTTGGACCTAGGTCTCCTTTTCCTAGGACTAGCAACAGGATTTAGACCTATATAGGTATGTGTATGCATCCTCATGTACACACGCACATTGGGTTATATTATTTTTAGGAAGGAGATGCAAATTTATCTACCCTCTCCTGCTTTATTCTTTGAAGTGTCCCAAGAAAACAACGGTGCAGTCTGCTTTTGACTAGAGACATCTGGCTTCATCTAGCCAATTTTAGCATGCATGGTAGTCTTGAACCATGTAGAGGTGAAGGAAAAAAGAAATTTCCAGCGGGGAAGTGTGGCTGAGGGAACTGGGTTGGGAAAGCTCCTCTATGGAAGGAAACCCAAGCACCTCTCTGCAGGCAGGAAATCAGCACATCCAAACTGGGCTGGAATTCCGCTTTCTGAGGATGCATCCGCACTGCAGAAATAATCCAGATTCATACCGCTTTACCTGCCATGGCACAATGCTATGGGAGGCTGGGATTTGTAGTTTCTTGTGGCACCTGAGCTCTCTGACAGAGAAGGCTCAATCTTTCAAAGAACTACCAATCCCAGGATTCCATAGCAATGAGTCATGGCAGTTAAAGCGGTGTCAATCTGGATTACTTTTGCAGCGCGGGTGCTGCCTGCCTGACTTGCTATAAATGTGTCTGATTTGCAGGAAGATTCTGTGGTGGAGTCTCTTGCTTTGGAGGGTTTTAAACAGAGGCTGGATGGCCATCTGTATGGGATGCTTTGATCGTGAGTTCCTGCATGGCAGGGGGGTTGGACTGGATGGCCCTTGGGGTTTCTTCTACACTGACACACACACACACACACACACACACACACACACTTATCCCATTGTAGCCTAAAGCTACAAAGTCCATTTTGCTGCCTCAGGACTCCCAACTGTGGAGCGGAGCTGAACATGGCCCTTCCAAAGGAATTTCAGGTCTAAAGAGACCCCAGCAAACCTGTGGCCCTCCGGACGTTGTTGGACTGCAACGCCCATCGTCCCCAACCGCGTCCTACACTGCCTAGGGACTAGGGACCAGTTGGAGTCCCCAAACACCTTTAGGGCCACAGGGTCCTCAGCCCAAAGCTGGGAGTGTCTGTCCCTCTGGGTCACCTTTTCAACCTCACGGTCCCTTTTACCTGCCTGGTCCTGCTGCTCCGGAACTGGGCCGTGTCCCTAAATACGGATTGAAGGGCTTAAAATCCACTTTCTCTTCGGAAGAGGAGGAGGAGGAGGAGGAGGAGGAGGCCAGGGCTTTTCTGGGGTGTAGAAAAATAGTGGTTTGAGCGTTGGACTATGTGACTCTGGAGACCAGGGTTTGATTTCCAGCTCGGCCATGGAAACCCATTGGGTGGCCTTGGGCAAGAAGTCACACTCTCTCAGCCTCAGAGGGTGGCAATGGCAAAATCCCTCGGGTGAAACTCGCCAAGAAACCCCCATGATAAGGTCCCGCCATACGTCGGGAACGACTTGAAGGCCCACAACAACAGGAAGAAGGAGAGTAAAAAGCTCAGTCTCCTCAGGTCTGGTGGCGGCGGCCGAGGGACCCCAACCAGCTGCTCAGGAGGGACGAGAGGCGGGTGGGATCCTCTTCGGGGTCTCTTTGGGCTTTGAGTCAGCTTTCCCACCTCTCTTCGGGCTTTGTGGTTGTGGTTGTTGTGTGCCTTCAAGTCCTTTCCGACTTATGCAGACACGTCCTCCTTTTCCAGCACCTGTCCTCCATCCCCACCTTCTCTGTCCAAGAGGAATTCCAAAAGGTCCTCCATTTTGACCAGGACTAAGAAACGTGAGTTTACGTGTTTTTAGCTCAGGGTGACCAGACTTCCGCACAGCAGAAGTAATCCGGTTTGACACCACTTTAACTGCCATGGCTCAATGCTAGGGAACTCTGGGGAACTGTGGTGTGCTGTGCACCAGACCTCTGCTACAATTCCCAGAATACAAAATACAGTTCCGACTATTCCATAGCATCGAGCCGTAGCAGTTAAAGTGGTGTCAAACAGGATTATTTCTGCAGTGCGGATGCAGCCTTGGTCCTCCTTTTCCTGGACCTGTCCTCCATTTCAGCCTCCTATCCGGGAGGAATTCCAAAAGGTACCCCCCTTTGGAGCAGAACGAAAAAGCACGAATTTATATTGGTGTGAGTTTTTTTGAGCTTCTCTTTGGTCCTTTCCTCCATTTTTTCCCTGAATGTCCTACATTTTGCGCTGCCTTGTTCTTCCTTTGCAGTTATGAGGACATCTGGTCCCCCTGGACTTATGCCGACCCTAAGGCGAACCTATCGTGGGGTTTTCTTGGCAAGGCTGCTTCAGAGGAGGAAGGGCCTTTGCAGACTGCCAGAAATAGTGCAAATTAAGTCCACTTTAAATTGAGGCACTGCCCTGGCTCAGTGCTAGGGAATTATGGGAACTGCAATTTATTGTGGCACCAGAGCTCTCTGACAGAGAAGGCTCAATGTCTTAGAAAAAAAATACAATTCCCATGATTCCCTAGCACTGAGCCAGGGCAGTGCCTCAATTTAAAGTGGACTCAATTTGCACTATTTCTAGCAGTCTGCAAAGGCCCGAAGTTTGCCCTTGCCTGCCTCTGAGGCTGAGAGAGTGTGCCTTGTCCATGGTCACCCATGGTGTGCGTGTGTGTTGTGTGCCTTCAAGTCATTTCTGATTTATGTCGACCCTAAGGTGAAGCTATCCTGAGGTTTTCTTGGCAAGGCTGGTTCAGAGGAGGTTTGCCCTTGCCTTCCCCTGAGGCTGAGAGAGTGTGACTTCATGAGATTGCAGGCAGGGACAGCTGGCTTTTCCAGGAGCGCTTTCTCAACGGCGGCCTTTCCAAAGCAGGAGGAGGAGGAGGAGGGCTGCATTAAGGTATTCAAAGGCTGTCGGAGAGGAGAAATCGCCCTTTTGAAGGGCTCCTCTCTCCCTCCTCTCCCTCTTTCATTCATTCATCCATTAATTCATTCCTTCTTTCTCTCTCTTTCTCTCCCCCTCCCACCCACCCTTTTGGCTTGGCCCACTTCTCTCTCCCCGGCTCTTTCGGTTGACAGGGTGCAAAGAAAAGTCCCCCGACACTGGGGCTGAATGGCAATGTTTCGGTGGCACCTTATAAATTCATACCTTTTCTTTGGGGGGCTCGCTTCCCAATGGGGCCGGGCCTCCAGTCGATTTTCCTTGCTGCTGGGCCCATTTAGCGGCCCCTCGGTGGGCGAAGTTCATTTCTAGGCAAATGTATTCAAGAGCCCCGAGGGATGAATAGGACCGTGTGTCAGCCGCCCCTAATTGGGATTAAAGCACTTCGGAGCATATGCGGAGAGTGACAGAAATTCTCAGGTCGCATTGTCTCCGGCCTTCCACCCGCCTGGAGCCTCCTCCCGGAGAGGAGGTTTACAAAGCTGGCCCAGGGAAACAAACAGAGAGGCCATGCAACAGACCCACACACACAGAGAGAGAGAAAGGAGCTGGGGGTCCCTCCATCGCCCTCCCCTCCTGGGACTGGGGGGACTTGCCAGACCAGCAAATGTTCCCGAGAAGAAGGAAAGGGGAGGTGGGATGCAAACCACCACAAATGCCCTGACTTCATGAAACCCCAAAGAAAAGACACCTCAGGTCTGTGCAGGAGCAGCCCTGCTGGACTCATCCTGAGACAGATGGGGGCCTCAACCCAGTTGTGGCCATGGGGTTTAGGGTTGTAAGTATTGACGCTGCCAAGTTCTTTTGGAGCCATTTGGGAGGAGCAGTTGGGTTTAGGAGGTTTTATTACATGTCTGTCTATTGATTTCTTGGCCATCTATCGGGGATGCTTTGATTTGGAGCTCCTGCATGGCAGGGGGGTTGGACTGGATGGCCCTGGTGGTCTCTTCCAACTCTATGATTCTATGATAAGTATTCCCCAATATTTCCCTATGGGTAAGTATTGATTTTGAGTTCCTGCATGGCAGAGGGTTGGAATGGATGGCCCTGGTGGTCTCTTCCAACTCTATGATTCTATGATAAGTATTCCCCAATGTTTCCCTATGGGCAAGTATGCTTTCCCTATGAGCAAATATTGATTTTGAGTTCCTGCATTGCAGGGGGTTGGACTAGATGGCCCTTGTGGTCTCTTCCAACTCTATGATTCTATGATTCTATGATACTGTCACAGGCAAAACCAGCCCTGTCTTCTGCACATCCTGGCACTGCACTACACTCCTTAACAGCAGTGGTAAAAGTAGCAGCAGCAACAACATTTGTAGTAATATGTAGTAGGAGTAGAGAGTTAGGGCAAGCTAATCAAAAGAGGAGCAGAAGGTAGATTTTCAGGTACAGGTAGTCTGTGTGTGTGTGTGTGTGTGTGTGTGCTGTGTGCCAACTAAGCCCAACCTATCATGGCATTTTCGTGGCAAGATTTGTTCATAGGAGGCTTGCCCTTGCCTTCCCATGAGGCTGAGAGAGTGTGACTTGCCCAAGGTCAGCCAGTGGGTTTCATGGCTGAGCTGGGATTTGAATCCTCGTCTCCAGAGTCATATTCAAACCACTACCCCACGCTGGCTGTCATCTACACGTAGATGTCTGGATTCCAGACTCTCATTGGCTGCAACAATGGGATTCACCCATACAAAAACATGCTGCAGAAATGGAGCAAATGTGAGGTAAAGAGGAGTGAGCTTTTGTGTGGAAGGGGTGTGTGTTCCACTCAGTTCCCAATTTTTAAAACAATCCCTCAACTCAATTCCCCACCCCATTCTATCTCCATATCTTTTGTACCCAGTTCCCCTGTATCTGCATTGTAGAAATAACCACTTTAGCTGCCATGGTCCATCTTACAGAATCCTGGGATTTGTAGTTTTGTGAGGTACCAACACTCTTTGGCAGAGATGGCTAAAGACCTTGTAAAGCTACAAATCCCAGGATTGCATAGGATGGACCTACAGCACTTAAAGTGGTGCCAATCTGCATCATTTATACAGATGCACTCTACTTGACGTCAAGTTTCTTAACAAACATAATAACTGTAAGTAGATCCTAACTTGACTGAAGTCTGCACAGTTCTAATGTCCCAGGTGGGTAGCTTACCTTGCTTTGAATTCAGGAGGTCACCTTAAGTAAACTGTTTTCTCTGAGACTGTACCTGCACTACTGAAATAATGCAGCTTGTCAGCACTTTACCTGCCATGGCTCAATGGTATGGATTCCTGGGATTTGTAGTTTGTTGGGGCACCAGAGCTCTCTGACAAAGAAGGCTAAATATCTCACAAAACTATAAATCCCAGAATTCCATAGCTTTGAGCCATGGTAGTTAAAGCGCTGTCAAACTGCATTGTTTCTGCAGTGCAGATCCAGCTGAGGTCTCAGTGCAAATATTAAATGTTGTTGCTGTAACTGATGACATAGGTGTCTGTAAAATTATTAACAGATTAAATAGAGACTATGGAAAGAGGCGTGAAAAGTAATTCTCCCCCTTTGCTAAACTGGAGTTTGGGATAATCCCATGGAAATGATTGATGGTAGAGTTAAGGCAAGCAAAAGAAGGCAGGCAATTCTTCACCCAGTGGATAGTTAAAATGGTTACCACAGCAGGGTATTGAGACACATCCACCAAAGATCAGGCTCTGAGTACCTATTGGTTTGAAGCCTATTGTTACTCTGAATTAGAGTAGACCTATTGAATCAATGGGTTCTACCTGCGTGTTGGTGCACCTTTCAACAATGGATTCATTTGGTCTACTTTAGTTGGGGTTAACAGGATTTAGTTCATTTACTGTGATTATTAAAGGGAGCTTCTGTGTTTGGAAACAGTATACCACTGAATACCAATTGAGAGGCAAACAACTGGTGTGGGCTGTTTCATTCATTTTCTGTTTATCAGATTCTGAAAGCATTTGGCAGGCCAATTGTGGGAGGACGGGGGAAGGATCCTGGACTCTTCATCTAATCAAGCTCCTTAATGCTCTTAATTTTTTTCTTTCTCTCTCTTTTTGCTGTTTTCCATAGCAATTTACAGTGGAAAAGCTGCATTTACAATATGTTCTATTGTATCTTGTTGAGACATCACATAACTGATAATTGCAAGAGCAAAATTCAGAAGCTACTTGGTAGGTACTTCTGTAGGAATCTATGAGGCTTAAATGTATGTAGCTTTGGCTGGATTGTAACCTAATTCCAGATTTTAGAAAAGTTACTGTTTTGGATTACAACTCACAGAACTCACTCCCAACTATATGACCAAAAAGTATTGTTTCCAAGGCCTTCCTAATTCTCTTTCATTCTCCCTCTATTTTACTCTCTTCAACACCACCAATGTATTTTATTTTTATTTTTTTGTGATTAAAAATTGTTCAGAAAGTTGAGTTAAAATCAAGAGAAAGCAGAATTCCCAGCACCATCCTTATAAAGTAAGGAAGAACATATGCACAAATATACAGCATAAAGTAAGATCTTAATAGGATTTTACAAGTATGTTTCAGACTTCACAATCAGGGTGTTATATTCCTTGAGCTGGGATATTATAGGACTGGGGCAGGGAACAATACAGTATATAACAGTTTGATAAAGTTCTGCAACATACTATTACTTTTCTTCTGGCCAAGATAGAAGCATGGCTGGGTAGATTCAGTGCCAAAAAGAATTACAAAATGGAGCAGGATCCAGCCAATAATAAGCACATTTTCAATTCTTTTTGTTTCTTACAAAAGCTTAACATTCTCTTTGTGGTAGCAATGAAATGGAAAAATGCTTAATGTTGGTTGAATCAAGTCCTTTAAATTCTTGCTTTGGCAACTATGCCAAAATCCACAATGCTTTCAATGTGCACCATTAGGTATCTTTCAGTATCAGTATTTTTAAAATATTTTGTCACAAGCCCGAGCTACAGCATTTTTACAGCATTTTAACCCCTTTCTGCATTAAATCTCCTCATTGTACTTTTGGAATACATAGCCTTGAGTGAAATATGTATCTGAAAGACCTGCAAAGATCTACAGTGCAGTGAATCACAACAAAATATGCCAAGCAAGAAACAAACTGTTTACAAAGACTTAAGACTACAAATTTCCACTCAAAATATGTGTGGAGAACAAACAGTGCTTTTACCTGAAGAAAACTGTGCTGACTGAACCAAATGAAATCTGAGCAGGTTAGTGTACTTCTATGGAAAGGATTTATATGGGTCTCCATTTACAAGTGATTTCAAGTTCAATATCGCAGCTCCTTGGACATCATGGCATTTCGCTGATAATTGCTATACTGTTTCCAGAAGTGTCAATGTGTGTTTTTTTTTCTATTTTTGTAATTATGTGTCCCTTAATGAAAGAAATCTTGTGACATTTTTGTTTCGGGGGGGGATGTGTCAAAGAGAGAAACTAATAAAACAGAAATATGTCTGAATATTATGGCGTGTGTGTGTGTGTGTGTGAGAGAGAGAGAGAGAGAGAGAGAGAGAGAGAACAGTGTCTAGGATGGCATAGGATGCTCCTCTGATTTGTCCAGATTGTTTCTGCCCTTTGTCAACATCTTCATCATTCATCATGGCACTTGTCATCCTTGTCACTGACCACAAAGGTAGTGCACATTCTTCTGGTTCATGCCCCAAAGACCTTGCAGTCTCCCTACAGGCTTCACCCCCAAGCCCTGAATTTCATTTTCTGCATGCTTGTGGGTGGAATGACTGTGAGGAAAGAGGTCAGAGTTTGGTGGCAGCCAGTTTCTGTGGCATGCCAGTAAATTCTGTGTCAAAATGCTTCTTCAGTGAACTCTGCTTGCTGGAGCATTTGCTTCCAGTCTTTGGGTTTGATCTGTCTTGGAGAGGGATCCAGGACAGCTGTGGGTGGAGAGATAATAGGTGCATGGTCACTGAACCAAGCATGCTGCCAGAAGGGGCTAGGATGGTGCACACGTGTTTCTTGGGCCAGAAGCTGATAGACTTGTTCCTGCAGTAAGGGAATCTGAATCATGTAAACCTCAAGTTCTAAATCAAGCTTCGTTGTCAATCTATGAACCAATGACACTGGCACCTTCATCCTTTGTGTAATTGTTTAGATGTTGGGGGTAGGGAGAAATTGCTCTTTGCTGCTATTATTAAAGTCCACTACTGAGTGTGAAGTTAGCGGCAATGTCAGATTTGTTGCTATATAATATATGAAATGGCTCTCTCTTTGACCAGATCCTTTTCGAATACCAGCACCATTCCTACCATTAGGCAAAGAGAAGTGGCTAACCAGGCAGCAAAGTCTTGGTGTCATGAAAAGGCAGCAAATTGTTAGAATTTATTGTTGTCATATTCTTACTTGCAGGGTAAATCTGTGGAAAGGGATTTCTGTCATTAGTACCAAAATAACTGCAGTTCACTTGGATACTATGGCCCACAACTTTTGACAGGGTGGTTGTGGTGGATGGGGTTCATCTGCTGCTCTGTCTCAGCAGCCCAGAACTCTTGGTCGGTTCCTGATAAATCTCTTTAATACTGCTAAAACCCCTTCTTCTCATGAGAATTAGAAAATATTTATTCTTCCTCAGCCATACATGTTTCCAAATATTTTCTTTTTTCCTTAACCCTCCCCCCCCCCCCGCTTTAAAGGCAGATATTTCTTTTTGTTAATAAACAAAACAATGTTTAAAGGGCTATAAACAAGAGAGAGACTGACCATGTTGGTTTTGAGTTTAGGGGGGGGGGGAGAAATACTAAATAATTTCCACACAGAACAGAACAAAGTGGTGGAATGTATTTGCTGTGCTAAGAGGAGCAGTTGCAGTCAGTGTGGTGTAATGGTTTGAGTGCTGGACTACAGTTCTGGAGAACTGGGTTCGATTCCCTTCTTAACCATGAAACCCGCTGGGTGAACTTAGTCACACTGTCTCAGTCTCATCCAAAGGTAATGGCAAACTTCCTCTGAACAAACCTTGCCAAGAAAACACCATGATAGGTTCACCTTAGGGTTGCCATACTTGAAGGTAAGCAACAACGACAACAACAACAAAGTACTTTCTTCCAGTCCAGCTTTGAACAATGAGGAAGAACACAAGAAAAGTGAAGAGAAAAACAAAAGAAAACAACGATTCTTTAAATGATAGGGCAGAGCCAGTGGAAAGTGTGGATGAGGTAGTCTTTTTCTTTTCTTTTTCTTTGAAAAACATGAAATGAAATTAAACACATGCTCCAGGGCTGGAGATTGCATGAGAAGGAAGACAGTGTGGATTAGTAGTGAGAACAGGAGTAGCAAGGCTGGCCTGGAAGGATTCCAGTCCCTAGTCCCATTAACCACAGAGTTTACTGGTAGATCCTGGGCAAGTTAATATGAGTATCTCTCAGTCTATCCTACCTCATAGGGCTGTTTTGAGAATAAAGTGGGAAAGACTGACTTGCACTGGCTTCTACCCTCTTGGGGGAAAAAAGAGGGATGGGGAATAAATATACTTAAAGCAGTTATAATGCACTTTTCTTTAAATATGTTATTCAAAAGTCACAAGGAGTAGCATGGCACAGGAAGTTGGGTTGGCTAGTGGAGGAGATGTGTCAGTTACTTGCTATCAGTAACCAAAAGGTCTCCATGGTCCCCATGAAGCCATGGGGTGTACATCTTGGGGACTGAGTCAGATTCTAACTATTCTAAAGTAAGCCAGGCCAATGGCCTGAATACTATTGCTACTGCTAATTAGCTAAAATACACACACTGAGTACACCCATTGCAACAATTGGTCTACTTTAGTTGGAATTAGCCATAGGATTTTTGTTGTTGTGTGTGTGCCTTCAAGTTATTTCCAGTTTATGGCAACCCTAAGGTAAACCTATAATGGTTATAGGTTACCCAGTTATCAAGCTGACCAAGCTGGGATTCAAATCCTGGTCTCTAGAGTCACAGTCCACTGCATAAACCACTAGGCCACACTGGCTCTGGCCAGTGTTATTTTGGCTGGTCACGAACAACATCACAAATGTATTTCTTCTTGCTTGCTCTGAAACATGAGCAAACTGACTCCAGCTGCTCCAGACTATGAGGCAGCTGTTATTTACACCTTCCTAAATCGTTCTGTGATTCACCTGAAGTACAGCAATTCATTCCAAAACTCGAAGTCCTCTGAGAGGCACATGAGCACAGTTCTGAAAGAGAACCCCATTTCATTGTCCTATCTTATAACCCAAGCTTGGAGAAGTTGCCTTTTGGTCTATAATTCCCAGAATCCCCCATCTAGCATGGCCACTAAGTGTGCTAGTCCAAATGAGTAACTTTTCTAAGCCCTGCCTCTAAGACACTAAGGCCACCAGTGCATTATGCTAATGGCTGCACTTTTTGCAGGCTTCTACAGTGGTGGCAAAGGAATGGAGACAGACTTGGTGAGTTCCAAGCCACATATTTCTGAATGCCTTATTTCTTCATGGCCACAGCACCTGAAGCCTCCTTCTTCCTGCCACCTATTGCAAAGTAATTAATACTAGCATAAAGCTCCAACAGGATTCTGGCAATGCTTCATGTTCAGTTACAATAAACCAAAATTAGTTCCTTGGGGATTGATACAATAGTTGCATAGAACAACATGGAGGGATTCTTCAGCAAAGCCAGATAAAACAATGATGTTTGCTTGCTGTCCTAAGGATATACACAGGTGTCACTAAAGAGGTGTGAGGGATGCAGGCCACAGCAAGTGATACCCTAAGGGGGTTGACGCCACTTCTCCCCCCAAAATCTGCCTTTTGGCAGAAATGGGCTGTGGTTCTTTAAAAACATCAAATCTTACCAAATTTTCACTTTCATCACAATAAACTATGTACATGTAAATACATTCAGGCTATGCATGTGATAATGTAGTTTAAAGGTATAGTTTTAATTTTACTGGTTGTTTTATGTCACAACTATTACCATTACATTCAGTGATATATAGGAATTACAATTTATGAGTAACATTACCACAAGACACAACACTGAGGATTCTGTATGGCGAGGAGGTCAATGGAGGGAAGACACCATGAGTTATCACACCAAGTTTGCCAATCCTACTGATGCCACTCAGAATTCAAGCCTAAATTCAATTGCTCCTTCCAACCACAGCAGGGCTATTGAATCAACTGGATTTACAAAAGCGCTGACTTACTTTTTAGCACTTGATTCAATAAGTCTATTCAAGTTCTCAGTGATGGAAATACTGCCACCTTCCAGACTTTATTGGACTACAACTCCTTGCATCTTTTACCTTGGGTTAGGGCTGCTGGGGCTTGCAGTGCAACAACATGTGGAAGGCTGCATTATTCCACTTGTCTTGTAAAGATATCCTTGCAGTAGCAGCTCATAGAGAGGATGATTTCTTTCTTTCACAATAAAGATGTCCATATACCCATACTTCCTAAATTACAGAGCCTGAGAATTTCTATAGGCCTTGCAGAAGTCTCAAATCTCTTTCCCACTAGGGTTAGCAAAATGTCTTCTCCTTGGAAATGTCTGTGCCCCACATCTGTTCAGCCCACTGGAGTGTACAAAATGCAAAGCAAGACACTGGCATTTTAAAGTGTATAAAGGAGGTTTATACAGGCTACTGTAAGAACAGAATATGGAGAAACAGGACGGTTCACAATTGGCAAAGTGGTAAGGCAAGGATGCATTTTATCACCCAAGCTGTTGAACTTGTATGCAGAAAATATCATAAGAAGATCAGGATTGGAACTGGTAGAAGGAGGAGTGAGGATAGGAGGAAGGAACACCAACAATCTAAGATATGCAGATGACACCCTACTACTAACAGAAATAGACTTGGAACAATTACTAAAGAAAATCAAAGAAGAAAGTGCAAAGGTAGGCTTAATGCTGAACTTAAAGAAAACAAAAATAATGACTATAGAGAATGTACACAAATCCAACTTAGAAAATGAGGAAATCGAAATAGTTAAAGATTTTCCATTCCTTGGATCAAACATTGATCAGAAGGAGACCAAAGTCAAGAAATAAAAAAAAAAGCAGCTTATTTATATACCGCTTCATATCACGCTATGGGATGTCTAAGCGGTTTACAACTGTGAGCTGATTGCCCCCCAACAGCTGGGTACTCATTTTAGCGACCTCGGAAGGATGCAGGCCTGAGTCGAGCCTCAGCCCTGGCTGGTATTGAACTCGCAACCTTGTGGTCTATGAGTGAGTGGCTGCAGTACAGGCATTTAACCACTGCACCACCCGGGCTGATTAAGAAGACTAGGAATGGGAAGAATTAAGAAGAATAGGAATGGGAAGGGCAGCTATGAAAGAACAAGACAAGACTAAAAATTATAAAGATATACAACTGAACATTAAAGTCAGAATTATCCAGTCAATTGTATTCTCCGTCAGCACATACAGATGTGAGAGCTGGACAGTGAAGAAAATGGATAGGAAGAAAACTCATTTGAGCTGTGGTGCTGGAGAAAAGTGCTGAGGATCCCATGGACAGCCAAAAAGGCAAACAAATGGATCCTAGAACAAATCAAGCCTGAACTCACCCTGGAAGCCAAGATGACTAAACTGAGGCTGTTGTACTTCAGCCACATTGTGAGAAGGCATGACTCATTAGAACAGGGGTCGGCAAGTTTTCCTTACCTGGGGCCATTCCGCTGGTTCCCAGGTCTTCCGTGGGCTGAGGGTGGTGGTGGGGGAAATGGCGCCGCATGCACTCGCGTGCGCGCATGCACAGTACGCCGCAGTACACTGGAAGAGTGAGTCACGGCCGCCATTTTGTTTTCCAAAACGAGTCATGGCCGCCATTTTGGAAAACAAAATGGCAGTCGCGACATGCACGGCGGGGGCAGCGGCGGGGGGCGGCGGCAGGACTGGCCTGGGGCCGGTCCAAAGGCCTCGGGGGCTGGATCTGGCCCCCAGGCCGTAGGTTGCCAACCCCTGCATTAGAAGGTAGAGGGAAAGGTAGAGGACAGTAGAAAGAGAGGAAGACTGCATGCCAGGTGGATAGACACAATCAGGGAGGTCATAGACCTGAACCTTCAGGATCTGAGCAGAGAAGTTGAGAATAGGGGGTCATGGAGATATTTCATTCAAAAGATCAAAGTGAATTCTAACAGCAACAACAAGATGGTGTCTGATGGCCATGAAAGGGTGTCAGGTCCAGATGTACAGTACTGGCAGAATATGAAATTGTTACTACAGCAGCACATACACATGTGTGGAAAAATCCTCTAGAAAAACAGCTGTACACTTCTTGTGCTATAAAGAGATCCTGCAAAAAGGCCCCCAAAAAACACTTGCTTCTTCACCAATTTAGATATTACCTGGGGCCTTCACATCAGGGAGTAGCAGCATGTTGTTCTATTAATTGATGCTATTGGATTTTATGGTTCTTCCTAGAAATAAGTTTTCAATGTGATCAGGCATTTCTGCAATGGACACAGTTCATATGTCACATGCATTCACATGGTGGAGCAGAAGATGAGTGGAGAAAACGAGTGCCGCACTTCCACTATGAAGAAAATCCAGGTTATCACACACTCTACAAGCTGGCTTAAGTCTTGCTAAGAAAGTGTGCAGTTTAAAATCCAGCTCAGCTGCCTAACAAGGATCCAAACTGATTTTTTTAACATACTCACTCAAATGGAACGGGGGCAATTCAAATTTTCATTCCCCTGGATATCAAGTTGCAGATATCTATCAACTGCTCTGAACTTTCAAACTCCTCAGATTTGTCTTTGGAAACTTTGAAAGCTTGTAACAAGTATATTGTGCATTTTGGTTGGCCAATAAAGGTATCACTGATGGATTTTTGTTTGAATTGCTAAATGGTCAACACAGCTACCCCTGAAATTTCTCCTGTGTCAATTCTATTTACCTAAACACCTTAAGGCACCAGATCCACCCTGACCTTGGAAGCTAAGTCGTGTCAGCCTTGGTTAGTTCTTGGATGAGAGACCACCAACAAATGCCAGGTGCTGTAGGCTATATTTCAGAGAAAGTATCTGGCAAAACCACTTCTGAGTATTCCTTGCCTAAGAAAACCCTATGAAATTCTCATAAGTCAACAGGCAACTTGAAGGTGCACACACAGACAGACGCACAATTCAAAGCTCTCCCTTCTTGCCAGCCAGGTCCTCTCCAATATGGCTTGTTCCTATGCCACTTCCTATTTGCTTTCACACTCTCCTGCCCTTTTAGCTCAACAGAAGATGCTGGTCTAATTGCCCTCTTTGTAGCTTCTACAAGACTGCCATTATCTAGAAACCCTTTCTTGACCTTATTCCATGCCTCAAGCTCTTTCTTTTTAAATCCTCAAATGTTCACTTGCCCTGCAAGCCAGTACTGACATAAACATACAAACATACACCAGCACCTCTTTAGTTCAATAATTGTGAGCATAAAATAGTAGAAAATAAGACTGCTGCTGTGTTTTCCAAAATGGAGAAATAAAGCAACTATGCCATTGGAGGATATGCTACAAGACTCACATAACAGCAATTGGCGATTGCTTTAAAACATGGAAATACTGTAATGGTAAACAGATGCAAGAAAAGAAAAAAATCAGTGTACCACCCATTCAAATATTTCATTTAAATGTGGAAATTAAAGACAGAGTTCAACATTCCTTGCTTCAGTCTGTGGGGAAAAATATTGTGTCACTGGAGTTTAAAAATAAACCAACTTTAATAATGTGTGTGTTGGTGGGGAGACAATTTAAATTTATTATATACCACGGTTACCAAGAGGCTCCTATTCTTTCTCAATATATCTAGTGTCAATGTCAACCTTCTCAAGGGAATTGCAGCCTGTGGGATCTTTGCTGAAACACTTCTTTACAATCCATTTTGGATTCAAAGGAGATTTTCCCCTGGGGTATTGCTCTTGATCCTTGTGCCACTGTTGCTGGATTTCAACCACACATCCTGAAGCCCTCAAACACCCTGAGTGACAACTCACCAAAGCTAAAGTGGTGACCTTTATGTAAATCTACTTGTTCACCAATCCAAAACACATATCTCATTTATATCAGCAGGACAAATGTCAGATGAAAGCTTCTCACCCTGAACATATGAATTTCAAAAAAATCTAATTGCTACTTCCTAATAAAACAGACTTGTTCAATTAATGGAAATTGATAAATCAATACTTATAGAAATTTCATTGCATTAGTGGGTCTACTCTTGTTGTACTGACACAGACTGCTGCCACAATGCAGAAATAAAGCAGTTGGACACCACTTTAACTTCCATGGCTCAATGCTATGGAATTCTGGGATTTGTAGCTCAGTGGGTCACCAGAGCTCTCTGTCAGAGAAGGCTAAATATCTTGGTGGTGTTGTCGTGTGCCTTCAACTCATTTCTGACTTATGCCAACCCTAAGGCAAACCTATCATAGGGTTTTCTTGGCAAGATTTGTTCAGAGTAGGTTGTCATTGCCTTCCCCTGCAGCTGAGAACATACAAAATTACAGACCCCAGAATCCCATAGCATTGAGTCATGGCAACTAAAGTGGTGTCAAACTGCTTTATTTCTGCAGTGTGGCAGCAGCCCTCGGTGGCCCAGAACTGCAGTTGGTAAAGATCATGATTGTGTACCAATCCCTGGCCAGTCAACACACATGCTCTCCCAGCCCAACCTAAGAAGGTGCCTGGGAGAATAAAATGGGACTATGCACATTTACACAATCTAAAGCTCCTAGGCAGCAATTTGAGGTAAATCAAACTGATTGATGCACAACTGATTCATTCATTCATGTTCAAATCAAGCATATCTAGAAGCTGATCTGATTGAGCTCAAGCACTGTACAGTGCAATCCTATACATGTTTGTTCAGTGTTAACTGCCACGGCTGCTCCTTCCTATGGAATGCTTACTGGGGTTTGTGATTTAAGAATTTAGGGCTTTTTGTCTGAGAATTCTAAACATCTCTCTCTAAACTGCAAATCCCAGGATTATACAGGATGGAACCTTGGCAGTCAAAGTGGCATTCCAGTGCTATAATAATGCTATAATACATTACAGTGCTATAATAGTGTAGTGTAAAAGGGCTCCATCTGTATTATTTAGCCGTTCATTTCAGACGCTGTTACATCTGACGTTTATTATTCCTAAGGGATGGAATACTATATTGGTTTAACTAAGTGTAACCCTAACTAAGGACCTGTTGTGGCCCAGTCTCCCAAATCCTGATGGAAATATCATTCACTCATGCTCCAATCACCACCAGTATGGACCTTCTCTCTATGAAGCAGATGCCTCGTAAAGTGGACGGGGAAATTACAATTGTGGCAATAGTGTCACAGTCATGACTAAGTAGTGAACATGAATATGAAACAGTTACTTAGATTTACTCATCTGTAACTGTTTCACATTCACAATTTCACATTCCATTACTTAGTCACAATTTTGACATTGTTGTCATGATTGAAAATCCTTCCCCAAACCTGTTTTACTAGGCATCTGCTACATGGGGGAAAAGAGACCTATTCTACCAGTAATTGGTGCATGGTGAATGATGTTTCCTTTAGGTATGGGGAGATTACTTAAGGCCGATACAGGATTCTGGCCTATATTTCTGATCCTCACACTGATTCTCTATACTTGGTTCTACACAATGGATGACTATTGTTCCAAGACAGCAAGTGGGTTGGCAGAAGGCAGAAATTCCTGAGGAACAAAGCAGGTTTTAAAAGAAACAAATAAGGGAGGTGGTTTCATGTGTAGAAACAGGGTAGCAATGAAGTGACAAAAAACTCTCTTAAAAGAAATAGTGTTTTTCTTAAAGATGCTGTTAAAATTTCCTCCTTCTTGGAACTGAATAGGGATATGTCCAAGAGCAAATCTTAGCACTGTGCTGAAACATGCCTTTGAAAATCTGAAAAAGAGCCTCTGTCTTTTGTTATCTGTATACAAGAGTGAAGGAAATTCTGGCCACCCAAAAAAAAAAGTCACACCACCCGCAGTCTGACCCTACCATTCGCTATGAATTTGCTTCGGTGTAAAAGAGAGCTACATGAGGGAGAAGGGAGGGAGAGATGCTGAAAGGAAGACACAGAGATACTAGTGACAGAAGGCAGACAGGCAGCTAGTTTTGGTATTCTAAATGGAGTCTGACTGATTGGCTGGAACTTGTGGGGAAGCAGGAGTTGAGAACGAGCCACATTTCATAATGAAAGTGCATACTGCTCTCAGCCGGAGTCTTTTCACATTACACAATTATAGCACAATGATTCAGCTTTACATGCCATTGCAACATCTTATGGGATCCTGGGGTTTGCATTTAAGGGAGAGGCATTTAGACTCTTCAACCAGAGAGCTCTGACCAAAATGCAAACCCCAGGAATCTGTAGGATGTAGCCATGGAATTTAAAGTGGAATCACAGTACTATAACTGTGTGGTGTAAAAGTCCTAGGGTTACATCCTTTTCTGTCTGGCAGATTCCATCTTCAAATAAACAAATGCAAGTTTCACACATAACTGTAGGCCCTTTCACACTGCACAATTATAGCACTGTGATTCCACTTTAACTACGATGGCTGCATCCTTTGGAATCCTGGTGTATATGGTTTGGTGAAGCACTAGAGGAGTTCTCTGGCTGATCATTCTGAATATCCCTTCCCTACATGGCAAATGGCAAAACTACGTAGGGTGGAACCATGCTAGAAACAGTTCGTTTATGTTGAAAAATCAAGTATTCTCTCTCAACCCCCCCCCCACACACACACACACACATACACACACCATTGCTGTTAGAACAATTAGGAATTTTAGATAACATAGGGGTCCATGCATAATTATACCAATTCTGAGCTCTTGTGGCACCACTGGTTGTTTCTTTCCAGGATGAAGAGGAGCCATTGGTGAGCACCCTCTGGGTTCAGTCAGTCAACCAACTACAGATCCATCTAACAATAGCCTTTGCTTACTAGCTTTTGTGCAAGAATATAATGGGGAACCTTGTCAAAAGCCTTACTGAAACTAAGATATGCTACATCCACTTCTTCCATGTGTGTATGTTTGTGTCTCAAGAGTAGGCAACATGAGGTCCTGCAGATGCTATTGAACTGTGGTTCCTATCATACTTTACCATGGCTATGCCAGCTTGGACTGCTGGGAATTGTAGTCTAACACCATCTGGAAGGGACACATGTTCTCCAGCCCAGCTATAACTCAACAATGACCAATATTGCTGTGCAATCCAAATCTTCCCCAAGTCTAGAAATCCTCTTCTGTCTGCTTGTCTAGCTCTTGGGTTAAGTTATTTTTGTACAGAAAAAGTTGACTTTTCTCATTATAGAAAGAAATAATTATATTATTCAGTGTGTATTTGGTAGCTATCCCACATTGCTTATTTTATCTCTACCCTGTAAAATAAAGACGAGAGACTGGCTGACTCAAGGACACCCAATGCATAAGTGGGGATTTAAATCTAGGCAGGTGTGTAGCTATGGGGCAGCAGGAATGAGGGCATTGTTCCCCAAATAAGAATTCTTCCCCCACACACACATGAAATCTTCCTTCCATCTCCAGATTTCTAGCATTGTAGAAACTTAAAACTTCCCTTGACCATTTAGAAATAGAGTTTAAACATCCAAAGACAAGGAGCAGGCAAACTTACCAAGGGAATGAGAACACAGCAAATATAAGCATTGTAGTGTCAATGATTTTCAATTTCTCTTTCTCTGCAAAACTAGAAATGTGAGGACTGCAGGAAATGTTCATTTAGGTGGGGCAGAATTAATTTTTCTGCACTTTTGCCCTCCCCTCAGTTACACTCCCAAAACCTGAGTCCCCTTAGTTCTACATTTCTCATTTGTAAATGATATCCAACTAATAGTTATATTAGACAAAGATTCTAAGCAAATGAAGGGAAAGTAAAAGTGCCTAAGCCCCAGACTGCTTCCTAAAGGACAGCAGGTCCTTTATACTTCAGTAAGCTAATCACTGAGTATCTTAATGAAATTGAGGCTGTTATATTTTGTCTACCTCACAAGAAGCCATGACTCAGTGAAAAAGACATTAATGCTTGGAAAGGTGGAGGGCAGCAGAAAGAGAGGAAGACCACATGCCAGTTGGATAGACTCAATCAGGGAGGTTACAGGCATGAATCTACAAGATTTAAGCAGAACAATAGAAAATAGGGAATCATGGATATGCCTCATCCACAGGGTTACCATGAGTTAAGCAGTTAACAGCAACAACAAAGCTACTCACAGATAGTATGGAAAGTGAAATCTCATTCATGGTGACCTGAGAATCAGGTTGTCTAAATATGTATATTTGAAAGCAAGCTTCACTGACATGAGGATAAGTGGTGGGTGGTGGGAGGGTGTTTGTTGTTAACTGCCTTCGCGTTGATCTCGACCCATGGAGACCTTATGGATGAGACATCTCCAGCCCCCCCCCCCTCGTCCTCTATTGCTCTGCCTAGCTCTTGCAAACTCATATTCATAGTCTCTTTAATAAAGTCCATCCAACTAGCATGTAGCTTTCCTCTCTTTCTACTTCCCTCCACCTTTCCTCACATTATTCCAATGATTCATGCCTTCTCATGATGTGTCCAAAGTATGACAGTCTAAGAGCCTTTACAGACTGCCAGAAATAGTGCAAATTGAGTCCACTTTAACTGTCCTGCCTCAGTGCTAGGGAATCATGGGATTGTATTTTTTTCTGAGACATTGAGCCTTCTCTGACAGAGAGTTCTGCTGCCACAATAAACTACAGTTCCCATGATTCCTTAGCACTGAGCCAGGACAGTTAAAGTGGTCTCAATTTGGACTATTTCTGGCAGTCTGTAAAGGCCCTCAGTCTCATCATCTTGGCTTCTAGGGATATCTCTGGCTTGATCTGCTCTAGGACCCATTTGTTTGTCCTTTTGGCTGTCCATGGGATCCTCAGCACTCTTCTCCAGCACCACATCTCAATTATGTTGATTTTTCTCCTATCTTCTTTCTTGACTGTCCAGATCTCACATCCATACATGGTAATAGGGAATACGATGGCTTATATGATTCTGACTTTTGTGCTGAGTTGTATATCTTTGCATTTTCTAGTTCTTTCATAGCCACCCTCCCCATTCTTAATATTCTCCTGATTTCCTGGCTGCAGTCCCTGTTCCAATCAATGTTTGATCCCAAATTTGTGAACTCTTTTACTATTTCTATTTCCTCATTGTCTAGTTTGAATGTGTGTAAATTCTCTGTGGTCATTATTTTTGTTTTCTTTATGTTCAACAGTAAGCCTGCCTTTGCACTTTCTTCTTTGATCTTCCTTAGTAAGTGTTCCAGGTCTGTGAGGTTTTCTGCTAGTATTATGGTGTCATCTGCATATCTTAGATCAGAGGTCCCTGGACTTTTTGATCCGGGGGCCGGTTCTCTGGCCGCCAGATCTTCCGGGGGGGCAGAGGCACACGTGCATGCGCGTGACTCCAGATGCCATTTTGTCTTCCAAAATGGCGTCTGGAGTTGTGCGCATGCGCGTGGCATCGCATGCGCATGCGCATTACTCCAGACGCCATTTTGGAAGACAAAATGGCACCCAAGTAGTGCGCATGCACGCATGATGCTGGGCACCATTTTGTGTTCCAAAATGGCACCCTGAGTCATGCGCATGCGTGCGCGATGCCACATGCATGCACATGACTCCGGATGCCATTTTGAAAGACCTCGACGGTAGGAAGGCCTCGACGGGCTGGGTCTGGCCCGCGGGCCATAGTTTGGGGACCCCTGTCTTAGATTGTTGATATTCCTTCCTCCTATTTTTTCTCCTCCTTCTTCTGTGTTCAATCCTGCTTTTCTTATAATATGTTCTGCATACAAGTTGAACAGATAGGGTGAAAGTATGCAACCTTGTCTGACTCCTTTGCCAAGTGGGAACCATTCTGTTTCTCTATGTTCTGTTCTGACAGTAGCCTCTTGTCCTGAGTACAGATTCCTCATCAGGACTATCAGATGTGTTGGCACTCCCATGTCTTTAAGGGTGTTCCATAGCCTTTCATGATCTATGCAGTCAAAGGTTTTGCTGATTTTCTTTTGGAACTATCTGCTATGCTCCATTAGCCATCATATATTTGCAATGTGATCCTTGGTGCCTCTTCCTTTCCTGACCCCTGCTTGGACCTCTGGAATTTCTCTCTTCATGTGTGGTTGGAATCTATGTTGCAGTGTTTTGAGCATAATTTTGCTTGCATGGGAGATTAGTGCTATGTCCTATAGTTTCTGCAGGATTACTTCTGAATAAATATGCCTGAGCTATAAGGCTTATTGGATTATCTTGGAATTTAGCAAAGTTGGTAGTTTATATATTAGAGCAACAGCATGTGCCAAAAGGTATGTATCTGAGCTTCTGGTAATGAACAGGATACTCTGGTAAGGTAAAAAAACACCACAAGACTTACTTTATTGTTACATAGAATCTATCTAGCATCTAGGAAAGTAGGTAATCAGAAGAAAAATCTTTACTTTCATAGAGGAGTCCTTAAAACTGGCTCCTATGTGTGAAAGTAAGAAGAAAAACATCCAATGAGGCAGAGCTCAGGACAGGAAGAAGAAGGGAAGAACAAAGAGTGATAATCAACGCTTAACCTTAGTAGAGAAGAAGAAATAAGAAGTTACCATACATCTTTGCAGTCACACTGACCAAAGGAGCAAAGAGAGATAAACAATACAGACAACAAGGAAGTTATCTCTCTATTCCAAATTCCATTGAGACAAGCATTGGTGTAAATCTCCACTTCCAATAGATTGGGGTTAAAACCTGGAGTGTTGCCTCTTTTCTGGAAAATATGAAGACTGGTTAAATTAATAATCAGTCTCCTTCAACAGAGTATACAAGTGGAAGCACTGAAACTTTTGGATCTCTCTGAGAGACTAGCTTCAAACAAACAGGCAGTATACAAGTTTCATAATTTAAAACTTCATTAGTTACATTGAGATGTACATTTTGAGCATATATACATATATTTCTTGATCCCGGGCTAACTAGAAAATTGCAAATAAAGGAGAAGCTCAGCAGAGCTGGCACTTGCATCTTGAGGGAGGAAGAAGAGAAAGGAAGAGTGGGAGGAGTCCTTTATACGGCCACAGACACACTTGGAAGGAAAGTTCTAAGGTGGCAATTAGTCTCATTGCTTGATGCATGGACATATTAATCACCATGCATTACAACTTGTGATTGAGCAAATAGGGGAAGTTCTAAAGAGACAGTATGTATAGGGTAGGGTCATGCAGGAAATCCTTACTATAGAGCCCTATTGCTCAAATAGCAAATGGGAGAAAGGGGTGTACATGGAGAGAATGCTTCTTTGAGCAGTGTTTTCCAACAAGGCCTATTAAACACAGAAGACTAAATCCAATGACTAGTCTCAACTAGCTATCATTGAATCCCATACATAAGCACAGCTACCAATTTTGCATTGATTCTGTAGGTCTCCTCTAGGGTAACAATTGGATTTGGGCCAGTGAGTTTCCCTTTTAAGCAAATGTGCACAGGATTATATTTTATGACTCTAAGGGCAGTTAACTTGGGGGGGGGGAAAGTCCCATTGAACTGAAGACTTTCTTTTGCCTGAAATGTGCAAGATCAGGATGCAGAGGCTTGCTTTTTACATGAGAGACCAGATTTCCTCCCTTTTTTCTTTCTTTTTCTCTTTTAGCCTTTACACATAAGGCATTGGATTGCTTATGCATATCCTGGAAATAATGAGCCCAATCTGTCTCCCGAGATGATTTGCCAGTAGAAGAATTTCTGCATTTGTGTCACAAAACACCTGAAGCTGTCATGGTTGACTTGTTGTGCCAGGGGGGTTGAGCCAAGTTGTGGACTACATCACCCTCATTTCACATAAATATCAAAATTACTGGCATTCACAACAGCCTCAGCATGCCACAGATTCAAATGAAATTCAAGTTGATTCTCATTTGGCATTTTAGTCTTTTTCATCAAAATGTGTTTCAATAGAGGCAATGGTTTGCCATGAAAATCTCCCTAAATGGTGTAAAACTAACAGTGTACATATGACTGGGGAGAAGAGCAAGTGGTGAATAGATCAGGATCACTGGTGAATCTCAGATTTTTCAAATAATCACCAAATACTTTTGTCTCCCAATACAATGACCCTCTACAACTTATATACACAGATAGAGATTTGCTTGTATGTTATGTGGAAATGACTGCACAAAATGAGAGGCAGATACTTCAGCTCCAACTTATTACAACCTTATCATGGGGGATTTTCTTGGCAAGGTTTATTCAGAAGAAGTTTTCCATTGCCTTCCTCATAGAAAGAGTGATTTACCAAAGGCCACCCAGAGGGTTTCCATGGCTGGATGAGAATGCAAACTCTGGTCTTGTGGAGTCCTGGATCAACACTCAAACCACTACAGCACAGTAGTTCACACAGACATAGATCTTGCAAAACTGAAGAAAATGTACTTAGAGTAATAAGAGTAGGTATGTATGAGAAGATATGTATGTGTTCAATTCAGGCACTTGACACAAATTTATTTTGCTGTAGACTTCAGTTGGTGGGTATAGAGTCCTAGGGTTTGTAGCTGTTGTCTTCTTGTATGTCCCCACCAAAAGTGCCTGTGCAGGTGGTCAGAGAGATTTTTTTTTTATTTGCAGAGAATAAACATATCTTTAGAATTTAAAAACAAAACAAAAAAGAAGCCTGTAACCAACTAAGAGCAATTCCCTTATAGGAATGGATTATCCTAAGAGAGGGCTTGATTCATAATGAGTTCTTGTGGAGAAAGGACTTGGTGAGATTATTCCCGTTTTCTTCACATAGCCCATGACTGCACCAGATTTATTTGTTTATCAACTTGTATTTCATCGTTCCATGCTTTCTGGAAAGTATGTGGTTCTTTGGGGGAAATTTTAGAGATTAAAAAAACATTCTTTTTCTTTAGATTTATGGTCCTATGCTCTAAGTATGGAACTTTACCTCTGTTATGAGTACCACAACACTTTAGGCTGTGATATGGGAGTAAGATCAATGGTGCTACCTTCTCAGCAGATAGGTACAAGGTAAATCATTGTGTTTTTGAACCTAAAATGCCTTAACCTTTTCTAATTTGGAGATTCTCTTACCCCTTGATCATTTTTATTTATCTTTTCTGCAACCCACTGATGCCCTTTTAGAGACAGGGAACCAGAACTGTACATCAAAGATCAAATGTTTTATAGATTTACATGAACACACATTGGAATTGAGTTCTTCTAACTCTTCACTGCTGAGGTTTTTTTCCAATTAACCTGGCAGCAGGCACATCCTTCCTGGACAGTTTCATGTATTTGCATCTCCACTGAGTGTACAAGAAAATAGTTGCAATTCCTTGGGGCTAAAATACCTAGATCACTAGGCTTTAGTTATTCAGATGTAAGCTTAATCCAGTTCAATAGGACTATCTTCCAGGTGAAAGTGCAGAGTTGGGCTGGGAATCATATGGCTTTCCATGTGTTATTGGATTGAAGCTCATAGGAGCTCTTGGTAGTATAGCCAGTGATGATGGACAATGGAAATTTTAGTCCAACACAACTGGAGAGCTGCATGACTCCCCTCCTTGTGTATAGTATAGTAGCCTGAACAGTAAGCCTATGCATGTTTACACAGAAGTAACCCCTTCTTCAAGTTTAATGGGACTTTCTCCTACATAAGTTTACAAAGGATTGCTGCCCAAATGTATTTTCTCCAACTTAACAGGGGTTTGGCTCAGGCTAATAATATCCATCTAATAGTCCATTTAATGCAATGTATAGGAAATTCTATGAAATTCTATCTTCCTGTAGTTTCCATTTTATACAATTTGCTTGCATGTAATCTTCAAAATAGTACTCTAGGATAGTATAATGCCTAAAGTAGTCAGTCTTGTTTGTGAGTGGTTCAAGCATGTTCAAAGACCTTGCTCATTCATGACAAAATGATTTCATCTGTGACAGGTTCAGAATGAATCCATTTGGATGCCAAGAAGCTAGAGGGTTGAATGCCTCTCTGCTTCCCTGATTGGTTGGTTAAGCTCACCTGACCTATGGCCAGCATTTCCTATGAAACTGGAAACAACTGCACTGTCTGTCTTTTAGATCCATCATTTTGTCTGTGCTGATGCTATAGTCCATGCTCATATATCTTGTACATAAGAAAGCTAAATGCCTTAGTTCTCTTATTCTTACCCGTATATTCCAGAGCTAGCATGATACAGTGTTTCACCTTTGGACTAAGACAATGGGAGATCAGAGTTCAAATCTCTGCTCAGCCATGGAAAACCACTGGGTGACCTTGGGAAAGTCACACTTTCAGCTACAGATGAAGGCAAAAACAAAAACTCTCTGAACCAATTTTGCCAAGAAAACCCCATGATATGTTTACCTTAGAGTCACCATAAGTTGGAAACAACTTGAGGACACACAACAAGAAGAAGAACAACAACAAATTTTCCAAAATGGAATGCCACTGAGCCGGTAGTTTTACTTTTGAATGACTGTGGACAGAGATGAAACAGAACTGTAGCCTAGTTCCAATTGCTAATCCCAACCAGAGTAGACCCATAGAATCACCTGAATTTACATATGTGATTTATTAAGGTCTTATTGATTCAGTGGGCTTGCTTTAGCTGGGATTAGCAACTGGGCACAATTCAGTGCATGTATGTTTTCTCAGAAGCAAATCAATTCTGCACATGTGTATTCATTGTATTTCATGGGATATACCTGAAATACATATTTGTTGTTGTTGTGTGCCTTCAAGTTGTTCTCAATTTATGCCAATTTATGCTATCATTTTCTGTGGCTGAGAGTATGTGACTTGCCCAAGGCCACCCAGTGGGTTTCCATGGGGAATCAAGTCCTGATCGCCAGAGTCATAGTCCAACACTCAAACTGCTACACCATGACAGGTCTAAATAACCTGAACACACCAAAAGATCCTGTCTGATCTTGGAAAGTAAACAGGATTAGGCCTAAAAAACATCCAGGGGTAGCCATGTTGGCCATATAGTAAAACAAAAATCTATCAACCAATGAACAATGACATGTTGCAAGTTTTTGAAGCTCCACTGGCTTGTTCATCAGGCAAGGTGTTAAAAACATACAGGAGGAAAAAAAGTGAAGATGTTAGTCATAGGCCTGCATTTTGCTGTTGTTTGTTCTCAGTTCAGATGTTATGGAGGGGTATTATGGAGGGGATCAAGCCTAGTTAGCACTTGAGTCTGGGATGCCCAGAGAATACCACATTATATTTCAGAGGACTGCCACAGCAAACCACCTCAGAGTATTCCTGAAAAAATCCCATGAAATTCACATGATCATCATAGGTCAACAAGGGTAAAGGCATACACAGAAAGAGTGAAGTAAAGCAATAGAATTGCAACTTAAAAACTAGAGTGTGCATATGTCATTCAGCTGAATGGAGTTTACTCCCAAAAGAAAGGGGTATGCCATCCAAATCACACTCAGGGGCACAGCTTACTGCCTTGAGGGGCAAGAAGTGCAAATGAACCCAAGCATGATTCCTTCCTACTGCCATCTTGTCTAACAGGGAAGAGACTTGGGAGCATGGCAGAGAGTGATGGGAGACCCATCCCAGTCCCATGGTAACTCCACCCTTGATTTCTCATGCCTTTTTTTCATAAATAGCCTTGTTAAACCCAGACTTTTGGTTGAGCTCAGCATCTACTTGTAGAAACCAATGGGACAAGCTGGTGCCTCTAAAGTGAATGTACCATAGGGATTTTTTGGCTTGGTTTTGTTTTTTTCAGAGAGGGTCTAGCTTTGCGTTCCTCTAAGGCTGTGAAAGTGTGGGTTTCCACAGCTGAGCAAGGGATTCCTACCCTGGTCTCCAGAGTCATAGTCCAGTGTTCAAACCACTACATCACACTGGCGCTCATGGGGGCAAGATAGTCATGACCAACTCAAGGCCAGTTGATGCCTCAAGCATGGTGGCTGGGATCTAATGTAAGGGTGCATCTGCACTGTAGAAATAATGCAGTTTGGCACCACTTTAACCATGGTGGCTCCATCCTACACTATCCTGGGATTTTTAGTTTGAAATTACCTCTTTCCTTCCTGACTCCCTCAGCCACCTGGATGGTGATCATTTGTTCACTCCCACAGAATTTCTTTCAGGTGGAAACTTCTCCTTGATCTTCCCTTCCACCTTTGCCAGTAAAAATTTCAGAAAAGTCTTTTCAAGCCTCCACTTAGTCCAAATTTGGGTTTTTGGTAATTTGTGGTTAAATCAGTTTAGCAGCAGTAACACAGCAGCAACAAACATGTACTCCACTGGTGTTTTTTGTTTTTTTTTATAAAAACAACTAGATCTGAGCTTTTGGTAAATAAGCAGGATATATTGGTAGGTAGAAAGAAATTTACTTGATTGTTACATCTAGGTTCTACAAAAATAACTAACTCAGTAGAGAAAACTATACTTTGGTACAGAGGTCCCTAGATAGCTGGCCTCCATGTGTGCCAGTAGGAAGAAAAACATGTTTAGGAGCAAAATCTGGTTTCTGCATCCAGGTTTGGTAAGAGCAGAGAGGAAAGTGTGCTACCAAGCAAAGAATCGTAAAACTTTATTACCCCCAAAGAGAAACCCTCAGGAAGAGGAGGGCTGTGGGAAGTGACCTCTTCACAAGCAATAGTGACCAAATGACCATAGGGATATACATCAGTGTTCCTGTGTAGAGCACCCCCTTCTCAAGGAAAACAGAGAACTACACACAAGCATTGATGCTAATACTCCAACAGTCCCGAGGTATCTGGAGAAAATGCTACACAAACACACACACAGGAGATATGGAGAAGAATTAAACAGAGCAGAAGCGAAATTGAAAATTAAAGAAAGAATAAGGCGGAAAGTGGCAGAGGCAAGGAGGGGGCAAGGCGCTCAGGGAAGCGCTTCTAATTTCCAAAGCGAGACCCAAAGTGGTTTGGAAAGAACCCAGGGTGACCAGATGTCCTCACTACAAAGGAGGACAAGGCACCGCCAAGATGGAGGGCATTCCAGAAAAATGGAGGACGTGGCCAAAGGAAAGCTCAGAACACTCACAGAAGTATAAATTCAGGCTCAAAATGGGAGACGTTTTGGAGTTCCTCCTGGGCAGGAGGTTGAAATGGAGGACAGGTCTTGGAAAAAGGAGGACCAAGTCTGGGCACCCTGTCCTCACCGCAAAGGAGGACAAGGTGCCACGAATGGGAGGGCGTCCGAGAAAAATGGAGAACGTGGCCAAAGAAAAGCTCAAAACACTCACAAAAGGATAAAGTCGGGCTCCTGGGGCATGCTAAAAATGAGACTGAAAAGGAAGCATTCATGCTTCTCAGTCCTGCTCATAATGGAGGATATTTTGGGGATTCCTCCTGGACAGAAGGTGGAAATGGAGGATATGTCCGGGAAAAGGAGGACCATGTCTGATCGTCCTGCCCCAGCTTAATCTTTTCTTCCTCGTCTTCCCTCTCTCTTTCTCTCTTTCTCTGCCGTCGTGTCTTGAAGAATTGAGGCTTGATTTGTCTCCAGAGGGATGCTAAGGCAAGAGAAGAGAGAGGAGAGGGATCGGGAGTGCTTCCCTCCTCAGCCAGGGAAACCTTGGGCAAGTCACACTCTCTCAGCCTCAAGGGGAAGGCAAGGGCAAGCCTCCTCTGAAGACATCTTGCCAAGACGCCCTTATGATGGGGTCGCCCTAGGTCCCCATTGACTTAGAGGCATCCTCTTCCTCCTCCTCAACAACCAAAGGAGTTCTCCTCAGGGTGGCCTCATAACCGCAAAGGAGGACGCTGGGCTATGGAAATGTAGGGCACCCGGGGAAAATGGAGGACGTGGCCAAAGAAAAGCTGAAAACACTCTTGGAAGTGTAAATCCATGTTGCTTAGTCGTGCTCATAATGGAGGACATTTTGGAAACCCTCCTGGGCAGAAGGCTGAAATGGAGGACACGTCCGGGGAAAGGAGGGCGAGCGTTTGTGGACTTCAGCCTACTTCCTCGGATGCAGGTGTGAGGAAGTAACCTCAAGTCTAGGAAAGCTCCTGACACCAACTTCTTTCTTCCAGTTAGTCTCAAAGGAGCTCCAAGATCCCTCTGTATACTGGTTTTTCCAGAGACTCTGGCCATTTGTGAATTTATTTATTTATTTTATTTTGGGACATTATTTTGGATAGTCCGTAGGTCCAGCATAGAATCATAGAATCATAGAGTTGGAAGAGACCACAAGGGCCATCCAGCCCAACCCCCTGCCATGCAGGAACTCACAATCAAAGCATCCCTGACAGATGGCATAGCGATTTGAGCGTCAGGGTTTAATTCCCCGCTGGGCTATGGAAACCCACTGGGTGACCTTGGGCGAGGCACACACTCTCAGCCCCAGAAAACCCCGTGAGAGCACACAACCACCACAACAGATCCCGGATGGCAAATTTATTTCCTGTGCTCAAGGAATCTCCCAATCCCAAATGGGAGAAACACGTTGAAACCCATGGGATTTTACAGTACTAAAATTTGGTCGGACAGTCTTTGGCCAAAGTTTGCTACAGAGGAAGAAAAAAAGGTACGGCATCGCTTGTGTCCAGTTCTGGGCACCGAAATTCAGAAAGGATGGGGAGAAACTGGAGCATGTCCAGAGGAGGGCGACCAAAATGGTGAAGGGTCTGGTAACCAAGCCCTATGAGGAACGACTTAGGGAGCTGGGGATGTTTAGCCTGGAAAAGAGAAGGTTAAGAGGTGATATGATAGCCTTGTTTAAATATTTGAAGGGATGTCATATTGAGGAGGGAACAAGCTTCTTTTCTGCTGCTCCAGAGACTAGGACCCGAAACAATGGATGTAAGCTCCAGGAAAAGAGATTCTACCTCAGTATTAGGAGGAACTTCCTGATAGTGAGAACTGTTTGAGGTTGAATGCATTCCCTCGGAGTGTGGTGGAGTCTCCTTCCTTGGAGGTCTTTAAACAGAGGCTGGATGGCCATATGTCAGGGATGGTTTGATTGTGAGTTCCTGCATGGCAGGGGGGGTTGGACTGGATGGCCCTTGTGGTCTCTTCCAACTCTGTGATTCTATGCAAAGGGATCTGGCAGCACCTTTGAGACTAAGGGAAAGAAAGAATTCATGCTTCTTAAATTCATGCTTCTTAGTCTTGCTCATAATGGAGGGCATTTCGGAATTCCTCCTGGACAGAAGGTTGAAATGGAGGACCTGTCCGGGGAAATGAGGACGAGCTTTCACAGGCTTGAGCCTACTTCCTCAGGTGCATGTTTAAGGACGTAAGCTCAAGTCTAGTAAAACTCCTGCTACCACAAGACCCCTTTGCAGACTGATTCTCCAGAATAACCCGGCTAACATTCAGGGGTAGCTGTGTTGGCCATTTAGCAAATTCAGACAGAAATCTATCAGTGATACCTTTATTGGCCAACCAAAATGCACAATATACTCGTTTGCAACCCGGCTAAGTCTCTGAACTCCTTTGAGGCTGAGAAAGTGTGACCCGACCCCCCAGGTCACCCAGTGGGCTTTCATAGCTGATGGGAAACTCGAACCCTGGGCTCCAGAGTCCAACGAACTACTTACTACACAACACCAGCTCTCATCAGTGTATTAGAAAATCGAAAAAGGTCTCAAAATGTGTGTATTTGCTGGTTCCTCTTATAACCCGCCTTTCCTTCAAAGACCGCTTTGTCTTCCTCTTCCTCCTTTTCCCAGCAATTTGCCTCTGACTTCAGTTGGAGGTGGAGAGATTTCACCCATCTCTCAAAAAGCACCCAAGATAGCGTGCATCTTTTTTTATTTTCCTCTCTTACATTATATGACATGATGGATCCCCATTGTTACAGCCATGAGTGATTTTGGGACAGTAATTCTCTCTCAGCCTGACCTACCTCGCAGGGTTGCTGTGAGGATAAAATGCGGAGGGGGAGTTTGAAAATATTTAAAATAATAATAATAATAATAATAATATGAGGAGGTGGAGACCTAGATATTCTGCCTCGAGATCTTTGGAGGAAAGGCGAGATAAATGAAGAAAGTAAATAAAATAAATAAATAAATAAATAAATTGTGACCCAGTTTCTAAAAACATTTATTAAGTCGATAAATAATGCGAATAAACTGATTAGTCGTTATCCTCCATTCGTTCCTTTTCCTTCACAATTCCGTCCCTCTCTCTCTCTACTCAGGGCCTATATAGACTGACAGAAATAATCCAGTTTGAGACCACTTTAACTGCCCTGGCTCAGTGCTAGGGAATCATGGAAATTGTAGTTTTTTTCTGAGACAATGAGCCTTCTCTGTCAGAGAGCTCTGATGCCACAATAAACTACAGTTCCCATGATTCCTTAGCACTGAACCAGGAAAGTTAAAGTGGTCTCAAGCTGGATTATTTCTGGCAGTCTGTATAGGCCCTCAGATGTCATTCCCATTGTGTACCATGCGTCTTACTCCCAGGTGAATGTAGGACAGCAACCTTCAAATAATCACGAAATTGCCAATAGATGGATTCCAGAATAAGGAATCTAAGGGAAGCAACCTGGGATGCTACTATTATTTTTCACAACTGTTGTTGTTGCGGTATTTTTTTCTCACAAGTGGCCAATGGCCTGACAATTATTGCAGCCTTTTCTGCCAAAAGGGAGGTTATTTAGCACTGGGAAAAATGAGAGGAATGGTGGGAGCCGACTTTGGTGTTACTCAACATCTTTGAAGGGCAAGCTCACCAAGAACGAACTACTTTCCAGTTACTAGACAGGTTACAGCAGGTAATTGGAAAAGAGAGTCAGCTTTAAGGCTAAGGGACTCGTATAAATAAGGTGTAGATCCTGCCTAATTAGAAAACTTAACCAATCGAGTCAACAGAGCTAAAGGACAACTGGTGCCACAACAAACTACAATCCCCAAAAGTCCTTCGCATTGAGCCATAGCACTTAAAGTGGTGTCAAACCGGATTATTTCTTCAGTGCGGATGCACCCCACATCAGGACAATCGGGTTGCTTCCTTGGTTGGCTGAGTGGAGAAAAGGACACCTTCCCCTTTAACAGTTTCCAGGGCAATTGATTCGCAAGATAGTTTTGCATGCAGACTCTAGGTAGGTACCAACCTGCCCATGCTGCTTTTTCAAATAGATATTCTCACTGTGGCTTGTGGGTTTTTATTATTCCCAGCTTTTGAGCTAAATATTTAGATATTTCCCAGAAAACAATGGGCAGGCTATTATTTTTTCTAAAGATCATTAGCACTTTTAAATTTAGACTTAAGTAAGACCTTGGGCCTTTGCAGACTGCCAGAAATAGTGCACATTGAGTCCACTTTTAGGGTTAGGGTTAAGGTTAGGGAATCATGGGAACTGTATTTTATTGTGGCACCAGAGCTCTCTGACAGATAAGGCTCAATGTCTCAGAAAAAACCAAAACAATTCCCATGATTCCCTAGCACTAACCCTAACCCTTAAAGTGGACTCAATTTGCACTATTTTTGGCAGTCTGCAAAGGCCTCACATGCTCTCAGCCTCAGGGGGAGGCAATGGCAAACCTCCTCTGAACAAATCTTGCCAAGAAAACCCCAGGATAGGAAAGAAAAGGACTTCAAGGCACACAACAGAGAGACAAATTCATATATAGCTTTCTTTTTCTTTAAGTAGTACAGCTGCTCTCCCACCAAGTTCTTTGCTGCATTGACACACAGGGTCACCAACAGTTGCTGTTTTTCAGTCTGTGTCTGTCTCTTCTTTCTCTCTTTCCCTCCATCCCCTCAGTCTCCCCCCCACCTCCAAAAAATATAGCCTAAAAGGCCACCATTACTGGAAACATTTCAGACGTCTGTCACATTACCTAACTTAGTGAAATCATAACAAAGGGCTCCATGAGAAGTGACAGAACATAAGCTGGAAGGGCTTTTCAGATCCACTTATCCTTCTTTTGCCATCTTTGATTTCCTCTTGGAAATGTCTCACATTGGCTGCATGGGTTTTGGGGTTTTTTTCGGATTTCTTTTTTTGGGGGGAGGAAAAGAAGGAGAGGCTTGACAAAAAAAATCTAAGTAAGGACCCTAGTTTTGTACTACTTGTCGGTTTTACGGTGGGGATGATGGGAATGATTACCTTGGAAGTAGCAAATATGAAATGTTTATTGTCACATCTAGGAAGAAGTGGCCTGAAGATGAGTGTGTAAGGGCCTTTGCAGACTGCTAGAAATAGTGCAAATTGAGCCCACTTTAACTGCCCTGGCTCAGTGCTAGGGAATCATGGGAATTGTATTTTTTTCTGAGACATTGAGCCTTCTCTGTCAGAGAGCTCTGGTGCCACAATAAACTACAGTTCCCATGATTCCCTAGCACTGAGTCAGGGCAGTTAAAGTGGACTCAATTTGCATTATTTCTGGCAGTCTGCAAAGGCCCTAAGTAAGTATTTCATCAAGGCATAGAAGTCATTCCTCCAATGATTTCTTTTTATCAAGTGAAATGTCTTCTGAAGTGATGGAGGAAGGTGCCACAACAAACTACAGTGCCCAGAATTCCATAGCGTGGAGTTAAAGTGGTGTCAAGCCGGATTATTTCTGCCTTTCAGAGGCAGCCTAAAGGATCTGCCTAGTGACTTCGGGTGTCTCCCTGTCTCTCCTCCCCCTTCTTTCTTCCTTTTCCATGATGCATCTCTAATGCGGGAGCCCTTCCATCTGACACTATTCCTCATTGCTGTGTATGTGTATGTATATCTATATGTGTGTGTATGTGTGTGTTTCCAGGGATGCACTGGTGAATATCTCCCAAATGCGCTTGTCACGAAGAGGGCTCCTCTTCAGAGATCTGGGATGTGATAGCTCATCTCGCATTACATCTCCGACGATGATGTCTCATTTTACCTGCAGGTCCTTGGCTGCGATTCCTCCAGACTCTGTCGGAGTGTGTCCCTTAGAGCAGTAGACCAGGTCTCCCTTTCTTCTTCCTCTTCCTCTTCCTCCTCCTCTTTCTCTTTTTCTCTCCAAGGGGGAGGCAGCCAGAGCAGAGGGGACCATATATTTTCTTTCTGGTTTCCTGGCCTCGTTGCCTTCCTTGGTTTTTTGACAGCTGCACTTGATGGGGGCTAGGCTGCCTTTGCAGAAGCAGCAGGCCATGGGGATGCCTCCTTGCAAGGAGACTCGCTGCAACGTGTGGAAATTGCGATCCATGCCTCGCTGAGGCAGTTTCCCACCCAGATCCCCACCTCCCCTTTGTGGGCAACTCAAGTTCCCTAAGGCTTTCTTCCGCCTTTGTTCAGGAAAGAGAAATATTTCAGCATCGAAAATACCAAAGCCAAGCCTGTTAGGGTCTAGCTTTAAATCAGCAGAGTAGCAGAGGATGGTTCTTTGTCTAAGGATGCTTCAATAAGAGGAACGACTATGGGAGCTGGGGATGTTTAGCCTGGAGAAGAGAAGGTGGTTGTTGTTATTATTATTATTATTATTATTATTATTATATGATAACCTTGTTTAAATATTTAAAATTGCTTGTATATGAAGACAATGAGTGAACATTGAAGTAAGGTTGAGTACAAACTGGAGATACCTTGGAAGTCAATTGTAAATATTTGTAGATAATTATTGGAAAAGAAATTAATATGTCAACTCAATAGAGATGTTTGAATACTACATGTTAATAAAATATAGAATTACACACACACAAAATATTTGAAGGGATGTCATATTGAGGATGGAGCAAGCTTGTTTTCTGCTGCTCCAGAGACTAGAACACAGAACAATGGTTGGAAGCTCCAGGAAAAGAGATTCCATCTCAACATTAGGAGGAACTTCCTGACAGTAAGGGTGGTTCGACAGTGGAACACACTCCCTCGGAGAGTAGTGGAGTCTCCTTCCTTGGAGGTCTTTAAGCAGAGGCTGGATGGCCATCTGTCAGGGATGCTTTGATTGGGAGTTCCTGCATGGCAGGGGTTGGACTGGATGGCCCTTGTGGTCTCTTCCAACTCTATGATTCTAAGAACTGAGACTGACTCAGAAACAGCAAACATAAGTAGCTTGCAGTTTAAACAAAAGTTTACTAATGGCTCGAATCTACTTATGCATCCTACACCTATTTAATGAATAACTGAAAGAAAGAAATTGGCAGCATGAGCTTTCGTAGACTTAAGTCTACTTCCTCTCCAAATGCAACTGAGGAAGTAGATTTAAGGTAGGAAAGCTCATGCTGCCAACTTCTTTCTTTAGCTGGTCTCAAAGGTGTTACAAGATCTCTCTACATACTGATTCTACAGACTAACATGGCTATATCTTTGAATTCTACTTAATGAATAGTTCAGGTAGAAGAAGAAATCTTTCTCTCATCATCTTTCAAAGAAAGTGAAAGAGGAGGAAGATGGGGGACCGGACAGAAGCAATGAGAATCTCTTTTTGAGAGAGAAAACTTCAAAAGAGGAAGTGACCTGAATCGCATAGTTTGTTTATTGGGCCACAAAGGGATTTCTTACCCTGTGATTCAGTTAGAAGCAAATTGGATATTTGCATGCAGAGAATCCTATCTATCTATTTGAGAAGGAGGAAAGAGAATGGTGAACTCTTTCAACACTCCCTTCCTCCTCTTCAAGCCCAGTGAGATGCATTAGGAGCACCCTAGCCTCCAGAGTCATAGTCCAATTCTCAAACCACGCCACATTGGTTACGCAGGGATTCAAACCCTGATCTCCAGAGTCCTAGTCCAACACTCAGACTACTTCACCAGATGGTAACTTCCAAGTTTTTCCATCCCTAGACTTAAGTACTCTGTCCTCCACCAGTTTGTGATCCGACTAGTATCTTCTTTTATACTTTGACCTAGGCAGTAAGGACTGGTAGCTTCCAGAGGAGTCAATCTGGTACCAGATATAGAGCCTTTGCAGACTGTCAAAAATAGTGCAAATTGAGTCCACTTTAAATTGAGGCACTGCCCTGGCTTAGTGCTAGGGAATCATGGGAATTGTATTTTTTTCTAAGACATTGAGCCTTCTCTGTCAGAGAGCTCTGGTGCCACAATAAATTACAGTTCCCATCATTCCCTAGCACTGAGCCAGGGCAGTGCCTCAATTTAAAGTGGACTCAATTTGCACTATTTCTGGCAGTCTGCAAAGGCCCATAGTCCGAAGTGTAGAAGAGCTGTCCAAGGTGTTAAACCGTTTTCCCAGCACAGGCTCAGCATCTTGGACGGTTCCCTTAAAATCCATACTAAAATCCAGAGCGGGTTCACTGCCATCACCTTCCTGAGGTGGAAGCCACCAGCTACCAGTCTCAAGGTGTCCCAGCTTCTAAATCAAATTATCAGAGTGCAAATCCCATGTAAGTTGTGTCCCAGCTAGGAATCAAACCCTGGTCTCCAGAGTCGTAGCCCAACAGACCACTATGCCATGCTGGTTCAAAATGTTATCCTCCTACACATTTCCCTGAGGGTGAACCCCAGTAAATTTAAGGAGGCTTACACCTGAATTGACATGGATAGGCTGGTTCAGGAAGAAGTGGAAATTGTTGGGATGCCACTGGGTTGTTTGTGTCTACAACAGTGAGACATATCTTATTCTGCTGGCATTTGGCACCTAGGCATTCCTCCATTCTGTGATCATTTTATTATCTGTGTTACATTAAGATTTCTTCTTTGACGTAGATATAAACATATTGAGGACACACATAGTTAGGCAACAGAAATCAATGGTGCTTTCTCTCTTTGTAAGGTTGTTATCATAAACACATTGTTCCTGTTTTAATTAAAGTCTGTTTTTGGAAACTGCTTCAGGTTGTTGCTGTATCTTAAATAATGGACATCCCTTCCAAGTAAATATGTTTATGATGGGGTGGATATACAGGACTGCAGCCATCAAACCAAGATAAGTCTCATATTGCTAACTCCTGAGGCTAACATGGGCGAGTGGGAGAGAAAGCAAACCTGCAGGGCTGTGATCTAGTAGAGACATTTTTTCCTGACCTGCACAACTTCTTCCCCCAATCCCATAAATCCACTATGATTTCTATAATGGGCTCACTGATCTAAAGGGGTGTTATTCCCCAATACAGAGATCTGTAACCATATGATAAAGCTTCCCTGACACCATTGCTCAGGATGTTATTAGGAATTAGGTTTGGGTAGAAGCTAGATTTGTGAATGAATTGCAGCAGATCACCATGCTTTCTGATATGCAAGAAAGAACCTTCCTTTCTAAATTAGGATGGAGAGACAGAAGGAGGGGACTATTGGGGCTGGATTTTTATGTAACTAAACAGAATTGTATTGTGCATGTACTTAAAGTCTCCCTTGTTCCTTTATTCCTAAATGTCTCAATGTTCTGGAGATACTGTTTTGTATTTGTCTCCAGTTTTGGCTTTGGGATTTTAGTAAAAACAAAGTAGATCCTGGAAGCCTGAATCTGCCTGTCCAGCCCTGGTTTAGAGTGTGATAGGAATGATGGGATCTAACCTAACTTTACCTAAATCAATGGGGGGGGGGGCTACCAGATCCTTCAATGAAAGTTTACTTGCACATTAATGTCACTGAATCTCATAATGGAACACAGGCTGAACCCATGGAGGTTTAGTTGGAAATGCCTTCTACAGCTATCAGCAGAAAAATGATCCTGAAATCTATAACATCTCCCATGAGTGAAGGCCTTCAACGATGATAAGGTACCACCTACTGGAATCAAGAATAACTTTGGCTATTTTGGCAGGAGTGATTTTGTGTATCCTTTCCTTCATCAGAGGGGGGAAAACTGGGTGCCAATGGCTGGCCCGTGCGACTGGATCCATCCAGTGGCTAGACTCCTCTTCAGTCTCCTTTTCAGCCCATTACCACGTTATTGTTTATGAGAGGATGCATAGGAATATTTTGGGAAATCTCTTTTCTGACCCACTTGGAAATAAAGTGACAAGACATGTGTGAGTTCAACTACAGATGATGGTGGGCCCCTTGCACCCTCCAAACAACAAAGGCAGCAATCCCCTGTGGCTATGCCACCAAAGAATGGCCCATTCACTCAGACCCAGCTGTGAGCCAAATGGTCTCAGCATTATTGCTGTACTACACAACATACTGCTGGATTCAGCATCATTCCATACACTTTCTGCCATCTGGGAAAAAAGGTCAATTATAACAACACAGATTAATCTGCAAGTATATGAACATTGCTTTTAATGGTCCATATTTCCCTGGGCGCAGCATGTGTGCCAAACTCATGGTTCTTCAGCCTCTTCAATGCCTTGTTTACAGCCTCCTCCAGTTCCTCCAAGTAGTCAGACATGGTATGAAGCCTCTGTCACAAGGCCCTAGGGCCAATTTGACTGCCCTAGTACAGTGATCCATTTTGGCTTGCCACATCTAAGAAGACCAGTCCCTCTGCCAATGGGACCCCCAAATTCTTAGCAAAGATTGAAAATTCTCTATGAGATGCTTGCATTGTTCCATCTAGCTCATGTGTCGTATCCTCTGCACCTCACAAGAAAAAAAAAAACCTACTCCAAAAGCAAAGTACAGTAAACTTCTCAAACACAGAATGGAACATCCTATTAGTAATTTTGTTTTTCTCCTATCAAAAGATATCCCTAACAGCTCAGCATCTAATGGATGTTCCAGGAAGGGGTGAAAGTCAGATTTAATATCACATTCTACCAACTCTATCCCAGCTCATACCTGCACATCACTCAAATAGTCAAACTGACAGAAGTAAAGCAAACATTGTAAAGATATACCAAGACAGCATCAGTCACCAATCCACCTTCTGGGTAGGATAGATGGTGAATAAGTTTAAACAACTACCTTCTTCAGAACATTTCCCAGTGGGAATACCTGCAAATTTGGTACAGGTGGCACTATATAAGGGTCCCAAACCCTGCCCTCTACACCTTCCTTATCTGTCTTTACTGTAACCACAGCTTCCATGCTAATTCGGATTTCAAACTGGGAGCCATGCAGGGTATCTGGATATCCCTAGACAGAATATAAAACCCAAACATAAACTCATCCCCCACATACTGCGAGGGAACTGAGACATCTATTACAACAGGAATGGTCAGAAGGTAGGTCTGGATCTGTTGTAAACTGTTAGGTGATTTATGAGATCAGTTGGTATTTCTGCTTTCCAATTGCTTAACAACAGCATTAACAAAATGATAACTAACCACTAAATTATACAGTTGAAGAAAACATCACAAATGGATCCTTGGATGGAAAGACTGTGAGGTAAATGCATTTACTCTAAAACGGGAAAGAAAAGCAGTCTATATGAACTCTGTAAGCCCTCCTGGAGATCTGTAAAACTCCATCCAGATTTAATTTTGTTAGGCTAATTTGGTCCTAAATACCCTAAAGACACCAGATCTCACCAGATCTTGGAAGCTAAGCATGGTCATCCCTTGTTAGTACTTGGATGGGGGACCACCAGGGAATACCAGGGAATGTTTCAGAGGAATGACCTGGCAAAACCACCTCTGAGTATTCCTTGACAAAGAAAACCCTGTAAAATTCATGGGCTCACCATAAGTTGACAGATAACTTGAAGGCACATACAGGCTAATTTTGGGTAATTTCCCCCCTGAAAATGGCCCCAAATAATCCAGACCACTCACAAAAACAACCATGTACCTCATGCACCCCTTGAATTCCCCATGGCAAAATTGCCCCCAAATTAGTGAAACATAGCGAATGGAAATGATATGAATTCACTTTCAGTATATTCAGATTTGCTGGTACAACCCATGAGGGTGTTTCATAACTGAAAATTTGCCCTCCATCACTTGCATAGTTGGTCCAACATCAGAATTCTTTTAATCTAAACATATGGCTTTTGCACTGGGGCCTGACTGGTGGACCTCAGGTTTTCATTTTTTGGATTTTTTAAAAAAGATAAATGCTAGCAGGCTGAAGTCTGCTGAGCTTTGTTTTGGCAGGCCCAAGTTCCCAGCAGCAATTTTTATCCCATGTATTTAAGTAAAGATATTTAAGGAAAGCATCTAACATCCATTTCTATCTGGGATATTTAAGTCAAGGTAGCTCAGGGATGGCAATGGTAAACACCCTCTGAAGAAACTTGCCAAGAAAACCCCACAGGGGTCTCCTTAAGTCAAAAAAGGATCTAAAACAAATCAGCAAACCCATAGAGCCTTCACTTGACTCCTAGATATGGTCCCCATACTCTTTCAATCTCATTAAGTACAGTCGTCCCTACATATCCATGGCTTTTTATGCATGGATATATGAACAAAAAACCAAACCGAAGGGTTCTGCCAAAAAATAACCAGGATAAAATAATCCCACTTCCAATTCCAAAAAGGCAACAATATAAAGAAATAAAAGGATAACTCAACCCTGGAGCAGAAAATACAATAAAATTAAATATCTAAAAGGGTAAAAATACCCCACTGAAAAGTATGCAAATGCTAAAAGTAAGTATTATAATGATAATACAAATTTCAAAAATCAAGGCCAAAAAAACCCCTGAACCCTGAAGTAGATAAGTCAGTAAAATTTCTAAAAGGGTAACAATACCCCACTGAAAAGTGTGCAAATGTTAAAAATAAAATAATAGTAAATAATAAAAACTCAAGGCCAGACGCGTTTCGACAACAGTCTTCCTCAGTGGCCTACAAGCATTCAAAAGATATATATATAAAACTACTCGTCAACTCACACAATGTGACTCTGCGCAATTCAAAAGCAACATTTGGAATTGGAAGTGGGATTATTTTATCCTGGTTATTTTTTGGCAGAACCCTTCAGTTTGGTTTTTTGTTCATGTCTTGGGTTTTCTGGCTGTAGGGACTTTTGTTGGTTTGCTGTATGCACGGATTCAACCATCCATGGCTTGAAAATATTCCAAAAAGATATAAATTCCAAAAAGCAAACCTTGATTTTGTTATTTTATTTAAGGGACACCATTTCACCATGCCATTGTATTTAATGGGACTTGAGCATCCACGGATTTTGGTATTCATGGATGGTCCTAGAACCAAACCCGAGGATACCAAGGGCAGAAGCAAAGGAAATGTTTACATATTAGCTGCAGTCTCAAACACCCTAATAGATCTCCATATTCTTTTCAAAACTGAGTACCTTTGAATTTTCCAGTACAATGGAGAGAATTCTCAAGGCGTGCTATTTTCAATGATAATAAACTCACACTTTTGCCTTGAGGCCATCCAATGCTAAGACATGGAGTGAGGTCTACATTTTGGTTGACTGCTACTCAGACTTTTTACATATACATGTGAAACAGCCCTAAGGAAGTGCAGGCATGACATATGATTTGCATGTAGCTTCCTGAATAAAATCCATGCCGAAAGAGTTATGCTTTTAGCCAATGGATTGATCATAACAGCTGTAGCACTTTTTCAGATGTACACGTCTCCATCCTTTGGAAGGAAGGGGAAATAATCTATTTACTCTTATAAATAAATACTGTCAGATTTTGTCAGGAGAATCAGAAATACAATATGCCCTTGGATGAAGCTGTGCAGAAATCCAAGGAGATTACTCCAAGGAGATGTATAGACATGGAGAAAGAATACAAGGAATGAAGGAAAGGTATAGAGACAATATGGTTTATAGATGGCCTACTGTCAGTAAACATTTGCATTAATAGTTCCCCTAGAACAGCTTCTTGAATCCGAAAAGGGTTTGTGGAGTGGAGCAGTTTTATTATTTTGCCATGCAATCTTTTTGTACGTTTTTAATTGTATTTTTTAAATTGTAAGCCTCTTTGAGTTCCAACTTTGGCGGGGGGGGGGGGGGGGGGAGAAGCAGTTTATAAATAAATACAATAATAAAATTGTTGTTGTTATTATCGATGCTCAGTCCAATGGACAAACCAGATACAGAATAGGCATGCAATACAGACAGAACCATATTCATTAAATGTATTTTTCCCCTTAAACTTAATCTTATCCTTTGATATTAAACAGTAATTGAAAGAAATGCAGGACTTAAATGCTAGGATCATAAAACAAAAATACACCCAGAGATAGATATGTCCCTTTTGGGATGTCGGACTGGTTTTGTTTTACCTTCTTAATACAGTATAGAAAGGGAGATGAGAAGGAAAGTAAGTGTCTGCTTTCCTTTTGAAGAAATAATAAATCAAAATGCTTTCAAAGAGTCCTCCTGATACTTTCTGTGTACAGTTGGGTGACCATAGGTCCTCCTTTTCCAAGACCTGTCCTCCATTTCAACCTTCTATCTAGGAAGAATTCAAAAGTGCTCTCCATTTTGAGCATGACTAAGAAGCATGCATTTATATTTATACAAGTGTTCTTAGCTTTCATTTGGTCGTGTCCTCCATTTTTCTTGAATGTCCTACATTTGTGGCCCCTTGTCTTCCTTTGACAGGGCGACAAGACACCTTCCTTTTCAAGGACATGTCCTACACTTCAACCTTGATGAATTCCAAAATGTCCTCCATTCTGAGCATGTCTAAGAAGCGTGAATGTATATTTCTGTGAGCGACTGTAGCTTTCATTGGGTCATGTCCTCCATTTTCCTTGAATGTCCTCCATTTTATGGTGCCTTGTCCTCCTTTGCGGCTATGAGGACCCCTGGTCACCCTGGTGTACAGACACCCGATTTACACATTGCTGGTCCAGAATCTGTAGGTTTTAAGGGCTGGACTTTCGAAGTCGGTGGTACAGGTTGACTCCCCTCAACGCAATGCTATGGCATGTTTGTTTCAAAAGTAAATCACACTGAATGCAAAGGAGGCATCTCCTCCTTCATCTCCTCCAGGAAAAGGAATGAAGCATTTTCCTTCCCATATTCCCTGTTATTTGGACTATCGCCTCTTCCAATAACAAGAGCAAGCCTATGAGAGTCCAAGTGGTGTACTGGTTTGAGTGTTGGACTAGGATCTTGGGAGACCTGGGTTCGAATCCCCGCTCAGCCATGGAAGGCCACTGGGTGACCTTGGGTGAGTGACACTCTCTCAGCCTCAGAGGATGACAATGGCAAAACCCCTTCTGAGCCAGTCTTGCCAAGAAAACCCCGTGATAGGGTTGCTTTAGGGTTGGAAAAGACTTGAAGGCACACAACGTGTGCCATGATCTCCATATCCCGTATACAGTAGTTTGAATGTTGGAGTAGGACTCTGGAGACGAGGGTTCGAATCCCAGCTCGGCCATGAAACCCATTGGGCAAGTCACACTCTCTCGGCCTCAGAGGAAGGCAAAGGCAAGCCCCCTCTGAACAAATCCTGCCAAGAAAACCCCAAAATAGAGTCACTATAAGTCAGAAACAACTTGAAGGCACACAACAACCACAATCCATTTCTATCCCTCCTCCCTCTCATATTTAAGATTGAGGAACTACTTATCCTTTTGTGGTGATTTTTTAATCAGAGTTTAGAGGTCAGAGGAAAGAGAGCGGCTAAGGTGAGAGGAAGGGAAATGGGGTGATTTGTAGTTGTTGTGTGCCTTCAAGTCGTTTCTTATGGTGACCCTAAGGCAACCCTATCCTATGCTTTTCTTGCCAAGAGGAGGTTTGCCTTTGCCCTCCCCTGAAGCTGAGAGTGTGTAACTCACCCAAGGTCATCCAGTGGGCTTCAGGGCCGAGCCAGGATTCGAACCCTGGTCTCCCAAGGTCCTAGTACAACACTTAAACCACTACACCACGTTGGCTTTCTTAGGCTAGAAACAGAGGTGTTTTGCCATAGAATATATGATTAATGGTATATTTTATATAACTTTTGTAGTGTTTTTAATTTGTACTATTTTAAAATATTGTTGGCCGCCTTGTGTCCCATTACTGGGACAAAGGCTGGATACAAATGAATACAATTATTATTATTATTATTATTATTTATTTTATTCATTTGTATCCTGCCTATCTCTCAGTAATGGGATTCAAGTCGGCTAGCATTTTAAAACATTATTATTATTATTATTCTGCCTTTCTCCTAGTAATGAGACTCAAGGCAGCTAACAACATTTCAAAACAATATTGTTGTTTTGTTGTTGTTGCTGTTGTTATTATTATTATTATCATATTCATTTATATCTTGCCTTTCTCCTAGTAATGGGACTCAAGGTGGCTAACAGCATTTCAGATTATTATTATTATTATTATTATATTCATTTATATCCTGCCTTTCTCCCAGTAATGGGACTCAAGGCAGCTAGCAACATTTCAGATTATATTATTAATTATTATATTCATTTATATCTTGCCTTTCTCCTAGTAATGGGACTCAAGGTGGCTAACAGCATTTCAGATTATTATTATTATTATTATCATTTATATCCTGCCTTTCTCCCAGTAATGGGACTCAAGGCAGCTAACAACATTTCAGATTATTATTATTATTATTATTATTATTATCATATTCATTTATATCCTGCCTTTCTCCTAGTAATCGGACTCAAGGCGGCTAACAGCATTTCTGGTTATTATTATTATTATTATTATCATTTATATTCTGCCTTTCTCCCAGTAATGGGACTCAAGGCAGCTAGCAACATTTCAGATTATATTATTAATTATTATATTCATTTATATCTTGCCTTTCTCCTAGTAATCGGACTCAAGGCGGCTAACAGCATTTCAGATTATTATTATTATTATTATTATTATTCTATTCATTTATATCTTGCCTTTCTCCCAGTAATGGGACTCAAGGCGGCTAACAACATTCTAAAACAATATTATTATTATTATTATTAAGGAAGCCTCTGACTCCAATGGCAACGTTAATCCCGGTGGAAACCCACCCTCCGAGGCCCGCCTGTGCCTTCATTCCTTCCTCTTCGGTTTCTCTTCGAAGCCAACAGCCCTTTCAACGGGAGAGAGAAAACGTCTCCTCGCTGAAGCCGACTGGAAGCGAAATGGGTCGCTGCCCCTTTAAGCGCGGGAGCGGAGGGAGGCGGCGGCGCCCCAACCGCTCTCGGGAGGCGAAGGGAGTGCCCCGCCCCCTGGCGCCCCTTAGCCCCGCCCCGCCCTCGTCGTGACTGGTCGGTGTCGGGAACCCGCCGGGTGGCTGAGTCGGTCCTCCTGCCCGCCTGCTCTCACACTAAGCTGCGGCGCATTGGACGCGGCTTGTGGGGAGCTGTTGGCACGTCCGGCGCCGCGGGCCGCAAAGAGGTGGGCTGAGCGGAGGAGGCTTCGCCGGTGCCACAGCAGCAGCCTCCTCCTCCTCGAGCGGAGAGCGTGCTCTTCTCCCAACAGCGACCCCTGCCGGCCTCTTTGGGAACAGAGCAGCCTCTGAAGGGAAAGGAAAGGGAGAAGGCAGCAGGGACGGAAGAGAGTCAGAGAGGAGGAGGAGAATAATAATAGTGATAATAACAACGATAATAGTACTTTACATTACTATTTGTATATTGTTGTTGTTGTCTTTTAACATGCTCTACCCTGCCTCGAGCCTTGAGGAGGGGGGAAATAAATAATAATAATAATAATAACTTATTATTATTATTATTATTGTTATTGTTATTGTTATCATTGCTTGTTGACATAATACCAGAAATAACAAGCATGGTATACTGGTTTCAGTGTTGGACTAGGCCTCTAAGAGATGAGGGTTCAAATCCCTGATCATCCACAGAAAATGTGTGATCTTGTGCAAGGCTTAACTCTCTCTGCTTTGAAGGAAGGCAATGACAAGCTTTTGAATAAATCTTGCCAATAAAACCCTTGCCAATAAAACCCTATGAGAAAACAGAATTGATTTGAAGGGACATAACAATAAAAACAACAACAACAACAACAACTACAGGCTATGGATTTGAAGTAATTATGGTGGTGATGGTAGTGATGATGACTGTTCCTCTCCCCTAGTACCACGACTCAAGGTGGCTTATAAAACTTAAAATAGATAACATTTCAAAAAACCATACAGGTAAAACCAAACCTGTTAAAAAGTGGTTCTTAATATGTAATTAAGCCATGTATAGAATTCAAAACAGTTTAAATATATCCATTAGAAAGATAATTTTAAATAATTACAGCACACTATAATGAAAGCCTGTCAAAAAATGGAGTCTTCACCTACTGATGGAAAACCAAGGAAGGGATTAAGAAGCCTAATTCAGAAGAGGGAGTGCAGTTTGCAGCCAAGAGAGTGGAGAGCCCCCATCTCAATAGTGTAACTTCTGAATAACACTGAGAGGAAATGCATTTTATAGTCATCAGCTTCAAGAAAATGTATTTTTGAGTATATGGTAATCTTATATTAATGTACATGCTCATAGTCTTAAATACTTTCCCCCTTTTTTTCTTTGTCTTTTTTTCCTTCCCTCTCTTTTTTATTTGATCATGTCCTATTTCTAAAATCTATTGGGTTTTTTAAAATCAAATTTGCTAAACTGGATGCAAAATAATTTTCATTATAGCCCAAATAAGCTACCATCCACTGTTGACAAGGATTTAAAATCCTACTTTTTATTTCTAAGACATTTCCAGGATAGGTCACAATTAAGAGAGAATCAATGATCGTTGCTGTATGCTGTATGTATCCTTTACAAGCATGTTTGCTTCAGCATTAGGCTGTATGAATTGGGACAGATGTATGCATATTCCCAGAATACATATGCATATCCCACCCTCCTAATAGAATGCCTTAATATACTGTGACAGGCCTCTCAGGCATCTGCAGCAGTAAGAGTAAAAATGGAATAACAGGAGGTTTCCCCCCTTCTTCTGGCTTTACACTACAGCTTAAATTCTTGCAAGAAGCCATGAAATTAAAAGTAAATTTGATATAAACTGTGGGAATCTAGACAGGTGGCAATCCAAATACTGTAGTATGGTCTCTGGTTCCAGCTTTGTTAGGTTGACAAAAGAGATCAGAGGCCCTTTCACAGTACACAGTTGTAGCACTATAATTTCACTTTTACTTCCACAGTTCCATTCAATAAAATCCTGAGATCTGCTGTTTAGAGAAGGGCATTTAGAGTTCATAGCCAGAGAGCTCTAGTGCCTCACCAAACTACATATTATGGAATTCCCTAGGATATTGCCATGGCAGTTAAAGTGGAATCATAGTTCTATAACTGTGCTGAATAGGACTGATGGGACCTAAGTACATTCAGAGGACTTGTTAGTACACCCTGTATACCCCGCATTATATTTGGGGGTCTCCATATTTTTATATCTGGAGCCAGGCATGTTAGGCTCACGGGCAAATGTTAACAAAGTAGTACATTTGTATTAGTGACCTTGTTTGATACTTTTGACATTAGCTTGAGACTGGGAAAAGGTATGAACACTGGGATTTTCCTGTTGCTAACCTGCTTCCACAGTTTTCTTAGCTAATGGGGAAGGAAGCTAGGGTGTACTTGCACAGTTGGATTATTTATTTACTTATATTCCTGCACTACATAACCCACTGGCCTCAGCTGGGGGGAGGGTACAACCCAACCCAGGTGTCCCATATAGCTAGCAATGGTGAATTTGATTGTTGGCAAGGGATAGTTGGGTAGGATTAATTGTGGGGAGGGGGATTCCATCATTTGCTATGAGGGGATTTTGGACCACATCAGGGAAAGGACGGGGATACTTCTCGGTTGTGTACCATCTGCTGCATCTTTTACCACCAATAGAGCTTATGCTATAGCAGTAATATTTGTCAGTATCCGGCACTGCAAGAACTCTTGAGGAGGCCTATAATTGCTCCCAGTTCCAAAAAAGGACAGTCCTAGTGAGTTAAGAAAACAAAAATAATGACCACTGAGAACTTACACACATTCAAACTAGACAATGAAGAAACAGAAATAGTAAAGAGTTCTCATATCCAGGATCAAACATTGATCGGAATGAGGACTGCAGCCAGGAAATCAGGAGATTAAAAATGGGGAGGGCAGTTATGAAAGAACTAGAAAAAATCCTAAAATGCAAAGACATACAACTCAGCACAAAAGTCAGAATTATACAAGACATCATATTCCCTCTTACCATGTATGGATGTGAGATCTGGACAGGCAAGAAAGAAGATAGGAAGAAAATCAATGCATTTGAGATAATGTGGTGCTGGAGAAGAGTGCTGAGGAGCCCATGGACAGCCAAAGGGACAAACAAATGGGTCCTAGAGCAGATCAAGCCAGAGATATCCCTAGAAGCCAAGATAACAAGACTGTCATACTTTGGACACATCATGAGAAGGCATGAATCATTGGAAAAGACAATAATGTTAGGAAAGATGGAGGGAAGTAGAAAGAGAGGAAGGCCACATGCTAAATGGATGGACTTTATTAAAAAGACCACGAATATGAGTTTGCAGGAGCTGGACAGAGCAGTAGAGGACAGGGGGGCCTGGAGATGGCTCATCGATAGGATTGCCATAGGTCGAGACCAACATGAAGGCAGTTAACAACAACAAAAGTAAGTTAAGAGGAATGTAGAGTTGCAGTTTTTGTCTCCTATGCTTTTCTATTCCAAAAGGAAATGTTCCCTAAAGAAAATATGTGCTGCTACCAATCTTATTCCCTTGACAGTGAAGAAAGCGAATAAGAAGAAAATCAACTCATTTGAGATGTGATGTTGGAAAAGAGTGCTGAGGATAGCATGGACAGCCAAAAACAAACAAATGGGTCTTTAAACAAATAAAGCCTGAAATCTCTCTGGAAACCAATGATCAAATTGAGGCTGTTGTACTTTGATCACATCATGAGAACGCACCACTCATTAGAAAAGGCAATAATGCTAGGAAAGATAGAGTGTAGAAGAAAGAGAGGAAGACCATACGCCAGATAGATGGACTCAATTAGGAAGGCCATGGATATGAATTTGCAGGACCTGAGCAGAACATGAAGTCTTGTAGATCCACATCCATAGATTGACTCGAGGGCAGCTAACAACAACAAACAACATGTGGATACCATTCATAATAATCTACAGTAGTATTCACAATCAGGAGTGACAATACTTGTAGACATTTCCTGTTATTTTTGGACATGATTAAGGTTAGGATTTTAAAGGACAGACCAGAGGCTGGTAGCTAGCTGGATTATTTAAATGGCAGTATGAAGTATAATTTGAGCATTGGACTAGGACACTGGGAGACCAGGGTTTGAATCCCATCTCAGCCATGAAACCCACTGTGTCAGGACCTTCCCTATATGACACCTGCCCAGCTTCCACCCTTTATGCACACTTTCCCTAAATGCATAAGGGCTAGGGTCCCAAGTGTCTTCCTGTTATAAGTTTGATATTTTTGATAGTGTGTTTTGTGTGCCCATATGGTTTAGAATTCACATAGGCTGAGGCTGCTGTTGTAACAAATAAACATTGACTTTTTTGAATAACATTTAGCAAGAATGTAACTTAGGTAGAATAGTTCCAAGGTAGTATGGTTACAAAAATATTACAGTTGCAGGCATTTCGCAGTTTCCCCTTTACAATCTCCAATACATTTTCTCTCCCAGTCAGTATCCTTCTCTCAACTCAATTCCCTTTAACTCCTTCCCCCTCAACTGCTCTGCACTGAACTCTCTTGAGCAGAACTCTCTTGAACTGAACTGAACTCAAATCGACTCAGCTCAACTGGCTTCCCAGTCACTCACTCACTCACTCAGCCTGAACCAGGATTGGCTGTCAGGAACCCAAGTCTGCCCAATGACTCTATTTCACCCATTGGGTGACCTTGGACAAGTCACATTCTCTCAGCCTCAGAGGATGGAAATGGCAAACCCCCTCCCCTCCCAAGAAATTTGCCAAGAAAACTGCACGATAAGTTTGCCTTAGGGTCGCCATAAGTCAGAAACTACTTTGAAGGCACACAACAACAAAAATGAAGTATAATCAGGGTGACCAGATGTCATCACCTGAAAGGAAGACAAGACACTGTAAAATGTAGGACATTCAAGAAAAATGTAGGACATGACACAATAAAGGCTCAAAACACTAACATAAATATACCTGCGTGCTTCTGAGTAATGTTCAAACTGGAGAACACTTTGGAATTCCTCCTGGACAGGAGATGGAGGACAGGTCCTGGAAAGGGGGCTACAAGATCCTTCTTTGCACACATCCTCCTTATCCAAACACATTCTCCTTATCCAAGATCTGCCCTACATTTCAGGGTTCTGTCCAGGAGGAATTTTAAAATGTCCTCTTATTTTGAACTTGACTCAGAAGCATGAATGTATATTTTTATGCATGTTTTGAGGTTTTATTTGTTCATGTCCTACATTTTTTCTTGATTGTCCTCCATTTCATGTCCTTCCTTTGCAGTCAGGAAAGAGTGACTGACTTCGTAGACTTAGAATCATAGAATCATAGAGTTGGAAGAAGCCACAAGGGCCATCCAGTCCAACCCCCTGCCATGCAGGAACTCACAATCAAACTATTCCCAACAGATGGCCATTCAGCCTCTGTTTAAAGACCTCCAAAGCAGGAGACTCCATCACACTCTGAGGGAGTGTGTTCCACTGTTGAACAGCTCTCACTGTCAGGAAGTTCCTCCTAATCTTTTCCTGTAGTTTGAATCCATTGCTTTGGTTCCTATTCCCTGGAGCAGCAGAAAACAAGCTTGCTCCATCCTCAATGTGACACCCCTTCAAATACTTAAACAGGGCTATCACCTCTTAACAATCTCTTCTCCGGCCTAAACTTACCCAGCTCCCTAGGTCTCTCCCCATAAGGCATGGGTTCCAGACCCTTCACCATTTTGGTCGCCCTCCTTTGGACACATTCCAGCTTGTCAACATCCTTTTCGAACTGTGGTGCACAAAACTGGACACAGTATTCCAGGGGAGGCCTGACCAAAGCAGAATAAAGTGGCACTATTACTTCCCTTGATCTATCTAGACACTATACTTCTATTTATGCAGCCTAGAATTGTGTTGGCCTTTTTAGCTACCACATCACATTGTTGGCTCATGTTTAACTTGTAGTCAACTAGGACTCCTAGATCCCTTTCTCCCATAGTTGCATCCAAAGGAGGTTGACAAAAATGGTGAAGTCTGGAAAGCATGTCCTATGAGGAGCAACTTAGGGAGCTGGGTAAGTTTAGCCTGGAGAAGAGATGGTTAAGAGGTGATAGCCCTGTTTGAGTATTTGAAGGGGTGTCACATTGAGAATGGAGCAAGCTTGTTTTCTGCTACTTCAGGGAATAGGAACCAAAGCAATGGATTCAAACTACAGGAAAAGAGATTAGGAGGAACTTCCTGACAGTGAGAGTTGTTCGACACTGGCTCACACTCCCTCAGAGTGTGGTGGAGTCTCCTGCTTTGGAGGTCTTTAAACAGAGGCTGGATGGCCATCTGTTGGGAATGGTTTGATTGTGAGTTCCTGCATGGCAGGGGGCTTGGACTGGATGGCTCTTGTGGTCTCTTCCAACTCTGTGATTCTATGATTAACTCCAGTGATTACTTTCAAAGGGTATGTATAGCTTTGATAAGCTCTATAAGGATATTTGTGTATCATAGTTTGCTGAGTGTTGTCCTATCTTTCTAAATACTATATTTTAAGTGTATTTATATTTGTTTTCAGCCCCTGAAGAAGGCCTAGTGTGGCTGAAACGCTTTGGGCTTTTTAAACACTGAATTGACAGTTGACCATCTTAGAGCAGGTGGAGCTTGTCTCCTCTCTGTTTGCTACAAACTAACAGGGCCATGAATTCATTTGAATGCTACCATCCAGGGCTGGAGGTTCCTTTCCAGGCGTGGAACCTTTTTGCCCCGGAACTGATGAGTGAGGCAGCGGCGGGATGCCGGACGACCATAAGCGGCGCACACAGAGCTGAGACGGATTCCACTGAAGTCGCCGCCGCCGCAGAAGTTCTTTTCCTGTTCCTGGAGAGAGAGAGGCGCGGGGCGGGGGAAGAAGCGGAAGGTGGCACCGGGGAGGGAAGCGTTTGCCGGGCGAGCAGGGAAGGCAAAGGAGAGCCTCCCCCGCCTCCAGCCCGGTGGTGCCTCGCAGCCTCTCCATGGCAGGGAATTTTTGGCAGAGCTCGCACTAGTGAGTGGCTCTCCTCCCTTCCTGGTTGGGGGGAAGAAGGGGAACGCTTTTAAGGCTGCCATTAAGCCTTTATTGCCTTTAATTGCTCTTCTCTGTACAGGTTGGAATGATTTTTGGGACCTTTATGTTACTGTTGTTGGTTGTGGTGTGGCTTCAAGTCCTTTCTGGCTTATAGGACCAGAAATAATCCGGTTTGAGACCGCTTTAACTGCCCTGGCTCAATGCTAGGGAATCCTGGGAACTGTAGTTTTGTGAGGCATTTGGCCTTCTCTGTCAGAGAGAGCTTCTGGTGTCACACTAAACTACAATTTCTAGGGTTCCCAAGCACTGAGCCAGGGCAATTAAAACGGTCTCAAACCGAATTATTTCTGCAATGTGTTTTGGACCTGGGAGGGCATCCAAGAGAAAAGGCCCAAATTTGGGGAGAGACTTGAGGCCTTTACAGACTGCCAGAAATAATGCAGCTTGACATGATTCCTTAGCACTGAGACAGGGCAGTTAAAGTGGTCTCAAGCTGCATTATTTCTGGCAGTCTGTAAAGGCCCTTAGTTCCCTGGTTGTGGCTCCAGAGCGCTCTGACAGAGAAGGCTAAATGTCTCACAAAACTACAGTTCCCAGAATTCCCTAGTATTGAGCCAGGACAGTTAAAGCTGTCTCAGACTGCATAATTTCTGCACTGTGGATTGGATTATAGCGAAGCTATCATGGGGTTTTCTTGGCAAGATTTCCTCAGAGGAGTTTCTCCATGACCATCCTCCATTGTATTTTTTCTGGGACATTGAGCCTTCTCTGTCAAAGAACTCTGGTGCCAAATAAACTACAGTTCCCATGATTCCTTAGCACTGAGCCAGGACAGTTAAAAGTGGCCTCAAGCTGCATTATTTCTGGCAGTCTGTAAAGGCCCATAGTGTGTAGGCTTGGTGCTTTTGACATAAATCAAATTTGTTACCTGTTGTGCTATACAGAACAGTGTGGTGAGCTTTACAAAAGATTTTGTCTAGTTTTGTGTGTAACATATCACCACTTGAATTCTAAATACAATTGGCCCTCCACATTTGAGGCTTTGGCTTTTGTGGATTTGATTACAGTCGTACCTCTGCTTACGAATGCTTCTTCTTACGAATTTTTCGACTTACGAAAGGCGCCTCAGGGAAAAATTTGCTTTGACTTACGAAGCATTTCGACTTACGAAAGGCCGCGGCTGGAAGGAGGCCTCCTTCCAGCCACGGCCTTGGCTGTTCCTCAGGCTGGTCCTGGAAGTGGAGGAATCCTCCGCTTCCAGGGCCAGCCTAAGGAACAGCCGGCAGCTTCGGCCCTTCCTTGCACCGACCCTGGAAGCGGAGCCATCCCCTGCTTCCAGGGTCGGCCCAAGGAAAGCCAGCAGCCTTGGGCTTTCCTTGGGCCGATCCTCGAAACGGAGGACGCCTCCCTTTCCAGGATCGGCCCAAGGAAAGCCTCCTGGAAAGCTTTCCTTGGGCCGACCCTGGAGAGGGAGGCGTCATCCGACCCCAGGATTGGCCCAAGGAAAGCTTTCCAGGAGGCTTTCCTTGGGCCGATCCTGGGGTCGGAGGACGCCTCCCTCTCCAGGGTCGGCCCGAGGAAAGCCGGCAGCCTCGGCCTTTCCTTGGGCCGATCCTGGAAGCGGAGGACGGCCCCGCTTCGTCCTCTGTTTCCAGGGTCGGCCCAAGGAAAGCTGGCAGCCTTGGCCTTTCCTTGGGCCGATCCTGGATGCGGACGGCTCCGTTTCCAGGGTCAGCCCAAGGAATGACCGAAGCTGCGGAACAGATTAGGGCATTTCAATGTTAAATTTGCTTCTACTTACGAAATGTTCTACCTACGAAATGGGCTGTGGAACGAATTAATTTAGTAAGTAGAGGTACCACTGTATTTGCAGTTTTGATTAATATGTTCTCTCTAGGAATCTCTAGGTCCTCCAGCGCAACTGTACCAGCAGTTGACCATAGAGTTATGCTGGAGAACCTAGAAGTTCTCTAGACATTTGTAGATCCTGCAGCATGATTCTGTGATCAACCTCTGGCAGATGTTGACCATAGAGTTCAACTGGAGGACCTGGAGATTCCTAGAGAGATGTTCTCTTAGATTAAAAGAATTATTTTTTCTTATTTACAGGTTTTTCACATTCACAGGGGTCCTTCTCTCCTCCTAACCCCAGTGAACATGGAGGGACCACTGTACGTTTGTCCGTATGGAAGTCTAGTCCCAAGCTGGATTTTTTAAGGTCTGGATGCCAAAACAACTCAGGTCCAAAACACATTGTAGAAATAATCCAGTTTGAGACCACTTTAACCAAATCACAGTTCTTCAAAGGCCAGGGGGTTTGTTTTGTTTTTGCTGGGGTGCTACTTTCTCTTATAGCTAATGGTTTGAAAAGGAGGCGCAAAAGGTGTGGGGTAAAATAAATTAGTGTTTAATATGATTGATTGAATATCGTGGAAAGATTGCTAATTTGACATAAGGCTGTAGATTGGAAGTTGGCAGGTATGCTGTTTCCTGTTAATCAGTAATTTGGTGCCAATCTGTTTAATACAGGTAATCAAAACTGGTATAAAAGTTGTCTCTCTTCTCTTTTTTCGTTTGCAGCTTGCAATGGATTTTGGATAAACAAGATCTGTTAAAGGAACGCCAAAAGGACTTAAAATTTTTGACAGAAGAAGAATATTGGAAGCTGCAAATATTCTTCACAAATGGTACAATGGTTTCAGTTCTAGCTTAGCCCATTGATGCATACTGTGTGTGTTACAGTTGGGTGAGCCTGTGCCAGCTTCACAAAATATGCAAAAATTAATCATAAATTGAATTTTAGAAGATTCATCTGTTAGGTACCTGGCAAAAAGAACCTTTATCATGCTTGCAGAAGAAGCCTAAGTATTCAGTTTAAATGTAGCATTACTCAACACAATTTCCCCCCCCCCCTGCTTAGGTGATGGGATTCTCATTGCCCCTTTTAGGACAGCCATTTGTTTTGGAGGTCCCTCAGTCTTCTAAAATAGATTGCAAGAGCACATGATGAAAGGCAGAGGGAGAAGAAATTACAACCCACACTGTTGCATGGATGTGAGCAATTAATGCCATTAGAAAGACTTAATTGGATTTCACTCATATTTCCTTTCTGGAACATTGTGCTTGGAAAGTATATGCACTACGATTGCATTTTGGGGCTGTGCTACATATCAACTTGCAAGAAAGTATAAAGCCAGTAACACCCTATTTGATCTATATGTAATGTGTCCAGCCTGAAATACTGGAACTTCTGGAAGGTTGATATTGACTAATGTCATTTTAATAGTTGGTTTCAGGTCCCACTGCAGATCTAGAGATCTGCCATGCAAAATTGACAGTATGCTTCTCTTGCTTGAAGTTAGATTCAGCTCCACTATGAACTCTGCTCTGCATAGAGAGCACTGATGATAAACAGAAGCTGTAAGGCCAGAACATGGCTTTGATTGTGTATCTGTATTCCTGTTGCTTACCATGCCTGTTATCGTGGAAACTTTACACTGAGTACTTATAAAACTCACATAATCATATTCTTGGTAGTATTGTGGTGTGGGTACTGGTCAGATGTGATGTCCTTCAAATGGAAGTGCATTTTTGAGGTCGAATCCCTACACCAATTTCTGCACAATAAATAGATAGGTAAATCCTAGAGCTTGGGTTTGCAACACAGCAAACACACTGTTGTCATCTGGAAAGAGGCTTAATGACTTAGAATACTTAGACTTGTATGTAGAAAGATCTTATTTCTGCTTATTTTCAGTAGTTTTTATATCCTGGAAGTAAACAATGATTAAATAATTTAGGGAGGAATCTTAAGAGTGAGGAGTCTGAAAGACAAGGGCTTGGGTACCTATGACCCTCTAGATCTTGATAAACTACTGTACTACTTCTGTCAGCCCTTACTATAGGCCAGGCTGGAGTTCCAAAACATCTGGAGGTCCATAAGTTCCCCATCCATGCCACCTAAAGGACACTTTGAAGTGGAGTGCCATTTGGCAACAACTTGTTAGAGCTTTGCCTGCAGGCTAGAAGTATTCTCTATCTTTGGTGTTAGTTTTCCATATTCAGTGGAAGAACCCTCCCATTACAGGCACTGGGAAGGAAAGTGGCAAGTGAACATCTAAATTCCTAAGAGGACTTTAGATCCAGTGGAACCATGTCTTCTGCCTCCCTGCCAGTCCTGCTCCCCCAAAGTTGGTGTTCTTATGGAGAAACATCAAGGAGGGATCATTACAGTATGCTCCACAGTGGCTGGGATAAGCCAGAAAGTAAGATCAGACAATAGGGCTCACCTCTGAAGGTTGGAATGCCACTTAGTATTGTTGACAAACTTGTTGTTGAAATCATATTGGGCAATAACAAATGTGAAATTTAGAATTATGCACTCATGACTGTTTTGTATTCATGATCCCTACATAGCTCCTAGTTTAGGGGATACATAGAGACCATGAAAGTCCCCCAATCCCCACTTACCAGGGTCAGTTCCCCTGATGATCTGGAAGTAGCTGGTTGATGGGCCCATCCCTCTTCAGGCAGGGGATCTCTCACATGAAAGGGAATTGTGACAGGAATCCTGCTTCTGCCTGTTGCACTGGAGATCACTCATGGAAGGAGTAGAAATGTCACTTAGTTGCTTCCAGATCAACAGGAAAAGATTCCTTTCAATCACAACGGCTGCTGTCCAGTAAGTGGAGATTGATGGGGTTGGGGCAGGATTCACTCCATAGCCTCATAACTACAGTGCTTCTGCATTCATAACTCCACAGCAGGATTCCTGCCAAAGTCTTCTCAAGGCAGTTTACAAATTAAATTGATGGTTGTCACTGAATGACCATTACAAAGTAATATATTTCTTTGAATTAGGTGGAGTTTATATATATGATATGAAGAAGGCACTGCAGTGGTTTACAGTTTTTAATTGCAAAGTGCTTATAATGGAAGAATGTATGGTATGTTTAAATATTTTAAAAAATCCAGATACTACTCTTTAGATTTTTTTAAAAAATCCTAAAATTGTAACTGTAATTTATTGGCTCTTATCTTGAAATTGAAGCTTCATTTTTCTATAAATCTTGGTGATAAAGAGTCTGTAACACCTAATTACAAGCAGCTAGTGAATATTTCAAATTTGGGGGTAAATGAGTTTCATTCAATACATATTGATTGTAAATCCTATTTTAACTTGGGGCCTTTGCAGACTGCCAGAAATAATGCAGAGTGAGTTCACTTTAACTGTCCTGATTCAGTGCTAAGGAATCATGGGAACTGTAGTTTATTGTGGCACCAGAGCTCTCTGACAGAGAAAAAAATACAATTCCCTTGATTGCTTAGCACTGAGCCAGGACAGTTAAAGTGACCTCAGTCTGCATTATTTCTGGCAGTCTGAAAAGGCCAATACTGAGCTAAAATATTGTTGCTTTTAACATTCATCAACTATGAATTGCTGCATTCTCCATGTCATGAGCTTGTATGCATGAACCAGCCTTGTATAACTAGCTCTGGCATGAAGATGATGACAATATTTAGTGTGTTGATGTTCTTCAGTGTTCATAACACTTCTTAATAATCCTTAAAACAGTTTCTTAAGGTAGGTCAAAATCATTATCACCATACTGCAAATAGCAGGTTGAGATTGAGAGACCAGTGGCTTACTTAAATCTGCCTATTTAGTTTGCAGCTCTGGTAAGATTTGCACTGTGATTTTCTGGTTATTTACCTGTATTTTTCAACACTACAGCTGTTCAGTGCAGGCTTGGATAAAAAGTTGTGCTCAGTGGAGAATGCCTGTTGGTGCCTGTTTAAACCATGATTGATATCTTAAATATGCTCAGCAGATACCGTATTTTTCGGCATATTAGACGCACTTTTTCTTCCCCAAAATGGCGGTGGGGAAGTTGGTGTGCCTAATAGGCTGAATGTAGCTCCCCTCCGAGGCCGCTGCTCGTCCTCGGTGGTTCAGTGGGCTGCTCCTGGGATCGGAGGCCGAGCAGCCCATTGAACCACCGAGGACGCAGGGGGAAGGAGCGTTGCTTTCCCTGGGACATGCTGGGGTCGGAGGACTCCTCCGACCCCAGGATCACCCCAAGGAAAAAAACGTTGCTTTCCATGGGGCAATGCTGGAGTCAGAGGACGCCTCTGACTCCAGCATCGCCCCATGGAAAGCTTCCTTGGGGCGATCCTGGGGTCGGAGGACTCCTCCGGCCCCAGGATCACCCCAAGGAAAAAAACGTTGCTTTCCATGGGGCAATGCTGGAGTCGGAGGACGCCTCTGACTCCAGCATCGCCCCATGGAAAGCTTCCTTGGGGCGATCCTGGGGTCGGAGGACTCCTCCGACCCCAGGATCACCCCAAGGAAAAAAACGTTGCTTTCCATGGGGCAATGCTGGAGTCGGAGGACGCCTCTGACTCCAGCATCGCCCCATGGAAAGCTTCCTTGGGGCGATCCTGGGGTCGGAGGGCGCCTCCAACCCCAGCATTGCCCCAAGGAAAGCAACGTTGCTTTCCTTGGGCGGATGCTTGGGTCGGAGGACGCCTCCGACCCAGGCATCCACCCAAGGAAAGCAACCAGGCTTTCCCTGCAGGGATCCTAGGGTCTGAGGCGTCCTCCGTGGGCCGGAGGACGCCTCAGACCCTAGGAAAGCCTGGTTGCTTTCCCTGGAGGGATCCTAGGGTCTGAGGCATCCTCCGTGGGCCGGAGGACGCCTCAGACCCCAGGGTCCCTCCAAGGAAAGCCTGGCTGCTTTCCCTGCAGGGATCCTAGGGTCTGAGGCGTCCTCCGTGGGCCGGAGGACGCCTCAGACCCCAGGGTCCCTCCAAGGAAAGCCTGGCTGCTTTCCCTGCAGGGATCCTAGGGTCTGAGGCGTCCTCCGTGGGCCGGAGGACGCCTCAGACCCCAGGGTCCCTCCAAGGAAAGCCTGGCTGCTTTCCCTGGAGGGATCCTAGGGTCTGAGGCGTCCTCCGTGGGCCGGAGGACGCCTCAGACCCCAGGGTCCCTCCAAGGAAAGCCTGGCTGCTTTCCCTGGAGGGATCCTAGGGTCTGAGGCGTCCTCCGTGGGCCGGAGGACGCCTCAGACCCCAGGGTCCCTCCAAGGAAAGCCTGGTTGCTTTCCCTGGAGGGATCCTAGGGTCTGAGGCGTCCTCCGTGGGCCGGAGGACGCCTCAGACCCCAGGGTCCCTCCAAGGAAAGCCTGGCTGCTTTCCTTGCAGGGATCATAGAATCATAGAATCATAGAGTTGGAAGAGACCACAAGGGCCATCCAGTCCAACCCCCTGCCATGCAGGAATTCCCAATCCTCCAAGGAAAGCCTGGTTGCTTTCCCTGGGTGGATGCCGTGGGTCTGAGGCGTCCTCCGTGGGTCGGAGGATGCCTCAGACCCCAGGGTCCCTCCAAGGAAAGCCTGGTTGCTTTCCCTGGAGGGATCCTAGGGTCTGAGGCGTCCTCCGTGGGTCGGAGGACGCCTCAGACCCCAGGGTCCCTCCAAGGAAAGCCTGGTTGCTTTCCTTGCAGGGATCCTAGGGTCTGAGGCTTCCTCCGTGGGTCGAAGGATGCCTCAGACGCCAGGGTCCCTCCAAGGAAAGCCTGGTTGCTTTCCCTGGGTGGATGCCGTGGGTCTGAGGCGTCCTCTGTGGGTCAGAGGACGCCTCAGACCCCAGGGTCCCTCCAAGGAAAGCCTGGTTGCTTTCCCTGGAGGGATCCTAGGGTCTGAGGCATCCTCCATGGGTCAGAGGACGCCTCAGACCCCAGGGTCCCTCCAAGGAAAGCCTGGTTGCTTTCCCTGGAGGGATCCTAGGGTCTGAGGCGTTCTCCATGGGCCGGAGGACGCCTCAGACCCCAGGGTCCCTCCAAGGAAAGCCTGGCTGCTTTCCTTGCAGGGATCATAGAATCATAGAATCATAGAGTTGGAAGAGACCACAAGGGCGATCCAGTCCAACCCCCTGCCATGCAGGAATTCCCAATCCTCCAAGGAAAGCCTGGTTGCTTTCCCTGGGTGGATGCCGTGGGTCTGAGGCGTCCTCCGTGGGTCGGAGGACGCCTCAGACCCCAGGGTCCCTCCAAGGAAAGCCTGGTTGCTTTCCCTGGAGGGATCCTAGGGTCTGAGGCGTCCTCCGTGGGTCGGAGGACGCCTCAGACCCCAGGGTCCCTCCAAGTAAAGCCTGGTTGCTTTCCTTGCAGGGATCCTAGGGTCTGAGGCTTCCTCCGTGGGTCGAAGGATGCCTCAGACCCCAGGGTCCCTCCAAGGAAAGCCTGGTTGCTTTCCCTGGGTGGATGCCGTGGGTCTGAGGCGTCCTCCGTGGGTCAGAGGACGCCTCAGACCCCAGGGTCCCTCCAAGGAAAGCCTGGTTGCTTTCCCTGGAGGGATCCTAGGGTCTGAGGCATCCTCCGTGGGTCAGAGGACGCCTCAGACCCCAGGGTCCCTCCAAGGAAAGCCTGGTTGCTTTCCCTGGAGGGATCCTAGGGTCTGAGGCGTTCTCCGTGGGTTGGAGGACGCCTCAGACCCCAGGGTCCCTCCAAGGAAAGCCTGGTTGCTTTCCTTGCAGGGATCCTAGGGTCTGAGGCATCCTCCGTGGGTCGGAGGACGCCTCAGACCCCAGGGTCCCTCCAAGGAAAGCCTGGTTGCTTTCCCTGGGTGGATGCCGTGGGTCTGAGGCGTCCTCCGTGGGTCAGAGGACGCCTCAAACCCCAGGATCCCTCCAAGGAAAGCCTGGTTGCTTTCCTTGGGCGGATGCCTGGGTCGGAGGCGTCCTCTGACTGTATTTTATTAAGAATCTTTTTTTCCTAGATTTTTCCTCCTTTAAAATTGGGTGCATCTTATATGCCGGAGCGTCTTATATGTCGAAAAATACAGTAACTGCATGAATCAAAATATAGGATATACTGATAGTACTGAACTGTGACATCAGGTTGATCAGTTGTAAAGGCTGTTTCTTTAGCCAGGCCTACTGTGTGCAAATGCCTGGTTTGGCTGTGTTCCTTTTAAAATGTGTGCATAGATGTGTGAATTGAAATAACAACTTGCAGGGCTCGTTGAAAATGGTAGGATAATGATACAACACTGCCATGTTTGGATTATGTATGGATGAGGGGATCCAGGAAAAATACCAAGTAAATCACCTTATGTTTCATTCCATCGTTCTGGCCTTCCACCTCTGCTTGGTATCCCAGACGGATGCTCCTGACATTCTTGGCATATCTCCTTTGCCTGGAAGGCCAAATAAGAGCTACCTGTGCAGCTGACACCAGGGTTGTTTCTTGGCCAACTGGCAGGCAGAGCTTGTGATAGAGCAGCTGACTACCTCCACTGGTCTCTCTTCCCCCAACACCCCACTCCCTTTCCCTAGACTAAATATGATGTACTCCAAACACCTGCTGCCTGTTAAATCCAGCAACTATGCTGATACTGGGATCCTCATTTATTAGACAGATAATAGCCAATTATAACCCTGTAGTGATTTTTCAAAATGCACACAATGTAGTTATTAAATTGGAATTGCTCTGTCGCTGGGACTGTAGAGCAAATGAGTTGAGGATTGTAGTAAGTTGTACATAATAGAACAAACTGTTGCCTTTACCGTGTTGAGTTGCTACCTACATGTACACCATATGCCTCTTCTGTCCTTCATGGAGGTGTAACTAATTTGATGTGACTAATTTGATGGAACTATCTTTAAAAGCTGGAAATAAGTGCCATCTGTCTGAATTTGAACTAGTTTGACTTAGTGGATAGTGTGCTACACTTGGACCAAGATTCACCTTCAGTCCACTGGGTAACCATGGGGAAATCATTGGCCTAGTTTGAGCATACATTTCCTAGCACAACAAAACCATAACCAAGAACATGCTTTGCAGCCACATGTTCCCCTTTCTATTGTGTGCCAATCATAGTAACTATTCCCTATTATGTTTGAAAAAGATAACTGTGGTTTAATGTTACTTTATTATTCAGGACCACAGTTTGTTTAGCAGTGCAGGAAATGTATTTAAATTAGGCTACTGGGCTATAGTTTCTGTTTTTGTTGTTTGTTATTTGTCTTCAAGTCATAGCTGACTTAACGGTGGACCTATCTTAGGGCTATCTTGGCAAGATTTTTTCAGAGGCGTTTTGTTATTGGCTTTTCTCTTAGGCTGAGAGACTGTGACTTGGCCAAGGTTGCCTAGGAGATTTCCATACCTGAGAGAATTTTACTCCTGGTCTCCCAGAGTCCTAGTTTAACACTCAGATTACTTTACCATGCTGGCTCTATTAGTTTCTGTTTTCCTCATCTATTAAATGAAAATCAAATGTGGGGTTCCTGTGAGGCGGAATGTATATGCATCTACATCTACATCTACATCTGTAAATATATAAGGAAGTTTAAGTGAAAGCAGTGGGTCTCACTTCTGAATAAATTTTATAGAATTAGATTGTAATTAATACTTCAGAAATGTTGGGAAAATAATAGTTTCATAATCCCATGGGGCATATTTTCAGTAGTTATGATAAAATGCAAGTTCACACTTTGAAAATTTAACTCAGTTTTGTTTTTGTTTGGAAGTTATCCAGGCTTTAGGTGAACATCTGAAATTAAGACAACAAGTTATTGCCACTGCTACTGTCTATTTCAAGAGGTTCTATGCCAGGTAGGCCCATGCACTATGTTAGCAGGACAGCAATGCTTTATTTTCTTGCAATTTGTTACACCACTCATAAGTTAATAAATTGTTTATGTTTTTATGATACAAATCCTATAGATTGACAATAGCTGTACTGAAAAAGTGGGAATATTTAGAAGTAGCTCTAAATGTTGTATGATATTTTATTATTTTTCAGATACTCCCTAAAAAGTATAGATCCGGTACTAATGGCTCCCACATGTGTCTTTTTGGCATCTAAAGTGGAGGTAAGTAGAGTATTTCTTGTTTTATGTGCAAATTTGGTAACATGGAGAGAGGAAATACATTTAAACCTCTCCTCCTCCTTTTTAAATTTGGTATCTTTGTTCATAACCATCTGGGAAAGATAAAGATACAGTGGTAACTATTAATACACGTTTATCACTGTGTTAGTTTGTCATGTTGGCCCATTCAGTGGCTTGTTTACTTTAAGTCCTTATAGCTGTTGGATTTAAACAAAGCTGAAAACACTGTTCCAGTAAGTGTTCTTTCATTATTTTTCTAAACCCCTCCCCTCCCACCTTTCGTAACTGTGGACATTTAACTAATTGTATATACAAGCCAATTGGTGACCTCTGTTCCTTGATCACACACGCTTTCTGGTACTTGTTCTGCAGATCCCCCTCATTATAGATATAGAAGCTTGGCATGACAAGGGCAATCTTGTCAGTAGCATTGTAACTGACAGATCCTGCTGAAGGTGAAGAAAATAGCCTCCCTTTCAGATGGGTTGTTTATAATCTATGATGTTGTTACGACTGTAGTGAAGCAAGCAGTGTTTGGGAGCAACACTTTTTTGCATTAGTTTACCATATCCAGCTTCAGTCCTATGGATATGGCTGGCCTTGGACTGTCTCACAAGGTCACAGCCATGACATGTCTCCCTTTTTGCCCATGTTCTTTTCAAGGAAACCTCTTTTTAACCCATTGTAAAGATAAGCAGTTTGTCTTTTTGCTATGATGTAAACCTTCCAGCATGATTTAACTTTATTTCCTTTTTTCTAGGAGTTTGGTGTAGTTTCGAATACAAGATTGATATCTGCTGCTACTTCTGTATGTGAGTGTAAATTATATCTGCTATATGCTACAGATGTATATATGAAACACAGCTTTTTTCTTTTTCAATTTATTCCCCCAAATACCACTAGTCATAGTGATGCTGTTATAAAATAATGGGATACAAGGTACCTTTGAAAAAACATATATGCTCTGAAAATTCATTTTTCCAGCCCAAGAGTAATCAAAATAAATGTTTTAATCTTCATATTTCTGATACTTTGTAAAATCCATCTTGCTTAGACTTTTTTTGTATACGTGATAGTGGAAGATTAATTTCTGCAAATTGTTAAATGCTTCCATGTTAGTAAATAATTTGGATGAGTTGTTTCAACATAAATTTCAGAATATTGAAAGAGCAAAAAATTAATGTGTTATCATTTTTTTCCTTTCTCTCAGCCCTTATAGTGCTAACTCATTCACCAATGTTTTCTGACTGCTCATTGCAGTTAATATTGCCATCTGATCTCAGAAATGCACACATTGTTCAAAAGACATTGTTTCCTGTTATACTGTTGAAGTCTAAAATGTAAATCATGGCTTTCATTGTGGATAGGATTAGGAAATTAATGAAGAAATAAGTATGGTGTTTTTTCCACTTCTTTTTTTTTTTAAAAAGTATCCTAACTTCTCTTCATTACAGTGAAAACTAGGTTTTCGTATGCCTTTCCGAAAGAATTTCCTTATAGGATGAACCATGTAAGTATGCAGTAAGGAAATTCGGCTTGTACTTGACTTGTGCATAGGTGGGTCATTGCCTGTAGGGGTATGGCCTATCATAGCAGTGCTTTTGCTTATGCAGCATTTACAGACTGCCTCAGGACAGACAGATGTGCATATGTACATGTGTCCACACACTTGTATAAATAAAAACTTCTGGGCACCAGAAAACACTGGATATTAGTGCTCTCTTCAGTTCTCCAAAATAAATGAAATAGGTTTGCCTGTTGGAGGGTTGTGATTTGCAGTATGACCAGGATTTTTTTTTCCTTAAAGAAAGCAATCTTGAATTTTTTGTCTCTGAGGGTAGATCTGAGGTTTTAGGAGGGCAACAAGGTCTAGGGCAGAGATACTCGACTGAATGAGATGGGTGATAGAGAGACAGTGAGTGAGCTGAAGTGGGTATAAAAGGAGATGATTGGTTTCTGTAAATGGGTGTTTTGGTTCAGATGCTTTGTTTTGTGTTTGTGGGCTCAGATATCGCCTACTGTTTTCTTGAGCAAATCACTTGTCTCTGAATTGCCCTACTTTGCCTACTGAAAAATGGCTGTTTTGTTACCCCCGCAAATTTTGCCCATGCATGGCACCTATTTTGTGAATGGCCTTGCCTGTTGAAGGCAGTCATACTCTGAATGTGCCTATGATACCTCACATTTACTGATGTATCCATGAGCTGGAAAAGTTGGAGAGTGTTCCACATCTTAGCAAGTTGCTCTGATTTCAGGAAATTGGTGCAGGCACCTTAAGACATATGTATATGTAAGAAATCTCCACTGCAAGTTTTTAAAAACATCCAAACTACAGTTGGCCCTTTGTTTTTACGGGGGATCTGTTCCGGACCCTCCCACGAAAACAAAAACTTGGGTATATTCACTTCCATTGGCTTGAATGGTGGTGTGCTCCCGTGCATGGCTCTGTGTGTGCTCCATTGGGGCACGCACCATTTTAGCCAATGGGGATCGCCCCTCCATGACTAATCAAGACCACGGATTTCAAGTCTGCTAAAACGGAGAGGTGACTGTAGTTGATTTAGAATTAAAGGTTATATAGGGATGGCCAGATTAGTACAGTTCTGTTCTGTTTTCTTTTCCTTACTCTAATAGTGTTTTTTTTACCTTGCTTCTCTACATAGGTGCTTAATTTTTAAGAATTGAATAACTTTGAGTTCTACTATTATACAATAAGGTTTAAAAAAAAAGTCCTGGTCATCATTCTGCACACCCTGTATAATTTTATGCACCTCTTAAAATGTTTTTCATGATTTTTGTCATGATTTTGAATTTCTAGTTTCATATTCAGCTAGTTATTAAAAAGGATGAAATATGACCACCAGTTTTAGCTTGTTATGTATGATTTGCATATGTTCTCAATTATACAAATCTAAAATATACAGATTAACTACAGCTACTCTCCCCCCCCCCCCTTCAACTCTCAAAGTTTTACTTCATAGCCTTTTCCCTAAATATCATCCCTTTTGATAGCTTGCCTTCAGGGTGCAGTAGAATATTTTTTAGTACTTCTAATGCTAATTTAAGAGGGCTCAGAGCCATATCAATAACACATAATGTTTCAAATGCTTCACTTCTGGTGGCTCTCTTGTCCATTTCCCCTGCCTTGAAAGAATGTAAGCCTCAACATCTTGATCAGTGTATATTTTGATATCTTGAAGATTAAGATATTAAGATGTTGGAACCAAGGCAGATATAGCATTATAAACTATAGCCTAAATCCAAATACTAGTTCCAGCTAGTTTGTCTGTGTCACATTCTCTCAGCCTTAGAGGATGGCAATGGCAAACTCCATCTGAAGTAACTTGCCAAGAAAACCCCATGATAGGTTTCCCTTATGGTCACCATAAATCGGAAACGACTTGAAGGCACACAACAACAACTTACCATGCAACAGCTGAATCAATTTCTCTGTGTTAAACCAAGATTATAAATTGATTTTAGACCATATTTTACACTTTCTTTTCTCATCTGGGAATATCTGCAAGTGTTGAAATGATATGAAAACTTGAGCTGTAGAACTGTCTGCAAAGGTGCCAAATTTCATTCTGATCTTTGTGCTCAGTGAATAAGTACGGTATATTCTACTTCAATTTAATTTATTTAGGATATGGCTTGTTCCTTCCCTTTCTTTTTATATGTGGTATATGATAGATCAGATTAACTTATTTTTCATGTCTCTACAGATACTAGAATGTGAATTCTATCTTTTAGAATTAATGGTAAGTTTCTCTGTTTACTTACTATGCCTGTTTTATTTGAGTTATGGAAAGCAGTGTGCATTTGGCATTTGCATAATAGGATGTGGTGAGCTGATATCTGGGGCACTGACTTTTCATTTTGCAAATCTGTAGGATATTTGTACATATACACAGGCGTGCCTCACACATTGAGGGCAAGATGCTACTTACTTAGGCTCAAAACACATGGGTAAAATGATGTGGTTTCGGCTGTGTTAGAAGCATGGCATTTAGATGATACATACCCTGACTGTGGCTGGAAGCCATGCCGATGCTGCACCAAGCAAGAAGAACCAGGCCAAAAAGGAGCGGATATAATCTGCTCCTTCTGGCGGCCCAGTTCAAGACCATGGCAGCGGCTCGGATCAGGCCTCGGCCCATATAGTCCGGGCATCGTGGTCCTTTTGGCCCATCTGCTTCTGGCCTGCATTTGATACTAATAGTGAAATCTTGAGATGTACTGAATATCAATAGTCTTTGGAGTACAGAGTAGTCTTGCTTAAATTTGTTTTCGGTGAACCCATATTGGGATTTCTGTTTATCTAGATCCAAGTGTTGCGTCTTCATGGGTGATTCAGAAAAAGCTGTGTGTGATGCAGAGGTTTTGAGTTTTTACAGACTTTATTGTTTGTTTGAAGCGATGAAGCAATCCATGCCATCATCGTGAGAAGCTGATGCTGGGAACAGAGGATCCTGCTTCAGCTTTAAGAGAATTCAGGCATCCTTCTACTTCAGCTTTATGATGGATCTAGGCAATATGGGCCAAATACCTTTTGATCACTCCCGAACCTCACTGTATAAACCTGCTAGGAAAGGAGTAGCATCATTCAACTTCCTGCCCCAAAAAGTGCCTTTCAGATGTGTTGTAGTATAAGTCCCAGCATACTGAGCCAGCATGGCCATGGGATATGTGCAGTTTACCACATCTGGGGAACACCAGTTTCAGCTTCTGGTCTAGTAAAGCTAAGAGTTAAGATCTGAGTTGCAAATAAAAGAGCGTATGTAAAAAATGAATTGTTGTATTTATTTACTTGTTATATTTATACCCTTGCCTTCTTCAAAGCATCTCAAGGCAGTATATATGTTTCTCTTCTCCTTTTTCATCCTCACACCAGTTTTGCAGGTAGGCTAGGTTGAGAGATGTCTGGTTCAATGTCACCCACTGAGGTTCATGGCTAAGTTAGAATTTTAACCTAAAGCTCCCTAATTCAGCACCACCCTCTCTCTCTGATACTTTGAATCATTTTTGTTTGGCGTTATGACATTATACAGTTTGCGAGTTTTACTGTAACTATTTGACACAGGTTTATTTTGAGGTCTCATAGGGTTTCAGTTTTATTAGAAGGGATCCTAACATGAGATCTTTCCAGATCACATTCTGATGTGCCATAAATCTCCCTCTTCATCATACTCTTGGCTGTTGTTCAGATGTACAACTGCTCTTCCAGTCATTCCAGTAACCCAGTACAAACAGCATAGTAATTCTGATGTCTCATGTTAAGAAAGAAACTTGCTAATTTGTAATTCTTATGATGGGAAGGTTGTCACTGCCTTTCAAGAGTCATTTTCTATAATATAGTCCCAGTGTGACTGAGGCTGTGTATTATAGAAGCTATGGAATGATAAGATAAAGTTGCTCAGATCCATTCCGACTTGGATGTTGTAGTTGATGCAGTGCCAGTGGATGTAACCTTGGCACCTGTCTGTCCAGTGTTAATGGATACTTTTCAATTTGTGCAACCTGATGATGTGGACAAGATCCTTGGAGAGGTGAGAGCCACCACATGTTCCTTAGACCCTTGTCCTTCTTGGCTTATCAAACAGGCCAGAGGGGGACTGGCTAAGTGGGTAAAGGAAGTAGTCAATGCCTCCCTACAGCAAGGCAGAGTCCCTAAGTGTTTAAAAGAGGCAGTTGTGAGACCTTTGCTGAAAAAGCCATCATTGAATCCCACCATAATGACTAAGTATCAGCCAGTGTCCAACCTACCATTTTTGGGCAAGGTATTGGAATGTGATGGCTTCGCAGCTTCAGGGGCTTCTGGATGAAATGGATTATCTAGATCCATTTCAATTTGGTTTCAGGCTTGGCTCTGGAACAGAGCCAGTTTTGATTGCTTTGGTAAATGACCTATGAAGGGAACTGGACAGGAAGAGTGTGTCCCTGTTAGTTCTGCTGGACATCTCAGCAGCTTTCATTACCATCGACCATGGTATCCTTCTGGGCCGCCTCTCTGGGATGGAACTTGGGGGTACAGTGGCTCCATTCCTTCCTGGAGGGGTGAACCCAGAAAGTGGTACTGGGTGACCCCTGCTCGATCCCCTGGCCATTGGCCTGTGGGGTCCTTCAGGGTTTTGTGTTGTCCCCTATGCTATTTAACATATACATAAAAGCACTGGGAGAGGTCGTCTGGAGTGAAATGCCATCAATATGCCAATGACACTCAACTCTACTGCTCTTTTCCACCTCGATCCAAGGAGACTGTCCTGGTCCTAAATCAATGTAATCAGTAATAGGTTGGATAAGAGCAAACAAATTGAAACTTAATCCAGATAAGATCAGGGAATAGGGATCCAGCCTGTGTTAGATGGGGTTACACTCCCCCTGAAAACGCAGGTTTGTAGTTTGGGAGTACTCCAGGACTCAGCTTTGAACCTGGAGGCCCAGTCTCGGCAGTGATCAGGAGTGCTTTTGCACATTTAAAATTTGTGCGCCAACTGCGCTTGTTCCTTGAGATGCTGGATCTGGCTATGGTGGTACATGTCTTGGTTACATCCCGTTTGGACTACTGTAATGTGCTCTATGTGGGGCTGCCTTTGAAGAGTGTTTGCAAACTTCAGCTGGTCCAAAGATCTTCAGTCAGGCTGTTAACTGGGGCAGGTTACAGAGATCACACAACACCCCTGTTGACAGTTCCACTGGCTGCTAGTTTATTTCTGGGCACAATTCAAAGTGCTGATTATGACCTACAAAGCCTTATATGGCTCAGGTCCAGGCTATTTGGTAGACGCATCTCCCTATATGAGCCACTCCAGGCTCTGAGATCATCAGGAGAGGATCCTCTCTCTGTCTTACCACCATCACAAGCACGGCTGGTGGAGACACAAGCGAGGGCCTTTTCCATGGCTGTCCCTAGACTGGAACTCCCTGGCCAGGGAGATCAGAATGGTCCCTTCCTTGTTGGCCTTCGCTGGCAGGTTAAAACCTAGCTCTTTAGACAGACTTTTAAAGCAGAAGGTTTTTAAAGAATGGGTTGGGTGTTGTATTCTTTTAAAGTATTTTAATCACTTTTATTTTTTTAACTGTATTTTTTATGCAATCTGTTTTAATATTGTAATAAGTTAATTCTATTTAATGTGACACTTTTAAAAATAGTACTGTTCTTAATCTTGCAAGCCTCCCTGAGTCTCCGTTTTGGGAAAATGGTGGGATATAAATAAATACAGTCTCAGCCCTCCGTTTTCGCAAGGGATCCGTTCTGGACCCCCCACAAAAATGAAAACCCCCAAATATTCAAGCCCTATAGGCTTGAATGGTGGCACACGCTATGTTATCCCTCTCCGTTTGCTGCCCGTGAACAGGCAAAGGATGCAGACTTCAAGTCCACGAAAACGGAGGGGCGACTGTATAATAATAAGCACTGTTCAGCTTCTTAAAGGGCTTTACCCTGAAGAGCTAAGCCATTTTGGCCTATGAAATCACCTTAATGGTGATAAGTATTCATGCTAAATAACCTTTTTAGGCAGGGGTAAGTAAAATGCAGCCCTCCAGATGTTGTTGGACTTCAGCTATAATTATGCCAACTCAATTAGTCAACGATTACAAATGCTAGTGGCTGCACAGACATCTAGAGGCCTGCACTTTGTCCACCCCTATTATAAGGAGCTCCTTGTGCGTAAAAATGTGGCTTTTAAAATAAAGAAGTGTCATTTGTGATTTGCAGTTCATACTGTTGTGGATTGCATCCCTGTTCCTAGCTCGTAGAAGGTTCCTCTTGACATAATCTGGCATTTGTCCATCAAAAAGAGAAATGAGAACATATTTCAGACTTATATTAGTTATTTTAGCAAGCTTCTTGTTTATGATGCTTTAGATTGGTCTTTGAAAGTTTTTTTCCAATGAGAAATTAAAGTTCTGCGAACAAACAAAGATTTATGTCTATTCCAGAGTTCATGTGGTATCTCTGGAGGAGAAAGAAATTGACAGTCAGTGTACTGAAGAATATTCTAAGACTCTTGCCTTCATTTTGACAGGGTTGAGTGTGCTACTACACAAACATTTTGAAGGAAACTTGAAAGGAAGGCCAGAAGCATCTAATCTAAATTTGAATGTACTAAATATGGTACTAATATCTGTGATTTTGGTATTATATTTAATTTTAATCTGCCTTTCTAATCTTCCCAGGACTGCTGTTTAATAGTGTATCATCCCTACAGACCTCTACTCCAGTACGTGCAAGATATGGGTCAAGAAGACATGCTACTGCCACTTGCTTGGTAAAAAGGATAAAACTTTTAGAGTTCATTTTAAAAAAATAAGAGCACAGGATTAAAGAAAACAATTGAGCTGAACAGCAGTCTTCCTTTTCATATGAAAAGGTGACAGTAATGTGTGCTAATGATGTTTATGTCAAGGGATTGGCAGTAGTTTAATCAAATAATGTAATTTAGGAAAATGCAGGGCACTAGATTATGTTGAGAATTTTCTTTTTGGCTATTATATATACATAGGATACTATTATAAATCCCTTTACAGCTTTTTCTTGAAAACATCCAAGCACAACAGATAGTCCTTTGATGCTGTCATTACTAAACTTCACATATAGAAAATTACTTCATATAAATGCATCTGGTGAGCCAGTGTGGCATAGTGATTTGAGTGCTGGACTATAACTCAGGAGATCAGGGTTTAAGTCCTGTACAGCCATGAAACCCACTGAGTGACCTGGAGCAAGTCACACTCTCTCAGCCTCAGAGGATTGCAATAGCAAACGTGCTCTGAAGAAACTTGCCAAGAAAACCACATGATAGGTTTCCCTTAGGGTCACCATAGGTCAGAAATGACTTGAAGACACACAAGAACAACAACACATCTGGATGAGAAAGTGGAAATGTTATATTTGTGGACTATGACTTTTTTGGACTCTGCAGCCATACATTTTGGCAGTTGTATTCTAGAATAATAACTTCCAAACTTTCATTTGTATACAGTTCTTTTATTTTGTAGTAAATTAAATTGACATTTCAAATGAAAAAGTATGTAGCAGCAATATACCGAAATATGTTCTTCTGCTAAGATTGTATCTGACACCTTGATTTTATATATAGGGGGGTTGCAGACTGCCAGAAATAGTGCAAATTGAGTCCACTTTTAGGGTTAGGGTTAGTGCTAGGGAATCATGGGAATTGCTTTTTTTTCTGAGACATTGAGCCTTCTCTGTCAGAGAGCTCTGGTGCCACAATAAAATACAGTTCCCATGATTCTCTAACCCTAACCCTAAAAGTGGACTCAATTTGCACTATTTCTGGCAGTCTGCAACCCCCCATAGTGTGTAAATGCACAAGGAGCAAAAGAGCAAAACAGGTCTGGGTCTTGGTGTCATATTATTACCATGAGTCTCTGACCTGATGAACAACAGCATGTTGATTTCTTGTTTGTTTCTGTGCAGGAGAATAGTGAATGACACATATAGAACTGATCTCTGTCTGCTGTACCCTCCTTTCATGATAGCTCTAGGTAGGTAATTATTAAATGCTTCTATCACTATTTGAATTGAAGGTTTGGTGTAGCGTTCCATCCATAACCATCTTCATAAAATTTCTGGTGTAGATATCACTAGTCTCACTCTCTTTATTCTTTTTAGTTAATAATGAAAATGCTTTTGATGGACATCTAGTGAAAACAAAGTGGTAAAAAAACTAGAATCTAAAAATAGACATCTTAAATGAATGTTAGTAGCTCAAAATAACTAGAATGGCAACATGGAAAATCTGTTCTTGAAATACAATAGTACAGACCACATTTTCTGGCAATGAACTTTGTCTTTATTAGTACTCATTTTACAAATACTGTATCTAACCTCATATCCAACATCTGCTTACTTTGCAGCTTGCCTACACGTGGCTTGTGTTGTCCAACAAAAGGATGCTAGACAGTGGTTTGCTGAGCTTTCTGTTGATATGGAAAAGGTAGTTACATTTTCTTTTTTACCTTTAGATTTATTTAGATTTATTAAGTCATGGGAAATATTGCAAGCTAGCCACACTAGGCTTGTATAATAGAGCTTCAAAATGCTGAACAAAATGGACAAGCTGAAAAATTTATTGAGCCACCATTTGCTGGAGAGACAATGAAAGTAGAAAATTTGTACCAGCTTCTTTAACTAAAATTGGAAAGTTAAATACAACCCTAAGCTCAGTCACCGGTTTTTATGTCAGTCTAGCTATACTATAGATCAGGGGTTGGCAACCTTTTTTTACCTGGGGCCGGTCCCTTCTGGCGGTCCCTTCAGGTGGGCCAGGAGGGGGGAAATAGCGGTGTGCGCGCTCATGCGCGCACACCGCCGCCGCTGCCATGCATGTCATGGCTGCCATTTTGTTTCCCAAAATGGCAGCCACGGCGTACGCGGCGGAGATGACGGGGCAGCGGGGGTCGGTAAGCAGCGGTCCACGGGGCGGAGGCGGGGCAGAGGTTGCCGACCCCTGCTATAGATGAATATGCTATTGGTATATTTCCAGGGTCTGACAGTGAGGCGAGGGAGAGCAGATAAACTATGCTGGGTCTGAGTTCCTGTTTCTCCAGCATTGTACTTCACAGCCCCTGCAACTGTGGCCTTTTCTTCATCTAACTGCTGTTGTAGTTACGCTGGTGTAATGCATCAACAGGATTCTGGTTTAAGTGATCACACCAATTTTGCTAAAGATGGCAAACCAGATGCAGTTCATTCCACTCTGAGAAGTCTTCAAGAAGAATAAGTAATCAAGTAAATTGCCATAACTTATTTTAGTTTATGTATTTAAAGTATTTATACCCTGCCCTTCAACCAAAAAGGTTGAAGGGCAGGGTATAACTGCCCTTCAACCTTCAACCGTCAACTGCTACAATGGCTTAAAATAGTTGGTATGAAAATTCCCTGCCCCTCAGGCTTACAATCCAGTATTTATATTTTTTGGAACTTTATCCTTCTGAAATATGAAGAATAGTTTGAGTTGCAGACTTTTGGATGGAATTAGAACTATCTGTTCTCTCCTTTATTCTCCCCTCAAATGGAGTTTGTGTTTCTTTCTTGGATGCTTGAAGAAAACATGCATATGAATTGTTGTCATCTACACATTTTCTTGTTTAGATTTTAGAAATAATCAGGGTTATCTTGAAACTGTATGAACAATGGAAGAACTTTGACGAACGGAAAGAAATGGCTACAATTCTAAGTAAGATGCCGAAACCGAAACCACCTCCAAACAGGTAAGTATCTCCAAACTAGAGTGTGTAGCAGCAGTGATTTTTAAATGATTGAATTTGAAGAGAACATTTTTGAAATATAAACACAGCATTTTAGCAATATTCTATCTACAGAGAAGCTTGTTTTATATTATTTCTGATTGTTAAATTGGGTCTATGAGGAAAGGTTCAACTTTCAATATTGATAAGTGTTTTCCTTAATTACACACTGCCCTGCTTTATTTTGTAATTATCTAACATACATTAGTTAACCCTCATTTAGATATAGCCATTCTTTCATGAGACTTCAATTGTTTGCTTTCAGATGTAATGGATTTATTAGCATGGTTAATCATTACAGAAACAAGCTACAGTGAGATTTAGTCCCACACACTCCCTTTCCCTGTGGTGGGCTCTGAGCAGACAATCAGAAGTTTTTGCTTTTGTATTTCTGTGATTCCAGCTGTTTGAACCTATTTATTTAGTTATTTATTTAATATCCTGCCTTTCTCCTGGTGTGGGACCCAAGGTAATGCACAACATCTTAAAAGCACACTACAATTTGAAAAAAAACCTCTTAATATAAAAGTTAAAATGCAATTGGGCTAATTAGTTTAAAAACAAGTTACACTGACATGAAAAGGCATTTAAGATGTGATTAAATAAAAGCAGTACATCCCCTCCCCATTAAAAGCTCTGTCAGCTGTTACCAAATGTCTCCTGAAATAAAAACATCTTTAACTGCCAGCAAAGAAAGAGCAGGGAGGAGGCCAAATGGACCTCCCATGGAAGGGAGCTCCACAGCCTGGAAGCAGCCACAGAGAAGGCTGTCTCTCAGGTCCTCACCAAAGGCTCCTGTGAAGGTGGTAGGACTAAGAGATAGTCCTTCCCTGCTAGTTTATATACAGAGATATGGTCTTTCAAATACTCTGGACCCAAGCCATGTAGGGCTTTAAAGGTCAAAATCAGCACTTTGAATCATGCCCAGGCATGGCCATACTAAGTCTTCTGGGGCCGGACCATCTTAATCGCTCAACCTCTCATATCCCTGTAAAGGCTCCAAGTTCTAGTGTTTAAATCCCACCAGGTAGTGATCAGTCCATGATAAGAACATTCCTCCCCACCCAGATCACCATCACAAAAACCCAGGTCTAGAGTATGTCTTTCAGCATAGATGGCCCCAGATATTACTTGGGACATACCCATGGTTGTCATGGTGGACATAAGGTCCTGAACTGCTCCTGACAGAGCAGTCTCTGTATGGATGTTGGAAGTCCCCAAGTACAACAAGTCGAGAGGTCACCACCACCACCACTGAGACCAACTAAGCCTGCTCAGGAAGGGAGACTGTTGAGCAGCTGGTTAGGCAGTACACCAACAGAATCTCTTTTCTGTGCTTAACCAAAAATGAAGCTTCATTTTCCTTGTAGCTGTTTGGTAGAGGATAGAGGAGCGTGTGAGTCTAAATTTTGCTGTGGCTCATTCTCTTCATATTGCAAAATAATATGTTCAACAAAGAGCCTCGTGGCACCTAAATTAGATGTCATCTGGCCCATAAGTTTTGGTGAGGTAATGATCCCGATTGCCATTTCAAACAAATGCCTAACACCTGATTTATGTAAGTCTCACAATGTAAAGTACTTTTAGAGCTTGAAACAAATATCTTTGAGACTATTTATCCCACGTATTTGTCATTTATGCTCAAAGATACATCCACATGAATTGTTTGAGAGCTGGATCTTGAAGGCTTCAGACTACATTGAAAGTGGAAAGTTCAGTAATAAAGTTTGTGATCTGCTGTTTGCATGTTAACTGTGAGAGATGCTCTCATGGTTCAAGCTCAGATGTATGATGTGGTGATACCTGCTTTGTTCCAAACAGTGAAGGTGACCAAGGTCCAAATGGAAGTCAGAATTCTAGCTACAGCCAGTCTTAAGACATTCCAAAGATACTCACTGTGGACCATTTTGGATGAAGACACACTGGGATTCATTTTTGTTTTCCTTTGTGGAAGACATGGACAGAAGGTTTCAATAATGGCTTTTCAAAAAGAACTTGAAGAATGTTTCTGTCAGGCTTATTGAAAGTTTTCCTTAAAAAACTCAACATTTTGAATTGTGCCACAAAAAGTTACCAGTCGAATCAAAAGCCTTAGCTAAGGCTAAGAAAAACACTCACTATTCAGTTCAGAGAGGGTAGAGTTCAATACTTAAAAAGAGTTTAAGAAGCCATGTTCATATGAAGCTGGGTGAGTATAGCTGGATTGATGTTGCCCCAGTACTAATTTGAGTATAGGAGATGGCTTGAAATGTTGGATGTGAAATTCTGATTTTCCAGGTACAATATATTCTCTAAATGCTAGTAGACATTGTACAGGAAGGACAAAGCACTTCTTTAGTAAATGACTGTAAAAAAACCATCAAAAGTAAGAATACATTGCATTCCTTATCTGAACCGTAAAAGTTATGTTCTTGGTACCTATAGCTTGCAAGTGGAACATGAAAACCAGCATATCCAGAAGAGTGCAATATGTATAATGCAAATTGTGGCTGTTTAGGGAACATTTCATTTTTTACAAACCATAACCTATTGAGTCCTCGTACAAACTGCAAGTCAAATTTTGCAATCCAATCAAGTTGTGAAGCAAAGAATCTGATCTATTTGAGGTTGTACTGGTGAGTGTGTTGTGTGCTACAAGTTTGTCTGCCTTTATTGTTACTAAGAATGATTTTTAACAGGAGCCTCTTGAGAAAGCAGCAACTATTAAGATGAGAGTAGCTCTGATTCCATAATAAGTATTTATTGTAAATTACCCTTAAGAATCTAGATAAGCTCAGCTGCTCTTTTTTATTCAGAGGGCCATATCCTTTGCTTTTTTACTCAGGCAGACCTCCCACTGAAAATGGGGTTTGGTCTAAACCCTAGGGTTTTAATGAACAGACTGTATATTTCATAATGTGTTTGCTTCTTATCCTAAAACAAGGTAAAAATAATAACCAGTTTTCAGTCCAAGATCTCTTTTCTCCCAGAGAACATTATTATAGAACTATAGAAACAAAAGAATGTTGATTGAAACAGAAGTCTAGTCATATGGTGCTTGTTCTAAAACTTGATTTTAAAAAGGCAGGAGTGCCTGCCTTTACTTGATCTGTCATTCAACTAAGTGTCACCAAAGTGTTTTTGTATGCAAATGCTTGGGCTCTTTGCACTTAACTGTTGGAAATTATTTTTATAAAATGTGTTTCCATACTGATTTACAACAACATTTCTGTGAGACGTGATGTATTTCTGGCCTCTTTAAATTCCCATTATTTGTTCTGTTTTGTAAATGCCAGTGATCTTATACCATACCTTTGCTAATTGATTGGTTGAAGAGACTGTGTCCATAGCATTTTGGAAATGTCTTATTCCTGAAGGATAAACTTTATTTGTAATATGGACTAGCTGTGTAGGAATAAAGGCAAATGCAGATGGACAAGTTTGACTGGTTTTATTCAATAATGAAAAATTCACGTCAAGATATATAAACCAGATATAACAAAAGAATTGAACCCTAGTACCTGAAAAATAAAAATGGATTGCATCTTTCATTAACTGTAGTAGCTTTGAAGCATAGTAACTACTATTATATACAATAGATACAGTATTCTGTTCACTTCTCCCTGCTTGAACAAAAGCATATTTCTGCTAGGAAAGTTAGCTGAAGTTTTCTTGCTAGCTTAGTCTTTAATATTTTTATAATACACAACTTTCATGTGACATCATGACTGAAGAAGTCTCATATGCAATTTAAAGTAAAATCACATTTCATCACCACAGGTAATGCTAATGCTTAAAAATACCATTATGATACATTTCAATTTTTTTACCTTAAACATTTTATTTAAGAAGAATTTTAGGCTGATCTGCGAGTCTTTTAAAAAGATTGTTATAATTCTGAAAAGTCAAACTGAATACTAGAAACAATCATCAGTTCTTTCCTGCTGTCTAACCATAATAAAGGTCTTGAGATAAGTGAAGTGGTATTAATATTCTTGTGTAGTTTCAAGTTGCTGAATAATTATTCCAGAAGTCACTTCTTCTCAGAAGAGTCATATTCTGCCCATTCTTTGAAGCCACCAGCATAGTGCTTAGCTCTGAAAGAACACAGTTCAACATCTGTTAACACATTTCACACTGTAGATGTCATTTCAGTTACCTGTTCTAGAGCACTGCTACTCAAAGGTCATGGTCCATGGACTGGTACTAGTCCACAAGCTATTGGCTGTTGGTGTGTTGCAAGTTATGAGGAAAGAAAGAAATTGCTGCAGTAAATGGGCATGAATATGATGTGCTCTACTGCACTGGTGCAGTAGTAACATGGCAAAGGACAAAGAAGCGTATGTGACACATGTCTCAGATGACAAACAGTATGGTCCACAATATCCTCTTAATATTAAACCTCATTTTGAAATCACCCTATTTAGCTTTTCTGGGCCACCACCAAGAGCTAGTAGAACAGGACTCCTGAAATTCTGCTTAAAGTTAACATAAAGCAATAAGGTCTCTGGAGAATGTGACAAAACAGACAGAAACTATTCCCTTAGTTTCTTTGGTTGCAGCTGAACTTGCTTCAAAGAAGAAAGTTATAAAATGCCTGCAGGCAATCTTCATGGGCTGTTTTCAAGGAATATTTTATTACTAGATTTACAAGGATCAAACCCATCTGTGGAGGCATACCTGTTTGAGGGGAAAAACATATTGCTGCAAATATAAATACTAAGTTACTTTCTCCACAAGATTGTTTGTACTAACTGTACAAGGTATTTTGTCTAAGCATTGTTGCTTTATTCATTATCTTGAATTTGTTTCACTCACTAATTAATGTTCCATTCTTTTACAAAAGTGATCTTTACAAATGTTGCAAGAAAGTTTGTTTATACTGAGTGGCTTAACTACGACTTGGTGTGACTTTTGGACTGCTTGTAGTGCAATTAAAGTGGACCAGCATCTTTACATGAATGTTTCTTTACCTTTATGTGGGGAATCTTTCAGATCACTTAACAGGACTGTGAACAAGTCTTAGGTTTACATGCCCTTCCTGGTTGTATGTAGATACAGAGAAAATCATAAGCCTAAGTCCAATCACCAGACCCACTGAATCTGTTTAATAAATCTACCTACCGTAGTTGGTAGCAAATGAAGGTATAGCACAAGTGAAGAACCTGTGAGCAGCAAGAGGCCCTAACCACCCTTCTTGCAGTCCCCAAAGCTCCTAGCATTACCAATTTTATTTAAGGATTTAAAAAAAGACCCCAAACAGTCACTTGCTGCTTCTAGAGTGGTGATTTACAACTTTACACCTTTTGATCAAACTGTAAGGGGACTTCCACTAATTTCTGAGTGCTATTTTCAGATGATTTTGATCCCAAATAGCCTGATAGCCCTGCAAGTTTGTAGGGATTAAATTGGTCTCTTCGCCCACTGCAATTGCCCATCCCTGATTTAGACCATAGGTAGCTAGAATTCAGAAACTTTAGCATACTGTTTCATTCAACTGTAGGAAGTCATAGTTTGACTCCAGCTTCTTACTGAAAAAAAAGAATGAGATGCCAGTAACTATACCTTTTCAGATAATAAAGTACTGCATAAAGGGCAGTCTATGTTAAAAACAGTACCAAGGAGATTAGACAACAGCCCATAGCCTTTAATCTTGTTCAGATAAATCAGAAATGAGAATTGGATGGCTAGCAGGGGCCTTTTAAGTGACCCCTGCAACCGCCCCACAAAGTCTATGGAATTTATGTGCATGATGTAGAGAATCAAGCCTAAAGAATACACAATTCTTCATGCATTCAGTGTCTTCCCCACCCCCACCCCCCAGAGGGCCAAATGCATCCCATCCGGAACTAGGAACCAACAATAGGGTGGGTTCATTCAATGGACTCCCTGTAGCTGCTCACACTAGAATTAAATAGTGATACTCATATGGATCGTAGCTGCTGTTGTGTGCCTTCAATTCATTTTCAACTTATGGAGACTCTATGGCAGGGGTAGGCAACCTTTTCCCTTTAAGGGCCAAGGGACTTCAGCTCCCAGAAGCCTCAGCCATATTGGCCAATAGTCCCATGTTGGCCAATAGCTCCTGGGATTCTGGAAGCTGAAGTCCCTCGGCCCTTAAAGGGGAAAGGTTGCCTACCCCTGCTCTATGGTATGGGGTTTTCTTAGCAAGATTTGTTCAGAGCGGGTTTGCCTTTGCCTTCCTCTGAAGCTGAGAGAAAGTGGCTTGCCCAAAGTCTCTCAGTGGGTTTCCATGGCTAACCAGGGATTCAAACCTTGGTCTCCAGAGTAGCAATACAATACTCAAACCACTGCATCACCCTCGTTCCCCATATGGACATACAGTTACTTTAATTTAATGAAAGTAATGCATTATGTTTAAAATATGGCATTGCTATATTCCTATAGGTGATCCCATAGCACTTATTTACTTGAGTGTTCTCATAAGATACTCTTTTCACCTTGTTTTCAAAGCAGACCTTTTAGCAGTTTGATTTCAACATACATGTTCAAGATCTTTACATTACAGTATTATCTATCTGATTTATTCCCCCAAATCCACTATCTATGACATTCCAAAGTAGTTAATAAAACTAGTCAAACTAGGAAAGAAAGAAATCACACTTGTTTTATCAGCTTTGTTCCAACAACTTTGAAGTGCATTAAAGTATAACTACTTTCAGTTGTACATGTATAATTTTTTTCCAGTGGTGAGTAGTGATGAATGGCTGATGACAAATTTCTAGCTCAATTCATTTGGGTCTAGATGTTCAGCCACCCATAAATTATACAGGAATATAAATGAGATTTCTGAACTGCTGATTCACCATACCAAAAGCAAAACATCAAAGTAAGTACTGTGTTCTCTTCCCTGACTTCCACGTTTGCTTTAGGTTTACCTTTGTTTTAGATTTCTATCATGCTAGAATTATTTTTATAAAGAAATTCAACCAACTTGTCCAGGCCTCCACTGGGTCTTTTTACTCACCTGCTGAAACCCAGAGAATTTGCAGCAGCTAGTGCTGCTTTGCTTCTCACTCCTGCCAGACAGGAAAAGACTAACTGGTCCGATTTAGAAGGCATATCTTGATTGTATTTCTCTTTAAAATGTAGTGGGCTCATCTGTAATGCTTCTGCAACCTCACCCACTGCAAGAATAAAAATCAGCTATTGAGTTTATCAGTTTCCTCTGTGACAAGTTAGTCTGAAGTAAAACAAAGTACCATAGGTAATGAAATCCAGATTGTAGGAGAATTCATTTGAGATATGGTGCTGAGAAGAGTGCTGACGATACTGTGGACAGCCAAAAAAACAAACTGATAAACAGATCTGGCCTGAGAACTCCCTGGAAGCCAAGATGACTAAACTGAGGCTGTCATACTTTGGCCACATCATGAGGCGACATAACTCATTAGAAAAAGACAATAATGCTAGGAAAGGTGGAGGGAAGTAGAAAGAGAGGAAGACCACACGTTAGATCAGGGGTAGGCAACCTAAGGCCCGGGGGCCGGATGCAGCCCCTTGAGGCCTTTGGACCGGCCCCAGGCCAGTCCTGCCGCTGCCGCTGCCCGCCATGATGATATTGATTATTGTTGTTATTACTTGTTCTTGGGTTTTTCTTGGCAAAATCTCCACAGGGGTTTTGCTATGGCTTTTCTGGGGCTGAGAGAGTGTGCATGCATATTTTTTTAATTTTTTTAAAAAAATTATTTATTTATTTGCTTCGGGGGGGGCCCTCCCAACTGTCTGAGGGACAGCAACCCGGCCCCCGGCTCAAAAAGGTTGCCTACCCCTGCATTAGATGGATGGACTCCATTAAAGAGGTCATGCGAATGAATATGAAAGAACAAAGAAAAGTAGTGGAAGATAAGGGAATCTTGGAGATGTCTCACTCACAGGGTTGCCATGAATCAAGATTGGTTCAAGGGTGGTTAACAAAAACAAGAAAGGTGAACCTTACGTATGTCCTGCTACATGTCTTTGGTTTCCCTCTCCCATGCTCAGGACTAGAAAGTTTTGTAACTTACATGGAATGCAGATGGACCCAGGTATTTTTCCATATTGCCCAATCTCCCATTTCTCCCTGACATCAATAAGCAAAATGGCCTTGGAATCCAGCAAGTCCTTGAGTTCCTTGTAGGAGACATTATGATCCGCAGTGGTACAAAAATGGCAAACAATTAATTGTCTGGTTTTAGCATCTGTAAAGGAAAAGAAAAATCCACTATAAGCATTACTTTTCTCTTGACTAGAGTATCTCAAATAAAGCCACCAGTGAAGATTAATGTTGCTCCTAAAACAGCAGTTTACAGAAGTTATTTATACAGTATATGGTGGTACTGTGCAATTGGAGCCAAAAAAATAGCACCTATTTGAGAATTAATGTTCTGGACAAAGCGGAATTCATTGAACTTTTGAACCAGTTGTTCCTACAGATCTATCTATCCTCTTTTAGAAACAATGAACTGAGGGTGGAAAACAAAAAAGCACCTCTTGCCAGAGCCACTCACAAAAACAGATTTTAATCTAGATGTGGGCTGCTAGTCTGTATTAGGGAGAGAGAAAGAGACCCAGCAGCAGCAGCTCCTAATACTAAAAAAATGCTAAGGCAACTGCCACACTGCAGAATTAAAGCAGTTTCACACAGCTTTAACTGCTGGAAACCTGGAATTTGTAGTCTGTTGTGGGACCAGCAGTTTTCTGACACAGAAGGCTGAATATCTCACAAAAGCACAGAATCCCAGAAAGTCATAGATACAGAGTAGACTACAACGTCCAGAATCCCATAGGATGGAGCCATGGCAGTTAAAGCGGTGTCAAACCGGGTTATCTCTGCAGCGCTGACGCAGCTTAATAACTGCCTGAGGGTGTCTGGTTAGGGCGACCAGGGTCCAAAACACACTGCAGAAATAATCCAGTTTGAGACTGCTTTAACTGCCCTGACTGAATGCTAGGGAATTTTGAAGCAAACTGTAGCTTTGTAGAGCGATTGAGCCTTCTATGTCAGAGAGAGCTCTGATGCCACAATAAACTACAATTCCCAGGATTCCCTAGCAATGAGCCACGGCTGTTAAAGCGGTCACACACTGGATTATTTCTGCTGTGTGTTTTGGACCCAGCAAAGGCGGACCAGCAGGGTCTCCGCTCGCCCGCTCGCCGGCCCAGAGCCACTTACAGCCATAAACGCTGAGAGGAGGCTCCAAGAAGGCCGCCTGAGGGAGCGGGGCCTGAGGGGGCAGCCAAGGCAGCTGGGCTGCTAAAGTACCGGCTACCCGGCCCAGCTGCCGCCGACAACGGCCCCACATGGCTTCCCACCAGGGAGGAGAAGGAAAAGGCCTAGTTTCTTTCAGTCTCTCTCTCTCTCCCCTCCCTTTCTGGGCGGCCTTCCAGGCCTAGGCCGCGCTACCTCTCTCCTCCGCCTCTGAGGGCGTTGCGCTTGTGTAAAAGGCGGCTCTCACTTGGCTCTCGCAAGGTGATGGTGTGCCTTACCTTTGAGACCTTTCAGTCTTACGGCCACCATTAGCAAATTTATAACAGTAGTGGCCATGGTCCAGGCCTCAGAGGGAGAGGGAGAGGGAGAGGGAGAGGCTGGCCAGCTCCATTGGGCCTAGCCTAGATTACGAAGGAGAGTCCTCCCTCCAGTCCATCTGCCATGGCACAGGTCTCAGAGGGAAAGAAGAACTGCTGGATTTATTCCCCTTCCCTACTGCCATTCCCTTCTCCTTTTGTGCCATGGCTTTTAGATTGTAAGCCTGAGGGCAGGGAACCCTCTAATTAACCATTTGTAAGCCACTCTGAGAGCCCTTTGTGGCTGAAGAGCGGGGGTATAAATACTCCAAATAAAATTAATAAAAAGCAGCACTTATTATTGTTACTATTATTATTTTATATCCCATCTTTTCCCCAAAACTGGGACTTAAAGAGTGGCTTACAAGATTAAAAACAATACAATTAAAAACACATTAAAACAGAATTAAATTATCACAATATTAAAACAGATTGCGTATAAAAGAATAAAATATAATTTAAAAGATGAAAAAGTAGTTTAAAATGCATTCAAAAGAATAGCAGCAACAACAACATTTATAGTAATAATAGGAGTAAAGAGGGCAGGCTAATGAAAAGAGGAACAGAAGGTGTGAGTGTGTTTTGTGTCTTCCAGTCATTTCTGACTCAAGGCAACCCTAAAGCAACCCTATCATGGGGTTTTCTTAGCAAGATTTAAGTAAAAGCAGCAGCAGCAACAACATCATTTATATGTAGAGAGATCTTGTAGCACCTTTTGAGACTAACTGAAAGAAAGAAGTGGGCAGTATGAGCTTTTCCTAGATGTATCTGAGGAAGTAGACTTTAGTAAAGTTCATGCTGCCCATTTCTTTATTTCAGTTAGTCTCAAAGGTGCTACAAGATCTCTTTACACATACTGATTCTACCGACTAACACAGCCATATATTGGAATTCTAACACCATTTGTAGTAATAAGAGTAGAGAGCTAGGCCAAGCAATGAAAAGAGGAGCAGAAGGTGGACTTGGATCGACAGGTTGTGTGCCTTCAAGTCATTTCCAACCTATGGCAATCCTAAAGCGAACCTACCATGGGGCTTTCATGGGAGGATTTGTTCACAGGAGGCTTGCCATTGCCTTCCTCTCAGGCTGAGACAGTGTGACTTGCCCAAGGTCACCCATGATGATGTTGTGTGTCTTCAAGTCTTTTTTGACTTATAACCCCTAAGGGTGGGATTATCATGGGGTTTTCTTGGCAAGATTTGTTCAGAGGCAGGGTGACCAGCTGTCATTAGTGCAAAATGGAGAGCATTGAAGAAAAATGTGGGACATTATAAAATAAAAGCTAAAAATAACCATATAAATATGCATTCATTTCATATGGTTCATTTACAGCTATATTACATATACTGTATTTTATTGTTTTAATTATATTATACTGTATTTTCTTATCCTGTCCTCACTGCAAATAGGGGGATAGGAGGGATCTGCCTAAATTTATTTTTTCCTAGGAGCAGCAGCAGCAGCAGAGAAGATTTGCCTCCAGGGCTCTGGATCCATTTGTTTCTTGGAGGGGGAAAGGACAGCAAAGACTCAATGGGCTTCTTAGTCATGCTCAAAATGGAGGACATTCTGGAATTCCTCCTGTACAGAAGGTTGAAATGGAGGACATAGCCTGGAAAAGGAGGACCTCTGGTCACCCTGTTCAGAGGAGGACTGCCATTGCCTTCCCCTGTGGCTGAGAGAGTATGACTTGCCCAAGGTCACCCATCGGGTGTCATGGCAGAGCTGGGAATCAAACCCTTTTCTACAGAGTCGTAGTCCAATACTCAAACCACTCCCCCCCAGCAGTTTGACATTGCTTTAATTGCCATGACTCCATGCTATGGAATCCTGGGAATTGTAGTTTGTTGTGGCACCAGAGCTCCCTGACAGAGAAGGCTAAATGTCTCACAAAATGGCAAATCCCAGAATTCCATAGCATGGAGCCATGGCAGTTAAAGCCATGTCAAACTGCATTGATTCTGGAGTGTACATGCAGCCTTTCCTCAAACCACTGCTGGCTCCCAATTATTACATTGATTTCCACATGGGACTGGAACCCAGGCATTGCATGTAACAAAAGAATAACACAATAGCAGTAATTTAGCTACAAATGTGGCATATCTTAATCCTTTTAACTTTGTACAAAACAGGTTGTGCTAAACTTTCAGTAAATTAAATGACTAAACAAAAGCGATTGAATGGTTCTAGATCAGGAGTGGGGAACCTACAGCTCTCCAGGTTCTAATGAATTACCATTCCCATCATGCTTCACCACCTGCCAAGCTGAAGGAAATTTTAGCTAGGCTCAAGAGGGCTTGGATGTTACACATGTATGCTACACGGCAAAGTTGTCCCTTCACATTTCTGGCTTTGACTTTTGCAGATTTCATCATTTGCAGTTTTGATTAATATGTTCTGTCTAGGAATCTCTAATTCCTCCAGCGCAATTCTGATGGAAGTTGATCATAGAGTTGTGCTGGAGAACCTAAGTTCCTAAAGAAAACACCTCTCTAAGCATTTGTAGGTCCTCCAGCATGCTTCTATGGTCAACTTCTGGCAGATGTTGACCACAGAGTTCCACTGGAGGACCCGGAGATTCCTAGAGAGGTGTTCTCAGGTAAAAAGAATAGTGTTTTTTTATTTGCAGGTTTTCCACATTTACTGGAGTCCTTCACCCCTAACCTCAGTGAATGTGGAGGGACTACTGTATACTCTTTGTATAGTAAGATGAGGAGGAAGAGCAGGAGGATGTATTGGTTTTTTAAAAGTATTTTAATTTTTTAAAAAAACATTGGAATGTTACTTTTAAGAAGAAGGTATATATTAACAAGCTGAAACCATACTCAGTTATCCATGGTTTCAGAATATCCTTATATTAATTAATTTAAGGGGGGTTGCAGACTGCCAGAAATAGTGTGAATTCAGTCCACTTTTAGGGTTAGGGTTAGAGTTAGGGAACCATGGGAACTGTATTTTATTGTGGCATCAGAGTTGTCTGACAGAGAAGGCTCAATGTCTCAGAAAAATAACAGTTCCCATGATTCCCTAGCACTAACCCTAACCCTAAAAGTGGACTGAATTCACACTATTTCTGGCAGTCTGCAACCCCCCAAAGTTACCTTTACAAGGTGTATCTGAAACATTTCCTTATAATATGCATTTTTAAAACTATTTTTCTGAATGTGTTAGTAAAAGGTTTAAAGTATTTGCTGCTACTTTTGAATATGTTAATAAGTGTAAGATTCTGTATTTACCCTTTGGCTAAGTGGGGGTGGTAGGAGATCACTGCTATATTTGGGCCTCCCACATGGCAAGCCTTGTGCTACCAGCTGACACTGCAGGCTGGTGATTCAGCCAGTAGCATTATGACAAAGTTCCTTATACAAGAATGTATATATATATATATATATATATATATATATTTAAAGAGGTAAGGCTATTCATTCACATTAAGTCCCAACCACCAGCAGGTTTTCTTTTAAGTAGCCAGAACTATAGTTTTTCGAAGCGCCTTCTTGTTTATCTGTGATAGTATATGGATTATTTTAAATAATGTTTCACGATATTTTGCATGCCCTTTAACAGAGAGCCTCATGGCATATGGTGGCTTTGCTTTTCCACATGCAAGACCTCTCACTGGTACAAACCAGTCATGTCATATGATAGCTAGATACAGTATGGCACTTCATAAACTGTTATCTGAGTTGTAGCTGAAGAAACAGAAGGCAGTGTACTTAGAGGTTAAAGCAAACATTCAGAATTAAGAGCCTTCTGCTGGAATTGCCAGTGTTTTTCCTACAGAATAGTCATGCCAAATAAATAACCACATGGAACTGCATCATTACAACACAACAGAGCCCTTCACTTTTGTTAGTGAAAATATTTCTATTCTAGCAAGCTTTCACCTGCTAATTGCTTGTTTTGTTTAAAGCAGAGGCTGGAATTATGTGGCCTTTGAAATACAGCATACACTCCAAAATTTCACATATTAAACCCAAGATACATGTGGCCAGGCAACATCAAAGTGTGGTCAAGCTGGCAAAAACTGCTAATAAAGAAGATCACAAACTAGAAGAGGCTGCAGCAGTTTACTTTTGCCTGATCCTATACTGGAATGCTAGTAAAGAAGAGTCAAAAACAGTAGGAAGATTTGGACTAGGAACAAGAAATTAAGCATTTTTAATTCTGTGAGCTGCCCTGAGTCCCAGTTTTGGGAAAAGGGCAGGATATAAATAAATAAATATGAGAGCTACTGATAGAATTTTGTGAAGCTAACAAACCATTCATTGCAAATACCTTCTTCATACACGTGGAAGATGGAGAAGCTCATTTTTTGCAGATAAAATTAGACCAGGTGCTCACTGTGGTACAGATCATGAACCACTTACGGTATATATAAAAAAAAATAGAGTAAATTTGAAGAAGAAAACAAAAACAATAATCATAGCAAAACATAATCTGACCAATAACTCAATAGAATTTACAGACAATCTAAGAAATAGATATGCGCTATTAAGCATAATCAACCGGGAACCAGAGGAACTATGGTCAGAAGCCAAGGACATAGTCAACGAAGACTGCAGAAAGACACTATTGGTGGCCAGGAAGAAAGAGCAGAAACAATGGATAAGCGATGAAATACTTCAAACAGGAAAGGATAGAAGTAAAAAGAAAGGGAGATAGGAACAAAACCAGAACCATGAATGCAACTGTTCAACTGGTCTCTTTCTATTATTTTTTGATGCAGCATTTTGTATAGAATTGTGGTTTTAATTTATTAGTTGCTCTGTGTGGGGCATCTGTACTATCATTTAAGATATTTCTATATTGCTTTAAATCAAGGGTCCCCGGACTTTTTGATCTGGAGGCCGGTTCGCTGGCCCCCAGATCTTCCGGGGGGCCGGAGGCGTGTGCGCATGTGCGTGACTCCAGACGCCATTTTGTCTTCCAAAATGGCGTCCAGAGTCATGCGCATGTGTGCGGCGTCACGTGCGCATGCACACGACTCCGGGCACCATTTTGGAACACAAAATGGCACCCGAGTAGTGTGCATGCACGCGCAACGCTGGGTGCCATTTTGTGTTCCAAAATGGCGCCCGGAGTCGTGCGCATGCGTGCGCAACACTGGGCACATGTGCACGACTCCAGACGCCATTTTGGAAGGCAAAATGGCGTTTGGCAGTGGTGGGACCGGCCACGGGCCGGTAGGAAGGTCTCAACAGGCCAGGTCCACCCCTCGGGCCATAGTTTGGAGACCCCTGCTTTAAATAATGACATCTCTAAATAACAAAATCACTCATATCACACTAAAAGAATGGGACACAGCTTTATATAAATGTACAAAAGTACATTTTGTACCATTTAAGAATAGCAACTAAAAGCTGATATAAACCTTTTACAGATCCACTTACAGCTCTTGTTAATCTGCATGAGGATTCCTGACCAGCATTGGGCTATTGTGATCCACTGAAAAGAATGGGATGTATTTGATAATTGGTCTGATGCATACAGGGATTTTGTTCAGTATACAGCAATTTTTGTGCATGTCTGGCAGATATCGACATACACATAAATGAAATGATGAAGAGGGATCTTTCCATATATATATTACATTGTATCAGGGTGATGACAGATGTTGACAGGGACAATTCCCTCTTTTTAATATTACTTGGTACAGATCCTAAAGTATTTTTATAAATCATACGGTAAATTCATTTATTGAAGAAGTGACTTTCTCATGACTACTGACTTTCTCATGGGTTATAATTAAATTAAGGGTAAAACCTCTCTCTGAATGGAAAAAGTGTGATGGATTTAGGTTGGCATACAAACTGGTTCACTACTTGTTGGCTGCCAGCCTGTCCATATGGCATCCCAGATAGGTTCAAAACTATCTTTTAATGACAGAATAATTGAAAAGATTACCAAGTGGGGTAATATAACATATTATTGAGATCTTTTTTAAAAAGGGTTTAAATTCATGCAGCTAAAGGTTATTAATGACTAGTAGTCTTTAGGTAAAAGAGCATGCAGGTTCCAACCACATGGACCATAAATCAAAGTGTGTTAGGGATATCATCATATTTTTTTAAAAAAATCCAATAAAAATAAAGATACACCAATAAAGGTATTTAGCCTTCCCTGTCAGAGAGCTCTGGTGCCACCAAAAAACAAAAACAAAACAAAAAACCAACCACCCTACAAATCCCAGGATTCCATAGGATGAAGCCATGGCAGATAAAGTGGTGTCAACCTGGATTATTTCAGCACTGTGGATGCAGGCAGGATGGGCCAAAGAAAAGGCTGAGCAAAAAAGCCCACCGTTGTTGTTGTGTACTTTCAAGTCATTTCTGACTTATGGAGACCCTAAGGTAAAGCTATCATGAGGTTTTCTTGGCAAGATTTCTTCAGAGGTTTTTTTTTTATTTTGCCTTGGGTAGGTCACACTCTCTCAGCCTGGGGGAGAAGGGCAAAACCCCCTCTGAACAAATCTTGCCAAGAAGACCTAACAATAGGTTCTAGCATGGGGTTTTCTTGGCAAGATTTCCTTAGAGGGGGCATTTCCTTTGGGCAAGTCACACTCTCTCACCCTCAGGGGGAAAAGCAAGGGCAAAAGCCCCCTCTGAACAAATCTTGCCAAGAAAACCCCATGATAGGTTCTCTCATGAGGTTGTCTTGGCAAGATATTTTTCAGAGGGGGCTTTTGCCTTGGGCAAGTCACACTCTCTCAGCCTCAGGGGGAGGGAAAAGGCAAGGACAAAATAAATCTTGCCAAGAAAACCCCATGATAGGTTCTCTCATAGTGTTTCCTTGGCAAGATTTCTTCAGAGGGGGCTTTTGCCTTTGCCTCCCCCTGAGACTGAGAGAATGTGACTTGCCCAAGGCCACCCGGTGAGTTTTTACAGTGCCTTCCCTCGTCCCTCTGTGAGCCACAGGCAAGATGGGCGGCGGAGAGGCTGGACGGGCAGGGCAGAGGCGGGAAGGCCAGCCCAGGGAGGAAGGGAGCCCTCCCAGAAACACCGCGCCTCGGCCTGCTTCTTCCTCCTCTTCCTCCAGGCCAAGCCGCCTCCTCCTCCTCCACAATCTTGCTGAGGGTCTGGCCCAGCGCGGTGAGTGCGTGGAAGGGATGATGAGGGAGACAAAATGGCGGCCGCGCTGAGGGGGGGGGCGTCTTGGGCCTCAGAGGGTGGGAAAGGGCCGTTTTGCTGAGGGATACTGAGAGGAGCCGGGGCTGTGGTTGCACTTTCTGACGGAAACTTCCATGAGTGTTGTTGTTATTATTTTGGTGGTCTGTTTCTTCTTAGGCCTATTAGTAGCCCCTTCTGGCTCCTGGGAGCACGGCTTCCTCGCCTCCCTGTTCCACGCCCCTGGATTTTGTGTGGCTTTGAAAACCCACTGGCTGGCCCTTGGGCAAGTCACACTCTCTCAGCCTCAGGGGAAGGCAAAGGCAAACCTCCTCTGAACAAATCCTGCCGAGAAAACCGCATGATAGCATCACCTTAGGGTCTCCATAAGTCAGAAATGACTTGAAGGCACACAACAATAACAACGACAACGACAACTCAGCCTTTTCTTTGGCCCCTCCTGGCTGCACCCACACTGCAGGAATAATGTAGTTTGACATTACTTTAACTGCCACGGCTCCATGCTATGGAATCGTGGGATTTGTAGTTTGATTTTTTTGGTGGCACCAGAGCTAAATGACTCACAAAACTATAGTTCCCAGATTTCCATAGCATTGAGCCATGACATTTACAGCTGTGTCAGGTTGGATTATTTCTGCAGTGCAAAAGCAGCCAGGACAAAGGCTGAGAGCTCTCAAGTCTGCATCTGCACTGCAGAAATGATCCAGGTTGACACTGCTTTAACTGTCATGGCTCTATGTTATGGAATTCTGGGAACTGTAGTTTTGTGAGACATTTAGCCTTCTCTGTCAGAGAACTCTGGTGCTACAATAAACAACACTCTCCAGAGTTCCATAGCATTGCACCATGGCAGTTAAAAGTTGTATCAAACTGGATTATTTCTGCAGTGCAGATACAGCCTCAGTTCTTCCTCCTTCTGTTTGCAGTCCCGTTTAAGGAAGGATCTTCACCAAGGTTCAAGTACATTAAGTGCTAAAGAAGTACAATATACTGCAGATTTAATGCAGTTTGACACTGCTTTGGTATGGAATTCTGGGAATTCTGTGAGAAATTTATCCTCGGCCAGAGAGCCCTGGTGACACAACAAACTACAAATCTCAGGATTGCATAGGATAGAGCATGGCAAATAAAACAGTGTCAAACTGCATTAATTTTGCAGTGCAAATGTAGCCTGAGTCTCCATTATCCAAAATGTTTTGGTCTAGAAGGGTTTTGGATTTTGGAATATTTACATAATGAGATACTTTGGAGATGAGACCCAAATCTAAACATACAATTAATTTCTATTTCATATACATCTTATGTACATAGCCTGAAGGTAATTTTATTTACCTTCATGAAACAAAATAATGTGTACGTTGAACCATCAGAAAGTGAGGGTGTCACTATCTCAGCAACCCATGTGAACAATTTTGGAGGATTCTGGCACCCTGGATAAGGGAGACTCAGCCTGTATCTGTTTCTTAGGTCAGGGATTGACATTTTTATTTCCCTATGCCAGGGAGTGCTACTAAATTTGCACCCTTTGGCTTCACCCTTTCTTTCTGTATGCCATACTTTCCATTTTTCATACACGGCAGCTGATGGCTCATTGACTGGCACTGGTGTGTTGGCCACAGCACTGTTCTAGTCTACACGTCTGTGCAAAAGCCACATAGATTATTGTGGGATGTGCTTCCAAATACACATAGACAAGATCATGCAAGCTAGGTAGTTTTGTTGGTCCCTAAGATTATGAAATGTGAAAGCATTTTAAATGAGAAGAAACACATTCTGTATCTTTTCTACACCAGCCTGCTCTCTTTAAGTACTAAGAACAGATAGGGAGTTTTGATATTGTTAATAGAACAAAAGATAAAAGATGAGAGATAAGAGCTCAGATTGGACAGCCTTCTGTCCATGAAAGCTTATCCAAGATGTAAACCAGGGCAGGAATCATGCTGCCTCCTGATGTTAATGGACCACAACTCCCACCATTCCTCACCATTTATTAAATGCATCTGAGGATGTAGACAGAAGTCTACAAAAGTTCATGCTGCCAACTTCTTTATTTCAGTTAGTCTCAAAGGTGATACAAGATCTCTCTGCTCACCATTTAATCTTTTGGCTAGAGCTGTTAAGGATTGCAGCCCACCAACATCTGGAAGGTCTCATGATTCCTGTGCTTGAAGGATACGCAGAGCTCTTTGATCTCTTATAGGTTCAGAACTAACACAAGGTGGGAGATAAAGTATGTGAAAGAAAACACAGCAGATGGCATAGAACCGTATTTACAATTTGATGTTGCATTGGAAAGGGCTAATATTGATAATTCAGGATTTCACTTGCAAGTTGGGGTTTTTAGGTTTGTTTTTTTTAAAAAAGAAAAATTGAATGATAACCTTAGGAGCCCTGGAATCTGAGGTAATGGCCTTTGCAGACTGCTAGAAATAGTGCAAATTGAGTCCACTTTAACTGCCCTGGCTCAGTGCTAGGAAATCATGGGAATTGTATTTTTTTCTGAGACATTGAGCCTTCTTTGTCAAAGAGCTCTGGTGCCACAATAAACGACAGTTCCCATGATTCCCTAGCACTGAGCCAGGGCAGTTAAAGTGGACTCAATTTGCACTATTTCTGGCAGTCTGCAAAGGCCAATAGTTAACATTTGCAATCCAGTTCCTGCTTGATTAGTGTCTTCCTCTGCATTAAATTGTTGTTGTATGCCTTCAAGTTTCCGACTTACGGCGACCCTATCATGGGGTTTTCATGGCAAGTTTCTTTGGAGGGGGTTTGACATTGCCATCCTCTGAGGCTGAGAGATTGTGACTTGCCCAAGGTCACCCAGTGGGTTTCATGGCTGAGCTGGGATTTGCTCAAAGCACTATGCCACACTGGCTCTCTATGCCAGAGTATTAAATTAGACGTTTCAAATTGTAACTTTGAGCATTTGTTTTGTGCCTGTAACTATCTCTTTAGTTACCTTCTATTCTGTCAACAAATCAAAAAGATTTGTCAGTGAAGACTGACTGAAGATATGTCAAAGGAGTGTATCACTGTAATTATTTTGTTGCTTGGCTCAAACAGCCTGCCCCTGTGTATATTTACTTGGAAGTAAGTCCCTCTGATTTAGTAGGATACTTTCATGTAAGTTTGCTTTACATTTTAGGTTTATTCAGTCAACTTTAGCCAGAGTAAACCATCTCCTTAAACTTGTAGCTGTTCACAGTTTACACAGTCTGGTTGCACCATTTATGGTTCAAGCTGTTCCCAGTTTGCTACCTAAATAAGAGACCAAATTTGCAGTGTACCTAAACTGCCTTTAGTATTTTGGTATAGTATTCTTAGTATTATATCTTAGTAGCTGAAGGATAACAACACATGGAAGAAAGCATGTTTTTTATAGAGCTACGTGAAACTTGGTGAAAGTACATGCCAGTTTAGTAAAGCAATGTTACTAATAACTTCCACATGACTAGTAACTATGTTTTACTGTATTAAAGAACTGATTTTATTTAGTATCATTGTCTTCAGCTTGGCACATACAGACAATTATGCCATCTACAGAATTACAATATGCTAAAAATTCACAGTCTAGATAGGCAGGAACACCAAATCTTTTTAAATTTTCTATTCTGCACAAGATTTTTAAAAAGGTGTGTGTGTGTGTGTGTGTGTGTGTGTGTATGTATGTGTTTCAAACATCTTCATTGTGTTTTTTAAACTATTAACATTGGCTTATATTGCCTGTTCTGTATCTCATAGATCTCTATTAGCTAATTCGTTCATATTAGAACTGGTTCAGTAAAAGGTATAGCAACTTTAAAAACACTAACCTATCTGCCTTGTCACTTCAAGTGATATCAATATATCCTTATGGCATGTGTGCCTTGCCCTTTGCCACATAGTTCAGTGTTGGAAAGTGAAGGACACAGGATAAGGTATATTTATAGATAAGAGCATGCAGCTATCCCTTCCCCTCTAAATCAAAATAAATTCAAATTTCAAAACAGTTTTGAAATCCTGCTTCATTGATTAACATAGGACCTTTACAGACTGCCAGAAATAATGCAGCTTGAGGCCACTTTAACTGCCCTGGCTCAATGCTAGGGAATCATGGGAACTGTAGTTTATTGTGGCACCAGAGGTCCCTGACAGAGAAGGCTCAATGTCTCAGAAAAAAACTACAGTTCCCATGATTCCCTAGCATTGGGCCAGGGCACTTAAAGTGATCTCAAGCTGCATTATTTCTGGCAGTCTGTAAAGGCCCATAGTCTTCCTCTCTCAAAGCACAGGAAGCTGTTTTGTATGGAATCAGAACATTTATCCTAATGTGGCACATAGTTCACATATTTTTCTGTAATAGCAACATGAACACAGGGTGAAATGTAGCAATCTCTGCCTGATTTTTCATTAACTTCCTTGGTGACTGTAGAACATATCCACATGATATATATACACAAATCACACTGAAATAGATTTTTACTAGTATTTGGGCATCCACCTCCCCTGTGATGAAATGCAGTTTTTCATGTGACAAGTTGTCAAGTAAAGGCCTCTAGCAGAGTGTAAAAATCTTTTTTTAAAAAGAAAAGCAGACAAGAAATTCAACATATCTGCAGCATGTGGCAAAATGGAGATAATAAATTAGAAACACAGACAGCAGAGGCTGAATTGTTTCTTTTCAAAATGTCTGTTATAAGTACCAACACTTGTTTATTCATTTTTATTGCAACGATCAGAGGCATATACATATGAATGCTGTGTTGGAAGGTGTCATATAAATACAGTGAGCTAGATACAGACAAGCAGTGCTTCCAAATTGACAGCTCCCAGTACTACCAGATGAAAGGACTTTGGAACTATTTCATCATTTAGTCCTTAACATTTTTTAATAGACAGAAGAAGAAGCACGAAATCATGAGAGAATTATAAATGGAAGTTGACATAATTTCAAACCCTTCTTCCCCATAAAAATCTGAATGTGGCAATTGCACGAAAAGCCTCACCTGAAAGGAACTCTTAAGTTATTGTACTCTGGTGAAATTAGAATTGATGCGAAATGTTAATCATAACTAACTTAAGCCCCATTCAGTGCTAACTGTGGTGGCTCAATGCTAGGGAATCCTAGGAACTGCAGTTTTGTGAGACATTTAGCCTTCCTTCAGAGAGCTCTGATTCCACAATAAATTAAAATTCCCAGGATTCCCTAACACTGAGCCAGGGCAGTTAAAGCAGTTTCAAACTGGATTATTTCTTCAGTGTGCTTTGGACCCCAGTGTCTGGCAACTTGGGTTAAATCTGCAGAGAAGAAATAATGCAGTTTGTCACTGCTTTAATTGCCATGGTCAGTGCTATGAAATTCTGGGATTTATAGTTCTGCGAGATATTTAGCCTTTTTTGACAGAGCTCTGGTGCCTCAACAAGCTACAAATACCAGGATCCCATGTAATGTAGCCATGGCAGTTAAAGCAGTGTTAAATTGCATTATTTCTGCAGGGCATTATGCAGCCTTAATCCGGATTCAGCCTAATCTTAAATACACTGCTGAAAGAAGATTGTAAGTGGTATTTTTTTGTCTTCAGCATCCTATCCACACACACCAGTATTGGGTATAATCCAGAGTGTGTTACTGTAGGGTAATTTAAGTTTCCTAAGGCTTCAGCCTTTTTTTAAGGAAACAAAAAATATTTAAATATCAAAATATGAAAGCCAAGCCTGTTAGGGTCTAGCTTTAAATTAGCAGAGTAGCAGAAGAGCGACTTTGCCTAACTGTGCTTCCCTAAGAACTTAGACTGACTCAAAAAACAACAAACATGTAGCTTATAGTTCAATACAGTGGCTTTAATCTATATTTAAATTTAAAAACTAAATCCTAATCTAACTAGTGATGGTTTAGGTAAAGAGAAAAGTTTATCTCATCATCTTTCAAACAAAGTGGAGGGGTAACAGTAACACACTCTGGATTATACCCAATACTGGTGTGTGTGGATAGGATGCTGAAGACAAAAAATTCCCAGAAGCCTTCTTCCCTGTGTTACGTTCCCTTATGGTCCTTAAAATACTATCCTGAGGGTCTGCCAAACTTGAGGAAAGGCCAGGAGTCACAGGGCACTGTAGTGAAGAGGAAGAAGAAAGCTGGGAAATTTCTGTTTGCAGATATCCCTTTTTTCCCTGCTAGCACTGAGCATAATCCCCTTTTATCTAGTTACAGCTTATTTTTTATATTATGTCTATAATGTCAAAGTAATATTCTTTAAAATCATTTCCCCTTCTCTCTAATTAATGCTCACTTCTTGACCAATGACTGCTAACTTTGCTCAGGGTTATTGTTGTTTTTTTAAGTGAAGGGTTTTGTCAAAAGCCTTTTGGAAGTCCCAAGTAAGCCAGACCACCCTGTCTATATATTTATTGACATTTTCAGCTTGAATATCAGTTAATTCTGTGCAGAGGCATTGAGTTAAATGCTTCAGAATATTGGTGTTAGTTACAACAATTTAGCATCTTAGAGATCTGTCTTTCTTATTTCAAGATGGAGGCAGCTTTTTAGCTTACCAGTATGCTATCTATTGCTGACTTGTGAAGCTTCCCTATAATTTACTTGACTTGTAAAGATTTTGTCAGATTTCTTCGGGAAATATTGCAAAACTGGTATTCTCTAGATTAGTTTCCCCTTAAGTTGTGTAGCAGCACACCATCTGTCTCTTGGGTTTTGCTGGTAGTGTCCAAAGTAGAGTAACTTGTCCTTGGTTTGAGATTGACATGTGTCATGAAGAACAAACTGGGGCAGCCTGCTATGTGGGGAAAAAAAGATGTAATGTTACACTCTTGGCAGTTAGTCACTGGCTTCCTGGGAAACAGTGCTAATCATTCCATCAGCCTGACATCCTACTGCTTTGTCGGACACTGTGTGTACTCCCCTTAGGCTATACCAGAGCCTTACATCCAAACCCACTATCTCCAAGCTCTGTAGGTTCTAGGATCATAAAAGCAACTTATAAACTGGATCATAAAATGCAGACAGTAAGCAAGGTTTTCTCTCTCTCTCGTCATACCTTTTAATTCTGTGGAGGTTTGCCGAATATTTTTGTGATGAAGAAAACTGAACAGTAGTGAAATGTATAAATAAATTTAGCCCTTGCGAGGGACCATCAATTCTTAGTTCTTCTGTGGTGTAACTTCCACATAGTGATTGCGGTCCAAAACACACTGCAGAAATAATCCAGTCTGAGACCGCTTTAACTGCCGTGGCTGAGTGCTAGGGAATCCTGGGAACTGTAGTTTGTTATGGCACTAGAGCTGTCTGACAGAGAAGGCTAGATGTCTCACAAAACTACAGTTCCCAGAATTCCCTAGTATTGAGCCAGCCAGTTAAAGGGTCTCAAACTGGATTATTTTTGCAGTGCGTTTTGGTCCTGCATGTCATTCACAAGGTCACACTGAGGTTCTGAAAATGTGTACTGTGCAGACTGGTCCAGCATTCTTATAAATGGTGAAATGGATGCTTTAGCTTTCAGTTCACTCTGTGGGAAAGCTTCCAAAAGGAAGTTTTGAACTGTACATGTAATGAAGCCCTGGACTCTTTTCCTTTTCCTGCTGTATCCTGATAGACAACTTTAAAATCAAGCAAATGCCAAATTGGGAGGGTGTATTCTGTAGTCCAGGTGATTATAATTTGTGTGGCTTTTACAACTCGAATAGATGAATCTTCTCTATCTGTCCAGGAAGTGTTGATCTGGGAATATGTTTTGTAACTTTGGCTGTTAAAATAATATACCACCACCACCACCACCAAAAATATTACTTTGCACTAAATATCTTATTAAATTATATTAAAAGATAAAACAACAATGATTTGGATCCTAAGTGATCCTAAGTGTTTTGTTCTTTTTCAACAGGAAATGTCTTTCCATATGCTTGACCATTTTGTTTTTGTTTCCACCAATTTAGCTGGAAACAGCAGCAGACTGCCAGAATTTAATGCAAATTGGGGCCTTTGCAGACTGCCAGAAACAGTGCAAATTCAGTCCACTTTAACTGCCCTGGCTTAGTGCTAGGGAATCATGGGAACTGTAGTTTTTTCTGAGACATTGAGCCTTCTCTGTCAGAGAGCTCTGGTGCCACAATAAACTACAATTCCCATGATTCCCTAGCACTGAGTCAGGGCAGTTATAGTGAACTCAATTTGCACTATTTCTGGCAGTCTGCAAAGGCCCTTAGTGACATGTATTTTTCTGGTTTACCTGGATCCCTTTTTAGAAACCAGTGTTATATTGTCCACACTCCACATTCTGGCTGAAAGATCATTCTTAGTGACTTGTTACATATTATTGTTAGGAGACCAGCAATTTAAGTGTAAGTTTTTAAATGGCATCTGCATTTTGCAATTTGTCTGATTTTAATTTGTCAGTAAGCTCTCTAGAACATCATGTCTTGCCACTATTATGTCCCTTCACTCCTCAGATTTCCCTTCTGAAAATATACGTACAGGCATACATGTTTTCCCTACATTTTTCCTATTGAAGAAAGATGAAAAGAATTCACGTTTCTTGTCTGTAAAATCTTTATCCTCGTTTAGTATTATTTTTTCACTCTGGTTTCCTAGCAGGCATTTTCTCCTGATGACAGATGCACTGTGGTGATTCTGTCAGTGTCCACCACCCATTGTTTTAACAGGATTCTTCGATGAATTGACAGAGGTGCTATTGAGGTCCCCTAGTCTTAGGTGGCCTGCACTGACATACTGAAGTTGCATTAAGGGACATAGCTCAGATGCTGATAGATGCAGTGATAATCTGTATGATCCCTGGAATCTGGAACTTACTTGAACAGCTGGTGCAAGGAACTCCTCTGCCATTCCCATTGGTACAGCCATGGTCTACTGCAGGGGTAGGCAACCTTTCCCCTTTAAGGGCCGAGGGACTTCAGCTCCCAGAATCCCAGGAGCTATTGGCCAACATGGGACTATTGGCCAACATGGTTGAGGCGTCTGGGAGCTGAAGTCCCTCGGCCCTTAAAGGGGAAAGGTTGCCTACCTCTGGTCTACTGTGAGCTTCAGGTGATGAGGAAGACTATAACATTATCATGTTATAAGTATAAATAGAGGAAATTTTCTGCTTTAGAGGCTGTTTGAAGACATATTGTTTGGTGACACTTCTGTAGGCATCTTAGGCACAGTGACTTGTCAGCCGAGTTTTTAGAATTTTTTTTTTCTTGCAGAGAAACTTGATCTGTCAGTTGCTCATCACTGTAAAACTGGCAGGCTTGATTGATTAATTCTTTGTGTGAAACCACTTAGGCTCAAATATAGAGTTCATAATTGTCAGAATAGAGCTATAGGCGGTGACTAGGGATGGGCCAGGAGTTGCAGTAGAGAATAAAAGTTGAGGGAAGTCAGAAGTTAAGATTGAATGGAATCCAAAAGGACACAAAAACGGTAGAAAGACCCTGTTGCTTGGACAACAAGAAATCATCATATGTTCCTCCTTGTTCAGGAATATCCAGTGGCCAGTTTGGGTTGTCAAAGTCAGTCCAGGGCCTATTTGCTGCCCAGATGTTGCAAATGAATGTGGTGGGCACACCCAGATGCAGAGACTAACAATTTGAGTTTTGGCAGCTCCTGACAATAGCAGAGACATTGAGGAGATCTCCATACTGTTTGTCAATTAATTTTAGTTGTTGACACCTGAGAATGTGGTTATGGTGCTTGATTAAGTCCATGCCACATTATCCCTTTAGTCCTTGTCCTTTGAGATGAGTGATGAAAAATCATAATGAGAGCAACCTCAAGTCTGAATGTTGTAATAGCTTCCATTAGGGAAGGATCAGTTTTACCTTCTTTGAAAGAAAGCATTAAGACATTTACAACCGAAGCTTTTTCTCATTCCCCTGAGCAATCAAGGCCCTTTCCAAGTTGCCGTTTCTGCCCAATATGGCAGAACAGACAGTTGTAGGCCCGCTGCAGGTACTTATGAAATGGAACCAAGATAATCTATCTGATTTCCAACCAAGGTCTGAGAGGGAGGCTGCCCTAGGGATGCTCTATGCTGAGAGAGACTGACAGTAGTAGTCTGACCTCATTGATTCTACCAGACATCACGGCAGCTTTTGATACCACTGATTATAAGGTATCCTTCTGGACCAGTTAAGTGGGTTAGGTGTGTATGCATACTGTGCTGCAGTGGTTGTACTGATACTTTACTGGGGGAAATCACAAGTTGGTCCTGAGGCACTGCTGCTGCTGTTGCTGCCTCTGGGAATTATTGGCTGTATTACATCTACATGATTTCCCTTGGAAAAGTTGCCTAGATATGTTGACCTCTGACTATGGTGCCATTATTAGATTTCTGCAGAACCCCACAGGATAATGCCCACGGAGAAGAGCAGTAGTCCCCAGAACTACATTCTTGAAACCACTCAGATTTCACATGAGGTGCCTGTTGTGTGTGGGACATTTTCTTGTACAATATATGATGGTTATGACACACTGAGAATTTCAGTTGACAGTTGGGGATGAAAGAAGTGTTGCTGCCACTACCAGTCTGTAGTTCTGGTTGTTTTACTGCTCTAGGAAGCATTAAGTGCTTGTACGCTTGAAAGGCTTTCAGAGCTGTCACTGTGCTGAAACATCTGATCTGCAGATTGATGAAATTGTCCAGTAGCTAGTCATGATGAATGAGGTCCTGCCTGTAATTGGATGACAGCCGAACTAGCTCTGGATATCAAAAAATGCCACAGGTAGTTACAAAATGCATCTGCATGAAACTCATATGAAACATGTTATTCTTAGAATTGGGAGGAAGCAGCCACTGCTGTTGTTTGTGGTTTGTGACTTGCAATCTAACTTGGAAAAACCATGAAGCTAAGTATTTCATAGACAATCACTGCTTGATAAAACAGCTTGATCTATTTTCTGTGGTGTGGGAGGAAGTTTGGGACTTGGGATACCTTGATTCAAACTCTCATTGGACATGAAGCTCACTGAATATTTCTGGCATAGTAACTGCTACTCAGTCTACTCACTCTCTCAGGCAGTTATTAGGATAGAATGAGTGGGAGGAAACAGTGCATACTACTTTGAGCTTTGTGGAAGCAGGATGGGATAAAATGTAATGTAAGACATACAGTTAATAAAGTCAAATGTTGGGGGAAAAGATGACTTGCTACTTGCCTGAATTACAGTACCTATGAGTTGGTTAGTTTTTTGACATTTGACTATCGGGCAGTTACCTTTTCCAACAAAATATCTCAGGTTACTTAAGCAGAGTCTGCATTATGCTGGGAGCGTTACATTAATATAGTTATATCTTGATATAACCTCTTCCTTTGTTTATGGCAGGTTTCATTCTCATTGTACACTATAATACATAGATGAGACTTAAAAATTGCGATGTATTAAGCAGGTGTGGTTTAAAAGAAGTGATTGGTAGCTACTGTCAGCAAGGCAGTTGGAAGAGTTACTGCCACTCTTTAGGGCTGCTTGTGTTATTTGCATATAAACATAATGCACCATGTTGAGAGTTGCTTATGAGGGCTATACCTTTGCATATTATCAATGCAAGGATCATTTTTTTTCTTGCAGTAAATAATAGATGCGGGTAAAAGATCCATCAAGAGTTGTCTCTGACAGAACCAAGAGACACAAAAAGTCAAATCATCATCAAGATGAAGACTCTTCAGATGATATTGCAGGTATGAAAGTTATGTCATAGTCATAACCAGTCTGACTATGTGGTAGCTACTAGTATTTGGAGATGCTTCATTTAATGTTTTATGAATCTAGCGAGCAGGAAATGTGGAGAAGCATCATCCACCAAGCAGGAGCATACTCATTGCACTCCACTAACTCTTGTTGTTATGGGCTACATGAAAGCTTAATTGTGATAGTGCCTGCCTGTAGATGTTTCACCACAAACATTTGTGGTGATTTAAATTAATTTTGAGCAGTTACCAAAATGACATGGAAGAAATCAGCCCAAATCACTAAGAAAAGTCCATTTGGTTTCAAGTAATCAGCAAGGTGGATATGCTGCTAATTTAATTGGAATATTTTAGTGGCAGAGATAATTGCAGTCAAACATTTATGTCCAAACCATGTATGAATTAGAGTAGTCTTGAGAAAGTTATTTGCTTACCGAACTGTATGTATTTATAATGGAATGTGATGGGAAGAGTTAAATTAGTGAAGACAACCTAGACAAAAAGTGTGGAGAGAAAGGAGGAAAAGACACATAAGGTTTGGGGAGTATGGTGTTTTTCTTTTTTTAAAGGTGGAGAGGAAAATGCATAAACTTGCTGGCTTATATAACAGCCACAGTTTCAACTGTGGCCACTGTTGTTAGTGATGCTCTGAAAGGGACTGGGGCTATCACACATATATCTAGGAAACCTTAAATGTCAGTCACATGGTCAAGTGGTCGGCTCCATATTGCTAAATTGCAACATAAGCCACAATCACGCATTGTCAGATATAGTTACAATGATGGTGCTGTGTCATCATAGCTGCTTATGCTAATGCCACTCCCATCCTACCTCTAAGCCAGGCAGTGCCCAACCAACAGGTTTCTAAGGTGCTGCAGCACAGGGAGATGGGGAATGTTGACTGCAGTGCTCTCCCAGTAGGGAGACATACTGAGATAAAAAGCTGGAGAGACTCCTTGGGGTCTTGCTGCAACTGCTTGTCTCAATGTACCCCATACATGACCAGCAGAGCACAGCAGTCACTAATCAGCACCCCAGTCTGCACCACCTTTGGCTGGTGTGCTGCATGTTTAAGAGAGAGGTTTTTTGAGAATATGTTTGACGTTAATGACCATAAACATAAATCTTAAAATTTATGAGATAGTATGTCTGGCTTACAGTCTTGTGAGTACTGAACAGGATGCCAGACATAATACCTATCAAATAGTGCTTCTGACAATGAAATGTCTGTCTTAAACATTTTAAACATTTCAAATTTCTTTTGTAGGTCTGACATGCCAGCATGTACGCCAGGCAGTAGATGTGCATAACGTGAAGAGGGCAGTAGCTCAAAATCTCTGGTCAGTATGTTCAGAGTGTTTGAAGGAAAGAAGAATATGTGATGGTGAGCCTGTAATGCCTTCTGACATATTGCTCTGCCTGAAATGTGGCATTCAGGTAAATAAATGTGTGATTTTGCAGATCTGATAATTTATTGCATCTTGTCGACTTTGCGAAACTCCAGTAATGTACCAGTAAGCATTAATCTGGGGCTAAGTGTCTGGATTATTTTCCCTTAAGAGATCAGCATTGTGTCATTTTAGATCTTGCTTAAGAACATCCATCATCTTATTTTTTGAGGGGGCATATAAGTCTCGCTATTTTGGGGAGAAAGAGGCTCACTGTGTGGAAACTTGCAGAACAGTAAATTGGATATTTTTGAGAGATGCAGAAACTTACCATGGATTGAATGAATTGTCTGTGATACTGCTCATCTGTCACTGAAATAGTTAATGTGGGTAATGAGAAGTGCAATGGCTTTATGGGAAGGCTCTTCATATTGCAATATGGCTGGTTATGGGAGCAGAATATCCAGGATCAAGCAAGAAGAAAAATGTGAATTGACAAATCTTGCTTATTGAAATTTCTAGAAGTATTTAAAGTGACAAAATTACTCTTGGATTTGTATTGTGGAATTTTAAAAAAATTGCTGATTTTGCTGAAGAATATAACAATTTGAATAGCTAGATTTTAACAGTTTCTCCCATGTGTCTCAGGGCTGCAGTCAAAACTCAGAAGGCCAGCACTCTCTAAAACATTTCCAGACAGCACGGGCAGAACCTCATTGCATTGTAATCAATCTCAGCACATGGATTGTACGGTAAGTATGTTTTTGTTTTTAGTGGGAGACCTTCATGCATTTTTGAGTGAAGATAAATAGCTGTATTAGGACAAAGAAAAATAACCAAATCCATGTTAAAGCATATACTTTTATTTGGCATACTCAGAATTCAGAAGCCATATGTAAGCTTTATTTATCTTAGGTTTCTCCAACATGTAAAATAGTTCAAAAAACACGGTGTATGGGAGAGTGGGCTAGGAGAAGGCTGTCTTAATATTGGTCATGGAATCTGCATGGTTGAAGCCTTGAAATGGAATGTGGGGGGAGGAGGATGTTTCCAGTTGGGGGGTTGCAGTCAATTTATATACACACATAGATATAATAGCTGTAATTTCCCCCTATGATTGCATGGTTGCTGCAATCAACTTCACAGTGCCTATTGTATTCAAATAGAGGGTGCATCAGTCATTGTTATGACTTCATTCATTGTCAAAAATATGCATAGGTTGTCAGAGTAAGCTGGTTGCTTACTTAAATATACTGTATAATTTTTTTAAATGGGCAAATTAGTGCTTGCAGATTTTGCCTTTTATCTTGACTTCTGCAAGGGTTTGCTTTTATATTTAAATGCAAGCGGGGAACTTACCCAGATGTGTGTATAAGGAGCCCTGGTGGCACAGTGGTTAAATGCTGGTACTACGGCCAGAACATTGTAAATTCAATCCTAGAGGGCTCCAAGGTCCACTCAGCCTTGCATCCTTTAGTAGGGCGGTATAATGAGTACCCAGCTTGTTGGGGGCAATTGGCGTATGCATTATAAACTGCTCAGGGAGTGTTCCCTGATAAGCTGTATAGAAATGTACCGTATTTTTCGCCCTATAACACGCACTTTTTCTTCCCCTAAATGTGCGTGGGGAAGTGAGTGCGCCCTATAGGGCGAAGGGCCGAGGCCGCGGGGAGAAGGAGCCCTCCTTCCCCCCGCGACCTCAGTCTTTGAATGGGCTGGTGCTGGGATCGAAGCGATCCCGGCACCAGCCCATTGAAAGACTGAGGCCACGGGGAGAAGGAGGGCTCCTTCTCCCCGCGGCCTCAGTCTTGGAATCGGCTGGTGCCGGGATCGAAGCGATCCCGGCACCAGCCCATTGAAAGACTGAGGCCGCCGGGAGAAGGAGCCCTCCTTCCCCCCCAGCCTCAGTCTTGGAATGGGCTGGTGCCGGGATCGAAGCGATCCCCGCACCAGCCCATTGAAAGACTGAGGCCGGGGGGAGAAGGAGCCCTCCTTCCCCCCCGGCCTCAGTCTTGGAATGGGCTGGTGCCAGGATCGAAGCGATCCCGGCACCAGCCCATTGAAAGACTGAGGCCGGGGGGAGAAGGAGCTTCGATCCCGGCACCAGCCCATTCCAAGACTGAGGCCGGGGGGGGAAGGAGGGCTCCTTCTCCCTCCGGCCTCAGTCTTTCAATCGCTTCGATCCCGGCACCAGCCCATTCCAAGACTGAGGCCGGGGGGGAAGGAGGGCTCCTTCTCCCCCCGGCCTCAGTCTTTCAATGGGCTGGTGCCGGGATTGCTTCGATCCCGGCACCAGCCCATTCCAAGACTGAGGCCGGGGGGGAAGGAGGGCTCCTTCTCCCGGCGGCCTCAGTCTTTCAATGGGCTGGTGCCGGGATCGCTTCGATCCCGGCACCAGCCCATTCCAAGACTGAGGCCGGGGGGGAAGGAGGGCTCCTTCTCCCGGCGGCCTCAGTCTTTCAATGGGCTGGTGCCGGGATCGCTTCGATCCCGGCACCAGCCCATTCCAAGACTGAGGCCGGGGGGGGGGGGGAAGGAGGGCTCCTTCTCCCCGCAACCTCAGTCTTTCAATGGGCTGGCGCTGGGATCGCTTCGATCCCAGCACCAGCCCATTCAAAGACTGAGGTCGCGGGGGGAAGGAGCCCTCCTTCCCCCCGCGACCTCAGTTCAATGGGCTGGTGCTGGGATCGGAGAAGTTCTCCGATCCCAGCACCAGCCCATTGAACAACCGGCCTCCGGCTAAAGGGAGGAATCCTTTTTTCTTGGATTTTCTTCCTTTAAAATTGGGTGCGCCTAATATGCCGGAGCGCCTTATATGGCGAAAAATACGGAACTTGCTATTGCTATCCTGTTAGTGACATATAGACAGGTAAGTCCATTTTATGCCTACATACAGTCAGCCCTCCATATTCACAGGGGTTAGAGCAGAGGTAGGCAACCTAAGGCCCGGGGGCCGGATGAGGCCCCCTGAGGCCTTTGGACCGGCCCCAGGCTGGTCCTGCCACCACTGCCGCCGCCGCCCCCCCACCGCTGCCGCCGCCTGCCATGATGATATTGATTATTGTTGTTATTACTTGTTCTTGGGGTTTTCTTGGCAAAATCTCCACAGGGGTTTTGCCATCATGGCTTTTCTGGGGCTGAGCAAGTGTGCATACATATATTTTTAATTTTTTTAAATTTTTAATTTAATTTAATTTTTTTGTGCTTCGGCCCCCCAATTGTCTGAGGGACAGCAACCCGGGCCCTGGCTCAAAAGGTTGCCTACCCCTGGGTTAGAGGAACAAGACCCTCACGAATATGGTAAAATCCAAATAACTCCCCCCCCCCCCGCCACACGGATGTCAGTTAAAGAGATGGGTTGGCGGGGGAAGAGGAGCAGGTGCACATGTTCCTCTTCTTCTTCCACCCTGCTGTCCTTTTAACTGGCTCTCTTCCTTTCCTGATTGGATAGCTTTCCCTAGGCAGCAATCCAACTGGGAAACAGGCATGAGGGGATGGATCATCCTCTGCCCTTTCCTAGTTGGATCCCTGCCTTCCCCAAGTATTTAATATTGTTGTTTTAAACTAAAAAACAGTCTAGGGGAGTTTGAGAGTGTTGGAGGAGTCACAAAAATTACCTTAGGGGGCCACACTTAGTTTCAGGGCCACACTTCATCCACACTGACCTGTGTGTTGTCTCTAGGGCTCTGACCTTAGCTTCACCACTGATGTCACCTCCTGATTCTTACCTTGAGACAGCTGTGCCAAGCAAGGGAAGTACATAGCTGTTTCTAGAGTGGGGAAAGAATAGAACCCCTTCCATCTTTCCCATAACTTTGCGTGGCTTCCTGTGAATCTATCATATTCACTGGAGCAATGTGGACTGCACTGTTTATATAAAAGAGCATCTGTATTTTCTAGACTTTGGTCAAAGCTGAATTGCCAGAGTTCTTCAAGCACTAATTCAGCTTCTGTCAAAGTAGATAAGGAGAGACAGTTGTGTGCACAGAGGTATTTCAACTCTATCTTCCAGTGCTTTTTCCCCATTTACCAACCCCTCTCCACCATGCCAAGTCTCTTGGAAGGGATTTAACGTGGACAGACAGTGTGGGAAAGGGGTTTTTAAAAAGTTACTGGTATGTCAGCAATGTGGATCCAATCCGAATAGTGGCTTTCCATTGGTCTTTCAGCCAAAGAAATAGATTTGGGTGTTCAGATTATAAATCTCAATCAATAATCAAAAATAATTTTGTGATTTTCATTATTAACTCTGGTTTAGCATGGCATGCAGATTGGCTCATAGTATGAGCAATACATTGAAAGTTACTTTAGTGTAAGAAAAAATATTGCAACATATTTTTAGGGAGAATAGAATGGATGTGAGGGTCTGGCAATTATTTTTTTTCCATTGTGTCAAGTACTGGAACCATATATATGCCTTAATGCCATTTTAATTGCTGTAAGCTGCCCCGATTATTTTTAACAGAGGGGCGGGGTATAAATAATAATAATAATAATAATAATAATAATTCCCTCCTTAAAACTTGCGAGGTACCTGTATTGGTCCAGGGACAATCACCTTGAGCAGCAGTCTTGTTTTATAGCAATTGTACATTGTAGCTCATATAGCGATAGTAAGATGCAGTTCATGTAATGGTAGCTCCTGTACATTTGTTGTCAGATAAGAAATCACAGTACTTGAATAGTACAGTAAGAATTTGATTGTTTTGAGATTAGTTATTACAATATTGAAATGCTTGTTTTAGGTGTTATGAATGTAATGAAGATCTGTCAACACACTGTAACAAGAAGGCTTTGGCACAGATAGTTGATTTTCTCCAAAGACATGTTGCTAGAAATGAATCAAGTAAGTTACATCAAGAAATTTTATGTGGGTCTGAAACTAATATCCTCTTCCTATTTAAAAATGTTAGTGGTATGAGATTTAGGAGCCAGAATGGCTTTTAGTAGTCCCTAGTTTTGAGCCACCTTGGTGTAGTGGTTTGATTGTGTGACTATAACTCTGGAGACCAGGGTTCAAATCCCCACTCAACAGCCCCAGAAGGAAAAGGCAACCTCCCTCTGAATAAATCTTGCCAAGAAAACCCCTGAGGATAGTTGTCCTTAGGGTTATCTTAGTTGGAAACAACTTGCAGGCACACAGCAATAGGGTGGCCCACAACACTGCAACAGATTATCAGACAGGTTTCTGAATTACCTTTAGGACTAATAATTAGATGCCCTTTGTAGACAGAATTGGGCTGACTTATTCACAAATCATTGCATAGTGGTTAATTTATACATTGATTAGAGATCCCAAAATGTGGTTTCTTGAATATCATGTTACCATATGATATATGATGAATTATAGACCAAGATCTTATATGTGCATGTAACTCTGCATGCATAGTTCTGTGTCCTGCCTCTCCGCAGCTGTCCAGCTCCAGGAGGGTTCCCTGTTATTGTCATTCACTAGTAAGGAAGGGAGGTGGGAGGTGATTTAGACCATACAAAAGTGGCTTGTCTCAGCTTGGGCGGGGGGGGGGGGATGAGCATGCTCTTTTAAATGGAATGTACCCAACCTTTCTTTTCCCCAGGAGCTCAGTGCAGTTAGATCTTTATGGTTTGAACTGCTTCCCCTTCCTGTGATAAGGAAAAGCAGCAGCCCCTACTAGGGCTTAGTGCAAAGCTCTCGATCCCCATCCAAAAAGAGAAAAGCTGCACTTATGCATGCGTAAATCACTAAAAAGATGCCAGTCATAGACTCGATAATCTTAAGTGACAGTGTCACTATTATGCCCAAAATAAATTTGTCATAAATAGTACAGTATATTGTAAGTTCTCCTGTTTTGTTTTGGTAAAAACAATAATGCTGGGAAAGGTGGAGGGAAGTAGGAAGAGAGGAAGGCCTCATGCTAGATGGATGGACTCTATTAAGGGGGTCACAGGTATGGGGTTGGAGGAATTAGGCAGAGCAGTGGAGGACAGAGGGTCTTGGAGATATCTCATCCATAGGATCGCCATGAGTCAAGATCGACTCAAAGTTAGTTAACAACAAACAAAAAGTTCTCCTGTTCAAGTACTGTGGGAAGGTCTTGAAGGATCAAGGCTGATACTGGCATGCAATATAATCCAGGCACACAAAGCTCGATTAGTGCTCAGGAAATAGAATCATATTGGCATGTCATTTTTAGTACATAGGGATGTACAGTGCAAATAGAGATCTTCCACTGAATAATTCAAGAATATATCTTGATTTTATGGTTGGACTACATGTGTGCAAGTTGTTTTTAAGGACACAGAGACCTTTTAGGGGTAGGACCACTGTTGAGCCACGTTGGGAGCATGGCATTTAGATGCCACATGCCCCGAACATGGCCAGAAGCTGAGTCGCAACCGCCCATTCTGGAAGAACTGGGCCAAAAAGAAGTGGCTGAAAGCTGTTCCTTTTGGTGGCTTAGTTCAGGAATGCAGTGGCAGCCCAGATTGGGGCTGGGCGTGTGTGGTTGCCGCGGTCCTGGCACGAACGATTCCAGTGCGGTACCGCCATGGTCTTTTTGGGCTGTCTGCTTCAATACACGCTCATGTAGGTTTTCTCAGAGGTATGTTCCACTAATTTCAACAGAATTGACCAGATCTGTAGAGGTTTGCAGCCTTGTAATACAGTCTTTTCCATGGCTGCCTAGAAGTACATCCCTTTGAGTTGGGGAGGAGGGTGCTATCCCCACATAAGCGGGTATAGGACTGCAGTCTTAAATGATTAGTTGTATATATTTTCACTGCTTGATCATGACCAAAATACAGTAATATTTTAATAAAAGAAAAAGTATTTATTTTTAGTCAATGCATGTTTAGTACTGCAGCAGATATCATCTTAAAAGAAGCATTTCTTCCCATGTGTCAGATTTTTTTTTTTTTTGCAAGATCCACTTACTGTCTACAGTTTTTGTAAATAGTTGTGTTTAAAATCATTGAACCTGACAGGTTGCTCAATCCACCAGATCTAAAATGAAAGATCAAAGACACTTTTATTAGACAACGAATGGTTTTTTTAAATTATAGATTTAAAAGGTTGATCATCTAAAGATTGCACTCCCTACTTGATATAGATTTATTTTGTCATGTGTGCATGCAAATAGATTCTTTGCCTAATAAATAAAGTATGCTTCTCTTCCAGGTGAAATAACTAAAAATTCCAGTTGATTATGTTTAATGGTGCTGATTTTCACAGGATTTAAACATAGAAAATTTAGTGCTGGGTGAGATTAGCAACACAAGTAATAATTTGACGGGGACTTCTATTTCAGTATGGCTCCATCACCTTTTTTCTTTGTATCCTTTGGTCTCTTTATATTCACCCAGCTTGTCATTTGTGAATAGTGGGGGTTTTTCTCATAGAAGAGAAAAATTACTCTGTTAGATATATAAACATTGGTTCTGTTTTCTAATGTAAATTGAAATTTTGCTTTATGATGATGTGTATGTTTGCTAGAAAATAGTGGCAATTTGCATACATTTGTTATGTGGAAGTGTCCTTCTTGTAATTGTACTTAAGGTGCATATGAGATGTAATGATGGCATGTTTATTCAGTTAAATTGTGAATACATTTAGTAAAAAGACAACTATATTGAGAAAGGAGGCCCGGATTTCCTAGTGAATACACGGTAGGAAATAAACAGAAGCAAAATGGTTGTTGTTGGTATAGATGTGAAGAACTAGCCTGGTAGCAGGATCCCTGCTTTTTCATTTAGCAGTTTATATTCAACTTTAGCTGCAGAAGTGTTCAAATTATATTACTTCTGCATGACTGGCCTGGGGAATTACATTAAGCATTTGAGATGAACCCAAGTGTGGGATTCCCAAAAGAATGCTTGCAGCTGTGTGGATTTCAGATCTGATCGTATGATTTACCCTGCCCAGCAATGTGTGTGTGCTCTCCTTTCTTCTTCCTCCTATATTATTTTTGCCTTCTTAAAAGTTGTCTGCTCCATTAACATATTGTGTGTGGCATAATGTGGTAGAATAAAGCAAGTGTATTGTGAGGAGGAATCACCAGCAGAACCTAGTTTTCTGGAAAAGGCTAGCAAACTATTATGTGGCATTTAGCAGACAAAGCAGGTGCATTATTGCCATGATGGCACATTTGTGAGTTTCACATGAACTTAATAAACATGTAGGACACAGTAACCATGCTGAACACTCATGCTTTTGTCTGTTTTCTAGGAGAGAAGCAAATTAGAAGTATGGGTGGATTTGATCACTAGGTATAAAACTAATATGGAATTTTCCCCTGCATATTTTTCTTTCTAATGAGAAGACCAATTTTTCCATGTGGGGGGAGATGATGTTGGAAAATTTGTAATGCCACCTCAGCTTCTAAGATTCATAACGTTGGCAACTGGATAGTAATACTTTTAAAAATATGCTGGCTTTGCTGATATAGTGATTTCCCCCCACAAACTATTACAAACTACTTTAATCAGAATTTGTAGACTTGTATATATAAAATTAGGTTTACAGATTTATTGAAACTGTTTTTAATACTTACCGTATATACTGGACTATAAGTCGACCTCATGTATAAGTTGAAGGCAAGTTTTGAGGCCAAAATTATGGATTTTGCCATGACCCATGGATAAGTCGAGGATAAAACTTGGAGGCTCCATCAGTGTGTATATGTGTGCATACAGCAAGAGAAACTAATTGAGGTTTTTTATTTCAACTTTGGTCTCAGCCTTCATCCAGACAGCGACTGCCATTGCAGCCGGGAGATGGTCTCTGTTTGTTTGTTTGAAAGCAATTAATCACGCAGGACTCTTTCTGCTTGGCTCAAGAGAAAAAGAAACTATCTTTGCACCACATAGGGAAATCTGAAAGAGCTGCTATCATATTACCATAGTGATCTGTAAAATAAGTTGACCTAGGATTTTGGGGTCAATTTTTGGGCATAAATGTTTAGACTTATAGACGAGTACATACAGTATGTTCTTGCAAAAGTGATGGATTATGCAAATAAAATTGGATAAATACATTGGGCTGACTTATTTTAGGAAATTCATTGTTCAGCGAAACATAGTACAGTCCACCTACCTCATATGCGGGCTTGCCATATACGGACTTGAGGTCATGTGGATGGTAAGCCTGGGGGGACAAAATCGTGTGCGCGCCCATGGCACATACTACCATTAAAATCAATGGGACTTGAGGTCCCACGTTTTTTTCCATATGCATGGGGAGGGGTCTGGAACAGATCCCCCACGTATACAAAGGGCCCACTGTATAGCCAGCTCAATTTAAAAAACAGTAACAGCTTTTTATTTGTGGCGAAAAAGAGTCTGAAATCTGACAGATGGTGTTGTTGTTGTCAGCTGCCCTCGTGTCGGTTCCGACTCATAGCGACCCTGTGGATGAGACATCTCCAAGAATTCCTATTTTCCACTGCCTTGCCGAGATCCTGCAAACCCTTCCCCATAACCCCCCTGATTGAGTCTATCCATCTGGTTTGTGGTCTTCCTCTCTTTCTTCTACCCTCTACTTTTCCTAGCATTGTTGTTTTTCTAGTGATCCGCGCCTTCTCATTATGTGGCTAAAGTACAATAGTCTCAACTTGATCATCTTTGCTCCCAAGGAGAGCCCTGGTCTGATCTGTTTAAGAACCCATTTGTTTGTCTTCTTGGCTGTCCATGGGATCCTAAGGACTCTTCTCCAGCAAAACATTTCAAATGAGTTGATTTTCTTTCTATCTGCTTCCTTCACTGTCCAGTTCTTGCATCCATACATAGTAACTGGGAATACAATAGCCTGAATGATTCTGACTTTAGTGTTCAGTTGCATGTCTTTGCTCTTCAGTATCTTCTCCAGTTCTTTCATAGCTGCCCCTCCCATTGCTAGTCTTCTTATTTCTTGACTGCAGTCTCCATTCTGGTCAGTGTTTGATCTAGATATGGGAATTTTTTAACTATTTCAATTTTCTTGTTGTCTGGATTGAATTCGTGTATATCTTCTGTGGTCATTTTTTTTAAATGTTCAGCATCAGACTTGCCTTTGCACTTTCATCTTTGACCTTTCTTATTAACTGTTCCAATTCCTGAATGTCTTCTGCTAATATTATGGTGTCGTCTGCATATCTTAGGTTGTTAATGTTGCTTCCTACTATCTTAACTCCTCCTTTTTCTGATTCTAATTCTGCTTTTCTTATGATGTTTTCAGCATACAAGTTAAACAAGTAGGGTGATAGGATGAAGCTTTGCCTGACCTCTTTGCCTATTGGGAACCACTCTGTTTACCCAAATTCTGTTCTGACAGTGGCCTTTTGTCCTTGGTACAGATTCCTCATCAGGACTATCAGATGCAGTGGCACCCCCATGTCTCTGAGTGCATTCCATAGCTTTTCTATACAATCAAATGCTTTGCTCTAGTCTATGAAACACATTCTGATTCTTTTTTTGAATTCTTTGGTGCGCTGCATTAGCCATAGTATGTTTGCAATGTGGTCCCTAGTGCCCCTTCCTTTTCTGAATCCTGCTTGCACCTCTAGAATTTCTCTCTCCATGTATGATTAGAGTCTATGCTGTAGAATTTTGAGCGATATTTTGCTTGCATGTGAGATTAGTGCTATTGTCCTATAGTTGCTACAGTCTTTTGTATCTCCTTTCTTGTGGATTGGTATGTATATCGAGTGTTTCCAATCTGTTGGCCACCGGTTTATTTTCCATATTTTCTGGCATATTTCAGTTAGCACTGAAGTTGCATCTGTATGTAGGCACTGTAGCAGTTCAATTGGGATATTATCTGTTCCCAGTGATTTATTTTTTCCCATTTCCTTTATTGCAGATTCCACTTCACTTCTTAGAATTTGGGCTTCGTCTTCATATGGCTCCTCATTCAAAATATCATTCATTCCCTCATCTTTTTGGTATAACTCTTCTATGTATTGCCTCCAGCATCTTTTTATTTTTTCTTGTTCCTGTATTATGTTTTTTTCTCCATAGAGCATCCTTGCCCTTGGTTTGAACTTGGCTTTATTTCTCAGATCTTTTGATAGAGGTCACTCGTTCTTCCCTTTTTGTTGTTGTCTTCTATTTATCTGCATTGGTAATTTAGTATTTCTTCTTATCCCAATGTGTCAGACGTTAGACAGTTGTGTTCATACTTCTGGCTTAGTACGTATCTCCCTTTGCTTTTGCTTTCCTTCTTTCTTTCATTGCATGAAGTGTTTCATCTGTCATCCATTCTTTCTTTTTGGCCACTGTTAGTGTTTTCTTGCATTCGTCCTTAATTATGTCTTTGACTTCTATCCACAGTTCTTCAGGTTCCTGGTTGATTATATTCAATAGTTCAAATCTATTTCTTACATTGTCCTAGAATTCATCTGAAATGTTATTCAGGTTATGTTTTGGTATAATGATAGTTTTTTTATCATTATACCAACATTTTTTTTTAGACTTATACACAGATGTATAAGTCTAGAAATTAGGTCAAAAAATTGACCCAAAAAAACTGAGTCGACTTATTCTTTGGCCAATGTAAGTATTGTATCTTAACTATTATTTAAAAGCAGGAACCATCCCCTGGTGAAAGGAAAGAGTATAATTTGTCCTGGAAGCACCTCTACTTTCTCCTCCGTCCAGCTTTAAGAGTGAGCACAAAGAGTTGTGGCTACTGGAATTTTATAAGTTCATTGACATTGTTTTCCTTGGCTTCATTCTTTAGATCCTTTGCTATATGCCCCTAAGTTTTACCCTCGACTCATCCATGGGTCATATCAAAATCTATAATTTTGGCCCCAAAACATGCCCTCAACTTATACATGAGGTCGATTTATAGTTGAGTATATACAGTACATTTCAGGGAGCATTTTCAAGCTCATAGTACCTAAATATTCTGTCACCGAAATAAGTAGTAGGTTTAAAGCAAACAAAAAAGCAAGCCCTATGAGGAACGACTTAGGGAGCTGGGGATGTTTAGCCTGGAGAAGAGAAGGCTGAGAGGTGATATGATAGCCGTGTTTAAATATTTGAAGGGATGTCATATCGAGGAGGGAACAAGCTTGTTTTCTGCTGCTCCAGAGACTAGGACCCGAAACAATGGATGCAAGCTGCAAGAAAAGAGATTCCACCTCAACATTAGGAGGAACTTCCTGACAGTGAGGGCGGTTCGACAGTGGAACACACTCCCTCGGAGAGTAGTGGAGTCTCCTTCCTTGGAGGTCTTTAAGCAGAGGCTGGATGGCCATCTGTCAGGGATGCTTTGATTGGGAGTTCCTGCATGGCAGGGGGTTGGACTGGATGGCCCTTGTGGTCTCTTCCAACTCTATCATTCTATGATTCTATGAAAAAAGCATCTTCTCAGTTAATTTGTGGAATAAAGTATTGCATGATAACAGTAATACCTTAGATATCAGAAAAGGATACACTCTTCCATACATGGAACAATGGACTGTAGAATGGGGGACTTTGGCATAAGGAAGAAGGGAAACCTTGCAAAGGTTTGAAAGTATTCGTCAATCTATTTTTAAAAGGCTTTGGCTGTAATAAATAGTGCCTAACTATATGCAACGGGCTCTGAACATTAACTTCCTCAAGGATTTATTCTTCTTACCTGAGTTGGATTTAAACCTGCCTAATTCTCTGCTCAACTGTGATCCCAATATGTAAAAATCAAAATATAACAATACTTTCAAAAGGAAGAAAAACAGGGAAGGATTAAAAATGAATCCTCAGCTTAAAATGTGACGTAAAGGCTCTCAGTGATAAAACAGTTTTTTACTTATCTCTTGAAACTCAAAGAACCTCTTTGGGCAGCACCACAGACTAGGCTTTTGATCTTCTGGCATGCAAATGGTGCTGCAGATATGAAAAGAGGGGAATACAAAGTAAGAATAATTTCTTCAGATAAGCTGTTTCCCTTAAGGAGTATTTCGTATATTCTCCTCTGTGAACACTTCTAATTTAAGAAATATGCAATATGATATGTAGGTCACCCAAATGAAGAAGATGAAAACAGAGATGATTCAAAAGGATTAAATATTTTCTAGATTAAGGACTTTTCCTGAACAGTATCTATAGTCTTCTAGAGCCTGTCAGTATTTCATAGATTTGGGCAATGTCTTTTTATTCTGCCCTATAAATAAAACAGCAGTTTGCATTCTTTGACATGGATTAAGCTGTGATAGCGAATGGAAAAATTGTCATGTAAGCCTTCAAGCAATCATATAAGAACAGAATAGTCACTTATTTTTTCTTAAAATTCAGATAAAAAAAGCTAGTTCAGTTTTCTAGAAAAGAACAGTGGACATCACAATATATTTATAATGGTGGCATGATGTGACTGTAGTAAAAAGAAATGATTGCTTTGTATCATGTAACCCTACAGCTGAGTTGCTGGAGGAATAGATAAAAGAGAAGTCTTGACCTTGGAAATTGTTCCCTGGTTTTGTAATATTTTTGCAGAAAAAGGAAGCACAAAAATACTCCCTAGATGAAAGCAAAACAACAAAAAGTTTGGATTTTTTAACATGCTATATACCAGGGGTAGGCAACCTTTTTGAGCCGGGGGCCGGGTTGCTGTCCCTCAGACAATTGCGGGGCCGAAGCACCAAAAATAAATAAAAAAATATTAAAAATAAAAAAATAAAAAAATATGCATCCAGAAAAGCCATGGCAAAACCCCTGTGGAGATTTTGCCAAGAAAACCCCAAGAACAAGTAATAACAACAATAATCAATATCATCACGGCGAGCGGCGGTGGTGGCGGGGGGCGGCGGCAGCGGCGGCGGCAGGACCGGCCTGGGGCTGGTCCAAAGGCCTCAGGGGGCCACATCTGGCCCCCGAGCCTTAGGTTGCCTACCCCTGCTCTATACCATCTGTTCATTCTGTTAACTTTCTGTTTTAGCAAGAATGTGGGAAGCATATGTATGTGTGTGCATGTGCATCTATGTGCATGCACACACACAAAACACTTAGTACAGTTAACATGATTTATTTATTTATTTATTTATTAAAATATTCGATGTCATCTTTCAGGGAGTTCACAGAATAAATGAATGTCAAGTACACTTCAGACTTGTATGCCTGTTAGGTCAACAGAGCAAGCTGTAGGAAGAGCTTGAGTTAAGAACATTAACTCATCCATCCAGCAACCTGAGTGCAGAAGAATAAGACAGAAAAAGTTAAACAGAGGTTGGGATCCTATGCCAAGTTTACTTGGGTCTGCAGAACTTGGTGAAACTTATATGCTGTCTTCCCAACCTCACCTGTATGGCCTTTTTTGAGGGTCTCTAGACATTTCAGAGAGGCATTGGAGGTTTCACAAGAGGTTGCAGTGGGGAGGAGTGCATGAGTATCCTTGTGTTTGGTATATCCCACTGTGAACTTTAAATAGGTTTATAAAATAGGTCAGAGAAGGAAACAAAGAAGCCTGAGCCAATCAATGCTAGAAGTCTAATTAATAATGAATATGTGCAATCGGCCCTCTGTATTTACAGGGGTTCTATTCTGGATCCCCCCCCCACCATAGGAAAAATCATGGCCGCATTGGCATGGCTGTGTGCACGTGCTGCCATTGACAATAATGGGGCAGGGCCATCAACGGATACTTCAATCTGTGGATAGCTAGTCTGCCAATACTGAGGGCCAACTGTACATATTTATCATGTTTACTAAAAGCAGTACTTTCTGTGCAGAGACTAGCTAAGGTGATGAGCATAAATTTCATTTCCCAAGATAGTTTGGTGAACAGTCTGATCTGATACATTGCTTTTCAAAAATAGTTCCAGTGGGACTTACTCAAAAGCTACTGTGAATAGAATTGTAGCTTTGATTAGTTGACTTCCACAGATTTCAGCTTCCTTAGACAGTTCAATGTTTTGCAGATTTACTTATCAGCAAGTCCCATGGTGTTTAAAGTGTCTCTTCTCCCAGGAAACTGTATTTAGGATTGTATGAATTGTAGATTGGATTTTAAGAACTAATAAAATACCTTTTCATTAATGTTTCTGTCCTTCTTAAGCTAATGTGCTGTTCATATGTATAATTATGGCTTTCTGCACTCTGTAATTCTGTGAGCATTCATCTCTAGCAACAAAACTGTCCTGTTTATTGTTTGCTTGTTTTTTATGTGTGTGTGTGGGTTTTGTTTTATTTTTTCCTCCTGAGTGATTCGCATTCAAGATTCAGTAAACAGAACCTTGCTACTTGTGTGAAGCTGTCATTTAACCATGAAATGAAATGCTTTTATTGAGTTTGCCCTGCAGTTATGGTCCGCTGTGGCAGTACTGTCCATATTTGGTGGCTGTGCAAGGAGAGCCAGGTGGTGCTGCAAAGCATAACACAGTGAAGCGTGGACAGATCTAGGTTTGACATTTGTCATCCTGCACTGCTGAAGGGGAGAGAAAAATCTGCTTTTCCATATGCTTCTGCTCTAATTTTTGCCCGCAGTTTTGTCCAGATGGCCTTGTGAGCATTGTTTACTTTAAGATGTTGGCCCAGATGTTGTTGAATGCCGATGGAGAAATGCAACAACTGTGGCAATTCAGTATGCAAATTATGTACACAATTTTGGCTGTTTTAGAAAAAGAGTAACCAATCTGTTTATATATTTTGAAGTGCAAATGCCCTCTGCTTTAATTCATTTTTTAAAGATGAGAACCACTATGGGGCAGTGGATTGATATTGGACTTAAAACCAACATGACTTAGGTTTCTGTGCTCTGCCATAAAGCTCTTTGGGTAATGCTGGAATAGATGATCTTTTAGCCTAACCTAATCCCATAGGGTTAGTGTTTGAAAATAAAATGAGGTAGGGAAGGAGAAGGAACATAACCCTTGTTTGCAAAGGGATCTTATAGCATCTTTGAGACTAACTGAAAGATAGAAGTTGGTAGCATGAGCTTTCGCAGACCTGAGTCTACTTCCTAATCCATGTATGTATCATTGCGGTAGGATAAAATTCACTGCCTGCCTCCATTTTGGTGAGAGATAGCTATAATAAAGATTTCTCTTCCCCAGTTACCAGTGTATTGCTCTGGGTATCCTGTACGTCTTATGCCATGGAAGGTCTTGCTGACTTGCATTCTTGGACAACACATGCTTCAGTTTGCTGATCTTGTTAATTATTTAGTTGTGCATTGATGAAAAGTAAATAGAGCAGAGTAAACAGTTCATGTGGACTGCACTGCTGTTGTGCAGGATCCAACCCTGAAAGTTGGCTAAGTGAGGCAGCTGCCTCAAACAGCACATGCTAAGGGAGGGGAATAGCAGAAGTGTGTGATATACCTGTAGCCACCAGGTGTGGTGGAAGATGAAATCCTATGTTAGTGTTGAAGTAATATTAAGCTGCCTGTTCAGTAGGCTTCTGTACATGAATGAGAGGTGGAGAGAGATATGTCATTTTGTTCTTTTCCTCAGGCAACAAAATATTTTGAGCTAGCCATATTGCTGTGCTGTCTTTATTGCTTTCAGAAGAGCTGAACTCTTAACTTGCTTGTGAACTTGATGGTAAAGCTAGTCAAGCAGGCACAGTGCTTGTTAAATATCTTTGTTAGGAGTGCTTCATATGGTGAGTTTCACAGATTACCCCTGGTTAGGAAAAAGGACACACTATTTCATGCATGAAGTACAGTGCTTGTGCTTTGCCAAGAATATGTGAATTGTGCAGTTGAGGCATGTTATCTTTATGCACAGTAATGGGGGAAAGTAACAGATGAGGCATCCACTGAATCTCCTGGCATTCTTAGTTTGGTTTTCACTGGCTTGCATTAGTGGACTAGGAAGTATTCCATATCATTATGAGGTTGAAGGAGTGGGGGTGGAATTATAAACCCAGGCATAATTTTTAAAAATGTGTCTTGAGTGGAAGGCATGCAGATTATGCCAACAATCTGATGTCAAATATAATAGGTATTTTAACTATGTTTGCTTTCTCCCCTCCCCCTCCAATTTAATTATAATTCTCTCCCACTCCTACCCATATCCTTATTTTTCAAGAGAGGATGCACGTATCTAAGAGTAATGCATTGAGAAATATTTTGGCATGAGAGTTCCATTAATGCAAGAACACTTAATGAGTCCTTAGTATGTAACTCATTAGGACAAATATATGAATTTATATGTCAAAATGTAGATTGTAGCAGAGCAGCTCTTGGCATCCATTAAGTCCATAACTTGTTCACATTGACATGCATTGTTAATCAATACTTGAAATGCTGCAGATGTCAGTAATGTTCATATTTAGTACAGCAGCCGTGACAATATGAAAGTTGCTAGTAGAAATCTAGGCTAAATAGTGTGTCTCAAGTCTTCTCATTACCTCTAGGCTACAAGTTAATGACTGTCTAACTTCACTGCCCTGTATCTATTTAGGCAATAAGGCAAATAGGAAAATACAAGGACGATGTACTGGTAGCACATTACTGTACATTATAATTTATTAAATATATTGAATTTTACTGGTTTAAAACAAATAGTAGGAGATTATCGTACAAGGATAAAAATGCAACTTACCTCTCCCTAATTCAAGTAAAATGCAGGCTTTATTAAGTAAAATTCAGGCTGCATCCGGGTCCAGTCACATGGCTTTTGTTGCCAAATCCGCCATCCGAATGCAGCCCAAATGCAGTCCATTCAGATGGCGGATTTGGCGACAAGAGCCATATGATAGGACCCGGATGCAGACTGAATTTTACTTGAATTTGGGAGAGATAAGTCGTGTTTTTATCCTTGTGCGATAATCTCTGTAGTCTCCTTTTATTTTTTTGCTTGAGTTTAACAGGTTCATAGTCCAATGCACAGGTACGTTATAGGGACCAACATGACACTCCTCCAGCTGTTGAAGATGTACTACATATTGATTTGAACTCTTTCATACTTGATTGCACACTGTGGGCAGGAAGAGAAAGTTGAAAACCAGTACATACCTAGAATTCAGTTTTGGGAATCATGTGGCCTTCTAATCTAGATTATATTGGACTGCAACTTTCAGTATTCTTCACCATTGACTATGATGATTGGAACTGCTGAGAGGAGTTGTTCAACATTCATCATCCTTCCCACGCTGGACTAATTGAATTGGATGGGTCTTACTTTTGAGTAGCCATGGATAGGATTTTTCTGCATAATTCTCATTACCTCATCATTGGACCCCCCCCTTTTTTTTTTAAACCAAACAAACTTGACTTTCTAGGAATGGGGTATCTTCTGCAATTTACAAGTTTCATAAGAGGCTAGGTACTCAACATTACACAGCATGGTAATCAGATGATGGAGGAGAATGTTGTATTTCTCCTGAATAGAAAAAATATAAAAAAGTAAAAAATCAAATTCTGGATCCAAGTTCTTAACTGAACTTGTCTTTTGTTGAAATCAATACGACATTACCAATTTGCTACCTTAGTTTTGATGGGTAGTAAGTGCAGTCTGGATCCTGAATCTAACCCAGTGTTACTTTTGACTATTTCAGATAATAATGCTCTTCCCTGCACTATGCATTCATTTCTTATAGATGAGAAAAATAAATATTGTATATTTCAAAGGGCTAAAAACTGGGTGTGTGCATTTGACTGAATTATTTGGAGTGATACCAGAAAAGTGTCTAGATTAAAAAATATTGGCTTCACTGTAGACCTTCAGTTTGTGTGTTGGCACATAGCAAATAATGGGTTGTTGTTTTTTTCTTTAAAAAAATTAAGATGAAAAATTGAGCGCAGCTGAATTGGTCTCAAATGCCTTTGGAGCACAGAGTACCCATGCTTCTAATGCCAGTAGCGATACCCATCTTGAAAAATGAAGCCGTTGTGCACTTCAGAGAAACACTTGAGGCATTGTGAGAGAGAGAAATTGGCTTGTATGTTTGTGTGCGATACAGCCTTTGGATTTTTTTTCTCAGGAAATATATTAATTTGGGATGGGGTTAATAAAGACACTTTTTAAAAGAAATAACATAAGTACCAGCAATACCATTACTTTTTCTATTTTCATAAGTAATACTTTTGTGTTTGGTAGGGTCATTTGGGGGAATGTTTAGTCATTTTCCTATTTTTAAGTGTGGTGTTGTTGGTGATCATAATGTAAGTGGGAATTGATTACTAAAACATTGCTCTTAAAATAATGAGCAATGGCTAATGCATTATTTGGAAACAGCAATTAGCAATGCTTAATGTACCTTTTAAGAACACACGAAAAGCTCTGATTTTTTGGCCCTTCAGTAATATGGTCTGCTAATATCTAGAGAGAACTTGAAACTGTGCAACTAGAGCTCTGTCACATATGATTCTGTTCCACTGTCATTGTTGCATGGGACTAAAGAGAGACTTAAGCAAATTCAATATATTTGTGCAAGTATAGTCTACATTTTTATATGCCTGATCCCATGTCATATTACAAACTGTTTTTGAAAGTTAAAAAAAGATATCTTGTTGAAGAAAAAGTCAAAAAGTCAAACATTTTTGGACCCTGGCTGTAATGTCTACATAAGATAACCTGAACCTCATGTATGCACCATAATATTCATATGTATTCTTGCCATAGAAAGGTTTGATAGTCAGAATCTGAGTACTTATTGCCTTGTAATTTTAGATATTCGCAGATCTATGGAAGAGCATGTTCTTAGGAATGTGTTGTCACTCTTAAGTCGGCTTTCTTTGATCAGTGTTCATGGACAGTCTTCATTATTTAATCTTTCTGTATAAATTTCATAAGTACATAGTAGCCACTGATCCTGTTCTTATCCCATTAAAGGTTCATCATCAAAAGTTATATGGCTACATGAAGAAAACAAGGAAGCAAGTGATATATTAAAGGGGAAAGGTGTCAGTTCCAGCTGCGCATCTGTTCCAGTCAAAGGCATTAATAATTTAGGAAATACATGCTTCTTCAATGCTGTCATGCAGGTAAGGATAAATATCTTCCTATACTCTGAAATGTGATTGTGACAAAGATACAAGACTTATGATTGCATATCTCCTTTTCCCAGGTTTAAAAACTAGCAGATAAAAACTTTCATAACGCTTCTCAAAACAGCTCCATCCTGATTTTTGAGATCTCACCTAATACTTTCAAGTGTTCTGTAGTATTTAACATTGTATCCAGAAGTTTTTCATCACCCTCTGTTTTCTTTAAGGACAACCCTTTAAGACCAGATGTACCACTGCTAATTCAAAGTATTTTTGTGGAGAACTCATTTTACCTGAAATAAATGTAGTACATTTGTGTGTTATGGTATAGGATCTGGGGACTGTCCTACAATCTCATACTATGTCATCATAGCACAGCATAGTATGCATATACACTGTATAGTTGATGTCACACTAAATCCGCATGGATAAGTTGAGGGTAAAACTTAGGGGCATGTACCAAAGGAGGTAAAGGACAAAGCAAAAGAAAATGATGCCAAAGAACTTACAAAATTGCAGCAGGCATAACTGTTTGTGCTCACCCTAAAGACTGGATGGATGACAGAGTAGAGGGGTCAGTGCTTCCAGGACAGATTTTACATCTTGCCTTTCACCAGAGTATAATTCCTATTTAAAATAAGAATTAAAGTACAGTACTTACATTGACCCATGGACAACTCTACTTAGGTTTTTGGGGTCAATTTATGACTAAAATATGTAGACTTATACATGAGTATATACAGTACAGTACTCCTCAACTGCTTCCATGCTGGGTTTCCTTAACATTGCTGAGTCATCACTCTTTCACTTTTCTCTGTAAATAGACAACAATGGCTCTATATTGCATATTATGATACTATATTTCCTTTAGCATCCAGCCATCAGTGACCATTCACATGATGAAGATAAAAATGGAGATGGCATATTTCTAATGGCACGTTTCAATGGCACTCTTCTAATGGGAAGCAGAAGAGGTGGAGAAAGGGTTAGTCCCACTTCCCCAAAACAGCCTTCCAATTTACTGACCTGCAACGCAAATAATGTAATCTAATCTATGGTCCAAAACACATTGCAGAAATAAGTCTGAAACCACTTTAACTGCCCTGGCTCAATGCTAGAGAATTCAGGGAACTATAGTTTTGTGAGACATTTAGCCTTCTCATGTCAGAGAGATCTGGTGCCATAATAAACAACAGTTCCCAGGATTCCCTAGCACTGAGCCAGGGCAGTTGTAGCAGTCTCAAACTGGATTGTTTCTGCAGTGTGTTTTGGACCTAAGAATACTTTTTATTTTCCAGGTTGTGTTACCATAGTATTTCATGAGGGAGGGAGTTTTCACTTCTCCTTTTCTGTATCCAAGATTGCTTTTCTTATAATATGTTCTGCATACAAGTTGAACAGATAGGGTGAAATTATGCAACCTTATCTGACTCCTTTGCCAATTCTGTTTCTCCATGTTCTGTTCTGACAGTAGCATCTTGTCCTGAGTACAGATTCCTCATCAGAACTATCAGATGTGTTGGCACTCTCATGTCTTTAAGGGCATTCCATAGCCTTTCATGATCTATGCAGTCAAAAGCTTTGCTACAGTCTATAATGCACATGTTGATTTTCTTTTGGAATTCCCTGATGCACTCCATTAGCCATTGTATGTTTGCATTGTGGTCCCTAGTGTCTCTTCCTTTCCTGAATCCCACTTGGACCTCTGGTATTTCTCTCTCCATGTATGATTGGAGTCTATGTTGCAGAATTTTGACCATAATTTTCTTTGCATGGGGGATCATTGTTATGGTACTATAGTTGCTGCAGTCTCTTGTGTCTCCCTTTTTGTAGATGGGGATGTATATTGACTGCTTCCAATCTGTTAGCCATCATTTTGTTTTCCATATCTGTTGACATGGGGTCAGCACTAAAGTTGACTCTGTCAATGTGGATTGCAGCAGTTCAATTAGAATATTGTCTGTTCCTGGTGATTTGTTTTTCACTAGTTCTCTTATTCTAGTTTCCACCGTGTTTTTTATAATTTGGGGTTCATCTTCATATGGCTCTTCATTCCAAAATGTCCTTCATTTTGTCATCTCTTTTGTATAATTCTTCTGTGTATTGCATCCAGCATCTTTTTATTCCTTCCTAGTCTTGAATTATGTTATTTTTATTGTAATAGAGCGACCCAGTCCTTGGTTTGAATTTTCCTTTGATTTCCCAGATCTTGTGAAATAGATCTCTTGTTCTTCCCTTTTTGTTGCTGTCTTCTATTTCTCTGCATTGGTCGTTGTAGTAATTTTCTTTATCTTTCTGAACAAGCTGTTGTACTGTTGCATTCATAATTCTTAGTTTGTTCTTATCTCTCTTTTGTTTTTCTTCTCTTCTTTTCTCTATTGCTTGTGGTGTTTGTTCTGTCATCCATGGTGTTTGTGTTGGTGTGTGGATGATGAGTGTTGTAGTGATGCCTTTTGGCACCCAGCAGAGTCTGCAGGACAAGCTGGCTGCTGTGATCCACAGCCACTGTGTAGATTTGCCATCAACTGGCTCAGCTTCTCTTCTTCAGCATCCTGTCTTCCTCAGTCAAGAAGACACATTGTAAAGTCCAAAAGCATAGCTTTATTAATACATATAAAAAGTAAAAATAAGATAACTAAGTAAAATCCATTGTGATGAACTTGTCCAGTTCAGCCATACAAGATTACATCTTTAACAATCCCAAAAGCATTAGGATCCAACTTGTTGCAGTTAAAAAACACTGCATCCACACACGCTCACATCTTAAACAATAAACAATTCTTAGACAAAGGACTCTCTAGGCCCATCCCATACTCCACCTTCTAGGTGTTAACTTTATGTTAATTGGATAATGTCTGTATGATGTATGTTAACCCAGCCTCTTGCTGTCCATCATCCACCACGTGAGTAACTTTCCCAAGCCTAACGATGTTTAATATTTGATATCTCTTTGTTAACCATAACAAAGTCTGGTTCCATTAGTTCTATCACTGGGAAAGTACATTGTTGATGTCTCTGTTACCACCTGGCATTGATTCACCCTGTTTCTCTAAATATTGTTTGTGCCTTGCTCAAAAACTGTTCCCAAGTGGAAAATTACAGACACACACACATCTTTACATTTCACCTTTGACTATATATCCCATTCATATCTTAACAGTTTGCTCTTTCTTTTTGTTTATTGAAAGGGTCTGTCTGCATTCTTCTTTTATTATGTCCCTGGCTTCACACCATAGTTCCTCTGGTTTTCGGTCTATTATGCTTAGTAGTGAGAATCTATTTCTTAAGTTGTCAATAAATTCTGTTGAGATATTATTTAGATCATATTTTGGTATAATTGCTGGTTTTGTTTTCTTCTTGAGTCTTCCTTTTATTTTTGATATGAGTAATTCGTGATCTGTGCCACAGTTGACACCTGTTCTAGTCTTGGAGTTTACTGACTTTACCGAGTTGCATAAAGCCACAGAACTTTGAATGCAGCAAGAAGTTTTTCTACCTTCCAAGGCTGAGAAGGGATCTGCTGCTGCTTTCAAAATTCCATGGTTCCACACAAATTAAGCTAGGGAGAAGGTCACGGGTTTCCCTACTTTGCATTGTGCCTCCCACAACATTGCAAAACACAATGAAATGTGTCAATGTTTTAGTGCAGTCCTAGTTTCTTCCAGTGTTAAAGAATGAAAATATAAAAAGCTTCTTGTAACATTTGCATTCAGGAAAACTATTTGCCATGCAACTGGAGCACTAAAGTGAACTATACCTGTTGGGGTTCCTTAAACAAAAAAATCAGAATAAACATGTTCCTAAGAGTAACAGAAAAAGATAGGTGGGGAGGATCTAAAGAACAATGATTTGAGAACTAGTTTGTTTGATCTGTAAACAAATTATGCTAATTTGTGTGGACTTTGTGTGGAAGCAGCCTTTCTTTCAGTCCAGCCAGTGCATCATAACTCTAGACGTGCAGTTTAAACTCTAAAAATTGGCAGATCCCTGCTTTTGCTAATTTTGAAGTGTAAAGGAATTTAAGAACTACTTTATAATGTGGCATGAAAAGTTTTACATGAAAGGAAAAGGCCTAAAGTCTCATTGGGTATATTCAAGTGCTTTGCTCATTTAAAGGAGCACTGTGGATTTTGCTTATGCTACTGTTGATATGTCTTCTAGCACATGAAGGGGATTGTGTATTTTACATATAAAGTCACTGTCAATAACAATTTATTGTGATAATCCAGTTATCATATGAATGTCATCTATAACATTTTCTGTTTTTCCATTAGAACTTGGCACAAACACACATGTTAAATGAACTAATGTGTGAAATGAAAGAAAAGGGGACAAAGCTAAAAATTGGTCAAAGTCCAGCATCTCAACTGGTAAGTATTTAGCAAGCTCCCAGCTTTGTGTAGAAAAAGAAAAAAAAAGAAAGAAAGAAAGAAAGAAAGAAAGAAAGAAAGAAAGAAAAGAATGGGATTGGCTGGGCATTGGAAATGACAATGTGCATATTTTTTCCTGTTTCATTTATATCCCACACTTCAGATTGCTGAGTCCATAATTCTCTTCAGCAGACTTGTTCTCATGGGAGGCTCCCACTAGATGGAGGGGAAGGAAGAAGGATGAGGATTTTTTGCTTATTCTTCCTTCTTGCTGTGACTCTTGGAAAACTGCGCGGAAAGCTTTGGGAACCTTTGGGTAGAATTGTAAAAGATGGCACAAGGGGCTGAATGAGAGAAAGAAAACCTGCAAAAATTATCCCCCTCCTTCAGTGGGTGCATCTACTGGATCTCAGAGTATTCTGTGAACAGAAAAAGTCCCAATCATGGAAAGGGCAATTTACATCTAACTCACACTGTTCTACAGAACTATTGTTCCGAGAATGTGGTTGCTATATGACAATCTGCTGAAGGAGAAATTATTGGCTCCTGTTTTTGTCTTCAATGTGATTTCCATTCATATAACCAATATATCAAATATACATAGAAGGATGTTCTCCTTTCCAACTGTGGGATGCCTCTGAGTTTGTAAGCTCCCTCAGTTTCTGTAGGCTTTCTTGGAAAATACATGTTTCAAACTTGAAACATACAAACTTCAGTCTGCGCTTCATGTGAATTAAATGACTCTAGATTGAACTATTACATGAAAAACAAAGTTAAGTATTTCATACATGTTTCATACATAAAATATTTACTTAAATACATTCTGTTTTTCTGTATGATATTCTGTGGGACAAAACAGACAGGCAGGGAGGAGTGGCCAGAGGCCGCTCCTGCCCCGATCACCCCAGGACCGCAGCAACCACACATCTTGGTCCTGAGGGTGCCTGCTGCTGCAGTCCCAAATGGACCATGGAAAGGAGCAGAAAATATCAGCTCCTTTTAGGGCTAGTTTTGGGCTGTCTTTGGTGGCCCTGGAGCAACCCTGGTTCAGCTTCCGGCTGCTCCAGGGGTGTGCATCATCTAAATGCCATGCCCCTGGAGCAGCCGGAAGCTACTCTCATCTGCCCTCAGTTTCAGGTCTGTCTGATGTCAATAGATATGAGTTGTGATAAATTTTGCTTTGTACTTTCCCCCCACTCTTTCATTATTGTCACCACACATATGAGGGGCGATCGTAAAGTAATAATTATCACCCGGAAGTTATTATGGTATATTGATGAAATTTTGTCAGGCTCATCATTGGTCCCTAAGTTCATGATGTTGAGAAAATCAGCTCATTATATCCTTTATTTTTATTTTTTACAGGTTATGCCAGAAGTGACTAAAGTGTAAGATGGAGAAGTACGAGGGGGTATCAAAAAGTAATAATTATCACCTGGAAGTTATTATGGTATATTTATGAAATTTTGTCAGTGTCATCATCACCAAGTGACTTTTTCTTTTTCCAAAAATGAAAAATCTGTTGTGAGGGCTCTGTTTTGACAACACAGATGACGTCATTCATGAAGTGGAAGAGTGGTTTAAGGCGCAGTCTGCAGACTTCTACAATAACAGTATTAGGAGGGTTATGAAACACTGGGAAAAATGTGTAAATCAGGATGGTGACTACGTAGAGATAAGTTAACAACTGCAAATCCAAACCAATTTTCTGTCAATTTTCTTTAAAGGTGACAATTAAAACTTTAGAATACCCCCTCGTACAGTGCTCAAGTATAATAAACTATTTTAAAGACAAATCTGCAAATTATTTTTCTGACTCAAGCTGTGAGAGTTTTTTCCCAAGTGAGGCACCACTTTGATTAGAAATTTCACCAATTTTTAAATTTACTTTCTTAATTATTGAGATAAACATTGTATTTTAAAATATTATATTTCTTTTGATCTCAAAGGACCCTTTGGTAGTGAACCTTTCAAGTCCTGGGTCACTGACTTCAGCTATGTTCCTGTTCCTTCACAGCATGAAAGAAATGGGAAAAGGACCTCTTTCTCCCAAAGTTCTTTTCAGCCAACTCTGTCAAAAGTAAGGGTAACTTCATGTCAGTAGCATTTTTCACAGGGGTGGTATCTGCACATTAAATTTGAAATGTTTCCTGTAATATTATCTGTTATATTTAGATCAATGTGACGCATAATTTTATAATGAAACAGCAAGTTAAAAGTGTTGATAAGATTTTTTAAAAATATTAATAGTTATTAAGGAACAAAAAAGAATTTTATGATTCTTTCCATAGCAACTGTTTAGCGTCTGGTACTAATTCATCCACTGTTAATTTTGTTAGTGTTGCAGCTGTCAGACGTTTTGCTAAGACAGATTGTGTGTATAGCTACAGGGCCCTTCTGTTTGTTTTCCACTATTTTGAATATTAGGGATGTAGACTTTTGACTTATCTAGAGAGTTAGTGGCTCACACAACATTTATGTACTAAGAGGACATAAATAATGCTTTTATTTGTTATGGCTGAGTAATTTTTCAATGGAAGAAATTGTGAAGCCAGGTATTATGGCAGTATTGTGTAGATTAGCAGATAATTAGGAACGTGGTGCTTCTTCTCTGCTTGATGTGCTCCCAAAAATGCAGCTTGTTGTTTTTATTGTAATTATTCTGCTGCTTCAGTGTTTCTGAGCAAGATTTTCTTTAGGACACTAATGTATTTCAGAGGAAGGAACTGCCAAAACTACCTCTGAATTTTCCTTGCCTAAGAAAACCCTATGAAATTCATGAGGTCACCGTAACTCATGGAATTATAGAATATAGAGTTGGAAGAGACGATATAGAGTTGTAAGAGACGACAAGGGCCACCCAGTCCAACCCCCTGCCATGCAGGAACTCAAAATCAAAGCATCCCTGACAGATGGCCATCCAGCCTCTGTTTAAAGACCTCCAAAGAAGGAGACTCCACCACTCTCCGAGGGAGTGTTCCACTCTCGAACAGCTCTCACTGTCAGGAAGTTCCTCGTAATGTTGAGGTGGAATCTCTTTTCCTGTAGCTTGCATCCGTTGTTCCAAGTCCTATTCTTTGGAGCAGCAGAAAACAAGCTAGCGTCCTCCTCAATATGACATCCCTTCAAATATTTAAACAGGACTATCATATCCCCTCTTAACTGTCTATTCTCCAGGCTAAACATACCCAGTTCCCTAAGTCGTTCCTCGTAGGGCATGGTTTCCAGCCCCTTCACCATTTCAGTCACCCTCCTCTGGACACGCTCCATTTTTTCAACATCCTCTTTGAATTGCACAGAACTGCACAGTATTCCAGGTGGGACCTGACCAATGCAGAATACAGTGGCACTATCACTTCCCTTGATCTAGATACTATACTTCTATTAATGCAGCCTAAAATTGCATTGGCCTTTTTAGCTGCGGCATCACACTGTTGACTCATTTTCAACTTGTGGTCTACTAGGACTCCTAGATTCCTTTCACACCCAGTCTCGTTAAACCAGGTGTCCCCCATCTTATATCTATGCATTTCATTTTTTTTGCACTAAGTGCAGTACCTTACATTTCTCTGTGTTGAAATTCATTTTGTCAGCTTTGGCCCAACTTTCTAATCTATTAAGATTATTTTGAATTTTCATCCTGTCTTCTGGGCTATTAGCTATTCCTCCTAATTTGGTGTCATCTGCAAATTTGAGAAGCATGCCCCCTATTCCTTCATCCAAATTGTTGGACTACTAATATCCATCTTTTGCATATGGACTTGATCTGTTGCTATCACTGCCACTACTACTAGAATTTTTCCACAAAGCTTAAACATAGTAAGAGTAGATTATGAACTAACAATTTTCCATAGCTGTGTATGTGTGCATGAATACAACGAGGGGAAGATTCACAGGGGAAGTGGGGGGAAATCAAAATGTTGTACAGCATAATGAAAACCATAGTGATTAATGCTATCCAACTATATAATTGAATACAGTTTTTAAAACAAAATTGAACAGGAGATGGAAAATGCTGCCAGACTATTCTAGAAGCCCTTTGTTCACAACACAACTGTTTAACTAGACACTCTTTTAACTGTTTAAAGCTAAAAGTTGTTAAGTTATTACTACTATCAATATAAAATGGCTTATAGTGTGGTATTTTCTAAATAATGATCTAAATAATAAAATGGAGTTCTTGTAAAATAAAGAACAGTAGAATATTTACAGCAGGAGTTATAAGCATTTTACTCCACTACTAGCCTAGCAAATCTGCCACCATCAGGAAGAAACATGTTAAGAGAATGAACTATAGTACTGAGGCCCTTGGGCCACTGGCGGCTGAGCACATCATGGAAGCTTTCTAATTTATGAGCAAATTTGAGAAGCATGCCCCCTATTCCTTCATCCAAATCACTGATAAAGATGTTGAATAGCATTGGGCTCAGGACAGAACCCTGTGGCACCCCATTGGTCACTTCTCTCCAGGATGAAGAGGAGCCATTGCTGAGTACCCTTTGGGTTTGGTCAGTCAACCAGGTACTAATCCACCTAACAGTTGTATTGTCTAGCCCACATTTTACTATCTTGTTTGCAAGAATATTGTGGAGGACCTTGTCAAAAGCCTTACTGAAATCAAGATATGCTATGTCTACTGCATTCCCTTCATCTAGCAAGCTGGTAATTTTATCAAAAAAAGAGATCAGATTAGTCTGGCATGACTTGTTTTTGAGAAACCTATGTTGACTTTTAGTGATTATGGCATTCCCTTCTAAATGTTCACAGACTCTCTGTTTAATGAACTGTTCTAGAATCTTTCCCGATATTGATGTCAGACTAACTGGGCGATAGTTGTTGAGATCCTCTTTTTTTCTCTTTTTGAAGATCGGGACGATGTTTGCCCTCCTCCAGTCTGCTGGGACTTCTCCTGTTCTCCAGGAGTTCTCAAAAATTATTGCCAGTGGCTCTGAGATTACATTTGCCAGTTCTTTTAATATCCTTGGATGTAGTTCATCTGGTTCTGGAGACTTAAATTCATTTAGGCTAACCAGGTATTCCTGTACTTCCTCTTTACTTGTTCTGTGCTGCATTTCCCCTATTGTGTCCTCTGCTCCATTTTCCTCAGCTTCTTTTGTGAGAAGACTGAGGCAAAGAAGGTGTTGAGTAGTTCTGTCTTTTCTCTGTCCCCTGTTAGAATTTCTCCATCTTCTCTGTGCAGTAGTCCTACCATTTCCTTCTTCTTTCTTTTGCTATGGACATACCCCCAAAAGCCCTTTTTATTGTCCTTAACCCCTCTAGCAAGCCTGAGCTCATTCTGTGCTTTGGCTTTCCTGACTTTACCCCTACATGTGCTAGCTATTTGTTTGAACTCATCTTTAGTGATTTTGCCTTTTTCCATTTCTTATACATCCCCCGTTTAAAACTTAGATCAGTTGAAAGTTCTTTTGTCATCCAACCCATTTTTGAGTTTCAGATTGTGCCTTCATTGGAACAGTTTGAGATTGTGCCTTCAGTATCTCCCTTTTGAGAAACACCCATCCATCCTGAACTCCCTTCTCCTTTAGTATTCCTGACCATGGGATCACTCCGAGTGTTTCCCCAAGTTTGTTGAAATCAGCTCTCTCTTAAAGTCTAGAATGAGTGTTTGACTATGCCTCACTTCTCCTTTCCACTGTATAAGAAACTCCAGGAGAACATGATCACTCCTGCCTAAGGATCCCACCACTTGCACCCCATTGACCAGGTTATCCCTGTTGGTTAGGATCAGATCTAAAACAGCTGAGCCCCTTTTTGCCTCTTCCACGTTTTGGACAAAGAAATTGTCTTCGAGGCAAGTGACCTTGAAGTATTCAAGTGACCTTGAAGTATTGTCACTTGATATTTGACTTCCAGCAAATATCAGGATAGTTGAAGTCACCCAACACTACTATATCTCTCCTTTCTGAGTGTGATCAATAAGCTCTTGAGGCAATTGAAAGTTAGGTTGTGATGGTTCTGTCATTAAAGTCATTTGACATCTCCATTCCTCACTACTATATCTCTCCTTTCTGAGAGTGTGGTCATCTGTTCTAGAAAGGCATCATCCAATTGCTCAGTGTGACTTGGAGGTCTGTAGTAGACTCCCACAATAACATCCTTGTTGTTTCCTTCCCCTTTAATTTTTATCCATATGCTCTTCACCTGATTTCCAGGATTTAAGTCCTGGATCTCTTCACAGGTGTAAACATCCCTGACATATAATGCTATTCCTCCTCCTTTCCTATTTCTCTTTAAAAGGTTATATCCCTTTATTGCTACATTCCAATCATGAGACTCATCCCACCAGGTTTCAGTGATGCCTATTATATCATATTTGCTTTGTTGTGCTAGGAGTTCAAGTTCATATTGTTTATTTCCCATGCTCTGTGCATTAGTGTAGAGACATCTAAGAGCATGTGTCTTCCCCACTTCAAGTCAACAGGCAACTTGAAGGCGCACACACAGGCACAATGTAATGATAACTATACTGTATCTCTTTCCCTTTGAAATATATAAGTAGTTCCTTGTGCCTTAGAAAACTCATTAGCTCCTAGGCAGAGAATAAGCAATTCATCCACTAGGCAAAAGAGGAACTTCACTGTGTTTGATTCCTTTTCTTGATAATCTCTGAGGGTTATATGCATAAACATGACCACTTAATATAGGCTACTCCCCCCTTTTTTTTCTTCTCTAGAACTAATTCTGTATATACTTACCTGGATGTAAGTCTCATTGAACCCACTGGGACTTACTTGTGAGTAGGTATGCCTAGGAGTGCAAAGTTGAATTCATCATCATAAGTTTGCTTTTGTCTTGGTTCTAAACAAATAAAGGAAAATTTTATGACTGCACTCTCTCCACTTATTTAAATTAAAAGGTTAAACAGAAATAGGAATCAGTGAGTAAATCCATCATCGCATAGACAGACTTCTGGTCATGTAGCAGGCCTTTCTCTTTGTCTCCCCACCTGAAAGACCCTGCACTTTTCCACTTCTTCTCCCCAGCCGCCTTCCTGATGGAAGGCTTCATTGGCAAAGGGCTGCCAGTTAAATTTCTTCCAGTATACTTTCCTCCCACACAATTGTAATGTTTTAATTTCTATTATTATGTTTGGATCTCTCATTGTATGATTGTGTCAAATTTTCAAAATATTTATCATTTTAAACTATGTTTTCAAGTTGCAATCCTAATGCATTATCAAAGCTTCAATGAAATTTCAAACTAAATCCTACAATATGAAAATAATTTTACTCATTATTAGGGAGCAGATAATAAACTGTGCATTTCAACTGCATTTTTCCTGCCCATATGGTGCCCAACTCAAAAGCAAGTTATCTATGACCTTCTGCATCATATGATTACAGGTAGTCACTGATGATTATTTGTTTGATGACTAAGCAAGAGGATGGGCTAGACAGAAGGATTTGTTGTGGGTTTAGTGTTTTGTACCTTGTCAAGAATTTACAGAACTCATTCCTTAAGATCTCACTCTGTCTTTCACTCAGTATGCCAGATGCAGCATTAAGAAATGGGTCTTCCATGAAAGATAGTGTTTTTAAAAAGTTAACCTTAATGCTGGTGGAAAGTACATGACTATTCAGAGTTTGACTGGGATGTGAGAAGTTAATATATGAGTATAATTTATCATAGGATAAATTATACTTATATATATACGCGGACGTATAACCCCCTACAGTCATATGCAACTTGACAATAACATCAAAGGGGAAACCTTTACCTTTACTTTTTTATATAATTTATCTCACATCCCAGTCGCAACTTATCTAAACTATGAGTTCATTCTATAACATCCACCAAATTCTAATTACTTGTTTGGCAATCACTAGTGATTACATGAGTCAGTGTGGTGTAATAGTTTGAGTGTTGGACTAGCACATTGGGAGACCAGAGTTTGAATCCTTGCTCAGCCATGGAAACCCACTGGGTGACCTTGGGCAAGTCTCACTCTCTCAGCTTCAAATGCAAACATTCTCTTAACAAATTCTACCAAGAAAACCCCATGATAGGTTCACCTTAGGGTCACCATAAGTCAGAAATGACTTGAAGGCACACAAGAACAAGTGACCACATTCTAAGTACAGTATATGATTTCCCTTTACTTCTGAACAATTGCAGGAGAGAAAAGAAGTGTCTAGATTTATAGAAGGGGTGAGAATCATGTGCTGCTCCAGATGGTGTTGGAGTGAAGCTCCTAGCCAGCATATCTGTTGGTGAGGACTACTGTGAGATGTTGCTGGACTGAAGGACCACATGATTCTCACATCGCATCTAGATCAACTAGACTTAATGGTGCTGTATATTCTTTCTGGATCAAGACCTAGAACATTATCACATTAAACTTAAAGCCTTTGCAATAGCCAGTTCATTAAACTGCGGAAGCAAAAATTTAATTCCAAAGCTATATGTTATAATCTTTCTTGTTTATAGTTTTTAGGTTATTTTTGTTCCATTGTGTTATTGTAAATGCAAGGGAAATATTAAATATTGCCTTTCCTTCTAAAAAGTAGTAAGCGGTAATGTAATAACAAAAGTTATGTTCTATTTTTTTTCTATTACCTCAAAAAGTCACTTTATGTTGAAGTTTGATAATATGACAATATTTTTAATATTAATCTAATAACATCACTAAGAATAGCTTGGAGATAATTACAAGTAAAATTAAATGTGGAAAAATAGATTTTTAGAGAGCATACACTAAAAAAAAAAAAAACTACAATTTTAACCAAATTGTACAAGTCAGTGTTAGCTAAAATATTTTATGCGTAACTTAAAATGAATAGACATTATTTAAACATTAATCAAATATTTGCCTGATGTTTAAACTATTATAGTGTACACCAACATGTCTGTACTGAGATGATAGATTTGAGTAGCTGTACTATAGCTGTCACAGTTGTCCTTCACAACTTATGACCATTAACAGGAATTCAACCTGTTCTGTCATTTATACTGCTGACACTGTACAACAGGTTGTAGCGCATTGGCACTGGCTTCCATATGTCAGCACATCTGTGAGCGGTCAGTTCAACCAACCATCTTAGAGTCTTCCACTTTCGCCAAGGATCTTGCTTGAAGCATATTTTCAAGGAGAGAAGAATGTACATCTTTTAGTTGTCAAATCCAAACATATCATTATGAGTTAGAGCTTCTGTCTCACCCCCTTTTATTAGCTTTTTATCAAAGGCTCTCTGTAAAATTATTTTTATTTCATTATCTCATTTCTAAGAATTTTTTTAAATTATATTGGGAATTTCCAAATTATGTGCAATTTTGTGTGTTAAAAGTCAGTTTGATATGTATTCCTTATAAGCCTCAAGCACCTGCTTGAACACAACAGTAAAAAAAACACACCACTTGTTTGGGTGTTTACATTTTTTTAAATGTTTCAATTGTTCCCTTATTTATAGTCTAATATGTCATGCTTGTACAATGGATATAAAACATTTAAACAAATGAGACTGAAATTCAGTTTAGCATGTAACAAAATTACAGGAAAAAAGTAACAAGAATTAATGGCAAGATGCTTTCATTGATGTCTTGTACCTCAGGTTTTACTGAATTGATTGCTTATGTGAAATTGTGCCCCATCTGGAAGTTAAATATATCACAAAGAAGGTTAAGATTGTGCTTCTCTGCTGCTTTTGTTGGGGAACAGGGTTAAATTTCATAGGAGTGATCTCACATGCATTTCTGAATGGATATAGTGTATGGATAGAACTTGGATGGAAGGTATATTACCATGTGAGTACTTGACAGGCTGAACTAAAAAAAGGTGTCAGGCAGCAAAATCTTATGTTTGTCTGCTCAGAGGTAAGTCCCACTGTGTTCATAGTCCATAGACATGACATTTAAATTAGTTTTTCCAGTGGAATGTAGCACAAAACATATGACACACACTTTTCATTTGTAGTCACATTGAAGCAAGTCTTTCATTCTTAGGCCAAAGCATTATAAAGATGAAATACAAGCTACAAGTGCTGCTTGAATCTGTGCACTAAGCTTACTAAACCCTGTTGCCCATGGTGAGGCCATGTCCCTTGGTTCTTTTCACTGTGTGCTTGGCATACAAGTTGTTTAGTAACACCTGCACTTTAAATTTACACAAACCTGGTGGTTCCAAAAGTAGAAAAGAAAGTGACTAGTGAGGGTGACTGTCAGAATCCCTCAGAGTTACATTTCCCCCACCACCACTTTTTTGGGCAATAAAAAGTATTACTGTTGTGTATGTCTTGCTACCAACACTGCCACCAATCAGATGCACATAGAGTCAGCCCTCATTTTTTTATCCATGGATTCAAACATCCATGGTTTGAAAATACAGTCGCCCCTCTGTTTTTGCAGACTTGATGTCCGTGGTCTCGATTATTCATGGAGGGGCGAGCCTCATTGGCTAAAATGGCCTCCGCACAGGGCCATGAAGAGCGTGTGGCCATTCAAGCCAATGTGGCTTGAATATATGCGAGTTTCTGTTTTCGCAGGGGGTCCAGAACGGATCTATATAAAGAATATATAAATTCCCAAAAGTAAACCTTGCTTTTGCCATTTTATATAAGGGATACCATTTTACTATGTCAGTGTATTTAATGGGACTCGAGCATCCACAGATTTCGGTGTCCACAAGGGGAATGCCAAACCCCAGCGGACACCAAGGGCCCACTGTACAAACTTTGGCATTGCTTAAGCCTAAGGTGGGATGCCTCTTTGTCTGTCAGGGGCTGCATAGTCTCATAGAGGTTGGAATATTAGCAGGATTTTTAACTTGCTATGTTCCTTATGGAAGTTGCAGGCACTTTGTTGTTGTGGTGGTGGTGGTGGTGGCGGTGGCGGCGGTGGTGGTGGTGTGTGTGTGTGTGTGTGTGTCCCACATGTCACTTCAGGTCACTTGTCAACAAACTTATGGTGACCCCCATGAAATTCAAGGAATAGACAAAGAATAGAGGTGGTTTTGCCCGTTCCTTCCTCTGACCATTCCATATATCTCAAAAAGGAGTATGTTGCATTCCTCATTGTAATCAGGGAACTGCCACAGGAGAATTTTTCAGAAAAATAATGGGTGATGTGAGAGATATACATTGCTGCTTATTTTGGTTTCTAGAATATCCTAGCTGTCCCCCTTGCATAGTCCTTTTGTATATATTTTCTCTCTCTTGCATTCACTAACTTGTGTAGATGTCTAAGGTCTTGACTGAAAAGGCCTTGTTTAGGCAAATGACAAATGAAATTACTGTATGCAGTAGAAGTTGCTGACACATATTGAAAACTCCTGTGTTGTTCTGGCTGTTCAGAACATTTCCCCCTAGGCTACAAATAAAAATTGGACCCAATTTTTATAACTTTATTAAAAGACAGAACTGAGCAAACCAGGAAATATGTTCTTCCTCCAGTATTCAGTTTTTATTAAATATCACCCTAAGCTCTGTCAATTATATTCTGTACCGGGTATTGAGAAGAGCAGACAACAGCTGTGCATGTACCCTGCTCTGCTTCCTAGTGGGGAGAAGTGATGACTTTGACATTTGCTGGTACTGTATTTCATTTTCAACTCCCAAAGAATGTGTGGAATTCTGCTGCGTCTGTTTTAGAAATTATCAAAATCTTGCCTATATTTCAGTCTTGCACATAAATTCACAGAAACTATTAGTCTACCTCTCCACACACACCTGTAGCAACCTCTGGGAGAGATTGTCCAGAGTTTTGGGGCCAAGTATCACCAGTATGCTTACAATACCCAGCTCTATTATTCCTTTCCACCCAGTTCCTTTCATCAGATGCAGAAATACGCATATGTGCATTTTGCAAACACCAACACATTGCTTCAGGAAGCATGTACACTATGAAAGAGCAGTATGTTTGATGCCATGTGTGAGGGCATGGTGCTGATGAAGAAATGTGTGTATCTTTTCTCCCTCTTTCAAGAGGAAATTACAAAGCTTAGGAAAGTTTGGGGGTGTAGGAGCAGTTGTGGTAGTGGAGGAGGAGAAGTGAGAGAGGTGTAGATGCCTAAGGCTGGAGACACAAAGGGTTTTTGTTTGTGGCGTCACTTTTTTGAAGAGAGAGTTTGGAAGATACTCTACCATTTCCTTAGGTCCTTGTTTTAGGTATCCCATCTTTCCCCTGGAAAGGAGGAAAAGAGGAGGAGAGAGAAGGGCAAAGGGTGGCTGGCTATCATCTCCATTGTTGCTCAGCTGCTCAGCCCACCTCTTTCCTTCAGGGGAGCATCCATGTGACAGGCAACATTCAGACCTAGCCAGCCCACCTGCCTGCCTTTGCTGCTTTCATATGGCTGTTCCACTGCAGGGAGGAGGTGGTCTGAGCAACCTTCAAGCCTTTGTGGCCCCCCTGTGAGGACATTGTGGCCTCCTGGAGTTCTGCAAATCACAGGTTAAGAACCACTGTTCTAGAGATCACTTGAAAGCTTCTTCCAAAATGCGTCCTGGAATGATTCTTTTTCTTTCAACAGTCTCTCTTGTCTTATGATTATCATTTTGGTGGTGAAAGGTATAGATCCTTGCTTTTTCAACATGCCAGGGTAGTTGGTGAACTAGTCTAATCTGCTTTCCCCTTTTCTTTCTGTTTTGCTCTTCTTACATGTCCAGTATGTAATTTCTGGAGTCATCTGGTTTACTTTTCCTGTTGTACATAAACACACACCCCTACAGTAGCTTCAGAGTAGAATTCCATTCTTTCTCAGGTCAAACTTTATTGCAGTGTTTACTGCAGACTCGCTGCTGCAACCCAGCACTGAAAGTCAGCCTTTGTCCATTCCTCCTTGACCATCCTCCCAATGCCATTGCTCCAAAAACATCCAGTAGACAGAAGACGAGAAAGTGTGTATGGTGTGGGTTGGGTTGGGTTGGGCAGGCTAGACTAGGTTCCCATGAAAAGACCTTGTAAAAAGGGCATTCTTTGTTGGAGACTTGTTGACTAGGGTATGCCTTTCTAGTCATTTCTGATTTATGCCAACCCTAAGGACCCATTGTGAAATTATTAGGCAAGATTTATTCGGCTTCAGGTCCCATTGCCTTCCTGTCAGGCTGAGAGTGTGTGACTTTTTAAGGTCACCCAGAAGGTTTCTATGCCTGAATGTGTATTTGAATCCTACTCTCCCAGAGTCCTAATCAATAACTCGAACAACTACACCACACTATTACTTAACTAAGTAAATACTTAATATATAATGAGTGGTATGTAGCAGGTATGTGTACATGAGGGATCCTGGAGTGTATTTGTGCGATGTGCATTTGTGCAATAACTCTGTTAGCCAACATGGTATTTCTATTCAGTATCTGTACGTCTGAGCCAGGTCATGTACAGTGAGAGAAAGCATGCCTGACAGTTTTGCTCCCAATGCAGCTTTTCAAAGGAATGAATAACAGCCATTTACTTAGATGGAAAAAAGCACTACTGTGATGATTGTAGACCTGCTTCCTGTTAGTGACAGTGACCCTGTTGTCTTAGGCTGAATATTAGGATTGCTTCTCTCAACTAGGTCCCAGAAATGTTTTGTTTCTCCTTCTTTTAAGTATATATATCCCTAATCCTTCTTCTTATTTCTCTTTTTGTCTAAAGTTTTGTCATAATCCCTTAGAGAGTACACACTAGTATAAGAATGGTTTTATTGACAATGTACATGATTTTACCATTAAACCTGAAAACTCTGCTGCTAGAGACTTAATCATTTCCCCTCCCCTGCAGGGCTCCTCGATTTAAGGGATTTCAACAGCAAGACAGCCAAGAAGTTCTCCACTATTTGCTGGATGCAATGAGAATAGAAGAAACAAAGGTGAAGCATTTATATGTCAATAAGAATGTTGTAGGCCTTTTTAAAAAATTCAAGTACAACATTATTTTGTAATTAGAAAATGATTTTTCCAGCTTTTTTCTGCATCATCATTTTAATTTATTATGTCATGGTCTGGCCAGCCCAACCTATTGTTACTGTATGGCTCATGGCATAATTATCAGTTCATCATGTGCAAATGGAACCTATTAGTAATATGGTTGTTAATACTTATTGAAATTGCTACCAACCAGTGGCTACATAAATAGGATCTTAGGCAAATCGAATTTAAGATTCACCCTGATATACCATCTTGTGTATATGATTCTGTCAAATAATTTACACTAATCTCTTTTATTCTTATGTTGTAGTAGTTTAATGAAGGCAGATATTAAGAATTTTCTAATCATTAATAGCTCATTGTGCCTTGGCTTCACAAGAGAAAACTGGCCCTAAATATACTAAATCTAGAAGCCATTTTACACATTATCCTGCAGCAGACTTTCTTTTCCCAGCAATTACATACTCAGCAGGAGGCCATAGACAAGCCTGTCCCTGAATGACGCTATCTATAATATGCATTTGTTTTTCACTTTCTTCCTTTACATTTTTAGATTCATAGTTTATAACGTATTAGCTGTGTATTATGAATATACATCTGACTCTATTAAGTATAAAGGGCCTTTAGTTTATTCAGAAGCCAAATATATGGAAATAGTACTTTCTAGTAAGGATATTTTCAGTCAGGAACATCACATACAGAGGAAGGCTTGACTCAACCCAACTCAATCTGGATCTAAGTTACTGCTCTACAGTGCTTTGATTTTTTTTTTAATGGAAAAGCCTATTGACATTTTTTTCACTTCATGACCAGTTTGGATCTGAGGCTGAGACAGCAGAAACAATTAGATGTGGATGCTCAGATAATGATATGGTTTGGAAAGCAGTTGGAGGAGAGATTGTCTTACAAATGTCTTTGTGATGATAAGCTGTATACAATTCTACTGTTATACATATATCTACTATATAATTTGTACAGTCTACTGTATATAGTAAGCATGGAAATTATATAGCAGATACGGGTATAAAAATAGAAACTGTGGGCCTTTGCAGACTGCCAGAAATAGTGCACATTAAATTGAGCCACTGCCCTGGCTCAGTGCTAGGGAGTCATGGGAATTGTATTTTTTTCTGAGACATTGAGCCTTCTCTGTCAGAGAGCTCAATAAATTACAGTTCCCATGATTCCCTAGCACTGAACCAGGGCAGTGCCTCAATTTAATGTGCACTATTTCTGGCAGTCTGCAAAGGCTATGTTTCAGTTCACAGCACTTTTATATTTATTTAATTAACTCTGTATCTTACTCTTTCTTTAAAATTCTGAGAACATGAAAATCTCAGTGGTTTCCCATCTAGGTACAGCTGAAGCATACATCTACTTGGCTTTAGCTATGCTGGGCTATTTATTTGTTCTGGGTGCAGCTTGTGGAACCCTTTCTTTGTAGCTCAAGGTCTTAGATGTCATTGTACAACAGGGGTAGGCAACCTTTCCCCTTTAAGGGCTGAGGGACTTCAGCTCCCAGAAGCCTCAGCCATGTTGGCCAATAGTCCCATGATGGCCAATAGCTCCTGGGATTCTGGGAGCTGAAGTCCCTCGGCCCTTAAAGGGAAAAGGTTGCCTACCCCTGTTGTACAATATGGATATGGACAAGGCTTGGAGCAAACCTTGCGAGAGTGCCAAGGGATATTGCACCTTGTCAGATTATCAGTAAGGCAAATCCTACATGGCATGAGTAAGTATAGAAGTTGCCTACTTCATCTCCTTTCTCTAGACTGGCTGAACTTATGCATAAACAAATAAAATGGGATGCATATAGTCTTGTTTGAATGTGCCCCCAAAGACCATGTTTTGTTTTCATACTTAGCAGATCATTACTGGATCATTATAAGCAAATTTGCTTATAATCAGTTTAAAAAGCCCTTTAGGTTTTGGATCCATTCTAATAGGATATTACAGCAATGGAAGGATCCATAATACTTCCCTTCCTTCCAAAGGTACAGGTCAAACAGTATGAATTAATACATGTGTTTGACTCTCAGCTACCTCAAACCATAATTTCTAAAATTTAGATAAGTGCTGTTTTTGCATGTGAATGTGGCAAGCCATTTTGTGAGGGTATATATCTGAAAAACAGGGGACACATTTATTTAATTAATTAATAATTTATTCCTTGGCACAAAGTTATCCTTTGCATAATTTTATAACAAGAAACTGCTTGCAAAAGGGTGTTAGTTAATATTAGAATTACAATGAATCAGAGTTTTGAAGCCTAATTTTTTAAACAGTTTTTTTTTAAATGGAAGCCTATAAGTTTTCACTTAAATCATTAAAAAAGAAGCTTGTTGCCCATTTCCTTCTATGGGGATTCTGGTTGATCCCACCCTGGACAAATTAAATCCGTGTTTTGCCATAATGGTTCAATACTATGAGCGAATTTCATCACCTCGGGCATCACAGCAAGGGACATTACTAGTAAAAGCTCTTGGGGTTTCCCCCCTTCCCCTTTTTCGGTCTGTAGATGGTGTGACAAACTGAAAATGTCAGATTTGTGGATCTGGTCAATCTTGTGAGCAGTGACAGTTGTGCCTGTCTGAAACAAACATGAGCAACATTGTCTGTCATGGGAACGCCACAGCTGTTAATCGTGCTATTGTTAAGGAGTGTCACTACCATGTGTTTTTTTTTTAATTGAAAGAAGCCTACAGCAATCTGTCTGCCACCAGAATACTTTAAAAATGATTACAGCTACTAACCTCCCCTTTTCTATGCTGCACTTAAAAGTATTTACTCTGAATATAAACTTAGGTCATTCCTACTGAAATGGCTAATAGCCATCACTTTCCTTCCTTTTCTCCTGTAGTAAATTTTTTGTTATAATTATCTAATTTTCTGTGTAATTTGAATACACACATACATATATAGTATATGTATATGATATATTATATGGTATGTTACTCGTAATATCTTAATATCAAACTTCTTAGAAATCACCTCTGTTTGATTCTTGCAAACATAAATACTCTTAATATTGTAAATTAGATTAAATTAAAGCATTTTCTGAGCCCATGGAGCATATACTCCTATTTAATTGAGCATGTTATAGCTTGTAAGATAGTGCTAAGATACCTTCAGTTTTTTACTTGTAACAATTTCCTATTTATTCGCTTGAAAAGTTTTTCATTACTAATACATGCTGTTTTTGTTTTGTTTCTGACTTACATTAATGTATGTAAGTGAACTTTTTAAAAAATAGAAACAATCAATATCCCAGTCAAAATTGCACTTTTTCCAGCATGGTACACTGGAAATGCTTCACACCAGGGCTTGAAGTATTTGAACCCTGCTGCTAATTGATTAATGTCTGATGCATTGTTAGCTGCACCCAAACCCTTCAAATACTATGTCTTTCTTTGACCTAAATAAATGGTTTAACGCACTCATCCCAACAAAAAGAGAGTAGCTTATGGCCTTCAACCCATTTATGGTATCCAACTTGCTGAGTTATTTATTGATTAGTCCTCTTTGGTATATTGTTGGATTTAAGATGAACAAAGAGGGGCTAGAGGCACTAGGAATTAATATACTCCCCAGGTCAAATATTTGTGAAGTGGAAACCATTACTTGGAGCACTAGTTGTTGTGTTAATGTTTTAATTTACATTCATCTTTGTGCTTCTGTGCTCCTGATATACAAGTAGGATGGATACACCCATAAACTTTTGAAGTTCTGAATCTGATTGCATTTTTCTTCCTTTTCTGATGATGATATTGATACATTTTATTATTGTATGTGAGAAATGTTCATTTGAAATTGCATATATCATTTAAACACATCTCTTCAATAAACTCTGTTAACATGTACTAATGGCTGTAAGATGTGGGGGCTATTTAATCATGTCCCCTTTGAACTTTTGAAAGGAAACTAAAGCAATGCTGTTCCATATGGCCATTGATGCTTGAAATGCCTATTTTTAATTTATTGGTTTTAGTTCTTCACTTTTTTTTTAAGTTTTAAACAGTATTTTAATGTGTTTTTTTAAATTTTAATCCTTGTACCATTTTAATTGCTTTTATTTGTGCTTTGTCTTGGGAGACCCTGTGCAATATAAAAGTACATTTAATTATAAATAAAGAAATATGAAGTGTTGATAACATGCTAAGAGTGATAGTGTTTGGATGCAGTTTTAGATATGAAACAAAACCTTATCTCATATATATGGTCCTGGGTTTTCATTCCAGACATATGGTTAAAGTGTTACGCTTGGTTTTATGCACTGCACAAAGGCATTGTGCAGTGCTTAAAAGAAAGCATAACACTTTTAACCATATGTCTGGAACTTAAACCTAGGACCCAAAATTATGTTAGAGGCATTCAATGCAGTTGTGAACACTGCATAAAAGTATTATGTAATGTTCACAACTGCATTGAATGCCCCTAACTCAATTTTTGAATACTTAGGCGCTGTACAGACAATCCCCTAAGGGGCGGTGTCCCACCGCTCCTTTCCTTGCTGGATTGGGGCCACGGAAAACGCACGCCGCTGCCCCAATCCGGCACTTTGCTGCTCCAAAAAGAGCTGGCAAATGCCGCTCCTTTTTGGAGCAGTAAAAAGCTGCCTTTGCTGTGGTGGCGGCAGCAGCTTTTCCACACTCCTTTGCCCCAGCATGTCTGAACACTGCGCCAAGGGAGCACCCTGATGCCGCCTGCTATGTGGTGGGGTGCACGCCGTGATGGCGGCATCGGGGTGGAGTCAGGGCAGCCAGTGTGCGGTCGCCATGCCCTGACTCCACCTCCAGGCTGGCCCTTTTGGCCGGTCTGTATTCCCCCTTAGTTTTCCAGTAAGATCAGTCCAGTAAAAGGTAATACTCTGTATTACACTATAAATTCTCTCAATCAGTAGAATTTCACTTTGTTACATAATTCTGTCGTCATGAAGTTTTGGCTTTGCATTGGCCCTGTCTGTTAATAAGTATAAAGTATATGTGTTACAATTCAGAAAACAATTCTCTTCTTACATCCTTTCTGATTTGAATATTGTTTTCCTTCTTCCATATGTAAGTCTCTTCATCCCCCTCTTTCCTTTCTGTGTTTTGTTGGTCTCATCAGTAATCTCCAAGCATGACTATTTCAAGCAATAATCCTTCTATATTAGGCCCCAGCAGGAAAGATGGAATAAAATTTAGCAAAATAGAAACATTGCAGCATAATTTGACCGATTAATATCAAACATATGAAGCCTGGATTTTCAGGTGACCCAAGCTTTATAATAATGCAAAGTGTTCCAAGCACTTGCTTTTTATTGTCTCAGTCATCCTTAACAGCCATCTAAACTAGGCCTGTGTTGTTACCTCCCACCCCACCCAGAGATAAGGCAGTGTGGCATTCTGCATCACATGGAGAAAGTATCTAGAGCAGTTCCTTTCTGTGAACAGGACTCCCAGTAAATGGAGATGGCAGTATAGTTCAACTGAAAATGTTAAATCAGAGTTTGTGTTTTCCTGTACAATAATATTTTGAGGTTTTGTAAATTTTATAGAGGGAAAAAGATTACAGTTCTGTGGAAATCTTTCAGTTGTTTTACTGATTATATTTTTATTTTTCACTTCTACTGGAATGGAAGACAGCCAGTGTAGTCTAGTGGTTTGAGTGCTGGAGTAGGATTCCAGGAGACCAAAGTTCAAATCCCCATTAAGCCATGGAAACCCATTGGGTGGCCTTGGCCAAGTCACACTCTCCCAGCCTCAGAGGAAGGCAATGACAAGCCCTGTCTGAACAAATCTTGCCAAAACAAAACAAAACAAAACAAACATGAAAGATTTGCTCTAGGATTTCCATAAGTTGGAAGAGATGTGAAGGCACATACAACAACAAATGAAATGGTGTTTTAATGTTATTAGTATCCACTGGGCACTAGTATCCACTAGGGGTTGATTCCAGAAACCTTCATGGGTACCAAAATCCATGGATGCTCAAGTTCCATTAAATACCATGGCAGGGTAAAATGCTGTCCCTTACATAAAGTGACAAAATTAAGGCTTGCTTATTGGAATTTATACCGTATATATTTGTAATATTTTAAAGCTGTGGATGGTTGAATCCGTGGATATGGAGGGCTCACTGTGTGTAGTTGTATTATGGGTGATTTCATGTTTTTATATTATAAACTGCCTTGAGGAAGATTTTTTAAAAAGTTTTAAAGGCATTGTTAAATATTAAAATAAAATAAAATCAAGAACATGGATCTTTAAGCCAGAGTCCTTAATATGCATACACATTGGAAATGGTGACAATGAGTTGTGGGCACTTTCACAAAATGGCTGCTAGAATTGGGGGCAGGGACTTGCCTAGTCACCAAATGGCTGCCATGATGGATATGGCTGGTCATCAGTGTCCCAGGAGGAAAAAGTAGCCCCCAAACCTAAGTACAGTGCAGAAGTGGGGCTGATCTTCAAATGAAAATCCATATTAATGAAACCAAAGTTGCTTTTCCAATACTCATTTCTAAAGACAAAATAATGGAAATGATGAAAGTTGTATTTGGTCAAATGGTGATGTGACCAAGAAACAGAATATGCACTCAAAGAACAAGATGGATGTGGAACCTGAACCCAAACCTCTGAAACACACATTTGTTCATTAAAAAGCATAACCAAATATTTGTTGCAGAGAAACGGTCCAAGAAACCCACATGCAGAAGCAAAAGGCCTTCTCACTGCCAAAACCCCCCTGTAACCATACCCCAGCAGTGTATATGCATAACATGTCTCCCATCACATCACATCCAGCTTCGAAATTAAATGCCATGTACCAACTATCCACCATCTTTATTTTCTAAATGTGTTGCTGGAGCTCACGTGGGCCTGAAAGCATTCTTGGTCTTCCACTTTAAAAAACAAACAAACTCCCAATACCTTATTTCATTACAAAACAACAAGCTCTGTTTCTTTAAATATCAGGAGGGGCAGAGGGACTGGTGGCTATCAAGGGAGATATCATTGGGTATAATCAGGTTAACTGGAGCAGACCTTTAATGGTCTGTTTTATTCATTGTCAGCAAATTTGTAGGACCACGTATTGCAAACATATTCTAAATGCACTACCTATCAGCATTAGTTGCAGTTTGATATTGTTAAGGGTACTTACTGTGTATACTTGACTATAAGTCAACTTCATGTATAAGATGAGGGCAGGTTTGGGGCCAAAAGTATGGGTTTTAATATGACCTGTGGATAATTCAAGGGTAAATCTTAAGGGTATGTAACCAAGGATCTAAGGACGAAGCAAAGGAAAACAATGCAAAAGAACTAAAAAATTCCAGCAGGCATAACTGCTTGTGCTCAAAATAAAGGTTGGATGGCTGGGACAATAGATGGGGTCAGTGCTTCCAGGACAGATTACATTCTTGCCTTTCACCAGGGGATGGTGCTTTTTAAAAAAATGAAAGTTACAGTATTTACATTGACCCATGGATAAGTCAATTTTTTGACTAAAATTTCTAGGTTTATATATGAGTATATATACAATATATCTGCAATGTTCCAGTTAGTAAAATATGTACTAAATATCTTTTACAGCGAATACAAGCTGCAATCTTAAAAGCATTCAATAATCCGACTACCAAAACAGCAGATGAAGAGACAAAAAGAAAAGTCAAAGGTATGCTGCACCTTCAGAAAAATTCCATCATCCATATTATTTGCATAGAATCTGATTTAAGATTGTTTTTGCAAATGAATTGCCTTTATGTAATGTCTTTCATGAATTTTAATTTCCTTACAAACAGAATCACAGTTGAGTTTCAGAGTCTTGAATTCCCATGTGGCATTTATTGGGCATGTACCTGTTATCCTGGTGCCATCTAGTGAACATCTAGTGAAAAACACACCATAGATCAGGGTTTCTTTGGGTTTTTTGCACATTAGTAGCCTTTCCCTCTTAAATAGATATGCTTCTCATATCTAGATCAGCTAGATTTTCTAGTAGTCTTCTATATTATTACTTTACATGGTAGGGGATGTGAAACCTGCTTCTTGCACTCACATCTGGGTGTTGAAGTACAAGAGCAAAAATGGGGAAAGCAGGACGAAAGACCAAAGAATAAACTGTGGTTGTAGTCCTATACATATCTGGAATAATGTGCCACTCAGCTCAATGGACATTATGTCTAAATACATACACATAGATTGTCGCGCTGTGAGTTTGTCAGATGTTCTGGTTGCCATTTGTGAGCTGAAGATTGAAAGAAATGTTTTTAGGAGGAAGGAAAGGCGAGTGTACTATAGCTGAAGTCAATAATCAATCTCCTTGAACTTTTTTTATAGTCATGAAATCTTGGTCACAAGTACACAAGCTGTGATCTTAGGATATAGCTATAATATTGTAATCTTAAATGCATTTCTTTGGAAGACATGAAAACAGTAGAACCAACTTCACAACTGCAATTGAAAGATCAAAGGAGTGAGTTGGAACACAAGTCACAGAATTTATTTTCTGCTTATAAAGCTTGCGTATTTTGACAATTTTAAAAATAAATTGCTAAAAAGTTTTGAATTCATGACACTGAACTCCTAAAATATATTGTTGTTCCTGAAGTATTTTTTTGTAAGTTGTATTTCTGTAAAGCAAAAGCAGCTTCATTTATATACCGCTTCATATACAGTTTACAACTGTAAGCTCCCCAACAGCTGTGTACTCATTTTAGCAACCTCAGAAGGATGCAGGCCTGAGTCAAGCCTGAGCCCTGGCTAATATTGAACTCGCAACCTTGTGGTTTATGAGTGAGTGGCTGCAGTACAGGCATTTAACCACTGCGTTAAGAGAGACCACGGGTGGGTGGGAGGGATCCTACCAGAGTGCTACTTGTATTTTGTATGACTTAGCCAAAATTCACTGTGTAAGGATAAATGGATATATTCATATAATGTAGTTTAATGTAGTTTTGGAAGCTATGCTAACTTGCAAAATAGAAATAAAAACTGAAATTATTCATAAATAATTTGCAGTAATGTTACTAAGCACAGGTGAATACAAACTAGAATTTCAGTGTTTATATATAGTATAGCAGATGTTTAATTTCACTCCTAAAAAGGTTTTCAGGAAAAATATCCTTGAATAAATTGTGCTCCATTTGAAATGGGCTGTGTCTGTTTCCATATTTGAAAAGGTACAATGTTTTTTCAGCATATGGAAGAGAGGGTGTGAAGATGAACTTCATAGATAGGATCTTCGTCGGTGAACTGACAAGCACTATAATGTGTGAGGAGTGTGAAAATGTAGGTAATGATTTATTGTAGGAACTGATTTATTATAGCAAAGATCAGTTACTGAGTTGGATGGGGGGTAGGTTAAAATAAGAACTGGGTTTCCTCAGTGGCTCTATAATGGAATACCAGATTATGTCATGCCCATATTCTTTAAATTTTGTTTTTATATGGAGAAGAGAGTTGGATTTTAAAAACAAAATATTGACTTCACCTTGATATTTTTAGGCTGGAGAACTTAATTTTACTAACCAAAACATAGTATAGTTTAAACCCATACTAAAATTTCTGTGGAATATCTGCTATCCTCCTACTTAGTTGCTTTAATAATAATAATAATAATAATAATAATAATAATAATAATAATAATATAAAATTTATTTTTATCACCCCTCTGTATAATGCAACCAGGGTGGCTTACAACATTAAAATATACATTCATAACCCATGATCCCACGCCCCCTTAAAATACTATTAAACAGTGACATTTTAAGACACAGTTAAAATAATAACACAAATAAACAAATAACAATAACTACAGCCAAATCAGGGATACACAGGAAATATGATCCCCCCCACTCATTCCTGGTACAGTGCTGTCAAAGGTCAACAGATCTTTGGAACACTTTTCATAGTTCCTTTGACAGTCCCTCATGCACAACATGGAGCTAAGGATACCAATATAGTTGGCCCTCTGTTTTTGCAAGGTATCCGCTCCAGACCTCCTCCCGTGAAAACGGATACTTGCCAGTATTCAAGCCCCATAGGCTTGAATGCGGCGCGCACCCCATTGAAACTAAAGGAGGTCGCCCCTCCCTGAATATTTGAGTCTGCAGATCTCAAGTCTGTGAGAATGGAGGGGCAACTGTATTCATATATAATAAGCAAGAATTATGGGGAGAGGGTAAAGCAATGTAAGCTCTTATATGTGATGAGCAGAAATGAGGATGGAATGTAATGAAAGATTTCAGAAAGCCCTGGAAACACATGCAGGTTATTTAAGCTTGTGCTGCAGGCCAACAACTGAGGTGGGAACAGAAACATAATAGTCTTATATCAGGAGTTACTTATCACATCAGATCTTGTCCCAGAACCCAAAAGATAATAGCAGTGGTTCTAAAGTTTTGTAAAGTTCTTGGCCAAGGTGTTTTCAGGGAAACCTTCTCAATAATAGGGGTTGCAGACTGCCAGAAATAGTGCAAATTGAGTCCACTTTTAGGGTTAGGGTTAGGGAATCATGGGAACTGTAGTTTATTGTGGTACTAGAGCTCTCTGACAGAGAAGGCTCAATGTCTGAGAAAAAAAAACAATTCCCATGATTCCCTAGCACTAACCCTAACTCTAAAGGTGGACTCAATTTGCGCTATTTCTGGCAGTCTGCAAACCCCCCCCCCAAAGTGGACTCATTCCTCCTCACTTCTTTTGCGCTTGCTTCTCCCTTTGGCCTGTTTGGCCTCCCACAGATGTGAGGTGGAGCAGGAAGCATAAGGAAGGTGAGACTGCTACTTTTTTTTGCTCCTTTCAGTTTTAACTTGCTTGAAGAGTGTAGGTGGTCAGGAAGCAACAGTAAGTAGGAGGGGCAGTATCTCTAGACAATGGCAGTGGATTTCTCATAGATGAACTGTGCTGGTTCTTGATTGTGGCTTTGGGTGATAGATGGCCATTTGTTCAGTGGCCTCTGAGTTCTACCAGCCATCATTCTGTCCTTGTTTCAGCTTTTGGACCATATCCAGTTGATGTCCCTCCTCTGATAGTAGACTTTTTGACCCTTCCATCATTGGAATGGGAAGATAACTGATTTTGTCGCATTTCTCCTAAAGCCCTCTGCACCACATTCACTGCTGTTCTGAAGGAAGCTATAACTTTCAGGGAAGTTTTGAAGGCAAATGCACTGAAGATTGTCTCTTGCCCTGTTCTGCTGATGGATGCCTTCTCCCAGCTGAGAAACAAAATTTGGATACATCAACCCTATTTTTTTTTAAAAAAAAATCACAATTTTGAATGGACTTCTTGATTAATGTAAAGTGTTCATTAAAATGCATCTGGGGTGTCAATAAAGAACTCCATATTTTATCACTTTTGATCCTATCCAGCAGACTTTTCCAGTATAATGAGGGACACTTTTAAAATATTTTTCTTCCCCCTCCTGCTCTTATGCTCTACCATCAAAAGCCTGTGTAAGAATTATTTGTTAATAAGAACTTCAGACTGTTATGTTGAAATGACGTGGCCTGATGTTTGTTATTGTTAACTGCCCTTGAGTCAGCCCCGATTCATGGCGACCCTATGGATCAGAAATCTCCAAGCCTCCCTATCCTCCACTGCTCTGTTCAATTCCTGTAGATTCATGCCAATGATCTCCCTGGTTGTCCATCTGGCTTGTGGTCTGTCTTCTTTCTTTTGCCCTCCCCTTTCCCAAGCATTAATGTCTTTGGGTGAGTCATGCTTTCTCATGATGTGGCCAAAATATGACAAAATACAATGTTTACTCTTCAGTATGTCTGCAGGCATGGAGATGAGGGTGCTAGCTTGACACACATAATGAGAAACCAAAGCCAGATCTTTTTCAAGGCAGTGGGCAAAGTTCCTTGCAATATTGGTTGCTCAGAACATCACTGGAAAATAAAACACGAGGATTTACTGTCCTGCAAAAACTTATGAGCTAACTACCACTTACAGCTTGTTCCTAGGATATTTCCTGGAAAATAGAAGTGAGGCAAATACATCCTAAAAGCTGCACTATGAGGATTTTACAGTGCATGATGTACAGTATGTTCTTCATCAGCAAAATGTCATAGAACATGTCATTAAGCCAAAGCCTTGAAAGCAGTTTTTTTCCCATGCATATGGCTAGGATGGGGGTGCCAGAAAGATTAACAGTTTATTCTATTTCATTGTGGCCTCATCCTTGCAGTTCTGGTCATGCTGGTGTCAGGCATTTGCTTGCTAAGGCCCTGGTAAACAAGTTTCCAGCTCGGATACTCTTGCCAACATTGGCAGGGACTAGTTACTGAAAACCGGTGCCCTGAACTGCAAAATTTGGCTTGCATTTTGGACATGCAGAGACCTTGTCCATGGGAAACAACACTAGAATCCTGCTGGCAGCCACCATACCAGCACAGATGCAGCTGGACTTTTAATTTTGATTCCTCTCTTTACCTCCTCTGCCCCAGTGTTTGGAAATACTTTATTAGTGCCTCCAAAAAGTGAACTCACTTTAAAAGAAATAGTGTCCACCGGATCTCTAAGGGCACATATAATTCTTTCTTTCTTTCATGTACTTTTTCTCCACATCCTTGTTAGCATAGGCCCACAGCCAAAGTAATTTTGTGGGTGTGAAGTGTAAAGAGTAACTGGTGGTTGAAGGAGAGGATGCATTTTAGGTTTGTGTGAAAAAGCAATTAAATATGTGTACATGTGTTTTTAAAGTATGTCATAACTGTTGTATAATCTGAAAATAAGTTCCAAGGGCCTCCCACTTTGTTCTGAAGCCAAGAAAATCCATATCTACGTCAGAAGCTTTTTTTTTTTTTAAATTCCAGAATGAAATCACAGTTGCTAAATTTCTAGAACAATTTTTTTGTGAAGTTCTTCACTGGATAAAGCAGATCTTGGGAGCCTGTGGCCTTCATACATTGCTCAATGCCATTTTCATCACTGCCAGCAGGCATGCCCAATGAGGAAAGGAGTAGTTAAATATCTAGAAGCCATAGATTCATCAGCCTTTACATAAAGTAAAACATAAACTGAATGCATGCTATTTATAACTTTTGATATTTGATGGGATCAAAAAACTGTGTACTCTATTTTTATATTTATTGTTATGCTTTTCTAAGATTTCCACAGTAAAAGAACCTTTCATCGACCTTTCACTCCCTATTATAGAAGAGAGGGTAAGAAACTACTTATTTAATAAAAAGCTGTAATTGCTGCTTTCACTACATGCTGCTATTTTTGAAGATCACTGAACTGATATCTGGGGCAGTTTACTATTAGATTGCCAGAGGGCCTAGATTTAGTCCCCTGCTTTAAATAGATACTAGCGCTGTCAAAACTGCCTGCACGTGATAACCTGTAGTGACCACAACATGGTGAGCCTGGAGTGTTCTACACATTGCTGAATGTACACTGAGAGAAAGAAGTTTGTAGCATAAGTTTTCATAAGCTCAGTTTTTCTCAGTCTCAAAGGTGCTACTAAGATCCCTTTGTATACTGTTACAGACTAATGTCTTTGGATGGGACTATATTGCATGCTTGTGCCTCTGTGTACAGTTACATTTATGTGTGCAATAAACATGTTCAATAATTTTGAATTTTAATTTTAAATAAAATAGTCTGCATTTTATTTAGATTTTAAATAAAATGGCCTATTTATTCTCTATTTTAGTCATTTCCTGGTGGATTTGTATGTGTTTAAAATGAGGCACTAGCCTTATACTGATCTTATTTGGTAAACAAATGAACACTGTCAGCAAAAGGAAACTCATTTGCTTGATAAAATGTGAACAGTATAAGCAAATTACATACAAATACTAACCAGTGTTTCCTGGTTTAAAGAATTATCTGTGGAATACAAGCTATATAAATGAATTGTTTTATGGAGAGAGCTGTCACCATAGATTCACATTTAATATCTTCTAGCAGTGGGCATTTTTTTTAAAAAAATGTTCATATGTGTTTTATCTTAAAGAAATGAATCAAAATATTAAAATCTTATGTTAAGAAGACTGATTTTCTATAGGTAATTAGGCAAGTGTTAAGAGATGGGTTGAGTGAGTGGAATCAGTGCTACAGACAAATGTAGGATTAGACCTTTTCCCTATATATGGCAGATCCTTAGCTGGCTAGAAATCTAATCTGTGTAATGACTTCAGAATTATTCTAAATCATATTCAGCCTCAATTCATATTCTGTCCACAGCCAAACTTCTCAGAAGTATAACAGTGGGAGCCACAATGGATAGTGGCCATTGGGAGGCTCTGAACGAATGATATCTGGCACACCTGTAAAAATCAGTTGATTGTATTTTCCCCATGAGCATCACATGCTCAAATATAACCTTTAGTCTTTTTTATTACTAATATTTTTTTAAAAAATACACTTGAAAGCAAACTTACTTGGCTAAACAATCAGTGGAATCAGAAATCTAAAAGCCTTTACAGACTGCCAGAAATAATGCAGCTTGAGTCCACTTTAACTGTCCTGACTCAGTGCTAGGTAATCATGGGAACCGTAGTTTTTTCTGAGACATTGAGCCTTCTCTGTCAGAGAGCTCTGGCGCCACAATAAACTACAGTTCCCATGATTCCTTAGCACTGAGTCAGGGCAGTTAAAGTGAACTCAATTTGTACTATTTCTGGCAGTCTGCAAAGGCCCTTACAGACATAAGGCCTAAGCAGACTGCCAGAAATAGTGCACATTAAATTGAGGCACTGCCCTGGCTCAGTGCTAGGGAATCATGGGAATTGTATTTTTTTTCTAGGACATTGAGCCTTCTCTGTCAGAGAGCTCTGGTGCCACAATAAATTACAGTTCCCATGATTCCCTAGCACTGAGCCAGGGCAGTGCCTCAATGTAATGTGCACTATTTCTGGCAGTCTGCTTAGGCCCATAGTCTCTCATAACAGAGGGCCGATGCAGGCAGCCTCTTTTCCACTCTTTTGGTACAGGGTGTGTGGACGCTGCACCAAGAAGGTGGCGCCCTGATACTGCACAACGTGCAGATGGGTGTGCGGAGTCGGCACAGAGTCGGTTGTGGTTGCCCCACCCCAACTTCACCCCCAGGCCGGCCTAAAATGCTGTTCTGCATGGGCTCAGAGTTGGCTATTCAGGGCTAGGTGGCTTGGAAAAAGGTTTACAGTACTTCTGGTGTGTATATATATATATATATATATATAAATTCAAACAGAAATAAATGAATAACTCTTCTATTTTTTACTCCACTGTAAAACAAATGTACAATGTCAATTTTTAATATAATTATAAATCTTTATGTTCCTAGCTTGCATATGGGACCATAGTCAATATGTAATGCATATGCATGTCCCGTGAAGTTTGAATATTGTAGCAGGCCCTCTGGATCCATGGAGGTTCGGTTCTGGGAACCCCATGGATGACAAAAAATGTGGATGATTGTGTCTTATATTATTAAATGGTGATGATATGCATGTAAATACTTCATTATCCTCACTAAGTACAGAACATGATAAACTGTAGTCACTTGAAATCACAGATGTAGAGCCTATGGATCAGGAGGGCGCACTGAACATACTATACATCTCACCCTATCCCTGTTTGCCCTTAATCAAAGATTGATACAGATAGTGCAGATATTTCATGTAGAAAGTTTGGCAAGGCTTCATATGTTTTATTCATCTCCCCACTGGGCAAGTATATGGGCAAGTTGTTCTATTGGGAACTTGCAGCACTAGGGCTACTGCAGCCTCCAGGGCTGCTTTTCTAACTATTAATCACACTGGATTTCTCAGTTTATTCTTTTCCTGGTCAATAAAGAAGGAAAGGAAGTTTCTAGAAGGAGTAATTCAGGTTTTAAAGGGTTGCAGCCCCCCCCCCCCAAATTTTTTGACAAAAATCCCAATTTTTTAAAACTAAATGTGGACTTCCAGCCTCTTTCATTGGCATTTTGGGCAGCTTATACGGCCTCTGGAGTGTTCTGGGAGAGAAAATTGGCCTCTTGACCTGCCATATTTGTTCACCCCTGCTGTATATGGTGAAACACTCCATTCGCTAAGGAGGGCTTTCAGAATTTTTGGTTTGTAACGTGAGCTATAAGTTGCCAGGAAGGAGCAGAACGTTAGGCACTTTGCTAAGGAAGAGTTTGTCTTTAGGTCCTCCTAAAATTTCCTTTTGGAAAGGAAATCTGCTTATGTTCACCCAACTCTTTTAAAGGGACAACACTACACTTGTCACAAGTGAGAGGAGTACTAGTGAATTGTTCCATTTGATCCTGGAAAGAGGAGCCCCCAGATGGGAGATAGACTGCTCTCTCACATATCTGGGAGGAATCCTCCTCTGAAATCTAGAGGATAGTCATCTGTGGAGTTATGATAGGTCTCTATATCTTGATTACTGTTCTAATAAACTAATGTTTTTTAAAAATTAAATTTTATTTTACAAGATACAGTTCAAGACTTGAGCACTTTTTTTAAAATGACAGATGTCTAGTTTACTTTCTACTACTTGTTAGAATATATGGTAGTGTAGGATAGTGGGCATGGATTTTTTATACAGGGATTTTTTGATATGTTATGTTGCACCTTAAATAACTACACTTATTTTTCAGATCTCAAAACCTGTTCCTTTTGGAAGGACAACTAAAAGTAAACATATACAAGAAGTGGATATTGACCAATACAGCTGTTCTTCTATTAATTCTATGAATAATCAACAATCAAAACTATCTAGGAAACAGTCATTAACAAAGGACAAGGTAAGAATGTATCAGCAATATGTGAATCTCATTCTTTGTGAAAATCTGGAGTACAAAGGAGGTTCTATTTAGATAGCTTACTTTTAACATATGGCACTGTTACAAATGTTTGAATAAATATAAACCCTGGTCTTCCATAGTTTACAATGTTGCAATGACAATTAGAAAAGTCTTTGTATGTATGTATGTGTACATGGGAAGTAAGAAGAGTTCTTTAAAATTATGAGTTTAAAAGTGATTCTCACTTAATTTTTTAAAAAAATCATTATGTTTTCTCTCTGGCTTCATACTTTTCTCCACTGATATCCAAGTTTGCTTTTGGCTGCAATTGTAGGCTGTGCAGAGCCAGCCAAAAGAGCAGACAAGTCAGCATTAGTGCCATTTGGTGGATCAGTTGGCAGCGTGTGCTACAGAAGTACAGCCAGAACAGTCTCCCTGGAGACTTTGCACATGACTTCCATGATGTGCTCAGCCTCCAGTGGCCCAAGGGCCTCAGTACTATAGTTCATTCTCTTAACATGTTTCTTCCTGATGGTGGCAGATTTGCTAGGCTAGTAGTGGAGTAAAATGCTTATAACTCCTGCTGTAAATATTCTACTGTTCTTTATTTTACAAGAACCCCATTTTATTATTTAGATCATTATTTAGAAAATACCACACTATAAGCCATTTTATATTGATAGTAGTACCGTATTTTTCGGCATATAAGACGCACTTTTTCTTCCCCAAAACGAGGGTGGGGAAGTTGCTGCGCCTAATGAAGTGAATATAAAAGCTGAGGGCAAACTGCCGAGGCCTAGGCTAAAAGTAGGCCTCATTTCAGCCTGAGCCTCGGTGCTCCAGTGGGCTCCTCCCATCCCAGGAAGAGCCCATTGGAGCAGCCAGGACGGGGGTGGAAAGAGTCCTCTTTTCCTGGCTAGTTGAATGTGCTCCTCCTCTTTCCACCCCCATCCTGGGTGCTTCAATGGACTCTTCCTGGGGTCAGAGGACATCCTCCCATCCCAGGAAGAGTCCATTGGAGCACCCAGGACGGGGGTGGAAAGAAATTACTCCAAGGCACTGGATTAGTACCCTGGCCAAGTTACACTGTCTCAGCCTCAGAGGGTGCAAATTGCAAACTCCCTCCTCTGAGGAAATCTGCCAGGAAAACGCTCATGGTAGGATCCAAATGATCCAGAAATTACTCCAAGGCACTGGATTCGTACCCTGGCCAAGTTACACTGTCTCAGCCTCAGAGGGTGGAAATGGCAAACTCCCTCCTCTGAGGAAATCTGCCAGGAAAACGCTCATGGTAGGATCCAAATGATCCAGAAATTACTCCAAGGCACTGGATTAGTACCCTGGCCAAGTTACACTGTCTCAGCCTCAGAGGGTGGAAATGGCAAACTCCCTCCTCTGAAGAAATCTGCCAGGAAAACGCTCATGGTAGGATCCAAATGATCCAGAAATTACTCCAAGGCACTGGATTAGTACCCTGGCCAAGTTACACTGTCTCAGCCTCAGAGGGTGCAGAGGATGGAAATGGCAAAAAAAAACCCCTTGAAGAAATCTTACAAGAAAACCCTCATGGTAGGGTCAAAATAAGCCATAAATTACTCCATAAGACAATGGCCTAAAAACTCCAAAGGTACCAGTCCATCTGATCTTGGAATCTAAGCAGGGTCAGCCCTGGATAGTCCTTGGATGAGAGACCGCCAAAGAATCCCAGGTGCTGCAGGCTGTATTTCAGAGGAAGGAACTGGCAAAACCACTTCTCGAGTCTTTCTTGCCTAAGAAATCCCTAAGAAATTCATGGAGTCACCATAAGGCGACAGGAGACTTGCAAGAAAGTTGGGCAGGGAATTTGTGCAATACCTGGCCCTGCTGCTGGCTTAAATTTACATTTACAACTTAAAATTGTTCTTAAACTGCTGTTAACTTTATACAGTTGATATAAAATATTTTACTACAGTATTTGGTTAAGAATCTTTTTTTTCTAGATTTTCCTCCTTTAAAATTGGGTGCGTCTTATATGCCGGAGCGTCTTATATGCCGAAAAATACGGTAATAACTTAACAACTTTTAGCTTTAAACAGTTAAAAGAGTGTCTAGTTAAACAGCTGTGTAGTGAACAAAGGGCTTCTAGGATAGTCTGGCAGCATTTTCCATCTCTTGTTCAATTTTGTTTTAAAAACTGTGTTCAATTATATAGTTAGATAGCATTAATCACTATGGTTTTCATTATGCTGTACAACATTTTGATTTCCCCCCACTTCCCCTGTGAATCTTCCCCTCGTTGTATGCATGCACACATACACAGCTATGGAAAATTGTTAGTTCATAATCTACTCTTACTATGTTTTAAGCTTTGTGGAAAAATTCTATTAGTAGCGGCAGTGATAGCAACAGATCAAGTCCATATGAAAAAGATGGATATTAGTAGTCCAACAATTTGGATGAAGGAATAGCGGGTATGCTTCTCAAATTTGCAGATGACACCAAATTAGGAGGAATAGCTAATAGCCCAGAAGACAGGATGAAAATTCAAAATGATCTTAATAGATTAGAAAGTTGGGCCAAAGCTGACAAAATGAATTTCAACACAGAGAAATGTAAGGTACTGCACTTAGTGCAAAAAAAATGAAATGCATAGATATAAGATGGGGGACACCTGGCTTAACGAGACTAGGTGTGAAAGGAATCTAGGAGTCCTGGTAGACCACAAGTTGAAAATGAGTCAACAGTGTGATGCCACAGCTAAAAAGGCCAATGCAATTTTAGGCTACATTAATAGAAGTATAGTATCTAGATCAAAGGAAGTAATAGTGCCACTGTATTCTGCGTTGGTCAGACCCCACCTGGAATACTGTGTCCAGTTCTGGGTACCACAATTCAAAAAGGATGTTGAAAAACTGGAGCGACTAAAATGGTGAAGGGTCTGGAAACCATGCCCTACGAGGAACAACTTAGGGAACTGGGTATGTTTAGCTTGGAGAAGAGACGGCTAAGAGGGGATATGATAGTCCTGTTTAAATATTTGAAGGGATGTCATATTGAGGAGGACGCTAGCTTGTTTTCTGCTGCTCCAGAGAATAGGACTTGGAACAACGGATGCAAGCTACAGGAAAAGAGATTCCACCTCAACATTAGGAGGAACTTCCTGACAGTGAGAGCTGTTCAACAGTGGAACACACTCCCTTGGAGTGTGGTGGAGTCTCCTTCTTTGGAGGTCTTTAAACAGAGGCTGGATGGCCATCTGTCGGGGATGGTTTGATTTTGAGCAGGGGGTTGGACTGGATGGCCCTTGTGGTCTCTTCCAACTCTATGATTCTATGATTCTATTATATATCCCTTGGTGAATGAATTTTTTTTAATCTGCCCTAGAAGTACTGACCCCCTTCTACTCTCTCATCCATCCAGCCTTTACTATGAGCACAAATAGATATGCCTGCTGGAATTTTGTTGGTTTTTTTGACATTGTTTTCCTTTCCTTTGTCCGTTACATCCTTCATTACATCCTCCTAAGTATTACCTTCGACTTATCCATGGGTTATATCAGAATCCATAATTTTGGTTCCAAAACCTGCCCTTGATTTATACATGAGGTTGACTTGTAGTTGAGTATATATGGTCGTTGTTTTAAGATCTGGAGGCTGTCTGTAGGCCAATAAAGGCCTGCCTTCCAGAGTTTATGAGAGGGTTATTCTCTAGAATTGGTTGTAGCTCATTGATGATACGTTTGAGTGATCTCAGCTGGGTACTGGAAAGGTAACCAGTAGAAATGTTCCACTAGGTGACCACTAGGAGTGTTCTGTCTTATTGTGTTTTTGGTCTGTCTGGTTTCTGGATATTAATCTTTCCTTGTTGATTTGTTTTGCTACCTCCTTAGGTGTTCATTGTAGTTTAAGAAATGCCTGTTGTAAATCCAAAAGTTTTGAGTCTCTGTCTTGTGGATCTGAGCAGATGCAGTTGTATCGGAGATCTTGGCTTTGCTGTTCTTTCTGCTTCCCATTTGCTTATCCACATCCACACTGCCTGTTAGCACCACCTCTCAGATACACTAAAAGGGTGCGATGTTTCCTTTTCTTTATTCTTCTTAGTCCTCACTCATTCAGATGTCATTCAGAGACATTCAGAGTAAACTTGGAAGCAACAGGAAGAAGGGGACAAAAAAACCCAAACAGCAGGAGGCTCCAAGGATGAACTCTTGGTTTGGGCCACAGTACATGTGTGACAGTACCAATCCCTGCCAGCCTTTCAAAGAAATGCCTTTGCCACATGCTTAGGCGTGTTGTATAGACAACATTTTTAATCCAATAGCCTTGCTTGGTAGATAGTAATGAGACTAAACAAACAATAATGTATGTGATTCGAGCGCTGGAAAAATGTGATCTAGACTAGTGCTACTCAAAGTGGTGGCCCCTGGACTGGTGCCAACCCCAGAGCCATTGGCCTCTGGTCCTTGGTGAGTTTCCAGGAAATAAATAAACAGTAGTAGACAATGAGCATAAATATGATGCAGCTCCTAGCACAATGGGAAAAGAAATTGCTCGTGCTCCACATCAGATAGCTTGAGAAACACTGATCTAGAGAAAGTAGTTCTTCATCGATAAACTTCCCTTTTTTGGATCACATTATATGAGAGTATAGTCTAAGAAGGCCTTTGGAGTGCAAACTACAAGCCATTGAAATCCATGGAATTTTTTTTTGCCCATTTTTCAGTGGAATAATGGTCTCTAATAACAGTACTTAGATAGTTGAGATCCACCTCACACAGCTCATAGCAAAGCACTCCTATAAAGTTGAGTTAGTTCCTTGATTGCTTGCAATTTGTACAGTGTTTCTTATATGGGATTTTTAGTATGGGATAATTTGAAGAGCCTTTCCTAATGCAAATCATGACATGGGAAACAATTCTTAAGACTTGTATTGACCATGCTATAGTCTCAAGTTAATTTCCATGGGCTGGATTTCACTTGCTGTTTATATTTGCTGTGAGAAAATAGGTGCTTTCCTTCTAGGGCTGCAGGTCTTTTTTTAAAAATTAAGATGAATAAGAAACATTGGTGAGAAAAATGTGCTAACTTATTATTATCCAGTTCATCATATATTAATAAAGTTGTGAATGTCAGTATCAAATTCAGAAACCTGTTTCTCTGCTGACAAAGTTGGAAATGGTCTAATAAGGCCTAAAGGCTATTTAATATAAAATTATTGTGCAGAGATTAAAATTACAAATATATAAAATAATATATTTTCTCAGATTAGAGGCCTAAGAAAGCCTTTACCATCACATTGGTTGTGAGATTCACTTTTCATACTTTCCATTTTCTTTCCTATTGAGATAGTGAAAGTTTTTTTTTAAAATCCCTCAGCCATAAATATGTTAACTTGTAATGTGTAACCCACTGATTAAGGTGGACCTTAATTAGAAGTGAGGTAGTTTAGGAAGAGCATTTATGAGTTGTTTACTATCTTTGTATTTTATAGATAAGATATTTTTGCAAGCGGGAACTGCCAATTCCAAACACCATGTGTTCGGGTCCTCCGTCTCTAGCCAAGCATAACCAAAAGCCTAACTGTATCTGAATATCCAAAGGCATTTGGAAAAAATCCACATTCATTTGGAAGGCAGGCTTTTAAGGTCTTGTTGCCAAGCCTAAAGCTTTTGTTAATCAAAGTTAAAACTTCTCTGCTAAGAAATTAACAGTACTGTTTGTGATTACATTCTAAAAAGTGTGTATGGCATATAGTGCACATTAATTTTCATTGTGGTTTCAAACCCTGCTTTATTAATCATATCCAACCAACCACAGTTGCCTTCCATTAAGACTGATCCATCTGTGAAATATTCTGGAACTTGAATTTTGATAACAGGCAGCTGCCACCATTGTGTTTGTGTGTGTGTAGAAATGTTTAAGCCTTTGTAACAGATTGGCTTTTAAAGTATATAGGAGATTGCAGGATGAAAATGAAATGAATTCAGCTTCTTGTTAAAAACATAAATTAAAATGAATGTGTTGGATTAAGTCATTCTGTCAAGGTTGGGTTGAATTTAATCATTATATAAACTGCTTGTTCCAAGGACTCTACTTTTGAATCACTGTTTAAAATGGTTTTAATTCTGTAGTAGTTTGAGGCCTGGGTGCTGCATGATGGGGTGAGCTCCTGTCACAAGTTCCAACCTAGCAGCTCAAAAAGCATGCAAATGCAAGTAGATAAATAGGTACCACTTCAGTGGGAAGGTAAACAGCATTCTGCGCAATCATGTTGGCCACATGATCACAGAGTAGTCTTTGACAATGCTGGCTCTTTGGCTTAGTAACAGAGATGAGCACCACCCCCTACAGTTGGACACGACTTGACAACCTTGTTAACAGGGAATTCCTTTACCTTTTTTTAGTTACTTTAAACTTTATTTCAGTCATAACTGTAGGAGTTTTTGCTACTCATTCTTTTTATCCAGTAAGCCACCATGAGTCCTAGTTTTGAGGAAGACATGGGGTATAAAGTATGTGCTGTATGCAGAGAGTGGGAGAGAAATGTAATTTTTAAAATGGATTTTGAACAGATGCACATTTCTTTTTTTCTTCCTTTGCTACTTTTGTGGTGATGATGTGATAATGTACAGAACCAAGTTAATCATGAAAAAAGACTTACCATGAAATCCGTCTCTGGTGAACAAGAAGCAACTCCTTTTATTATGCGTGAAGATCCTGGCAGCAGTAAAGTTGAAGGAAGAGCTAAAGTTTCATATGCGAGAGAGAGCAATACAGTAACAGATTCTGGAGCAAATGGAAGTCAGACTGAAGGGAGTGAAAAAGAAGCCAGCCACTCTGAAAGCAGCATGGATGCAGATAGTGAGGCCTCTGAAAGTGAAACAGCTTCCAGTAGAGCTTGTTCCACTCCTGGCTTTTGCACCATTGAGCATAAACATGTATCTGCAAACATTAAAATGCAGCACAACAATTCAGATGCTAGCAATACAGAGGTGCTTTCCAATGCCTTGTCAAAACTCCACTTCAGCAGCATGACCAATGTAAGTGAAGAGCCTTTCCATAAGGATCCACTATCAAGCCTATCAAATCACTTTTCAGCAGAGAACCCGCTGTTAGTGCAAAGCCCTCAAAATGCTTTCCAGACCCTGTCACAGAGCTATACAACCAGTTCTAAAGAGTGCTCCGTGCAGTCCTGCCTCTACCAGTTTACCTCTGTGGAACTGTTAATGGGAAACAACAAGCTTTTGTGTGAGAACTGCACAGACCGGAAACAGAAACACCAAAAGAATACAAATACCACAGGTAATGTACAGGTTGCTCAATGTATTTGTTTTGCCTAAACAGACTACCATGCTCAAATTTGGTTGCTTGCAGCCTTCCAAGCTGCATTGTAACCTGTTTTTGAAACTAGGGGACATTTCAGGGGTGTTTTGTGATTTGGCTTAAGGAACTTTCAAATTAGATCAAATGAACTTTCATGGGAAATGCCCCAGTCCTATAGCAGGTACAGATTGTTTTACCATAGCAGCAGATTTTTCCATAGTCATTTGAGTCCCTTATATTTATATTAAGCACATGTAAGTGGAACTTTGAAACATTTCAGTGTAAAGTGCTCATGTTCAATGTTCCAGCTCATAAGCCCAGAGATAGGAACTAATTACTTAAAATCAATTAACCTATCAGTTGGATATTTTCTAATGTAAAAATGCACTCAGTTAAATTTGTGTTGTTTTTTTAACTAAAGTGATTGAATTGGAATTTTAGCTTCCAGATTTCTAGAAATAAGTTATTTGTTGAGTTATTAATGTATTACTTGAGAGACAGTGCTAAAGACCTAACACATTTTACATTCCTCAGGTGGCTTTTTACACAAAGCCTAGTCCTTTTACTTCTTGCTTTTTGTTAGTCCCTCAGGGTTTGGGAATTACATTGTTTAGGTTGCAAGATCCAAACCAATCATTTTAACTTTATTACTAAGAGTATCATGGTTCAGTTAACTCCAAAAGTAAAAGATTTTAGATCAGCAAGTAGCAAAGACAGCTTGGCACAGAGTGATCTTCTTAGCATCCAGGTGATTTTCTGTGTACTACACCAGATATTACTGAAATCATTTACTGCAAAAATGCAGATATTTCTCCCTGCCCAGTACATTAGCCAAAAAGACTGGACAAGAAGCAAAGAATTCAGCAGGAACAATAAATTTATTTGGTTTTGCAAAGCCAAAGCAAGCTGACCAGACCAGAGGCAAGCTCAAATCAGTCTGATAAAAAACAAGGAGCAGTTCTCTACTTATATACCTTTTATGGCAAACTAATTATTACATCATCCATGCTACCATTTAAAGCTAAATATATCCCTTAACATATATAGTTTACAAATGACAGATGAACACTCTAACATATCCATTACATGTACATTACATGTACATAGTGACAATGGAACATTCATCTCAGATTAAATTATCTTAAAGACCATATGCTTTCCAGCTGTCCTTAAATAGTTTAAAGAAAAGGAGTACATGGTATCCAGCTGCCTTTTAAATATAATTAACTAAAAAGAGGGTATAGTTAGATCAGTATACCACCATCTGTTTCCTGTAAATTGAATGTGCCATAGAATATAGTTTTTTTTAATTGAAGAAAGGTCAGGATAGCATCTGCCTCTGCATGTTAGACAAAACACATCTTCAGGTTCTATATGTTTTAAGACTATCTTTTAATTTTTAACAGTTTCGAGATTTGAAGAATCACTCTTAAATGTTTAATCTCTCCAAATCTTGTGGCTTCAATTCTCCCTCTTGGGACTGAGAGAAATCCTTCTCTCACTGTCCCAATTCAATTCTATAAACATTCACCTTTTTTTTTCAACAAGTTTATCTGTTCCTTGGGAATTGCAGTTTCCATATACACCTGCTTTGTAGGAAGTTTGCAACACCTTATAATAAAAGGAAAACACTGGCACACACAACAAATTAAAATGCCCAACACTATAATACACACAAAAACTATAAGCAAATACTTTAGCCAACTCAGATTTGGCAAAAAATTTGTCAACCACTCCCACCAACTGTTATTAGCATCCCTTTGTTTTTCCCATTCTTGAATACTTAATAAATGGATTTTATTCCAGTTTGTTGAATTTTAAACCCATCTTCAATAAAAGTGCAGCATGTGCTACCAATGAGGGCACACGTGCCTCCAGAGCTCGCTAACAGGTAGTCTAGCCCCATTCGATTTTGTAATACTAACATCCTCATTTGTACCAATTCATGAGAAATACTACTTAACACAACACTTGATTCATTTGCTACTTCTTCTATTAAATGACTCAACTTACAAGGTCCAGTTTGTTGTACAGTCTACTTATCTTGGTTTGTTACAGCTTCACTTTTCTTAACCCTAGTGTAATGGACCCATGGCTTTACTCCTTTCAGTTTTACAACAGTATGAGTAGTAAGCAGAACAAAAATGAACTTTCCAAGTAGGCTGTAAAGGCTCTTCCTTCCAGCTTTTCAGGTAGACGAGATCTCCAGGCTGAAACTCATGCACTGGTTCTGTCAGTGGAAGGGCACAGTTCTGCAAGGCGTATCTGTGAAGAGAAAACAAAACTCTGGACAGACTCTGTGCATATTGTTTTTCATATTATCTCCTAATCGCATGCTCTGACCCACGTGCACCCACTGCAGACTTGGAGGACAGGGAAAATGGTCTACCATACAGCAATTCAAATGGACTAAGACAACTTTCCCCTAGGCGGCAGCCCTACTTCTCAAGAGTGCAATTGGAAGAGCGTCTGGCCACTTAAGACTAGTTTCCTGGCATATCTTGGCTAGTTGTTTTTCAGAGTTCTGTTTAATCTCTCCACTTGACTGCTGGATTGATAGTAGTTAGAGGTTTAATTTCTATGTCATCATCTTCAATCAAGGTTGTGCACTGACCAATACGTGCAGGTGACATCCACAAATAGCTCTTAGTCTCTAACAATGTGCTGACATCATGGCCCACATATACTGTATTTTTCACCATATAAGATGCTCCGGCATATAAGACGCACCCAATTTTAAAGGAGGAAAATCAAGGAAAAAAGATTCCTCCCTTTAGCCACAGCCGGTTGTTCAGTGGGCTGCTACTGGGATCGGAGGACTTCTCCGATCCCAGGACCAGCCCATTGAACAACTGAGGCCGCGGCTTCAGTTCAATGGGCTGCTGCTGGGATCAATCCCAGCAGAAGCCCATTGAACAACTGAGGCCGCGGCTGGGAGGAGGCCTCCTCCCAGCCACGGCCTCAGTTGTTTAATGGGTCGGTGCTGGGATCGCTCCTTCCACCCGCGGCCTTCCACCCGCGGCTTCAGTTCAAAGGGCTGGTGCTGGGATCGCTCCGATCCCAGCACCAGCCCATTCAACAACTGAGGCCGTGGGTGGAAGGCAGCCTCCTTCCACCCGCGGCTTCAGTTCAAAGGGCTGGTGCTGGGATCGCTCCGATCCCAGCACCAGCCCATTCAACAACTGAGGCCGCGGGTGGAAGGAGGCTTCCTTCCACCCGCGGCTTCAGTTCAAAGGGCTGGTGCTGGGATCACTCCGATCCCAGCACCAGCCCATTCAACAACTGAGGCCGCGGGTGGAAGGAGGCCTCCTTCCACCCGCGGCTTCAGTTCAAAGAGCTGGTGCTGGGATCGCTCCGATCCCAGCACCAGCCCATTGAACAACTGAGGCCACGGGTGGAAAGAGGCTTTCTTCCACCCGCGGCCTCAGTTGTTCAATGGGCCGGTGAAGGGATCGCTCCGATCTCAGCACCAGCCCATTTAAAAACCGAGGCCACCGCTGCAACCAGGCCTCATTCCGGCTGCGGCTTCAGTTCAATGGGCTGGTGCTGGGATCGATCCCAGCAGCAGCTGATTGAACAACTGAGGCCGCGGCCGGGAGGAGGCCTCCTCCTGGCCACGGCCTCAGTTTTTAAATGGGCCGGTGCTGGGATCGCTCCGATCCCAGCACCAGCCCATTTAAAAACTGAGGCCGCCGGTGGAACGAGGCCTCGTTCCGGCCGCGGTTTCAGTTCAATGGGCTGCTGCTGGGATCGATCCCAGCAGCAGCCGATTGAACAACTGAGGCTGCGGCTGGGAGGAGGCCTCCTCCCGGCCCCGGCCTCAGTTTTTAAATGGGCCGGTGCTGGGATCGCTCCGATCCCAGCACCAGCCCATTTAAAAACTGTGGCCGCGGTTGGAACGAGGCCTCCTCCCAGCCGCGGCCTCAGTTGTTTAATGGGCCGGTGCTGGGATTGCTCCGATCCCAGCACCAGCCCATTTAAAAACTGAGGCCACCGCTGGAACGAGGCCTCGTTCCGGCCGCAGCTTCAGTTCAATGGGCTGCTGCTGGGATCGATCCCAGCAGCAGCCGATTGAACAACTGAGGCTGTGGCTGGGAGGAGGCCTCCTCCCAGCCGCGGCCTCCTTCGCCTTATAAGACGCACCAACTTCCCCACCCACGTTTTGGGGAAGAAAAAGTGCGTCTTATAAGGCGAAAAATACGGTAATTCGATTTTTGTTCCCAATGTGAACTTCCGGGCTTCCTTTATCAGCATAGCAGCAGCAACTACTGCACGCAAACATTGAGGCCATCATCTTGCTGTTTGGTCTAGTTGCCTAGATACGTAAGCTACTGGTCTACAAACTTCACCCAGTCTCTGTATAAGCACTCCAGTAGCTATACCCATCTTTTCTGCAACATAAAGTTGAAATGATTTCTGAATATCTGGCAACTCCAGTGCAGGTACTCTCATAAGTTCTGCTTTTATAGAGTCAAATCCCTTTCGACAGTCTGCAGTCCACTCCAAAAACTTCTCTGTCCCCTTGGTAGCTTCATATAAGGGTTTAGCCAAAGCAGAAAAGTTTGGAATCCATACTCTGCAGGACCCTGCCATTCCTAAAAATCCTCTAAATTGCTTTTTGTCCTTTGGATAGCCACATGACAAATAGCTTTTTTCCTTTCTGGACCAATACTCCTTTGTCCTTTTGACAACACAAAGCCCAAATATTACACTTCTGGAGCAGCATATTAGAGTTTCTCTGCAGCTACTCCAGCCATGCCCAAATGGTTCAAGAAGTCAATAGTAACTGCCTTACAAGTTTCTTGAGTCACACTTCCCACAAGTATATCATCAACATATTGAATCGAAATTCCTAGTCCTTGAGGCTTTTTCCATCTAGACAAATCTTCTGCTAGAGCCTGATTAAACAATCCTGGAGAGTTCTTAAAACCTTGACATAATTGAGAAAACGATAATTGATTCTGCTGACCATCCCCCATTATCCACTCAAATGCAAATATGGGAATACTTTTTGAATCAATTGGTATGCAGAAGAAGGCATCCTTCAAATCTATATCACAGTGAAATACTCATCATTCAAATCTACTTGTGTTATTAGGCAATAAGGATTTTGCATGATGGTATGAATGTCTTTTGTTACCCTGTTCACCCATCGTAAATCTTGCACAAAACACCACTCTCCTGAAGCCTTCTTAATTGGCAAAACAGGTGAATTAAAGGCAGACTTGCAGGGTACCAACAACTTGTGTTTCAAAAATTTAGAGATTATAGGCTGAAGCCCTTCTCTAGCTTCCAAGCTAATTGGGTATTGAGGAATAGATGGTGGAACTATCTCATCCTTCAATTCCACAACTACTAGTGTAATATTCTTTGCCTTCCCTGGCATCTCAGCAGCCCTACAAGGGGATATACTTGATCAATAAGCTCTTGAGGCAATTGAAAGTTAGGTTGCGATGATTCTGTCATTAAAGCCATTTGACATCTCCATCCTTCCTCAGGAGGTACAGTTAAAGTAATGATTTCAGGAGAAAAGGATACTTGAGCTCTAAGCTTACAAAGTAAATCTCTTCCAAGCAATGGAACTGGATACTCAGGCAACAGTAGAAATTTATGAGTGAGATGTCTTTTTCCCACTTCACACTCTAAAGGTGGCAAAAAGAACCTTTGGACCTTTGTTCCAGTTGCTCCAATTACTGGAATTGAAACTTTTGATGGTGATCCTCTGAAATGATTCAATACCGAATGTGTGGCTCCCGAGTCAAGTAAAAAATCAGAAATCTTGCCTCCCACTTTTATCTTAACCATAGGATCAGCAGGGGAGACTGGCACAACAGTCTGAGAATCATTCCCCGTTGGTCACAATGCATCTTGGTCTACTGTCATCAGGTTAGCCTGTTGAGAGTCTTTCTCTAAGCATTGATGCTTCCAATGCTCTACCTTTCTACAAATCACACACTGATTACGAGCCAATCTAAGCTTGCTTTTCTGTCCGTCAGTTCTGGGCAGCCTCTCTCGTATCTTCCTAGAACCTTTGCCATAAGCCATCACATTTTTCCTTGACACTGCTGCTGCAACGAGAGAAGCTTTTTTCTCAGTCTCCTTCTGTCTCCTTTTCCTATTCTCTTGAGCTCTGTTTGCATACACCTTAAAGGCAATTTCCATCAATTGCTCTGGGGACATAGCCCCCCCAGACAGGGGCTTTCTGAATCTTCTTTCTTATGTCTGCCTGAGCACCTGCTACAAACCATGAATTCACTTGGGCTCTCATCAGGATGTTGTTGAACTTGAGTGATTTTACTCAAATCCTGTCTCTTGGGAATAGCATGTCTAAAACCATCCAGAATAGACTGACGATATGTGTCTATTCTCAATCTGTCTCCAAGAGCATTTGCATCCCAGTCTGGATCTGTCTCTGGAACATCAAAAATAGTCCTGGCCCTTTCTTTAGACTTCTTAATAACCAAAGTCTTTTCCTCAGGTGTCAAAAATGCTCCCAGCAGAGCCTGCATATCACCCCAGTTTGGATCATAAGTATTAATTATTGTCTGTACTAAATCCACAACCTTTTGCAGGTTCATTCTAAATGAACCAGCCTGCTGCTTCCAATTTAATAAATCAGTGCTTGTAAAAGGAACATGAAGAAAAATTTTCCCCTGAGTACCAACTGCCTCTCTAAGGGGAGCTATCACACTCTGACCATTTTCCCTGACCTGTCCTGGAAAGGCCTGATTTTCTTTAACAATAGTACCTTGAAAACTGCCATGCACAGTACCATACACATCTTTCCTAATTCCAGATGAACTGTCACTACTGGAAGACACTTCATATGAAATGTGTGATTATGCAGGTGAACACACATCAACCAATTTTTTTACCACCAGTTGTCTCAAGGGTGTTTAAAGACAGGTTTGGAAGGGGTGGATGTAAAACTACAGGGGTTGAATTCATACCTTTTAAATTGGTATACAGACCAGCTGTATTCTCTATTATTCTGAATCTTTCTGTCTCTGGAGCAGAGGGAATGAAAGATGCAGAATCCTGTGTTCTTGATTGATTTGGCAAATGAGAAGAAACCAAATTGGAATTGTGCCCATTTGCTTGATAAGGAGAAGGTGTCTTTGCAGGAGGTGGTGTTAATAATGTAAGGTCTTCCTCTTTCTCCTCAATCATTAACATAATATCACAAGCTTTCTTCAAAAGATCACTTTTTGAAACTTTCATAAAAACATCAGCATAAAGCATTTCTTCAATTTTCTCATTTTGTTTACAATACAACAACAACTTTAAAATCACATGTCTATTAATAGAACCCAAAGGAGGCCACTTATAATCGGTTCCCAACATATATTCTGGCCATAATTTCTGACACAATAATTTCATCCTCTCTTTATTCATATTTTTGTCACACAACAATTTCTCGTTACTTAAAACACAACCAAGAGGAGAAGAATGAGGAATGTTACCCCCCTGACTATTTCTGTTCCCCATCACTATTTTTTTTTTTATTGCTCTGAGGCCCGTCAGCTTTTTACACTTGGCGTACTATCGCCTTAATCACAGAATTCCCTACAATTCTGTTAGTGTATTCTATGAGCTAGACCAGGAGTAGGCAACCTTTTTGAGCCAGGGTCCAGGTTGCTGTCCCTCAGACAATTGGGGGGGCCGAAGCACCAAAAATAAATAAATAAATAAATAAATAAAAATGTAAACATATGCATGCACTCTCTCTCAGCCCCAGAAAAGCCATGGCAAAACCCCTGTGGAGATTTTGCCAAGAAAACGCCAAGAACAAGTAATAACAATAATAATCAATATCATCATGGCGGGGGGCGGGGGGCGGCAGCAGCAGTGGCGGCAGGACCAGCCTGGGGCCGGTCCAAAGGCCTCGGGGGGGGCGCATCTGGGCCCCGGGCCATAGGTTGCCTACCCCTGAGCTAGACTTTTCAGATAAACTTAACCGGAAGGTCTGTTCCATGGCGCTCTATCGCCCTCTAGTGATTAAAAGGTAACACTCACCAAATGGATTTTCCTCATTCATCTCTGTTCCTGCTTCTCTGATTATTTTAGTAACCTTGCCTTAGAAGTCCTCTTCTCCGTTGTTACCCCCAACAAGCTGGTACCATTTTAGCGACCTACAGAAGGATGCAAGGCTGAATGGACCCTGGAGTCCTGTCTGGGATTGAACCCACAACCTTGTGTCTGTGAATGGCCGCAGTACCGGCAGTTGACCACTGTGCCACCGGCGGTTCCTTCTTGCAGACTCAGGACTGTGGCTTCCTTGCTTGAGTCTACCCATTTGGAATGCAGTCTTCCTGTTTTCCTACAGCCTTCTAACTTACCAAGCATTATTGTCTTTTCTAGTGAGTCATGTCTTCTCATGATATGGTCAAAGTATGACAGTCTCACATAGCCACATGGCCAGAAGAAGGAGGAGCCTGCCTGCAAAAGTTATCCTCCCCACCATATACCATCTTAACTAAAGACTGAAACAACATGTAGGCATCTGACTAACATCTCCAATTGTTTTTCTCCTGTTTGGTTTGTAACACCTTGCCTGACGAAGAAGCCCATGGAGCTTCAGAAACTTGCAACAATTATATTGTGCATTTTGGTTGGCCAATAAAGGTATCACTGATGGAATTTTGTTTGAATTTGCTAAATGGCCAACACAGCTACCCCTGAATGCTAATAAGATCATAAATCATAAGTTGTCATCATAAATCAATAATCTGTCATCGACAATGAGTACCTTGTCATCATAAATCATAATACGTTGATCAATGCACTATCCTCTCAGAATGCTTGACTGCTAAAACTCTGAGTCCTAACGACCCTTCACAAAGTTGTGACAAAAGCAGCAATGTCTACATATTACAAAGATAAAGGTTATACATAAGCAGAAAATCAAGAAACATACAAGCCATACAAGAAATATACCATAGATGCCTAACTAACACAACACAACCCTAAGTAGAGTCTGAAAATCCCCCAGGGAGGGCAAAAAACCTATGTTCCAATACCACTGGGAAAATTCCCTCCTGGGCCCCAAAGGTGACCAGCGAAAGCCTGAGGGTCCAGTAACCTAAAAGACTAAAAAAGGGTGGGTAGGCTGGGTCTCTTGGCTGCCTGGCTCACAATGGCCTAATCTCTCTCCCCTCACCCCATTATCCTGAGATTTTGGAATCTTGTGAGATTATGCGGGTTGGTGGGAGATCACACGAGATCTCCCTGATTGGCTGGGAGCCACAGGAAGGGGTGGGAGTTCCTGTGGCTTCCTCCAATCGCTGGCTTGCCAAAATGATCCGCACAACTCCAGCATCACATTTTAAATGAGTTGATTTTATTCCTGTTAGCTTTCTTTACTAGCCAGCTTTCACAACCATAGATAGAAATGGGAAATAGGATGGCATGGACAATCCTAACTTTACTATTCCATTATATATCCTGACACTGCAGGTGTTTGTTTTGTTTTTGTTTTGTTTTTTGTTTTTGTGTTTTTTTTTGTTGCTTTATAGCTGCCATTCCAAGTCCTAGTCTTCTGATTTCTTGACAGCAATTTCCATTTTGATTAATGACTGAGACAAGTTATGGAAAATCTTGAACTATCTCAATGTCTTCATCATCTATACCAGTGGTCCCCAAACTTTTCCAGGCTAATGCTCCCTTTTGTCTTGGGTGACAACCCTAGCGTCCCCCCAGGCCTATTTCTTGGTATTAGGTCCACTATTCTACTGAAAGGGGGGGGGGGGAGGAGAAGAGAGAAAGTATCCTAAGCAAGGGAAGTGACTACTTTTGGGTAGTTTTGCATATAAAGTAAATGAAATCCTGCTTGCCATGCAACCCCAGTGGGTGACCCTGGACAAGTCAAACTCTCCCAGCCACAGGAAAAGGCAATAGCAAGCCCCCTCTGAAGAAAATTTTTCAAGAAGTCCATGCCCTATGACTGGCCCTGTCTTTGGTTTTGGTTTGGTTTATTCCTGTTCACTGATTATACCAACATTCCATCCTGGTCATGCAATTGATCTTGCAATACTGTGCATGCCCATCTTTAGCTTTTTGGCTTGCCTTGTTTGAACCACAATTTCTCATGATGTTCAAATCACAAAATGGTGGTTTAATCAATGTTTACAAACCAAGATACAAAATTGAGGGTATTGGACATCATGGGAAATTGTGAGTTAAATGAACTGGCACAGAACATTGAGGTTGGATGCATGATGAAAAGGTGAGACAGAGACAAAGTATGAGGACACATACATTGTTCTCAGGCTAAGGCACAGCTTCATGCCTTTAGATTGTTACATCTAAACAAGGCTGATATATTTACCATTCAACTATATAACCAGAATCAGTCAAGCTTCCTCTGGGACGTGCACATTAATACAGCTGCCACACTCTATTTTTTTTTTTAAAAAGACAACAAATAATTGAAATTGCAACTTTTTTGGTTGCTTACCTAATTGCATTTGACCATTTTTGTATGTTCTGAGAGCCAGTTTCCTCAGTGGAAAGCCTGATGGAACTGACACTTGGAGACTTTTGTTCAGATGTTTAGCCATGTAAATGGCTTTAGGGAAATCATTGCTTGCCCAACTTGAGCTACCATGTGTAAACTGGGAATATTAGTAACCTGCTAATAATGGATTTTTGTGGGGATTGTACTGCACTGTTTATACTAAAGGTTACTAGAAAAATGATGTAATCATCTGTGCCTTTTTAATTACTACATTTTTCTCTTTCCAGAAAAGAAAACAGAAGGTGTGTATACAAATGCCAGGAAGCAGCTGTTGATTTCTTCTGTTCCTGCTGTTCTTGTTCTCCATCTGAAAAGATTCCATCAGGTGAAGCTCTCTTTCTAAAAAGGCTTATTTGAAAGGAGTTGTAATAAGGAATGTTCTAATGTTATAAAATTTTCTTCAGCGTGAGAAGCATATTTGCAGATACAAGTCTCCTAACTCCAAAATACTTCTCTCCATTTCAGTCAGGATCTGTACTCCGAGATAGATGGGGAGAGGAGGAGGAGGAGGCACCACCTCACTGAGCCCTCTGTGTACTAGATGACATGGAGAGAGATTTGCTGTGCCTTGCTGTTATCTAGCTCTAAAGAGCCAGCTTTGTCAGCCCTGCATCTTCTACAAAGGGGGAAAGATGTAGAGCAGGTAAAGCCAACCAGTCCATTTGGCACCTGCACTCTTGCCGTTAGCATCTGAGGCACAGACCCAGTGTCATTGTGTGCAGACTTTCACCAGCTGAGCAAAAGCCTACATGGAGTGTGCCTGCCTAAAGGATTGAGGTCTGCCAGAGGAGGGGAGTGCTTCTCTGGGTCCTACCAGTGAAGTCAGTACACTTTGTTGGGACATCAGAGTGGGCCTTCTCAGCTGTGGCACCCCAATTGTGCCATGCCCTCCCCTGACCCAATTGGTGCCAACATTCATTTCAATTAGAGACCAAGTGAAAATCTATCTATTCACTAAGGCCTTTGGGCCTCATTGATTCATCTTACAGTTGTAATGAGCTTACAGTTGTAAACTACTTAGACATCCCATAGCATGATATGAAACGGTATATAAATGAAGCTGCTATTAATGAAGCTGCTATCTGTAATACTGATGTGCATACTTTTAAAAACTTTTAAATCTGGTTTTAATTCACTGTTATGTTAATATATTTCAACTCATTTAAATTGATACTATTTTAAACTATTTAACCTGTTGTTTTAGTGTTATTTGTCAGCTGTCCTAAGATGTTAAGGATATAGGGCAGGGTCTAGAACATATCAGGCCCAAACTCTCCCTAGAAGCCAAGATGACCAAATTGAGGCTGTCCATAAGTCTCCTTGAACTTCATTTGTGAAACTTAATAAAGACAAACCTTATTTTGCTGTCATAGATGTATACAAGACAAATTTTCAGAAAGCACAACATTTGTCTAGTGAAGTCTAGAAATTGCTCATACCAAGAAGAAAATGAACTGCTATATAGGTGTATGCATAGGATATATGATTCTGCAACAGAGTTGGATTTAAATGGCACCTTTGTAGAAATATCTTTTTTCATTTCTTTTTTAAGGCTGGTATGAGTCTAAGGAAAGTAAACCGCCATGTGGATTTCCCAGTAGTTTTGGACTTGGCTCCATTTTGTTCTGCTTCTTGCAAGGTATGTCACAGTAATACTAGAAGATGATGCTTCAAAGATATTTTGGTCAGCAATTCTGTAGCTTTTGTTTTCAAACAAAGTCCATGAATATCTCTTTTAATATATTCTTTATTGTAATTCACTATACATAAATACATATCACAACATTCTAAAAAAAATTCTAAAACAAACATACAATACTAATCATACATAAATACTTCTTATATATTATCATCAAATCAAAGTCATCATTATATCAAACATACAATACTTATCATATATAAATCTAATTTTATAGTCTGCTTGGAAGATTTAATGAACTCACCATTCTTTCTACCAGTGAACTAACCTTCTTTCTATATAAACTTCACTTCATCACAGTCTTACTTCCCATTCACTTACTTTCACTTTTTGAACTCTATTTAATCTCGGTTTTTATACCTAGATGTCCCTTCTCATCTTTACTCTCCTATCTTTCCTCATTCATTTCTTTCAACTAACTCCCGTCCTATCCTTTCTCACTCTTCCCCTCTTTCTCTCCTTCTTCCACTCTACCTTTCTCCCACTTTCCCTCTTCTCTCATACCTCCCTTTATCTCTCCCATTTCTCCTTACTACAGCCTTCTCCTATCTTCTTTCCAACTCTTCACATGTACTCATACCTTCTATCACTTACTGTACCTTCTTTCATATTCTCATCCTTACACACCTCGACTTCCTCCCTTGACTCCTCTGGTTCATAAAAACAAAACTTCCATGACTTCCTTGCTATTCCTATTTCCTATCCAATCAACCCAATCTCTATAATCATTTTCTATAAATCTTACTTACTTACCCCTCAAAAAGGAAAGGAAACAGCAAAAAGGAGTACCGGTAGTAGTAAAATAAATCCTATCTAATTTATCATCCTATTTTACTTATATTGGGAACCCTGTCACTGCAATTTCTCCCCACTTCTTTTCAAGAAAATCCATTACAACCTCCAATCTTTATTTATTTTGTCTATTTTTAATAATTTTGTTAATTTATCCATTTCTATTGCCTCATATACTTTGTATAACCAGTCATCTTCCTCAACATTAGGAGGAACTTCCTGACAGTGAAAGCTGTTTGACAGTGGAACACACTCCCTCGGAGAGTGGTGGAGTCTCCTTCTTTGGAGTTCTTTAAACAGAGGCTGGATGGCCATCTGTTGGGGATGGTTTGATTTTGAGTTCCTGCATGGCAGGGGGTTGGACTGGATGGCCCTTGTCGTCTCTTCCAACTCTATGATTTTATGATTCTAGCATGTCTTTGCTTTTCTATTTTTGATCAAAGGCTATTCTCGCTGTTGTAATCAAGTAAAATAGGAGTTTTCCATATGTATTTTCAAGTTCTTCCTCCATAATGTCTAATCAATAAAATTCAGGAGACAGTTGGAGATTTATTCCTAATATAGTGCTTATTACCACATTGACTGTTGGCCAAAATCTTTTAGCCAATTTGCAGGTCCACCAGCAATGTTGAAAAGACCCCTGACTTTCTTCACATTTCCAACAGCTACTCTCCATTTTTTTGTATAACTTTGCAGTTTTTTCAGGGGTCATTACCATCGGTAGAACATCTTATACACGTTTTCTTGTAATTTATATGACACTGAATATTTTATTCCTTTCTTCCATATTTTTTCCCATTGGGTTAAAAGAATTGGGTGACTGAAATTTCTAGCCCACAAAATCATTTGATCTTTTATAACTTCTTCTTCCATCCCAATACTCAATAACGCTTTATAAATTCTAGAATTTTACCTGCAGTATCCCACAATATTTTCCCTAATTCAGTTTTTTCTTTTAATATTCCTCTTGTTCTATCATCTATTTTATATTTTTCATATATCTGTCTGTATATATACCATTGGAAGTTTATCCCTTTATATACTAGTTCTAATTGAGATTTTATTATGTAACTTCCCTCATGTTCCTTCAGAATATCTTCATATGTTAACCAATTATTTGATTTTTTTAATTTAATGCTTCCAATGGAGAAACCCATAACGGTGTCTGGGGAGCTATCCTATACTTATGGTATATTTCTTCCATATTTTTAACAATGATTGTCTTACACAGTGGTTACTAAAATCTTTATTAATTTGATCCTTATCATATCTCAAATACTCATGCCAGCCAAATCACAGACCATTACCTTCTAGCTCCAACACTTTTTTGTCATCTAATTATATCCATGTTTTTATCCAGGTTAAGCAGCTAGCTTCAAAATAAAGTTGTAAATTTGGAACTCCCAACCCCCTCTCTCCTGAATATCCTGAAGTATTTTCATTTTCACCCTAGGCTTTCCCCCACTTCATAGAAATTTGGAAATATCTCTGTACCATTCTTTAAAGGGAGCTACTGTCATAATAACTGGAATAATCTGAAAGAGAAATTATATTCATGGCAGTGCAGAGATTTTAATAGTAGCAACTTTGTCTAATAAAAATAGGTTTAATTTCCTCCATCTTACCAAATCATTTTTAATTTGGGACCAAATCTTTTTATAGTTGTTCTCATATACAGTAATTCTGAGCTTTTATTCATTATAGTAAGACCCAAATATTGCACTTTTTTCTCTAATTTAAGCCTGATTTCTTCTCAATTTCTTGCTCATCAGTTTTAGATCAATCTTCCCCAATTATAACTGTTTTTCCATATTTAAAGTAAATATGAAAATGAATATTTTAATACCATGCTCTTGAGCCAGACTTTTGCATTACATAGAGTCTCATCAGTCTGTCAAGACAGTGATACTTATTTTATTTAGTTATGCAAAAATGTTTATCTCGCTTTTCTTTGGTTTATGTGCAGCTCAGGATGGCTAACAGCAGTTAGAAGGAATAAAAAACAATAAAATTATAAAATACAAGAATGCATATACTATGAATACAGTATTATATAAAACTCAAGAAGCAAGTCCTGCCCCAACAGGAATGTCAGTGCCATACTACGAAATGCAGTCAGACAGGCTGTTAACATAAGGGCAAAAAGTTCCAAGTTTTTTGTGTGGCAATTATGAGGGCCCCTTTTCTTGTTCTCATCACCCTTTTATCCAGAAATACTGGCTTAGTAATAGGTAAGAAGTTCTCTTGCTAAATTAAAATATTTACTGGGCTACATTTCACTTCTTTTAATGGTCAAAGCTCATAAAGCTAGTGAATTCTCTTTGTTGGCTTTATTCCTTAACAGGATTACAGGGAACATGGTCCAATAATACATAGGAGGGCTTTGTTTGTGCCTGAATCCATTTGCCAGATTCATTGTAAAGAAATCATATTTTTACTCTCTCTTCTTGTTTTTCTTGGTTTGCAAATAAGAATGTGATGGAAAGTGGGAAAGTTCTCTATGCTCTTTATGGAATAGTGGAGCATAGTGGGTCAATGCGAGGAGGTCACTATGCAGCATATGTGAAAGTCAGGACACCACCAAAAAGGCTTTTGGAACACATTTCTAGCAACAAAAATGTTCAAGGTAGGTACCTAAGGAAAATGTTACATTATTGGATCAAACACATCTGGTTCTTCTCAGTAGTGTAAATTTTTGCCTTTTCAATTTTACATATTGTGTCATGAACAGCAGAGAGGAAAGCATTACTTTTAAGAACACTTAGCTCACCTTTTTCCAAGTAAAGGAGGGTCAAGACTTTTTCAGAGCAGCACTACAAGTGGTTCTGTTTTATTTTAAACATATTTTAAATCATGTTTATATGCATGCCATTGTGAGATCTCATGATAAAGGGTAAAGTATAAGCATTTAAACAAATAGAGTATGATATATATTTTCACATTTTTTCAGTACTTTAAAAAAGTATCCAGCTAATTGTGCTATTAATGTGGACACTTTTCTGGTGTAATATTAGAAGTAATAAATGAGGGGAAATTGCTGTTTGTGTAATAAGGGTTTGTTGTGTAAACACCTTTGTTTGCACCACTCCTCCAACTACTCCCCCTTGCCTCCCTGTCCCAAAATCAACTGTTGGAGATATCTAACAAACATGGCACCTTTGGAGGAATAGTTCAGAGGACACTAGTTAGCGTTAGGAAGCAGTCAGAGAAGCATTACCATAAGCACTGTCCTTGATTCATAGTGTCTTTTTACTGGGGCAGTGTCATGCCCATCTGTAAAACCTCCCAACAGGGTAGAGCTGAGATGTAAAAGCAAACTCTGAAGTGAATTTAATCCAGTACTATAGTTGCTTCTGAATCTTAATAGTTGTTTACTTGGTTGTATTGTTTTCTTTCCTGATCTTTTGTTGAGATTAATGAATAATGGTGTTGTGTTGCAGGTTTAAAAGAATCAGGAGGAGCATCTGCAGGACAGTGGGTGTTTGTCAGTGATACCCATGTACAAGCAGTTCCTGAATCAAGAGTCTTAAATTCACAAGCTTATTTACTTTTCTATGAAAGAATGTAGTAGTTACAATCAGTACTGAAGTCATGAAATTGACCTGTCATTTAAACTTGCAAGAAAATGGCAGTATGTGTAAATCTTGTGCCTTCATATGCTCTTGAATATAAAATTCATGATTAGTTATTACTTTAAAACTATGGCTTGCATCCAGAAAAGCCAAAGTCTGCACAGAGCACTTTGATGCATGCCCACATTCTGCTGGCCAACTCTGCTGACTGGTAACCACCTACTGTACAAAAATGGGTTCTGCTAAAAAATGCTCTAAGCTTCAGGTTAGTTTGTGAAGGCTGTGGGGAGTTGCCACCAAAAGGAGGCCCTAATAATCCCCTATGTGTGAGTGGGGCAATTTTGTTTTTCTGAATCCAAGACCAAGTGTTTATTTTGTAAATCCCCAGAATTCATTTGAAATAACATGCTCTGAATCTGATATTACAGTATGAGCAGGAAAAATTAACATTAAAAATATCTTACCAAAAATGATCTTGGTAAAACTGAGTAGTGCCTAAATTTTCTTGTTGACTGGTGCATACTGATACTTGCATATCATAGCTGGTCGGCATGTGGATTTTCTTGAATGTATTAGATAAAGTTATACGTTCAATAAATGGAGGAAGGAAACAAAATGGTTGCTAGACAAAGTTATGAACCAATTCATATATTAAAAAAAGACACATGGCACAGCTCTCTCATTACTGAATCACTTCAGAATGTATGTGGCATTTTCCACGTTTGAATATGCTTTCCTCTAAACCAAATGTTGCAACATGTGGAAATGTTATTGCCTAAGGGAGCAAGCTAATATAGAAACGTTCTGCCTGATCTACTTTCTACATGCAGAAAGTTAGCATGGCAGTGTATTCTAACAAGCATTCCCTTGCACTCTGATGGTGGCACAGACCTTGGATGATTGTACCACCTAACTTTTTTGTGATTTGCTCAGATGTGTCTAAATCGATTGGCAAATTAGTGCACACTTTCTAACAGTACTTGATAATTGTTTGTCATTCTCTATGACTGATAGAATGTAAATCTCAGTCTGCAGAGCAAATATCAAATGTGCTGATTTATTTCACACCTGAAATTTGGAGTTAAATACTATATAACATTGACTGATTCTACATTTTCCAGAAGAACTCAACCTTTATATAATTTTATTATTTACAGAATATACATTATGTGCTTTATTTCAGTGCTTATGTATTAAAAATAGGAGTGGAGGTATACTAATGGTTATAATCAGTGACTCTTAAAATAACTGGTTCTACTTTTTCATTTGCTTATTTTCAATATTTTTATTTATGTATACAGTACAGAACTATATGTGCTACCCCACTCCCATGACAGTGTGACACTTGAAACACATACCCTGTGTCACATATCAAGCTGTTTTTAGAACTTAAGAGTATTTCTCAAAGGAAACTTTTATCCTATATCGGTTGCAGCTATTTAGTATGGGAAGGATCAAGGGTCCCAGTTTGCACTATATGTCTTTGTACTCAAATAGGCTTTTAAATTGTAGCCATTGGCTTAGAGCCGGGGTCGGCAACCTACGGCCCCCGGGACGGTTCCGGCCCAGGACGCCGGACTTACCGGCCCAGGCGGGCCGCTGCCACCGCCGCAGCACCTCCGCCGCCTGTATTTGTTGGCGTGCGACTGCGCGCGCCGCGGCTGGCATTTTTTCTCCAAAATGGCGGCCGCGACGTGTTTGCGCATGCGCAGGATTTGCGCATGCGCAGGATTTGTGCATGCGCAACGCGGCGCGGCCGGCATTTTGGAGAAAAAAAATATGGCCATGGCGTGCGCTGTCCTGCGCCGACAAAGCGGGCATTGGCGGAGGCAGCGGCGGTGGCAGCAGAGGCAGAGGCGCCGCCTCCGCCGCCGCCTCTGGCTCCGCCGCCGCCTCCGCTGCCGTCTCTGGCTCTGCCGGTGCCTCCGCCTCCGCCGCTGCGCCCGCTTTCATCTGCGCAGGACGCGGCTGGCATTTTGGACTCCAAAATGCCAGCCGCGTCGCGTTTGCACATGCGCAGGATTTGCGCATGCGCAAACGCAACGCGGCCGGCATTTTGGAGTCCAAAATGCTGGCCGCGTCCCGCGCTGACGAAAGCGGACGCAGCGGCGGTGGAGCCAGAGGCGGCGGCGGCGGCAGGGGTCCGCCTGGGTCGGTAAGGGGACTCGTGGGGGGCGCATGCGTCAGTGGAGGGTGCGCGCGCGCGCCGCCATTCCCCCCCACCTTGGCCCAGCCAAAAAGGTTGCCGGTCCCTGGCTTAGAGCCAGCAATAAACACATAAAAAGAGGTTAGTGGAAGTGGACTTTCTAGCTGTTCCTGACAGACAGCCCTCCTTCCAGAGTCCTCTTCCCAAAGGTCCAGGGATTCTTCTAAGTCAGGGGTTGGGAACCTACGGCCCCCGGGCCAGTTCTGGCCCAGGACGCCGGACTTACCGGCCCAGGTGGACCCCTGCCGCCGCGGCACCTCCGCCACCTGTATTTGTCAGCGCGCGACTGCGCGTGCCGCGGCCGGCATTTTTTCCTCCAAAATGGCGGCCGCGTCCTGCGCTGACGAAAGCGGGCGCAGCGGTGGCGGCGGCGGCGGCAGAGCCAGAGGCGGCGGCGGCAGGGGTCCGTCTTGGTCGGTAAGGGGACTCGTGGGGGGGCGTGCACATGCGCCGCCATTCCCCCCCGCCCCTTCGCCCAGCCGAGACCTGGGCTAGTGGAGACCGGCCCAGGTCTCAAAAAGGTTGCCAGTCCCTGGCTTAGAGCCAGCAATAAACACATAAAAAGAGGTTAGTGGAAGTGGACTTTCTAGCTCTTCCTGACAGACAGCCCTCCTTCCAGAGTCCTCTTCCCAAAGGTCCAGGGATTCTTCTAAGTCAGGGGTCGGCAACCTACGGCCCCTGGGCCGGTTCCCGCCCAGGACGCCGGACTTACCGGCCCAGGCGGACCCCTGCCGCCGCCGCCGTGGCACCTCTGCCACCTGTATTTGTCGGCGCGCGACTGCGCGTGCCGCGGCCGGCATTTTTCTCCAAAATGGCGGCCGCACCGCGTTTGCGCATGCGCAGGCTTTTCGCATGCGCAAACGCGTCACGGCCGGCATTTTGTAGAAAAAATGCCGGCCGCGGCGCGCGCTGTCCTGCGCCGACAAAAGCGGGCATTGGCGGAGGCGGCGGCGGTGGCGGCAGAGGCAGAGGCGCTGCCTCCGCCCCCTCCGCCGCCGCCTCTGGCTCCACCGCCGCCTCCGCTGCCGTCTCTGGCTCCGCCGCCGCCTCTGCCGCCGTCTCTGGCTCCGCTGGTGCCTCCGCCTCTGCCGCTGCGCCCGCTTTCGTCAGCGCAGGACGCGGTCGGCATTTTGGTCTCCAAAATGCCGGCCGCATCGCGTTTGCGCATGCACAGGATTTGCGTATGTGCAAACATGACGCGGCCTGCATTTTGGTCTCCAAAATGCCGGCCGCGTCGCGTTTACGGATGCGCAAATCCTGTGCATGCGCAAACGCGACGCGGCCGGCATTTTGGTCTCCAAAATGCCAGCCGCGTCCCGCGCTGACGAAAGCAGGCGCAGCGGTGGCGGCGGCGCCAGAGGCGGCAGCGGCAGGGGTCCGCCTGGGTCGGTAAGGGAACTCGTGGGGGGGCGCGCGCGTCAGTGGAGGGTGCACGCCGCCATTCCCCCCCCCTTGGCCCAGCCGAGACCTGGGCTAGTGGAGACCAGCCCAGGTCTCAAAAAGGTTGCCGGTCCCTGTTCTACGTGGTAGAATGGGCTCTCATGTTAAGATGTGTGGGGAATCCCCTGAAAATTGGAGATGAGATGGAAGGTACATCTAGATTTTCAGGGCCTCCACCAGGCCCATACTGTAACGTACCTCACTCAAAAGGATTCCTGGACGTGAGGAGAGGGGGCTGTTGTGGGAGGAGAAAGTGGTAAAGATAGCTTCTACTAGTTGCCCTGATTTCATTATTTTTGGATCCAATTCATAAATGAATGTGGTGGCACAAGCAGACCTTTTCCTGATGTTCCTTTGGTTTTTCTTTGGCAGTGGTATGAGAGGAGGTGTGTACATATGTGTCATGCACAAGTGCATCCACTTGTAGCTTCCTGGCCTAACACAGCAGTAAATGGAAATGGAACTGTGTAAATCCAGCTGCATTGCTCACTTACACCTACATTAATTTCAGTAAAAACAGTAAAATCTTTTGGCTCCTGAAAAGACTAAAACGCTTTATTTTACATAAACCTCCTTGGGTTGATATGTTTCTGCAGTCTACAAAAATGTATGCCAAATAAAACTTGGTTTGTTATTGCTACTTTTAAAAAGAATGGGTCTTATTAAGCAATTTTAAAAAATTAGACCACAGGATCATAGGATTCAAATCTGCATGACAATTGCATATATCTATATATACAATTTTAGATATAATTAGAATGCATTTAAATTTCTTAGATGGCAAATTACTATCCTGACCAAATCAGCCTCAATAAAATTACTTCTAGCCAAATCAGTCTTAATATAATACATTCTTCCATTAATTTGCTCCCCATCCCAAACACTAATTCCTCTTCAATTTACAGTAATTCTGAGTGGCTGGGAACAAATGTTTTTTTTAAAAAGTCACAAAAGAATTACTGTTATTTTTTACATGGACAATTTTACAAACCCATTCCCACAAAACAGCACATTATGCTGCCAAAAACTTAGTCCTGCAAAAACATTATTTCAAAAGCAAGCTAAGGCCAGATCAACCCTAAACCCCATTGAGCTAAAATTTCATCTTTTTCTCTTCAGTTAAATTCCCCATTCATCTATCATTACCTTCAGAAATTAAGTTTAAATTTTTTAAAAGTAATTTATAAAAACAGATGTTGGCGAAACGTCAGAAAGAAACTCTTCTAGAACATGGTCACACAGCCCAAAAAACCCATAAAAAACAATTTATAATTAAATTCAAAATGCTGGATAGATGGTGGAAGGAGGAGTGGGACAGAAAAAGTAAAATAAAAAAGAGCAAAGAAGAAGATGAATAAAATGAAAGGGAGGAAAAGAACAGACAAGATTTACAGGTGGGGAAGGTTAGAACAAGGACTGCTAAGTGAAGGAAAGTCTGGAAAGAGAAGGAGGAAGAGTGAGTTCAGGCGGGATTCACATGAATATATTTGTGTGATCTAATTCACACCTAGCATACCAGGAAAAAACAATTTGCCGCCTCTGATTTGTAAAATAGGGCACGGAGACTCCAATTTTCTTCTGACTTTCTTATCCATTTTGTTGGGGTGAGGTGCCACTCAACAAAGAAAGCTGTGCAGAGCTGCTCCTGTCCAGAGGTACAGAACTCTAATAAATGGCACTGGAATTGTAATGAAAGCCAAAGAGATAAGTGTTGTCAATTTAGAGGACAGAATTAAGTGCATTTTGATTGTCCCATGGAAAATTAATGCAAATTTAAAAGTGCTTCACAGGATCATGGCCTATGACATCAAATGGACACTCTATAATAGACCTAATGAGTTTTTTTCTATTCCTTGCTTCATAGCATGGTTCTCCCCCCCCCCCCCCCGGTAATATTTGGGGGCAAAAGCATTTTTTACCCCGTGTTTTCTTGGCAATTTCCTCATACTGCCTCCAAAGTTTCACACCAATACCTTGTTCAAATTGTCTTGGTATTAAAGTGTCCTCCACCAACATCTCCCTCAACACCGTTTATAAAACAGCCATTTTTTAGTACTCTTCTATCTTTCCTTTTTCTGGAGATCTAGCATTTTCATAAATTACTCATTGCCTCTGATATATAATTCAGCCTATAGTAATTCCATCTTCATTGTAAAATGCCTCCACTAATAAATGAAATTGTTAGGAGCACTGGTACTAAATAGTAATTCAAGTAGCACCATCTTCTGACTTGGCATTGAAACTGCATACCTTAAAACCTGCTTTTATTGGAACAGAGGCTACAAAGTATCAAAAGCAGCTAGCAATTATGCCAAAACAGAGTACTGCATAGATACTTACAAATTTGGGATGCTGGAGGACTTTGGACAAAATTTTTTGATCTAATCAGTGTTCCCAATAGGTGACCAGCCTTGCAAGAAGACTCCAAAGGGAACCATCTATACAACCCTGTTTGCTAGGTGCAAAAGCATTCTCCAGTGTACTGGATCACTCTTTTTAGATTTGAAGTGCTTGGGTGCTCCTTTCAGTTGACTGCCTACTAAACCAACCTTTTTTTTAAAAAAAACTAAAAAGCCTTTTCTGCTGTGTAATGGTTGATCTGTAACTGTGTCTGGTGTGTTAGTTTTAAAATCGGTATCAGCAACATTCTCATTGCTCAGATGAAAGTACAGTATTTTAATTTAGCTTTTTTTTAAATAAAAAAATCAACAATTTGTTTTATATATCTAAATTCTACTGCCTTCATAAAAAAATGAAAATACATTTTTCCTTCACTTGAGAGATGCAATAGTCAGACTGACTTGATGTGACAGATAATGCTGAAAGGAGCTTTAGAAATGGATTTTCTTCTATGTTTCAGCCCAAAACAGTAGGATTATATTTAATGGCAATATGTAGGCAGTTAATGAATGATATAGTGTTGCAAAGGGATTTATTATTTTCATAATGATCAGCAAGTACAAATGCAAGCAGAATTTACTTTGTATGTGGAATAAACAAAACTTGTATTTTTTTTACAAATACTTTGTATGAAATGTATAGATAATTTTCAATAGAAATAGTAGAATTGGGACAAAATATAAAAATGATTGCTAAGTATTGTGGACGCAAAGATAAAATATTACCTTTTTTTCAAAATAAAATAAAAGGTCAGTGCACATGTTTAGGAAAATGTTCTGTTTACATTTATTCAAATGAAAAATGTAAGTCTTACTTGTGAGATAAACATTTAATTATATATTTTGGATCCTTGTTCTTTGTCCTGGCTGGCTCTGTTATATAAATAATGGGGGGTTGCAGACTGCCAGAAATAGTGCAAATTGAGTCCACTTTTAGGGTTAGGGTTAGGGTGAGGGAATCATGGGAACTGTATTTTATTGTGGCACCAGAGCTCTCTGACAGAGAAGGCTCAATGTCTCAAAAAAACAACAACAATTCCCATGATTCCCTAGCACTAACCCTAAAAGTGGACTCAATTTGCACTATTTCTGGCAGTCTGTAACCCCCCGAAGTTAACCAAATGTATATTAATTTTGGCTAGGAAGTGGCTTATTTTGGGCTGGTGGTTAATATAGCTATGTTGTTACAGTATCCCTATAGAAATTTAAAATAATAATAATAATTCAGACCACAAATAATGTGGTGCATGTTCTACTGTATTCATGTGGGGGCAGCGAATTCTGCCCTGCATAACTGGGGTGAGGGCAGGGGTCAACTGAAGAATAGCAAGTTTTTCTTCTTAGGTCTAGCCACTGGAGCCATTGGTTTTATTTATAGATTTTACAGAAAAGAAATTGAGGGAATAACTTGAGCTAGGTCCATTTCAGAGGTAAGACTTGAATCTGCAGTTGCTGTCCTTGGTTGGAATCATAGATCTGGAAGAGACCTCAAGGGCCATCCAGGCCAATCCCCCAGCCATGCAGGAACTCACAATCAAAGCACTCCCTGTGACAGATGCCCATCCAGCCCCAGTTTAAAAGCTTTCTAAGAAGGAGACTCCATCACTCTTAGAGGCAGCGTATCCTACTGTCAAACAGCTACCACTTTATTGGTAGAATGGTTCATACTACAGTACTTTTATGTAGCATCCACTGTCCCTGAGGAAGTATTTCAAGTTCTTTTCTGACTTGTCCTCCTTTGTCTTTTTCACACTTAATTTACAGTGGTCCTTTTGCAATAAAACATAATTGCAGCACCATCTTGCCCTTGATAGTAAAAAGGCAAAGTACTGTTGAGGGTTTTCAGCACACTTCTGCCTTCAGCACACTCAGCCATGGAAATGGGACATTTTAGTCATCCAGTCACATCTTGTTGCAGCATTTATACATAATTTGAATTACAAGGTAGGAATTTTATTGACAGTTGCTGGAATCCTGCTGGTGACATACACAGACATTATGCCTGCATATATACTTTTTTATGGTTTTTGCAAAGGAGGCATTCAGTCCCTCCTTCATTCAACACACAGTCTTCCTTCCTGCTGTTGACATCCCTTCCATGGCCATTATTTAATGGTTGTTGGAGGACAAGTGTGGCCATGGAGTATCTCTCTGCAACAAGAGACATGGGTCCAAAACACATTGCAGAAATAACCCAGTTTGAGCCTGCTTTCACTCCCTGACTCGATGCTAGGGAATTCTAGGAGCTGTAGTTTTGTGAGACATTTAGCCTTCCCTGTAAGAGAGATCTGGTGCCACAATAAACTTCAATTCCCTCAGTTCCCTTGCAATGAGCCAGGGCAGTGAAAGCGGTCTCAAACTGGGTTATTTCTGCAGTGTGTTTTGGACCATAGCAGTGATGGTGTCCTCATGGGGCTTCCCTGCAGGGGCTCCAGCCAGCAAATGGTTCTTGATTTGGCTACAGAAGCATATTCACAGAGGAATATCCCAGGCTTCTGTTTGCCCACTAAATGGTTGCATGCAGGTGGACTGGAGGGCAGAGGACATGAAGGGGCAGCTGTTGGAGCTTTATGCTTGGCAAGCACCAGGCAGGATCTTGGCCGCTCTCAAATAAAAAGTTGCAAACAGTTCCCCCACATTCCTGCCGTTTACTATGTACAGACAAAAACAGTTGGGGGAAAATTATTCCATATGGTCCAAATACAGTATTGACAGGAATAGCAATATATATGTGTGTGTATGGAGGGGTATTGTTTCCTGTCAATCATATATATATATATATATATATATAGAGAGAGAGAGAGAGAGAGAGAGAGCGCCATTGGTGGGTATTGTTTCCTGTTCATACTGTATTTGGACCAAAAAAGTTGTATGTCCTTTCCCCACAAACCATGATGCTAGAAAGCAGAAGCAGCATCCTCTTATTGTCAATAGACTGGCCTTACTGAGGGAAAGTCCATTTAGGCTTTGTGTATTTAAATATGATTTAAAATTTAAAATATATATAATTTTAATTCTGCTAGCTGTTTGTGTCACAATATGGGAATTGGGATTTATGGGTAACACTAGTCCAAAACACATTCCTGAGGATTCTGCATGAATCCTTAGGAATGAATCCTGAGTGGGAGGAGTGTGACGTCACTGCCGCTTAAGGAGAGACGCCAGTAGTCTAAGTGCGAGTGCGCATGCGCCACCGGCTGCGGCAGCCAGCACGGACTCCTCGCAAACGGAAAGAGGAGGGCGTCATGCCTTTACTAAAAATGGCACCCGGAGAAACGCTTTAATATAAGCCCTAAACAAAGATGCCGCTTCATCCAGCTTTTTTTTTTTAAGTGACTATATTAAAAGGGCAGTAAAAAAGGACTCATTCCCCTATTAGGAGCATAAGGGCCCTGAATGCTCTTTCAATCCTGCCACCCAGGTATAAGCCATTCCTGCTTTCACAGCAAATTTCCTCTTTCCTACAGGCGCAGTGAGGCAATCCCTCAACATATTTCGTACTGCAACTCCCACTAGCCGCATCCTGCTCAGCCAGTGCTCAGGGGTGCTACGAATTACCCCCAAGCCTTGCCCTAAGCGTAATGGTTCGCTCCCTCCCCCATCTTCCCCTTCCCTCTATCGAATTTGTGTATTGCCCTTATCAAAGATGGCGGACGGGCTCAGAAGGTAAGTCTTCTGTCCCTTCCGGACCTCAATGACGCAGTTGTTCTTCCGGGGCAGGGCCAGCAGGCGCCATTTTGTGTGGTTCGCGAAAAGGCGACCGGGGAGACCGAGGCAGCCGCAGCGCCGCCAGTTAGGGAGGGAGGAACCGGTCGGCGACGGTGAGTAACGGTTCCCGCGGAGGCCTCAGAGCACAGCCGGGGGGCAGGCGAGGCTTCCCTCCGCCGGATAAAGCGCTCGGAGGGCTGGGCGGTGTTGCCCGAAGGGGTGGGGTGAGGGGAGAGGCCGCAGACGGTGCTGGGGCTTGAAGAATGGCCGCGGAAGGCGTGAGGGTGTGACTCCTCCCCCACCGCCACTTGCTGAGGGCTACTCCTAGTAACGGCCGGGGGCAGACCCCTTCGTGGCCCCCACAGGCCCCTTTGTGCGCATGCGCCGCTGTGGTCGCCTGAGTGTCGAGTTGGGATGGGGCCCGTGAGGAAACCGTGGTGCGCATGCGCCGCTGCCCTCCAGGTTCGGAGGGATAAAGCCCGTCGCCGGGAGGGTTATGGCGCAGAGCAAAGGACGCAACGCTGGCCAGGGGCTGAATGGAGGCGGCTTACTCCTCCACCTGTGTGGCCTTACGTTGCGAGAACATCTCAGCTTCGACACACAACGTTTCTTCCCCGGAGAGGTTTCTCAAAGTCTTACCACTTTATATGTCCCTCACTCCACCAAAGGCTTCTCGAGGAAGTAGGCTCAAGTCTAGGAGAGCTGCTGCCGCCAACCTCTGTCTTTCAGTCTGTAGAGAGCCCTTGGGGCCCCGTTGAGACTCACTGAAAGAAAGAAGTTGGCAGCAGGAGCTTTCCCAGACTTGAGCCTACTTTCTCAGATGCGTTTAGTGGAATGGACTTGCTTAGTGGACTTCATGTCCATACACAAAGGATTTTGAATTTGAATTGACATTCTCACCATACCAATGGCATATATATGTCTGTCCCTGGTTTCCACTTCACTAAATGCATCAGAAGAAGTAGGCTTAGGTCTAGGAAAGCTCACGCTACCAACTTCTTTCTTTCATTGAGTGTCAGAAGTGCTACAAAATCTCTACATACTGATTCTGCAGACTAACATCGCTATACCTTGGAATTCAGTCTTTCAGTGAATCTCAAAGGTGTTGCAAGATTCCTTTGCAGACTGATTTTCCAAATTAACACAGCTATATTTTTGTGTCCTTTCCATGTTATTTATGTCTCTGGTATCAAATTTTCTATTACAGAAGTCATCCCCAGGAGTATATCTGTTTCATTAATTGAGGTATACTTCTAACTGTAACCTTTGCATACTTATTTTACAGACTAACACGCCGTTTGAATTATTATTATGGCTCGCCTTGGTTAACTCACCTGGTTCTAGGTGTGTTTTATTCAAAAGTAAGCTGTATTGAATTTACTAGGGCTTATTTCTGAGGAAATGTGTGGAAAATGGCAACCTTAGCCAAAGAGTCCTGTGAACATTCCCACGCACAGACTGCTTATGTATATATTTACATATAAACATTTGTGTGTGTTTGTGTATGCACATATGCACTTGCACATACACATATAAGCAGGCTGTGGGAAGGTTCATAGGACTGTCTGTGCAAGAAACATAAAAGCTATGAGTAGTTGAAAAAATGACCTGAAGAGATTCCCTTCTGTATACTGTGTATGCATAAACAAGGAACAGTCCATTTAGGTATATTGGTGAGAGCCAGTTTGGTGTAGTGGTTTGAGTGTTGGACTACAACCCTGGAGACCAGGGTTTGATTCCCCACTCAGCCATGAAACCCACTGGGTGACTTTGAGCAGGTCACACTCTCTTAGCCTCCTCAGGGGAAGGCGATGGCAAACGTACTCTGAACAAATTTTTCCAAGAAAACCCCATGACAGGTTTGCCTTACATAGGAAATGACTTGAAGGCGCACAACAACAACAACATTTCTGAATAAACGTGCATAATGGCAATCTTAGTCAAAGAGTCCTATGAACCACGCACAGTCTATTTTCTATGTGCCTGGACTTTCCACTCTACCCCATGGATCTATGACAGCTCATGCTATCAACTTTTCTCTTTCAGTTAGTATCAAAGGTGCTACAATATTCCTTTGCAGGCTGATTAGTCAGAGAGGTGGTGGTTGTTGCTAACTGTTAACAACTGCTGTCAACTTTGACTTATGGCGACCCTATGAAAGAGAGGCCTCCAAGTCACCCTGTCATCAGGTCTTGCAGACTCAGAGCTGTGCTCTCCCTGATAGAGTCAGATAGCACCACTGTCCTAGTCAGGTCACTCCATGATTCTGAGGAAGTAGACCAAGTCTACAAAAGCTTATGCTGCAACTTTTGCACAGTTAGTCAAAGGTGATGCATAATCTGTTTTCAGAATGAAATCCCAATTAAGGCACTGGCAAGGAAGAGCAGCTCTCTACACAGCATAGTTAGCAGCTTATAAGAAGGATCAAGTTGAGTGTTTGAGGGGGACAGAATCCTGAACTAGATGATAGATCATTTGATAGATTTGACAGGAGTGTTCTTATATGTATTTATCTTTAAAGGGAGAGTAGTAATTCTGATTGCCAACAACGCACATTGGTATCTCACTGGACGGTTGTACAGAGTTGCAGAATCTCAATAGGCTATAGCTGTACAGTTTTTCATCCCTTGTATCAAGTGAGTGATAACTACACTTCTAGGGCGTTATACTGAATTGGTTGTAATGTATGTTTCCATATTTATAAAAAAACACTTGCCCAATTACTTGTGTGTGGATATTTCCTTTCACAAGCTAGGTGTTTGGCACATGATTATTTCTGTGTGCAGATAGGAATTTAATAATTTTTGAGGGCCATTAACCTTTATAGACCTACCTGCTGAGATGTTGTTGGGTAGAAACAAATACTACCATATTTTATGGCATATAAGATGACTTTTTAACCCCGGAAAAGGGTCTCAAAAGTCGGGGGTTGTCTTGTACGCTGGGTGGAGGAGGAGGAGGACAAGGGGAGAATGAGAAGTAGAAGGAAGCCAGGCGAAGGAGGAGGAGGATGAGGACAAGGGGAGGAGAAAGAAGCCAGGGAGAGGATGAGGACAAGGGGAGAAAGAGAAGGAAGCCAGGGAGAGGAGGAGGAGGGGAGAAGGAGAAGGAAACAAGGGAGAGGAGGCGGAGGAGGGGAGAAGGAGGCCAGTTCTACAGTATGGATATAACCTGAATCTGTACTGCAGAAATAATGCAGTTTGACACTGCTTTAACTGCCATGGCTCCATCCTATGGACTCTTAGGATCTGCAGTTTGCTTTGTGGTACCAGAGCTCTCTGACAGAAAAAGGCTAAATATCTCACAAAACTGCAAATCCCAGAATTCCATAGCCTTGAGCCAGGGCAGTTAAAGCAATGTCAAACTGCTTTAATAAATTACTGCAATGCAGATACAACCAAAGTTGATGTGTTGCTTGGGCATGGCTTCTTTAACAAATAATTCTGCACAATGTGTGTGAGAGAGAGAGTGTGTACCCTTAACTTGGAGGTTATATGTATATGTTGTGTGTCTTCAAATTGTTCCTGACTTATGGTGATCATAGGGTTTTCTTGGCAAGATTCGCTCAGAGGAGGTTTGCCGTTGCCTTCCCCTGAGGCTGAGAGTCTGTGACTTGTCCAAGTTCACCCAGTGGGTTTCATGGCAGAGTGGGGAATCAAACCCAGGTCTCCAGAGTGGTAGTCCAACCCTCAAACCACTACACCATGCTGGCTCCTATCCCCATGAACTACCTATGAAACAATTGCAGACTTTTTTGTTGTTCTTGTGTGTCTTCAAGTCCTTTCTGACTTATGGCGACCCTAAGGCAACCTTATCATGGGGTTTTCTTGGCATGTTTCTTCAAATGGGGGTTGCCATTACCATCCTCTGAGGCTGAGAGTGTGTGACATGCCCAGGGTCACTTACTTGGCTGCAAATTGTACATACCCCAGAATGCATCACCTGGTATATTGGCAGTCCTTCCTCCCAACACTTTCTCATTTCCCTCCAACCATCTCATAGCTGGGAAATGGAAATAATTTTTAAAGCAGCATTTATGGTAAATCAGGACTATTTTTGAAAAAGTAAGGTCCAAAACACACTGCAGAAATAAATGCTAGGGAACATGGAAGCTGTAGTTTGTTGTGTTTATAAGTGACAGTTTTCCTGCTAAGTACCTGCATGTCATAAGCATCTGAATTAAAATTACCATATTGAAATCAAATCTGATTTTTTAAAAAAAATATATTTGGTGTGCATTGGAAGAGGGGTCTTATACGGTGAGTATACCCCAAACGATATTTTAACTGGGAAAGTTGGGGGTCATCTTATACGCTGGAAAATACAGTATATACTCCAGCCCAGAGGCATTCAAGGCATCCTCGTGAATGCTTTATAGCAGGGGTAGGCAATCTTTTTGAGCCGGGGGCTGGGATGCTGTCCCTCAGACAATGGGGGGGGGCGAAGCACCAAAAATAAATAAATAAAAATTTAAAAAATGCATGCACACTCTCTCAGCCCCAGAAAAGCCATGGCAAAACCCCAGTGGAGATTTTGCCAAGAAAACCCCAAGAACAAGTAATAACAACAATAATCAATATTATCATGGTGGGCAGCGGCCGCATCCAGCCCCTGGGCCTTAGGTTGCCTACCCCTGCTTTATTGTGTAATTTTCATTTTCATCCAGTGCTTCTCAAGTAAGGATGTAACAGAGGAATACCTGTTGGAGAATCAATGACTGTTTTGTATTATGGGTCTTTGCAGACTGCTAGAAATAGTGCACATTGAGTTCACTTTAAGGGTTAGGGTTAGGGAATCATGGGAACTGTATTTTATTGTGGCACCAGAACTCTCTGACAGAGAAGGCTCAATGTCTCAGAAAAAAAAAATTCCCATGATTCCCTAGCACTAACCCTAACCCTTAAAGTAGACTCCATTTGCACTATTTCTGGCAGTGTGCAAAGGCCCTATTTTAACTATTTTTGTGACTTTTGGTTCCTAAACAGATTCAGATATGCCCTGATTAGTTTAATAAGTGAGGTTTATTTGAAAAATTTATTACTGACAGGTTCAATCATTCATATAGGGTAGAGGAGTGCTACTCAGAGTGGTTGTCTATGAATCAGTACCAGTCTGAGCTATGGGTTGCCAATTTCTGACAGTTTTCCAGAAAAGAAAGAAATCACTGTAGTCAGTGCACACAAATATGACAGTCTCTGGTGCATGAGGGTGGGGGGTGGACCATGCCAGTCTTCCACATTAGATACCTTAAGATGCATTGGATTAGAGGAATATGCTGTGTGCATATTGCTTAATTTTTTTGAGTTTGTACTGTGTAAATATTGTACTGTCCACATCCTTCTTGCAAGGAGCTTAAGCCACCATTCATAGGATTTTTCCTGTTTTGCCCTCATATCACTTCTACGAAGTAGGTAAGACTGGAGGCATTTCTTTATTTATAAGGGGTTATGAAGGAATGAACCAAATCATTTTCCCATTCTGGCCACTACACTGATTATTCAGATACATATATAGAATATATGTAGTCCGTTGATGAACCAATGAGATCTTTGGCATTTCATAATTGTACTTAGGATTTTTGTTGTTTATGGTTGAATGCCTGAAGATCATCCCTGCATTGCAAGTGTTCCATTCTAAGGCAGCCAGGATCATATCTTTTGATTGCTCCCAAGGCAAGGGCCTGAGGTGTCTATTTCTTAAAATGTTAAACATTTGAGCATTAAGTGTCTATTTTCTACTTCTTAAAATGTTAAACATTTGAGCATTAATAACATGATTCTCCAAAAGACTAGAACTGAAATAGTGTGGCAGATTTCCTGAGATTTAGCGAAGTGAGGTGGTTAAAAGATCTAGTTCTCTGAGGCCTAAATGTCTAAAAATTGATGCTGGTCACTAGGAATCGTAATAGGTTTTTGATTCCTGTTCACAGCTTGCAGCTGGAATATTCCTGTTTATTTTAAGGTCTGACGGTGAGGCCAAGTTCTTCTCTAGCCCTTTTAAAGTGAAGATAGGTGTGGGGTTTGGTTCTGTAGTTAGAGAGGGACACCAATGAAATCAATTTGTCCAGTATATGTTGAGGGAAGTAGAAACTGAAATGGCATTAGGAGTTCAGTATGTGAATATCCTATTAATATTTGTGTGGAAGTACAGTTCGTTATCAGTTATGTGTAGTACAAATAGGCAAGAACATTATCCTGTTTAATTTACTATTATGGTATCAGTTTAGCATAGTCCTACTACGATTTGCAGCCCAAATACCCAGGAACAGTATTATACATACGTATTTGTACCATCAAACCAAGTCACAATTACATGTTGTGTCTCTTACCTGAAATGCTTGGGATCAGAAGTGCTTTGGATTTTGGATTATGGAATACCTGTATTTGCATATACATACATAATGAGATATCTTGGAAAGGGTACCCAACTCTAAAGACAGTATTCATTTATGTTTCGTATATCTGAAGATAATTTTATACAATACAGTTGCCCCTCTGGTCTAGTGGACTTGAAGTCTGCTGCTTTGCATATTCACAGAGGGGCGACCTCCATTAAAATCAATGGGGTACTCACTGCGGGTGTGCCCCCATGGGGGCGCGCCCCATTCATACCTATGGGGCTTGAATATTGGCAAGTCTCTGATTTTGTGCGGGGGTGGTGGTGGTTCGGAACAGATCCCTCATGAAAATGGAAGGCAGACTGTATTTTTAATAACTTTGTGCATGAAACAAAGTTTGTGTACCCCGAACCATCAGAAAGCAAAGGTGTCAGTATCTGCCATCCTTGAAAAAGTTTTGGTTTTTGGAACACTTTGGATTTTGGAATTCCGCATAAGGGAAACTCAGCCTGTATAATGAGATTATAGCAGTATCCTGACTTGGCTTTTAAGACAGTTGATAATTTCATCACTTTTTGTACAGAGGTATTCTTGTTGAAAATTGCATTTTAACGACATGGAGGTTTGTTCACAGAATGTGTGCAAGGGCATATTTGATAAGATTGCAACATGTTGATGGTGTTTACAGCAACCCCAAATGAGTCTTACGTTTCATCATGATCTGAGGACACATGACATATCCACTTTGCTGAAGTTAAGCAGGCCTGAGATCCATCAGTACCTGAAGAAGAGATAATCTGGGAACCTCTTCTGCTTCACCGTGAATTATAAGATGAAAGAAGGGTGGGGTATAAATATAAATAAACAAAAAGGAGATATGTTTGCAATGCTAGAAAAACATGTGTACCAAGTGAAACATTCTGATTAGTTTGCCCTCATAATATCAGTACCAGTTTGTGTGCCAGAAATATGTTTAGTGGGCTGGAGGAATTTCAAGTAAGTTAAGTCTTCAAGTGGCTTTACATACAATATCCCAGTAATTCTTCTATTGGATTCCTGTAATATAAGGGAGCATTGTTCTGACATTGAAGAGGAGCAGGGAGAGGAGAGGTGGGCATAATGACTTGCCTAAAGGTTCTTGGCTGTGAGATTTGAACCAGGGCATTCACAGTTGACCTTCTCAGCCCCTGCTGATTTCTTTGTGTTGAGTTTAAAATTTTCATAGGAAACAGTGCAATAGACCAAATATGGTATTCATTAAAATAAGGAGATTGATGTAAAATACCTTTTTTGAAGTAATTTAAAACCCTCTCATACTTGTATGCATAGGAAGGATATGGTCCCTGAGATTAAAGTGTGGGATGAATTTGCTAATTTAGATTGTACATTTCTTGGGGCAGGATGACTATGTTTCTTGCTGATGAAGTTCTGTGAGGTGCCATGTATATTGATAATACATACAGCACAAATGGACATTACCACTGCCAACCCTGCAAAGAAGCAGGGTCTAAATACCCTGAAGGCACCAGATCCCTTCTGATCTTGGAAACTAAGCAGGGTCAACCCTGGGGTTAGTATTTGGATGAGAGACCACCAATGAATACCAGGGTGGTATAGGCTATATTTCAGAGGAAGGGACTGGTAAATCTGCCTTTAGGTACTCCTTGCCTAAGAAAATCTGTGAAATTCATGGGGTTGCCATAAATAAACAGGAGACTTGAAGGCACCCATGCGCGCGCGCGCACACACACTCACTCACATATTGAACAGAATTTTTTGTTAGGAAAATAAGCGCCTTACTATTGTTTAAATATTGTATTCAGACAATTCCATGGCTTTTTATGTACATTATTTTTACGAACAATATCAACTTCCCTTGCATAGTTTGTAATTCCCTTAATATTGGTTTGGATTATTACAAGTGCTTGTATGGTCAGCCCTCCATGTTTGCAGCTTTGGCTTTTGTGGATTTGATTATTTGCAGATTTGAGTAATATGTTCTCTCTAAGAATTTCTAGGTCCTCCAGAGCAACTCTGCTGGAAATTGACCATAGAATTGCACTGGAAGACCTGGAGATTCCTAGAGAGGTATTCTCTCAAGTAAAAATAAAAATAGTGCTTTTTTATTTGCAGTTTTTCTACTTTCACAGGAGTCCTGTGCCCTTAACTTAAGCAAATGTGGAGGGACTACTGTACAGTTGCCCCTCCATTCTCATTGACTTGGGATCTGCATCCCTCGCCTATCTGCAATTGGCGAATTGAGGGGCACAAAATAGGGCTCACACCTCCATTGAAGCCTATGGGGCTTGAATATGTGCAATTTTCTGTTCTCAAGGGGGGGGCGGATTGGATCCCCTGTGAGAACGGAGGGTCGACTGTAGTTGTATTTTATTCCTACTTACAAACAGTGAAACATATCAGCACTCTCATACACATTTCTAAGCTTGCTTAACATTATATTGGCATATCTTCATTGTTACTAATTAATTTCTTGAGACATTTTTTTTAAAATAGAAAATTTTCTGCAGAAAAATCGAGCATTGGATAATTTTCCAGAAAAATTGTACCTCATGTCATTAATCACATATTGTTAATATGGGTACACATTTTTGCATCATTTGGGTCCTATATAAAATGTCTAAAATTCCCCAAAGACTTGCATTTTTACTCCTTATTGGAACTTTGTGTTGATTGGGTTTTGTGTGTTGAGTTGTTTTTTAATCATAGTACTACAACATGCTAATCTCCTTTACAAGCATTTCAGGATATGCTGAAAACTCAAAGTCACTGAAAAGGCTTCTTCTATACATTTTTGTTTTTTCTTGATAAATCCCAAAGTTCTTTGTACTACCCACTATCCGAATGTTTATTTTAGTTCTTATTCCATTCCTTCCAAAATTTCATGATGACTAATTCAAGTGTAAAATGCAGTAGGAACAGGATATCTAGTTGAAATACTTAGAAAGTAAAATAGCTCTTTATCTGACTCTAAATAACTCTTTAACTGTAGCTGTCAAAATAAGTTAAAGCAAAAATTAAATTTTTATTTATTTATTTATTTATTTACTGTACTTATACCCTGCTCTTCAGCCAAAAGTGGCCAGAGTGGCTTACAGATAGTTAATTAGACATTTCCCTGTCCTCAGGCTTACAATCTAAAAAAGACATGACACAAAAGGAGAAGAGAATGTCTGTGGGAAGGGGAACAATTCCAGCGGTTCTTCTCTCCCTCTGAAGCCTGGACCATGACAGATGGACTGGAGGGAAGGTTTTCTTCTTACTTTAGGGGCTAGTGGGTCATGATACCCAAGAGGTAGAGGGAGGCTGTGCAGATGCGGTTGATGGTGAAGCCGGAAATGATGACAGAGGCCAGGACCTGCCGGATGAAGGTGTCCACCACGGCCACAGTTGCCCATCTGGTCCTCCCATCTTCCTGTGGTTTTCCCATGGCGGCAGCTTTCTTGCGCTTATCGATGGCATCTGTGGTCATGTAGGCTATGCCGATGCCATTAACTAGCCCAGACCAAGGAGAAAGGCACGATGGCCTAGAAGAATTCGCCAACCTCATTGGCATAGCCCAGGTAGTGGAGCCAGGTGTCCCTGTAGGGGTCCTTGCTGGTGGAGCCCATGGGCTGGATCATGATAGGAAATACTTCTGGAAAGTATTTGTGCACTGAAAACATCTACATCCAAGTTTACATTTGGCCAGGATCCTACAAGTTCTTCAGCCAGTATGCTTTCATCCCATTTTGGCCAGTTGCTGAATTCTTTGTAAAAAAACCATTTATAAAAACAGTGATGGATGTTGAGGAAATGCTGCAGTGGCTTCTCTGCAATATTTTTCTTGTTGGAAGCATTATCTTGCTTAATAGTGGATGGGACAGGCCGTTGTATTAGATTAAAAAAATGTCATAAGAGACCCCTAGGCTTAAAGTACCTCTTCTTTTAAGTGGGGGGGGGGGAGGGATTGTTGTTGGGATATTTCATGTGATTTTATTGTTGTAAGCCGCCCAGATTGGGTCCCCAAGAGGCAGGATATAAATAATAATAATAATTATTATTATTATTAAACACCTGGAATCAATATCTGGGCTAGGGATTATATGAATTTTAGGCCATCAGAAGTAAACCAGGATGGGGAAGGCTGCATTTACATATGATATGTAAATATTTATGGTTAAATTGTATGTGTGTTTGTGAAGTGGAAGAATGTTGGATTGGAACCAGATTTAATTATGCTCAAAACAGACCCAAGGAAACAGTTATATGTTAGCAATAGAGCCAGTGGGGTGTAGTGATTTGAGCATTGAATTATCACTCTGGAGAGCTGGGTTCAAATCCTCACTCGGCCATGAAACCCACTGGGTGACTGTGGGCAAGTCATAGTCTCTCAGCCTCACAGAATGGCAATGGCAAACCTGAAGAAACTTGCCAAGAAACCCCTGTTTGCCTTAGGGTCACCGTTAAGTTGGAAACAACTTGAAAGCACACAACACACACATAATAACTAAGGGGTGTTGCAGACCGGCCTAAAGGGCCGGCCTGGGGCAGGGCAGCCGCATGCCGGCCACCCCAGCCCAACGCTGTCCTGAAGCCGTACGCACGGTGCACAGCATTAGGATGCCCTCCCAGCACAGCGTGTAGACACGGAAGAGCTGCAGCGCTGGCTCTTAGGGCAGCAAAAAGGAGAACTGAGGCCGCAGTGTGCAGTTGCCACGGCCCCGATCCGCGACGTAGCCCTAAAGTCCCCTAGTTTCAGTAGATCTGCTATAAGTATGACTAAATTTGAATCCAGCCACTAGTTTTCCAGTAGATCTCGGTTCAAAACACACTGCAGAAATAATCCAGTTTGAGACCACTTTAACTGCCCTGGCTCAGTGCTAGGGAATCCTGGGAATTGTAGTTTCTTTAGTTTATTGTGGCACCAGAGCTCTCTGACAGAGAAGGCTAAATGTTTCACAGAACTACAGTTCCCAGGATTCCCTCACATTGAGCCAGGGCAGTTAAAGTGGTCTCAGACTGGATTATTTCTATAGTATGTTTTGGACCCATGATAGTGATCTAGTTATACATGGATTTAGTTACTTGATTTATGTCTCATCATTCAACAGGTTTCCAATGTGACTTAGAAAAATTAAGGATTAAAGAAATAAATTAAAGCATTGCATAATTTAGTGCATAGAATATACAGACATGAAATAGCATAAAAATAAGGCACAGACAATTGACAAGTCTGAGAAAATAAAGTCTATTCCTGGTGTAGAAGTGATCAAGGTAGATGCCAGGCGAACCTCCTTAAGGCCACCACTGAGGGAAGGACTTTTCTTTAGTCACTCACTGCATTTCATTTGAGGAAGAAACCCCTTTGAAACCTTTGGTGTTAGTTGTACATAGGAATGTATATGTGCTGTTGTACTAACAGCATGCACGTAATTGCAACCCTGTGTCCTCTTTATTGTATTCCCATCAGTGTTGTGAGGCCTGCATGCATCAGGGTGTGTTGGCATTCCAGTGTGTGTGTAATATGTCTAATTATATTTTATAAATTCAGTATTGAAAGCTCCAGTTGCTACGTGACAACGGTATATGAGGGGATGCAGATGCTAAGATTTCCTAAGAAGGAAAACATTGACAGATTACAGCATGTGAAAACAAATGAGCAAAAGTGGGTTAGTGGTAGTGGTGGTGTTTTGATACTAATTGCAAGATCAACTGAGAGCTGTTTAGGAGTTTGAGGAACAGCTAGTAGAAGCAACATCTCTCATCATGAAGCCAAGAGTTGTCTGAGGAATCATCAAAATGCTTGTGCAAGCAAAAAATCCAGTGATTGGATTTGACATTTCACCTTAAAAGCCAGTCAGCCATCTATCCAGCCATCTATCCAGCAATCTATCTGGTTGTGAAGAGCCGTGACAGGGACTGCTGCAGGGTTCAGTGCCTTGTGCTGTCACCCATTGCTGTGAAGGGACTGTCCACATCATCTTTGCAGTACCTGCTTGTCAGCATCTTTGAATTCTTACTGGCTTACTGGCTTTTAAGAAGGGTTTCATGGGCATTTATATGCAGTTGTGCCACCATTGCCACAACTGCAGATATGAATATGAGACAGTTATAAGGTTGTCGAGTCTAGCTTACAATCACATGCTGTATATGTACACGTATAAGTCTAGAAATTTATGTTAAAAAATTGACCCCCAAAACCTGGGTTGGCTTATCCTTTGGTCAGTGTGAGTACTGTACCTTAATCTCTATCAGAGAAGAAACTATCCCCTTAGAGAAAGGCTCTTTTCACCCTGGAAATTGTATAAAGCAGGGGTAGGGAAAAGGGTGGCCCTTAGGCTCCCCCAGATCTCCCCCCCCCAACAACATGCCCACAGATGCACCAAAGGGGATGTGGATGGCATTTCCATCACATTTCGAGGCCCTCTAGGAGTCAAAAACAAAGTTAGTAAAAAATTGCAAAAAAATTTATTTGCCCCCAAATGCTCCAAAATATCTAATAATAATAATAATAATAATAATAATAATAATAATAATAATAATAATAATAATTTTTATTTATATCCCGCCCCTCTGCCAAGCAATCGGGGCGGCGTACAATATTTATAACAGCAAAACAAATAACATCAAAGCAAATAAATAACATCGAACAGATCCCATCCCTCCTTCCCACCCACCCCAGCCCCACCCCACAAAACAAATCAAATAAACAATATAAAACAATTGTTAAAAATATGCAGAATACAATATAAAATGGCCAATACAATTTAAATACAAATTTACATTGTTGCTGGGAAAGATGTTGTTAGGGAAGGGTCTTAAACTCTTCCCAGTAACTCCAGACGCATTCAAACCACCGGTAAGTTAGTGGGAAAGGTATTAATCCCTAACAGACGCGGGGGCGGAGCCGCTCAGGCCGCTCAGCTGGTCTTCCTGGCTGCGTGAGGGAGCAATCCTCCGCAGCCTCTGGAGTGCTGCCTCTCGCCACGTGGGTAAGGCTCTATGGGGGCCTTTTTGTAGGCCCAAGTGGTCCCGCCTACCTCTGCTGCGCCGCGCCACCGGCCGCCGGGTTCGGGAGGGTTGGAGGCCCTTTGCAGGGGAGGTGGAGCAAATCTCTCTCCCTTCTGTTGTTGCTAGGGAGATGGGGTACAGTTCCACACATTTGTGGGAGCACACAGCCAATGTAGGCACAGGAGAGGCCTTTTTTAAAAACTCAAAGCATGATGAAAATTCCCCCCTATGCTCTAGAAGTGTTAGGGGGAAGTTCTTTGGTTTGGCTTGGTTTGGTTTTTATGCAGGAGCAGGTGTGCGTTCTAGGGTCTCCTAGGGGTTAATGTGGTCTACAGTTGCCTACCCCTGATTCATAGCAACAACAGAAGGTAGGGATGCCAAGGATCAACAGACATCATCTTGTGTTTAGGTACTTTTTTACAAAAAGGGAATGGAGAAATACACCAAAAACAACTAGAAAATATCCCATTTAGGAAACTTCTTTTTTTTAAGTAAAAGGGTTAAAGGTTAAGTAGACTGAAGTTTTACAGTTATGTTGCAGTGGCAACTAGAATATCTTTGGAAATTATCTGAGCCAACATAGTTTCTAATATATGGAATACAGTAATAAAGGTGAAGAAAAGACTTAACATCTCTAGTGTAACATTAAAAAAAGACAGGTTGTGTCTTCTTTATCTGAAATGTTGGACCAGAAGCATTCTGGATTTTGTTGAACTTCAGAATACTTGTATTTGCATATATGTACATAATAAGATATATCTTGGAGATGGGACCCAAATCTAAACAATATTTATTTATGTTTAATATAAATTTGTGCCCAAAACAAAAAGTTTATGTACACTGAACTGCCAGAAAGCGAAAGGGTCACTATCTCAGCCACTCGTGAAAAAAAAAAATTTGGTTTATGGAATATTTTGGATTTAAGAATTCTAGATAAGGGACACTTAACCTGTACATGCAAATATACAGTAGGGTAGCTTTTCATCTATTCGCTGTATTTTCTGTTTCTTTCAAAGTTCATTGTTTTTAAAAAAAACCTCAAATTCTGTAGTGAACATCTGAACAAGTATAAATGTATGAATAATTGGGATGTTACGTCATTTCTATATTTTCATCCTAATGGTATCAGAAAAAAACATGCAGTTCTTTTTGGTTACATGCTGGAAACAGGATAGAAGACAGATGCTATCCAGACTTCATGCGGGGCATTAAGGACAGCTATAGTCCAATACATTTCATTCTCCAATTAACTAGCCTGGTAGATCCAACTAATCATGTATACTTGTGTACATTTTATATTTGCCTAATAGCGTAGGCTGAAGTAGGCAAATTGTAGCCCACCAGATGTTGTTGGCCTGCAGTTTCTGTCATCTCTCATTGTTGGCTGTGCTCTCTCAGAGTGATGACTGTTGTCCCAACATCTACTGTGGAAGCTTAAACTGCTATAAAGTGTTCATTTAAAAAAAAAAAAAGCAGTACATGAACTTGTGAGCAATCACTTGTGGAACTGCGCTAGCACCTTTAAAAAATGTTGTTGGTTTTGTATCCATTGTTTTATTTATTGAGTCATTTCTAAGATGTATTTTATGTACCTTCAACACCTGATAATATTCCCATGGCAGTTTACATGATGATGATGATGATGATGATGGTGGTGGTGGGAATAATTAAAATAAATTCAAATAATAAATAATGTGGCAGCAGCATTGAAAGTGCAAAGGCAGACCTACTGTTGAACATAAGGAAATCAAAATAATGACAATGGAGAATGTATACAAATTCAACCTAAACGTTGAAGAAATAGAAGTAGTAAAAGAGTTCTCATACCTGGGTTCAAACGTTGATAGAAATGGGGATTGCAGTCAAGAAATAATATGATTAAAAATGTGGAGAGTGGCTATGAAAGAACTAGAAAAGATCCTAAAATGCAACGATATACAACTGAACACAAAAGTTAGCCATTGTACAAGCCATTGTTTTCCTTGTTACCATGTATGGATGTGAGAGCTGAACAGTTAAGAAAGAAGATAGGAAGAAAATCAATTCATTTGAGATGTGCTGGAGAAGAGTGTTGAGGATCCCGTGGACAGCCAAAAGGACAAATAAATGGGTCCTTTGTACTTTGGCCACATCATGGGAGGCATGGATCATTGGAAAAAATAATAATGCAGAGGGAAGCAGAGAGAGAGAGGAAGCCCACATCTTAGATGGATGGACTCTGTTAAGAAGATCACAGGTATGGGTCTGCAGGAACTAAGCAGAGCAGTGGAGGACAGGGTCTTGGAAATGTCTCATCCACAGGGGTGCCGAGGGCAGTTAACAACAACAGCATCGTGAAACTGGCAGAATATAGCAAATAAAAGCTCAGAGGATAATAAACCACTTAGCATTGAACAAAGGATTAAAAGGCCTGTGAAGGGAAATGACTGGCCAGGTGAGTTGTCTTGAGGATTACATTCTGCAGGGAGATGCCTTCACCCTTGTTAAAAAGGTACTCTCCCTGGTTGCCATTACCATGTTTTAGACCAGGGGTAGGCAACCTAAGGCCCGGGGGCCGGATGCGGCCCCCCGAGGCCTTTGGACCGGCCCCAGGTTGGTCCTGCCGCCGCCTGCCATAATGATATTGATTATTGTTGTTATTACTTGTTCTTGGGGTTTTCTTGGCAAAATCTCCACAGGGGTTTTGCCATGGCTTTTCTGGGGCTAAGAGAGTGTGCATGCATTTTTAAAATTTTTAATTTTTTTATTTTTTATTTATTTATTTTTGGTACTTCAGCCCCCCAATTGTCTGAGGGACAGCAACCCGGCCCCCGGCTCAAAAAGGTTGCCTACCCCTGTTTTAGACATTGAGGTTATCTGGGAAGAGCTTCAGATGATGATCTCCTTGGCCAGCACACTGGCACAGAGGAGCTGGCTCAACAAATTTTTTTCTGGAACATGGAAAGTTACTTCTCCAAGTAGTTTTTGCTGCTAATGGCCACATGCACAGAATTTTAGAAATGCAGTCATGTTTTATAATTCCAGAGATTTCTGTTTTATGAGCATACAAAACATATTTCTTAAAAAGTTCTTTTTTCTAAGCTTTTGATTTGGCAGTTGTTTTCTTTTTTCAAGCTGAGTCACACATTCAGTTGGGTACAGGAGAACTATTGTTTTAGAAACTGACAGAGTTGCTTCAGAGTATCCATGTGATGTTTTGTTGTCCCAAACTGAGTAAAGAGTGTCAAAATTGTCTTTTTGGGGGAGTGATACTATTCTTAGGCATCTCTTGATTAGAATGAATCTGGGGATTTATAGTGGTCTTTCAGCAGTCATGGATATGTGCTTGGTATTCCTGAATGCAACAGATGCTTACAGTTGGAGATCCCTATTTCTAAAATGGGCCTGATGTTTTTAGATTCCCTTTGTACCTCTGTTTTACTTTAGTTTTCTTTCAGTGGTGCCTTCTACTTACCAGTAAGAAGTGGCATTCCCAGATCTAAAGCTTCCTTTTGAGATTCATTAAGTCCTGTGTATCTTCCAGAGGCAATACAAAAAACTGTACAATGCATGAACTGAGGATAATGGGGATGATAGTGCTGGACAGTTTAGCAGTATTGTATACATGTATTTGTTTGGTTTATGCCTGTGACCCCAGCTGCTAGAACCAACATCTTGTTCCTTCTTGTTTTGTGAACTTGTCTGTGGAATAGACAACACAGACTTCTATAATCTTTCTCATGGCACTCACAGGGTAACTATCTTGCTGAGGTATTTATTGAAACAGGGTATTCTGTGCAACTTTTGCCTATACATTGGGATGTCTGCTGTGGTAATATACATGATGGTTACTGCTGTTAAGCTTGCAGTGCAAAGAGATAACAATGTAGCATCATGCTAATTTTTCTTCCCCATTCTGGCTGGACTTTAAAGTGCTCTCCTCATGGGAGAGATCTATATGGGCCATTTGCAGCAGGTTTCACCCCATGGCGCCCTTTCCAGATGACACAGGACCAAAGGCCCAGTTCTACTGAGGACTGTCTGCATGTGGGAAGAACAGTCCCACAGCGAATCTGGACTATCCCTTTCTTAACTAGAATTTAAAAGAATTTTGTTTCAGATCTTCTGGGAAGATCCAGAGCACTTTGCAGCAATGGCAGGTGGCTGCCTATACAGCGTCCTGCTGCGCCGCCCATTGTCACCAGTGCAAGTTGCTCCATTGTGGTCCAGTGAGGCACTCAGTCATGTGATTAACTCTGGGCCCCTCATTTCTGGCCTCTGAGGGAGCCACTTGCACCAGGACCTGTGTAGACAGTTGTCTGCCATACTGCAGAACGTATGAGTAAAAGGGGGAAGATGGGGCAGGTTGACAGACAAAATACTCCAGAGACAGCCCAGAGTATCCTGACCAGTTTAGACATGCTCATGATGGTCTTTATCATCAATCAGAATTGGTAACATCCTAAATGTATATAGTTCAGCAGAGGTTCATATGATTAGAAACATAAATGTTTAGGAGTAGTTACCCTGTTGCTTCAGTTCATTTTGCTTTTAGTTCTCCCCTGAAAGTCAAAAGTACAGGGTGATTTAAAAAGGATGGTGCAAAACCAGATAAGAACAGATTTACTTTTTGCACCATTCTTTTCAGATTATTCCATATGTTTTGAGAAAACATTTCTTGCCAGATGATGCTCACTCTTTGCATGTTTTGGGGTGTTCTTTCACAACTCAGGGTTTCTTTAAACTAACAGGTACTGTATTACTTACAGTTTGGCAGTTGTTCTGGTCACAATAAGCATAATACATTTTCCCTCTAATGTGCTTCTGCTTGTCTTTCCATGAAACAGTTTAATGGATTCAGACAGGGAGACTAGTGGATACTTAAGTAATATTATCTGCTTGATTTATAAAATTACCAGGTTGTTGAAAGTGTGCAGTTCTATAAATACACTGTGCCTTGTCATTCTCCTAATGGCAGCCCTACATCTTAAATTGTTAAAAAATATAAGTACTTTTGGACACTACTGGTAATTGGGACAAAGGGGATATAGTATGCGGTCTTTTTGAAATAATACTTAAGTCAATGTAACTTGTTTATAGCCTGAGTGCCTTTTGAATGTGTTGCTGTATACATTTGAATGCTAGAGAACACATGAAGCTTTAACTCAAATATGCAATGTTATTTTGATTAAATACAGAATATATAAAGAACTAAAGATGTGGGATCAAGGTGGGCAGCCTTGGCAACAGTGGCCTTTGAATCAGCAGCAATGGATGCAGTCCTTTCAGCACCAGCAAGATCCAAGTAAGTTAACAGCTAAAATGGTGCTTACAAGACAAAAAGCCAACATAGTAACCTGAGTGTTAGGAATTAATCTAGGGCATTATTTTTTCATCAGTCTTGAAAAATATACACTGATGAACTAAAAATATACCATCATAACAAAGCCTATAGCTAATCTCCTCGGTGTTTTCCACCTTTTGATTTTCATCTTGCTGCATTCAGCTAGGGAATCTCTTGTAGTCTGTTAAAGTTATTGTTCTGAAGCATGACTTCTTTTACCATGGTGTATTTCCAAGTGAAGACTGTGAAGAAAATAGAAAAATTCTCTAGCAAGTAGGAATCATATAGAATAGAAGATGGTTACTCTGATGCACCCTTACTTGAATATCTTGGGAAGAAGGAAAAGGAAGAAAAATCTTGGATGCTTCTAGATTGTTGCCACTACAGTATCTATTTATCATGACTGTTTTGCCATTGATGTATCATGGATAGCAATATATTGAGAGAAATATTTCTCTGGAACATATGGAAGCATATTAGGGTTTCTCTGTTGCCTTGACTTTGCATGTGTAATAATGGTTAGGACTATAGATGGACTATTTGAATTCAGATGGAAAATTTAGTGATTAAAAAAAACCCAGAAATGATCAGAGTTGTCTTTAATACAGCAAAACTGAACATTTCTGAACCTTATTAAATCCTTGTTTTAAACTTATTAAGACTCAACCACCTTTTACAAATACTAGGATTGTTAGAATCTTTGTGCAATGCAATGTCTGCCCTTGACCAATGAACATTCATTAGATCAAAATAGAGAGGTAAAGCATGACTGTTGAAGGAAATCGTCCCTCTGGTGAAATAGCCTTCCAGACCTAAATTTAAACCTGTATGCCTTTTCCTTTCTTAAGTAAAATTTTAAAAAGTACAAGTTGTAGAGACCACTTGCAATCATATAAAGAAATACTAATTGAAGAGTAGTGCACTAAAATTTAAGCCTAAATCTGATTTAGTCCTAACTAAAGTAGACCTACTGAATCAATGGAACTTACATTATTGTAGACCCATCATATTTCCATTGATTTAATGAGTTAACTAGTTGGAGACTAACAGTTGTATTTAGGCCTTGACTGTAACCTTTTCCAGCTGGGTAATTGTGTTGGCCCATTCCATTGTTAACAGCAGAGAGTATTATAGCAGCTTAAAGAATACCACAATTTATTTTGGCACAAATTTAGGGGGATTACAGTCCAGTTTATCAGCTGCACCTGATGATAAATGTGTTTTAGACTTCAAGACTGAAAAGTTGCACTTTGTTCAATGGGGTTTACTTCTGTTGATTTTCAAAAGATTTCAGCCAATGTCTAGTGATTATTTGTGGGATAGATGCCATGAAACTGCCTTCCATAACATTACAGATGTATTACATTTCATCTCTATAATGGAGAAAATAATTATGTAGTATGTTAGTACTTCCAGTTATAATTGTTTAAATAATTTTTTAACCACACGCTTTAGCTGAAAAGAAATCTGAGACAAGCTTGCAATCATCAGTAATACCCCTCATGCCTACAGTGTAAAAGACATAAAGGAGAAGGGATTGGAAGAGTAGTAGAGAAATAAACTTAGTTTTAAAATTTTTACAGGTGTTTCTTTGCCAAGACAGGAGGGAGCTTCTTGTAATTGCTCTTTCTCTAGCTGATGGATATAGTCCAGCTGGTCTGCCTCCTTCCCACTATGTTATTCTAGGGAAGTGGCTTTTCTTTTCTGACAAATGGCAAAAATCAGAGTGGTGGTGCTCTGTAGTCACAGGACAAAGTGGCAAATCAAGTTAAGAACACCAGGCATGAGTGCTGGGTGAGGGATTTGCATTAGAACCTGTACTACTTGAACGTAAGTGGGGTGCTGTTGTCATGGGCTTTACAATTGCACCTTCCTTATTTTGCTGTGGGAAGCTGTTAAAATTTTAATTTTAATTCTAGGCCAAATTGACTGGGCTGCATTAGCTCAAGCATGGATTGCACAGCGGGAAGCATCGGGTCAGCAGAGTGTAGTGGATCAGCAAGGGATGATGCCAAATGGCCAGGAGATGCCAGGAATGGAGCCAGGCCCAAACAACCATGGTAACTTTCAGGGTGATCCAAACTTCAACAGAATGTGGCAGCCAGGTTCGTTCTTTTGATGTACTCCTTTCTGTTTTTGTATCTTACCACTTCCAAACTTCCCTTCCAGCAATCTGCTGTAGGCCTTGTAGAGGGGTGTGTATGTGTATCCGTAGGCTTCAGTGTGTGCACACCTGCAAATGCATAGTCCTTGGACATCCACAAACCCAGCAGCATAGACAGTCTTCAGCCTAGAAGAAGTTGCCCATCCCTGCTGTAACAAAACTTACTGCAAATAAAAAATGCAGTTCTTTTTAAACTACTTTTACAAATTGAAGGTGGTCAATATAAGCTCTTGCTTTCCTTGGTGATGGGCTGTTAGCCTTATCTACTGACAGGCTTTAGCTTTAAGCCTAGATTTACATCTTGCTCATCCCCTTTGTAAGGAAACTGGAAGCTAATCTTGTCTGAAAGCTGTTTAAAGTTTTGCATTCCACGTGTTATTGGAGTGTGTTCCAGAGCTAGAAACATAAAGGATTTTTCAGGTCCCACACTTATTGTGTGTTGCTGATTAAGCTGTTTAAAGGCTACAGTCTGGGGAAATCTGTAGTTGAAGTTTGTCTTTCTGGTATCTTTGGGTGCCATCTCATTACAATGATATAAGTGCATGCTTAGGGAAGAACAGGACCTGAGGGGAATATTTGTATGAATTCTCAGTGACAGTACTGTTCTCCCCTGCCCTAGTTTCCCTCATAAGCGTTTTATGAGTTCACAGTTACTACTCAGCTTATTTTAGGAGATGCAACACAGCCTTTTTCTGATAGTAGTAGATGTGATAGTCTGTTAAGCTATTATACATAAATTTAAGAGTAACAGTGATAGTATGAATATGAAATGAGTATTAAGGTTTATTGTAGTTATTCTTATCACTTGTTTTACATCAACTGCTTGGAATTTGGTAATCTAGAGAGAGGAAACAAAATCTGATTAGTTACAAGTGTGGTTTTAACATGATTGTGTTTAAATCCAAACAGAATGGAGCATGCCCCACCAACCCCCTCATCCACCTCCAGATCAGCCATGGATTCCTCCAGCCCCAGGGCCAATGGATATTGTTCCTCCATCAGAAGACAGTAACAGTCAGGACAGCGGGGAATTTGCCCCTGACAACAGACATATGTTTAACCAGAATAATCACAACTTTGGGGGACCACCACCAGATAACTTTGCAATGGGGCCAGTGAACCAGTTTGACTATCAGGTGAAACATTTGTTGCTTAAGTGTTGTAAACGTGTGGAGTCCCTTCCATGGAGGTCTTCCTCTAGTTCCAGTTTTCAACAGAATCTACAACAGTCTATTGTTTGGTGTTTAAAATAGTTCCTTGTTCTTCAGTGCAATATGCTTTTTGTAAAACAGGAAAATAAAGCTGAGAGGACAAAGTATTTTAAACTATGAGCACAAGGTATTGTAAGTAGGAATAGTCTTTTTAAGAATACAGCCCAGATGATTGAATGGATTGTTTCCTTCCCTCACTGGTTTGATTCTCTGAATAAAGATGACTTTTTATCTACTGTTTTTACTCTTGGAAACAGTTATGTATAGTGTATGTGAAGCAGGGGTGAGAATTATGCAGTTCATGGGCTACGTACAGTCCCTGTCTGTGTGTTGTGTGTGTGTGTCCCTCAGGCTGTCCAGACTCCCCCAAACCAGATTTTTGCCCCTAAATGCTGTTTTGAGGGGTGGGTGGTATTCTGAAGTAGTAGTCATGTGATTTGAAGTGATTTTGTGTTGTTAGAAATTTCACTTCCAGTTACAAAAAATTGTGTGGATCCAGTCCACTCATGGTTTGGGTGTGCCAAAGATGTGTGCCTATCCCTAATGTAAAGAATAATATAAGGATCAACAGTTAATCAGATCCTGCACAGAATAAGGCATGTTTAATCCATTTTGAAATCATTATATTTTAGTTTACAGTGTTGCAAAATTCCATCCCATAACTGACATTCAGCTGTATGTCCTACACAAGAAAGTTCCAGTGCTTGCAGGGAGCTTCTTTGCATGCAGAAGTATCCCCATTTTAGTGGAGGGATCAACAGTTAGTGGAAGGAGCAACATTTCTTTGGGCATATATATAGAAGGAAGATGGAGAGGATTGTTGCACATACAGCATTTGTGCCCATTTATGAATGCAACTCTTTGTTGTAATCAAGAAATTAGGTATCAAGAGTCCCATTCATTTTAGTGTCACTTAGGTATGCCTGAATTTTCCAGAATTTTCTTAAGAGCAACCTTTCAGAGATGAAGTCAAGCATTCAGCTGTCAAATGTGAAGTAAATGATAATCATCCTTGAGCCATTTTGTCTAGCAAGTCATCGTTAGTGGAGATGTTTGGCTGTTTTAGAGTTTTATTTCATTTCTTCCCCCTCCCCTTTCTCATATTTTAAATTCATTCACACATAAGACATTGAAAATTATCTTTTTCTGGCCTTGTTTATCTTTAGTGTTTAATCTGTCTTGGTTTGTTTTTAATACTTAAACCTGCAAAGGCCATGCAGGATGCAAACATCAGCTCCTTCAAGTACAGAGTATTTTTTTTAAAAGAAACAAATGTATGATTTGATGTAGAGTGTGCTGGACAAAGTGACTCCTATAGCCCACATGTAATCCCCGAGGCTGTGTTGATCCCCCCGAGGGGGCTTCCCCAACCCCCTCCCTCCATTTTATTTATTTTTATATCTGTATTGATATATTGTACCAAAAATGGCCCTAGAGTATATGAAGGAGGGGGCAGTTTCACTGCATTGCTGTTCTGGTGTTTTGTTTTTTGGAAATTGTTCTTGATTTAAAATATCCTGTTGGGGAGGCAAACCATAGGGAAGGCAGCCTTAAGTAAACAGAGTTTTTAGTTAAAAAAATAGGTGGAGTCCTGACCCTCCAGGGTCCCATGGGAGAGCCAGTTAGCCCCCTATCACCAGCAGTTGCCAACCCAGTCACCTCTATTTAGAGTACAACTCAAACTACCTGCTTGGTTTCATCTGCATGTTCTGCATGCTTGACAGAGAGGCAACTGAAGCTGACAGCGCTCAATCTATTCTCAGTTGCAATCAATCCAGCTCTTAAATCTAGCAATCCACAATGCAGGTTACAAATTGAATTTAGCAGATTTAGTTTGGATGTATTAAAGTAGTAGGAAATTTTGGGCGAGGGGGAATAAAATAAAATAAAATAAAACTCATTACAGAACAGCTGATCTACCAGGTACCATGGCTTCAGTAGGCTTACTGTTTGGCACTAACAACTGGCTTTAGGCCAAAATGTTTAAATATGTCATCAATAGCTTCAGAGAGTTTGTTCAAAATGCATGTTTCTATTGAGATTTTAGTAATCTGAAAGTCTCTTAAAAGCCGGGTAATGCATTGACTGACAACTCTGGTCTTTTGAAAATGTAAAATGGGAAAAGTTGTGTATGAAGGGAATTTGAGACTAGCTAGTTTATTTTATCATGGACTTTCATGGTTTTCAGTTCAGGATACATCCACATTGCAGAAATAATTTAGGTTACACCACTTTAACTGCCATGGTTCAATGCTGTGGAATTCTGGGATTGTAGTTTATTGTGGCACCAGAGATCTTTTACAGAGAAGGCTAAATGTCTCACAAAACTACAATTTCCAGAATTCGATGACATTGAGCCTTGGCAGTTAAAGTGGTGTCAACCTGGATTAATTCTGCAGGCAGATGCAGCCTTGGTTCACTTGACCAGTGTATCTGAAGGAGTGGACTGATATCTGTGAAAACTCATTTTAAAATAAACCATTTAATCTCAAAAAGTCCTGCTGGATCTCTTCATTTCCCCTATCCTCACATTTTTTCTACTTCACACTGAAAAAGACGTTACAACACAGCTGTCTTTTGTGAAAATGACATACGTTAATTATTATTAATATTTTACTAAAAGAAAGAAAAAAGAACTATGTCTCATGCATGTACATAATTTTTACTAATTAGCTCATCAGTTTTCTATCAGATGATTTCACTCAGAGATCATGTGCTCTGACTAATTTATTTAAAGCGTCCGTGATATATTTTGCTTGGAAATCATTTGATAGTGTAAGTCCAAGCACATAAACGTAGTTCTTGCTACAACTGGATGCTACTTCACTTATATTACAGAAAAACTATACATTGTGCTTATTAGACTTAATTTTTGGACTCCTCTTTGTAAATCACAGTTATTGCATTGTAAAGGACAAAAACATAAGGAATATTCTGATGCCTGTGGTTTTTTTAAAGTAGCTAGGGTCCCAAAAAAATTACTACTTGCATGGGTACTTTGGGCTTGTGTTTCTTGAATGGCAGCCTCTATTGCTGCATTATAAACTGCTTTTCAACTTAGCGGACTTTCAGAAATCAGTTTTCTAACATGTGATGGGCCTGTACTGTTTCCAGTTTCAAAAGCAAAACTCCTACTATGCCTGCTTATAGCTCTGGATCCCAGCTAATGTTTCCATTTCAAGATGTGGAGTCTTGAAGTTCATAATAGAAGATAGAAAACTTTTTGTAGAGGTTATGGGGTTTTATGTGTGCTTGACTTCCTGTTCTTTCTAGCTTACCTTTTGCAGAGAAGCAAAATGTTAAAAATTAGGGAGGGCATAGCATTGATGTGAAGAAAAATGAACTCCATTACTCTTTCAGCATGGGGCTACTTTTGGTCCACCACAAGGTGGGTTTCATCCGCCTTACTGGCAACCTGGTCCACCAGGGCCTCCAGGGCCTCCAGCACCTCCTGCACCCCCCCAAAATAGAAGGGAACGTCCAGCATTCAGAGATCGCCAGCGTTCTCCTATCACTTTGCCTGTGAAGCAGGAGCCCCCTCAGATTGGTATGTTTTCAGCACATTTACTTTAATATGGCTGTAGTAGCTTGGGCCCAGCTGGTTCTTCTTGTTAGAGGTTGGATTAATGTGCAAGTGGATTGAGGTCTCTGAGCCCCACTAAGAGAAAAAAAAAATACCCAGGAAAACATGGGCAGGATATGTATTCATCTCTTCCTTCCCAGTTGCTGTTCCTTTAATTTCAAATGGCACATCTATCTGCCATGCCTTTTATAAGAGCTTAGATGTAGCCTAGCTCATATATATGTTTGTTGGCTCAATATCTAGTTTGGTCTGGAGAGAGAGAGACTTTGAAAGCTGCAACGAATTGAAAACCAGTTATCTGTTAAGGGCATCTGTTCAGTAAATTACAGTGGGCTCCTGGTATCTGCTGGAATTTAGTTCCATGAACTCCTGTAGATATCAAAATCCATGGATGCTGAAGTCTCATTATATGCAACTTGTAGTAAAATTGTGGCACTTATATAAAATAGCAAAACCAAGCTTTGCTTTTTGGAAAAAATGAAATAAAAGTATTTTCAAGCCATGGATGTTCAATCTGGATATGGAGGGCTAATTGTGCCTTTTCTGATTCTTTAGATGCAGTTAAACGGCGAACTCTACCAGCTTGGATTCGTGAGGGCCTAGAAAAGATGGAAAGAGAAAAACAGAAGAAGCTAGAGAAAGAGAGAATGGAACAGCAGCGTTCTCAGCTGTCTAAAAAAGAAAAGAAGGAACATATAGAACCAGGGGAAGAGGATGGGCCTCGGTTACCCCAAAAAAGTAAATTTGTAAGTGGGGATGTTCCTTCTTAAGATGTACATTTTTGAACAACAAATGCATATTTATTTTAATTGTACTATGTCCTTTAGAAAGTCACGATTAATTTTTTCCTGCATTTGTCGTAGAGACAACTGAGCTTATTTTTAGTTCACTGAAGCAGAGTGGTAAACACATGGACCTCCAGATGTTGTTAGAGTTCAAACTCTGTTTACCCAAAAGAGGATGACCAGTGATCAGGGATTATGGGAGTAGTAGTCACATAGCATCTAGGGGGAATCATAGGTTACCCACCCCTGCTCTGAGAGATAGACATCTGAGAGAGATGTACACAGAATGTGTGTCCTCATTTGTGTTTAGCAATATTAATTTATGGAATTTTAAATACAGTCTTATTTTTTCTTTTTTTAATAGGATAGTGATGATGAAGATGAAGATCTTGATAATGTAGAGGCCACAAGTAGTGGAAAAGTCAGTAGGAGTCCCTCTCCAGCTCCTCATGAGGAGCAGAGTGAACCAGAAATGACTGAGGAAGAAAAGGAATATCAGATGGTATGAATAATTCGGTGATCACTTGATTAGCATTGCCTCTATATGCTTGGTTATTTAAGAGGAAATTAAATAAATGTTAATTGTTTTCATGCAGATGTTATAGATTTAATTACATTTCCATATGGTTGAAATATTTAATGGTATAGCATGTGCTATCTTAAGAAATATTTTCTCCTTTATGGAGGTAGCTGCCATCTAAAGTTTTATACGTAGGTTAGAAAGCTTTTTGGTGAACAAGAGATGGCTTTAGTACTTGACTATTCTGATTTTTGATTAGTCAGAGTAATGTAGCTCAAGGCTAGGATCCACTAAGGTCTCTCCATTGAATCTTACTCCTTCTGCCAAAATCAGTGACCACCTCTGCCTCCTGAAGAAACCTGCTCAGCAGTTTAGGAAATCCTCTGGAGCAGGTTTTTGCAGGCTGTAGCAAGCAGAAGAATTTTTCTTTGTTGCTTGGTCTTAGTCATTGGGACAGTTGTTTGCTTGGAATAAATTGTTGTGATGGAGATGGCAGGCAACCATGCTGTGCTGAGTGAACAGTGGGTTTTTTAAAATTAAACTTCCATTACAAGTGCTTGAAGCCGTTAAAGCAGAAAGGAAATGGCAGCATGTACAGCCTGACATGGTGATAATCAATCTCAACTCAAGCTTTGGAAAGTGCTGCTGCCTGGAACCAAACATAAGGATGGGACTGGGTTTTTACATTTGGCATGTTATTAGTGAAAAGGCTGTGGACTAAGATGGAACTGCATATTATAGATAAAGTGCTCATTTGGCAATGGACTGGTTTGTAGGAGAGAAATGTTGGCTATACTTGGGGCAGGTACTTTGGCCATGTCCAAAAGCCTGTGTGGGCCCAGTCATTTTCTTCCTTATTCAAGATCTTGATTTCTGGCTTACATTCCTTGAATACAGAAGAAAAGGTATAGACAAAATATGCTTGTTTCTCATTCACGAACCAAATTTCTTTTCCCTTACATTTTATTTCACATGACTGAATGCAAAGGTGAATTGCTGGTTAAGGCTACACATAATATACAGATAGGTACATTTGAAAATTAATAAGACAGACTGCTTGTGGTTGAATATACCATCAAATAAGCAGTTTTATGGCATCGTTTTCATGTAGTCCTTAATAATTTAAGAAAATTGTGGGTAAAACACCTATTATGCTTTTTAATGTGAAAAGTTACTGGATTGTCTTGTGTAGGTGTAGCTGAGAACAAATTTAACCCATGTTTATGTATTTCCATTTGTTTAGATGTTGCTGACAAAAATGCTGCTGACAGAAATTCTCCTTGATGTTACAAATGAAGAAATTTATTATGTGGCTAAAGATGTTCACCGTAAAGCAATAAAAGGTACATTTAGACTTTCTAGCAGTTCCATTAACTATTCTTATGCATGTCCTAGAACATCTTAAATTCATAATATCTGCATCTAAAAACATTGTAAAGTAGAAAGGATAAAAACATTCAGTTGTAATGATCATGTATTGTTATCCTGTGCAGTGTTGTTCTGTGCAATGCACTGTGAGTTAACTTCAGTTATTTCATTTCTTTCCTATAGAATTTTATTTTAAACTTTTAAAAACATTATATGTTTATATACCACTTACTATTATTACTATCAAATTTAGCTGAGGAAAAACTAAGGCAAGTTTTGAATAACAGACTTGCTTTCTCTGTTAGCCAGTTATTTTTTTTTACAAAAATAGAGAATTTTATTTATATAGTTATGTATAAATATGTGCTGATTGCAAATTAAATTTATTAACTTTGAGATGTGTAACTATGAAAAGACTGACTTTTAAAAAAATCTATCCACTGTTCTCTTAACTGTTTAAATTTCTAATCTTTCATGGCCGGAACATTATTGGGCTTGCAATGGATGATACGTTTTTAATGGTTTTTTCTCTCCTCCACAAAACAGCAATAGTAGTAGATTTAACAATACCATAGACTCTCATGACTATGAAATCGTGGCTATTTGTGTTAACATGTTGTTCCTGTTGTTGATGTGATACAAAGCTCCTGCAAAACAGCTGGCACAGTCCAGTGCATTGGCTTCCCTCACTGGACTTGGTAAGTATGTTCCTGATTTTCGAGTGGGACTAAGTGGGGGAGATAGCTCTGGCTTGCATTTGTAAATATGTATTGATATTAGACTGAAAGTACCCAGTGTACATTAGGCAAATATCTGATAACATACTATGTCTTATAAAGAACATTTTCTGCAAATAACATTTTCTGCAAATAACATTGAAACATTATGAAGTTGTACCCTAGCATTCTTTTTTGTTGTAAGCGTAATGTAAATCTGTCCTGTGAGCGAACCTGAGGGTTTTTTGGCCAGATAGCTAAATCCCTAAATACAGTAGATCCTCTGTTTTTAATTCCTCTTTCTTAGTTTTGGATAATACACTTGATAAAATAACTACAATTTTGTCTTGCCAAAAATCCTACACAAGAAATGCACATTCTGAGTTCTCATAGCTGGCATTTATGTGATAGTGTGGCATGCTGGATATGAAATTCAGAATTGCATTCTGGAATGTAATAGATCTTTTACAAATTCTTTTTGCATGTCAGTGTAACATCAGTAATGCAATGTTTAATTATTATGTAATACAAAATAAATAAATATTCTGACCTCTAGTGATGAATTCTTTCACTTTAGCATAAATGTACTTTGTGAACTATATATTGAAAGCCTGGAAAAGAAAGTAAAAATGCCTCTGTATCAGATGTTCAAGAATACTTTCTACCAGTTTGTTAGTTTTTTCAGATTTATCTTTTGGGGGAAGAGAAGTCCATTCTCATTCACTAACTGTACTTTTGGATGTACAGTGTTTTCTGAATATTAGAACACTGATTGGCCTTGGTACTTTTTTTTAAAGTCCTGGATATTGAAGCTGGCTGAAATCACTATAAAGATGTCTTCAAGGACAGGTTTTAGTCACTGCACTTCTGTGTATATGCTCTCATTGATGTATACTAAGTATTTGGTACTGGCTCTTTAAAGAGCCTTTTTACCTATATATTTGGTGGTAATGTAATCATAGTGTTTGCTTGCTGGAAAACATGGCAAGCAAATCCAGAAGAAATAAACCCATGTACTGAACAACAGGTCAGATATGTGGTCCTTGAACATTTCACTCAACCAGCATTGGCACTTCCTCCAGAATAAGTGGCTTCTTCAGTGAAGAAGTGAAAGATGGGCAATATCCTCTTTGCTCTGCAGAAATATTAAGAACCAGGATTAATCTTTCCTCGTGATAGACTAGGCTTTATGCACGCAGGTGGACTGGGTGGTTATGGATCAGGAGACAGTGACGATGAGAGAAGCGACAGAGGCTCTGAGTCATCTGATACAGATGATGAGGAACTGCGACACAGAATCAGGCAAAAACAAGAAGCATTTTGGAGGAAGGAGAGGGAACAACAACTATTGTTAGAGAAACAGCTGGAAGGTAAGATGAGTGGTTTAAAACTTATGGAATCAATGGTGAAACATCTGTTTTTTTAAAAAATTGTATCCTTTTAATTTGAACATTCGGCTCTCATACTGGTTCGCAGTATAAGATACCTCAGGTGACCTCACCTATGCCATGACTACACAAACAGGAAGTGGTTCCATTAAAAATGCCTTAACCATTGAACAAATGCATTCAAAGGCAAACTTTTTCTATGGATAGAATTGGTTAGAGCAGTGGTTCTCAAACATTTTACTCTTATGGCCCCCTTTACATCTACATGAAGATGTTGCACCCTCCTGCTTGACATAGTGTATGCATATGATGTAGTAGCTGTATAAAAATATTTTGTTTTATTGCACATATTTTTGTTCACACATTTTAAAAACATTTTATGAGGAAATAGTTTCTTCTTCATGGCCTCTGCGAATCACACAAATGGGTTATTCTGCACCTGTGCAGAGCCATTCAGAACCTTCTTAGAGCTATTAGAAGCGTTTTGGCAATAGCCCTGCCCACTCAGGTTTTTTTATCTGCTGCAGCAGCAGCATCTAGAGCAGGGATAGGCAACCTTTCCCCTTTAAGGGCCGAGGGACTTCAGCTCCCAGAAGCCTCAGCCATGTTGGCCTATAGTCCCATGTTGGCCAGTAGCTCCTGGGATTCTGGGAGCTGAAGTCCTTTGGCCCTTAAAGGGGAAAGGTTGCCTACCCCGATCTAGAGGAACTCTTCAGAGATTCATTTTCCTGTCAGATTTTAAATTCTCTGTTTGACAGGATCAGTCTGCATTTGGGTGGTATTTCTTAACATCGTCATTCATATTTTAAGAGGAGCGCTGTGATTTCTGAGAATCGCGTACTTAAATGTGAATTTAACTTCTGAGGAAATTTTTTGAAAATGGCCACTTGCCTCACCATTGCGCTTAGCAAGCCCCATCATACTTCTGAGGAAAAACATTTTTAAATGTCCGCCTGCCTCGCTGGTGCACTTGGCAAAGACCCCTCGTTTCTCTGAGGAAGTTATAAAATGGCTGCTTGCCTTACTTCTGTGCTTGGCTAAGGCTGCCTTTACTGCTGAGGAGAACCTGTTAAATGGCCACTTGCCTTGCTCTCATGCCTGGCTAAGGCCCATCGTACTTATGAGGAGAAGTTATTATATGGCCACTGGCCTCTATGTCGCACTCCACTAATTGCCTTCGTACTCCTGGAGAGGAGTCATATGAATGGCTGCTTGCCTTGCTATCACGCTTGGCTAAGGCCACCACACTTCCAAGCAGAAGTGATTAAATGGCTGCTCGCTTCGCTGTAATGCTTGGCAAAGGCCCATCATACTTCACAGGTGAGGTTAACAGCTCTATTGGATGAACTCAGCCTATTAAAGTTCATGGGCAATTGAGAAAGGATCTATTTGGTGTGATCATTGGCTTCTTGTTCCCAGCCCTACCTCAGTCCTCCTCAGTCCCTGACTTTCTGGACTCAAACCAATTGGCTCGCAGCCAATTTTGATCCTCATCTATCCCTGACTCCCTGGGGTCAAACCGATTGGCCACAGCCCTATCTTCGATCCTCATCGTTCCCTGATTCTCGGGGGTCACACCGATTGGCCTGCAGGTGGTCTTACATGGCACCTTCCCCAAGCATTGGGTGGTCGCTAAGTCGGCATCAGGGAATGGCTGCACACTGTCCTGATACTCCTTCGGGAGAAGGAATATTACGGGCCCAAAGTTGGTACCATTCTGAAGCTGCACAGGAGGATTCGAATGCAACTGGCCTTTTCATTTTGGGGGCCCGTTATTGGTACTGCCTCATGCTCCTCACTCCCGCCTATTTGATTCTGAAGCTGCAATTAACCACCCTTGACCGGTACGGCTGGTTAGGACGCTGGTTCAGATTCAATGCTGTAGTTGCTCCCTCTGAACTGTGGACAACTACTGTCGAGTATGGCTGATACTGGTTCGAATTCAAGGCTGTAGTTTCTCTGTACCAAGGACAACTACTAGCAAGCACTCCCATCGATGTCAAGCCATGATTATTCCCTCCATACCGAGGTGCAATACAGGCTCACGCTCATCCTGGTTCGAGACTCCCTCCATACCAAGAGTCACTGTAAGTGCTCAGTTGGATTTGGAGCCATGATTGTCCCCTCCTTTTCTAGGTCCATTGCGATTCCCACCATTCTTTCCTCGAGCCGCTACCATCAACCATTTGGCTGGCTTCAAGCCATGGCTACCCTGGCACATGCTCAGTCAGATTCGAGGCTATATAGTATACTGCCTCTATACTGAATTCTTCTACCATTGCACGCTTTATGCTGCCTCTCATTTTGTTTGAGAGCAAGCAGGGTTTAAGTTTACTCCCTTGATACTGAGAGATAGCATCTTCACTGGCCATATATGGTCACCACTGCATGTAGGAATATTCCCACCATACCAAGACCTGGTATTATTGCTATCTTTATGTGGTTGATTCTGAGGACATGGAGCTCCTTCCATAACAAGGGACTCTACCACCTTTCACTCATCACTTTTTCATGAGAATGTGGCTACTTCTCTGTTCACATTAATTTGTCCTCTGTACTGAGGATGGCTAAACGTCACTTATTTTGGACGTCCGAATCCGATGTCATGGGTTTTCCCTATTACTTGTGGACACTGCCAGCGGGCACTCGGCACAGACAATGCTTCAGTCATCACTTCCCATCCATGCCGAGTGTCAGTACCTTTGCCTTATCCATATGGGCAGTTCTGGGGACTGAGGGATTAAATTTGAGGATTGGTTTGCTCCCTCTATACTTAGGTGCACTACCATCATGCACTCAGCACCAGCATGACTGTGGTTGTCTTATTCCCTCCATGGGGGGGCGGGGCTTCGGTAGCATCGCTTATGCTCTGAGCACGTACTTCTACCCCCTACACAAAGGTATTGACAGCCCTGACCGCCCCCCCCCCCCCAATACAGAGGGCCAGTATCCTTGCAGGTTTCCCAAACCAGTTACATGGGTGGTCATACCTCCCTCTGTGACTAGTGAGTGTCTCCTCTACACTGAAGGCTAGTCGCTCAATCCTTTTACAGCTCCTGACAGGAACGTTCTCTGGGATCATCCTTCCAATTCAAGCCTCTATTTCAAAGGTTCGTCCACTTCTGTGGACATTTTGAGACCTCAGGTCAAGCATATCTGTTCCGTTTGGTCCCCACCTGCAGTCTTAATAAGACACTGTGCATTCTACAATCTCTCTGGAGATTCTTTCCAGAGATGAAAAGCTTGTGCTCTCCCTTGTTACTATGCCCTGACATTTCACTTGCTCAGGATACCCAATTGCTGCTGCTACTCCTTGCCTTACATTTGCTCTCTGTGCATTCTTCAGCAATGTATGCTCTTCTTACAGACCTATCCATAGAAGTGAACAGTGATTTTTTTCTCGATAGGCAGCTTTGACTTTGTGGCTCTTGAAGTCTATTCCAGCTCCCTTGTCCTAGAATTCTTTTATCCATGACTCATTCATGATGGATTGACACCATATCACTCCTGTTTGATTATTCACACTACATCGGATATACTTTTCTTTATGTCCATCCTCTTACCGGGCAAGTTCCTTAGTTTGCTCCCATCAAGTGAATCCCTACACCCCCCAATAGGGTTTCACAAATATCTCTTTCATCCCCCTGCCTGCAGTTCTGGCCATTTTTGACATGCCATGGTATCCTTGATACAAATTCTGCAGGACATCACAGGATGGAATAACGTTACCACTGAGATTTCTTTCCACTTGACAGTGTTGAATCCTTTTACTTTTATAATGGTGTGACTAGTCTTCTGGACATCAGACCAGCCACTGTTATTTTTTCTCTGACATTTTCACCAAGCACTACACGTTTTCATGCTGGTAGCCTAATACATTAGGCCTAGGTACAGCGTGTCTTGTATGTCATGGCAATTGGATCTTGTGATCTTCTCACTGCTTCTTGTTGTCATTGTGTTGTTACAACTGGATGAGGTACTATTCCTTCCTCTCCTATGTCCACCATAGTCTCTTAAAGTGTTACTTGAGCTCTTCTCCAGTTTATTTCCAGATGCCCAGACATCCTACTGCCCACGTTGGAGCCCATCTTATTACCAAGCACAGATTGTTTATTTCACATTCTATGCTAAAGGGGATACTTAGCCCTAGACTGCTTTAGTGTTCTAGGTTCTGTCTGTCAATGCCATATTTTTCATATAATGGCTTCGAAAGGCTTTATCAGGTCACTGCCCTTTTCCTCACTTTCAAGATTCCTTGAATGACACGTCTTCAATTTTCAAGAGCTTGGCAAGTCCCTTTTTCTCGATTACCAATGTCCCAACCTGTGCAGACTCACATTGTTATAAGTCTATTGCCTTTCACGTTGGCTTACATTAATCTTCATTGCTAACAAACCTTTGTTGTCCAGATCAGAGTTTTTTCTGTTGACCTTAGTTTTACACCTGCCATTTTATTACGGACAATGTCCATTGCTAAACAGTATATTGATTTAACTGCTATAGTTACTGCCATTGCTCTTGCTATACTCTTTCTCTGTCTCAGCACTGTTGGGTGCTATCTTCCAGAGTTGTTCCTTTCTCACTCATCTGCAGAGCAGAGATGGTCTATACCTACAAAATGTCTTTGTCATCAGGGTTTACTAACAGTATGTGTAACATACAGGTTACCTGGCAAGCCTTTTTTCTGCCACTGTGCATGTTCTCACCTGCATTGGTAACTGTTTCCACTACATCTCATTATTGGATTTCAGCTCAATTCATGTGGATTCATCATATTAGTGAGATTGTTCATCCCTATCTTTACATGCCCTTGGGCTCGGATTCACAAATGGTGATTCTGTTTAGGAGCAATGTGCCTTTCTTATGTGGCATGGCACTCCCTCCTCCACTGACTAATGCTTGTCAGTCTAACCCATTTGCATGATTCACAGAGACCACGAAGAAGGACAGGTTGCTTACCTGTAACTGTAGTTCTTTAAGTGGTCATCTGCGAATTCACACAAATCCCACCCATCTTCCCCTCAGAGTCATGCCCTGCCTTTCCTTCAATCCTGGGCTGCTGCTTTGGTGTCCATGGAACTGAGTGTTTAGGCAGGAAACTGCCCAATAAGGCAGTTGGAGAGTGGGTGAGGCTACCGCCAAAACATTTCTAATAGCTCTAAGACGGTTCTGAATGGCTCTGCACAGGTGCAGAATAACTCATTTGTGTGAATTCGCAGATGACCACTCGAAGAACTACATTTACAAGTAAGCAACCTGTCCTTCCTTCTCATCTTTCTACCTCTCCCTCAGGCAGCGTTTCCAAGAATCCTCCTTGCCTTTCTCTTCCCCTCCAGGAGATAAAACGTTTGTGAAGTGGAGGAGGAGAAGGGATCAGGGCCTCAAAGTCTTGTGTTTGACTTGAGCAACTTTTGAAACCTACAGTTTGAGAGCCACTGGGTTAGAATCTTCCCTCAGAACATAGATTCAATCAAGACAAAAGGATGCATAGTTAGGCTTGTGTAACAGGTCTGGAAGAACTTTGAAGATTCCTGCAAACTTTGGAGTATTTTGTGGAGGCTTTTGGGAGAAGGGATGTATTTTCTCCTAGCCCCAAAGATATTACTCTGGATCTAATTGAGTAGAAATAAAGCATAGAAAGATCTTCAGGGATCACACACAAACTGTGGTGCAGAAGCTCCAGGGAAGGACACATTAGAAAGATTCCTTCAAATGCAAGAGAATGCTGGAGTTGGATAATAACATACCAGTTAAATCCCAATGGTCTAAAGAAGTGTATTCTACATAAGCATGATAAATGTACTACTAAGTTCAAGGATGTATGCAAAATACAGGAAAAGGAAACCATTAACATTTTCTCTTTATTTGTTAAATATAGCTTGTAAAAAAACATTATTTTGCTGACTTAATTTCTCATGTTAGTTGAAATATCATAACCTTTTCTCCATCCTTAAGAGACCCTTCCTATGCTTTTATTACTATGCAGTTGGTTGGTATTCTGTTTTGCTACAAACATATTCAAAGAAAAACCTCTATAAAATATTTCTTTGTTTAATAATAACTGAACTAAGGTTTGCATACATCTTTTTTCCTGCTGCTTCCCATCCTATTGTTATGGAAAATGGTCTTGCTGGCTTCAACCTGTCTCTGCTTCTGAGAGCACCCTTCTGCCTCAGGCCTAGAAAGTCTGAAACACAGTGTCTTGGCTTATCTCCCTAAGAGGGAGATTTTTAGTTGATAGAGTTGTGTTCAGCCACATCTGTTTTTTGGAATGCTATCTGGAAGCTGCAAAAGAGGAGAGAAGGCAGCGGACACAAACTGTATGTTATTGTATAGTTTTGTGTTGCATAAAGTGGCATCCATATGGGAACCAGAAGTTGGAATTTGACTTTCTGTTTGGAGCACATCGACTTTCAAAAATTGTATTTTAGCATGGCTTTAAAACATAAAAGGCAACAGCTCCCCAATGATCTGACAGATAGTGCAACTAACTTGTCTCTGAGTTATAACCGGCCAGTTGAAGACTTTTGGATTAGAGTACAGTAAAATGTATGCTTCCTTAAGTTTCAGTGGTTTGGGGCACTTTTAAGTTTCATGATGGGAAGAAAAAACTTATACGAGTTCTTAAATATGATGATATTTATTGTTAATGTTAGGCTCCATTACTACTCTTACTTGTAATTGCTTTTGAAAATAGGATTTGTTGATAATTAACAGTTGGTTGAAATGTGTATTTATTTTAAAGTAAACTCAACTGCCTTTCCAATGAGCTTGGAAAGAACTGATAGACTGTGTTTTCTTGTTGACTAATGTGTAATACATTTACATTGACTGAAACATAATAAAAATGCTATATTTTTACCAACTCACTTAGTATGATTTTGAGATTTCTTTTCATATATTTGCAGAAGAAAAGCTCCAAAATGAGAAATTTGCAAAAGAGATGAGTGAACTTGCCAGTAAGGAGCAAAACAACAATTCACCACCAGAAGATGCAAAAGAAGTGGAGGAGGAGGATGTGTTTAGTGAAAAGAAAAAATCTCCAAAGGAAATGACACCAGATAATGAACCAAAAAAAGAGGTTAAAGAAAAAGAGAGAACAGGAAGGAGTAGGTCAAAAAGTTCAAGCAGTGGTAGCTCAAGTGCCAATAGCAGGAGCAGCAGTAGTAGCAGTAGCAGCACGGCCTCTAGTTCATCCTACAGCAGTAGCTCTGGCAGCAGTCGTAGCTCTTCACATTCTTCCTCCCCTAAACGGAAAAAGAGGCGTAGTCGCAGCAGGTCACCTTCACATAAGGTCAGACGTAGCAGAAGTAGAAGCTATTCACATAGAAACAGGAGAGAAAGGAGTAGGAGTAGGGGCAAGGTAAGAGACAGGCGCAGGTCCAGTAGACACAGAAGTGTAGAAAGAGGGGAAAGGAGGCGAAATCGTAGTCCTTCCCATGACCGAAACTGGGAGAGGCGCAGAAGTGACAGTCATTCAAGGGACAGACTTGCTAGTCATTCCATTCGCAGTGGAAGTCGAGATAGACGTAAAAGTGAGGACCAGCATAGAAGTTCAACTGGAAACAGGCACAAACACAGTCACGATAGTAAGGTTCAGGAAAGAAAGAAAGAACGCAGCAGGAGCACAGAAAAAGATAAAAAAAAGAACCGAGAAAGGGAGAGAGACCAAGAGAAACGCAAAGACAAACAGAGAAGAGAAGAAAAAGACAGTAAATCAGGCAGTCATGATGAAAGGTTAAAAAGAAAAAGGGATAGTGAAAGAACGCTCTCTCACAGCAATTCAGTATCTTCAAAAATGTTAAGGCATGATTCTAGGCAGGAAAGCAAGAGAAGTTCTACCAAAGATAGCAAAAAGCATTCAGGATCGGAATCTAGCACCAGAAGCAGTTCTGAGTCACCAGGAAGCAGCAAAGAAAAGAAGCCTAAGAAATCAAAGCATAGTCGGTCGCGATCCGTGGAGAAATCTCAAAGGTCTGGTAAGAAGGCAAGCCGCAAACACAAGTCTAAATCACGATCAAGGTAGTATTCTTTTAAGTATCTTGTTTGATTTATATATTTATTTATGTTTCTAATCATCGTCATACCTGCAACATATCTATATTTATATCTATATATTTAAATTAAAATAATAATTTCAGATTGTTCTCTTGGTGGGTGGGAGAATGACTTGATAGTATATTTTTTCCTTTTAAGAAAGTGAATATTATTAAGCCTAAAGTATGCATTGATTTAATGTATCTATTGGTCTTTAATTTTCTTTCCTTTCTCTTTATCTTTCAGATCAGTGACACCTCCTCGTCGTAAACGCTGAGGAATGATATGGCACTAGTCATACGATTTAAAAATTCCATGAGTTTTAAAGGGCTTGTCTCATTATAGAGGCTCATTATAGAGGCTACTATTGTGGCTGTGTAGGTGAAAACTGAACCCCTTTTTTAAAAAATCTGTAAATAGCTGTATTTTTTGGAAATCTGCTCGGAGTTAAGTATGTGCTAGGATTTCTTTGTATTTACATTTTTTTCAGAACAGTAGTGCTTACTAAGACTATAAAATATGCCATTCTCTTTCAGCTGTAATGTTCTAAAATTGCTATTGAATGTACTGTGGTGTCAATAAAGTTCTTTAGTTCATTTTTGTTTAAATTCTTGTATTTTAATTTATTTTAAGACTACAGTATATTTATAAAGCACCTTTTTTTGTAAACTACTTAATAGTATGTTTTTAACTTTTGGTTTCTACTTGGATAAGTCAAGGTCAGTCTGTAGGTAAAAACTGAGGGTTGCTTTTAAAAAAAAACACCTCGTAAATCATCATCATACTGTAATGTGAATGAAATGTAGATAATTCTGATTGTAACACATGACAAAACTAGTGAGGCACAAATAGTAATGAAGTACAAGTAACTATAAATGTATGACATCAGTTGGTAGCTTTGGAACGCTGTTTTTCAATATAGGTTGAATATCCCTTATCTGAAAATCTGAAATGCTCCAGAATCCAAAACTTTTTTCATGGGTGCCTGAGATAGTGACATCTTTGCTTTTTGATGTCTCAGTGTACACAAACTTTATTTCATGCATAAAATTATTTAAAAATATTGTATAAAATTATCTTCAGGCTAATCTGTATAAGAAGGTGTATATGGAACATAAACAAATTTTGTTTAGACTTGGATCCCATGTCCAAGATGTCTTATTATATTTATTTTTATGCATATAATCCAAAATCTAAAACACTTCTAGTTCCAAGCATTTTGGATAAGGGATACTCAATCTGTACATACTTTAGTATCCAAAAGGACAACATGGATGGTTTGTATAGTTGAGGAGCTGGGATGTATGTTGGCTAATTTTCTTTAACTACTGCATTAAAACATTAAAGTAACTTCATGTATTACAAGGTTAACAAGTATAACTGGTTCTGGTCTTGTAACTATTACTATAATTTTATTTGCACTATAAAAATAAGGCTGCTCTTAATCTTTTGACTACAGATTGACTAGAGAGTTTTGGCTGACAGAACTGAATAAAGTGAGCGTTTATGAAAACAGGTTTTTGAAAATGGATTACTGTTCCTCCTAAAAAGAGCCATCAGCATCCATTTCTTGTGAACTTCAAAGTGCCAGCCAAGATATTTGGATAGGGAGGCTCTTGGCATTTTGCACTCTAAATTTACATATTCTTTTCAGGGAAACAATTTTATCTAACATTGCAACCATACAGACAGTTTTGGGGGAAAGTCCTACTTAATTCACTGGGTTTTATCTTCCCTCCATAGAAAGGAGTTGCACAATAGCCTTTGCCAATAAATTCAGTTTAATTGTGCCAGGAGAGGGGGCAAGCTCAGAAAAATAATTTATTATTTGACAAACGTGCTTTTAGACAAGTAAGAATCTCAGGAAGAGATTCACTTCAGAAACAAATGGGATACTAAGCTTCCCCCATTTTTTAAAAATTAATTGCTGAGGTATACAAGCTTTCTACGATATTCTGCAGTTGCTTTTTAAGAAAATTCTAGACTTTTGTTATCTGTTAAACAAGAATGTGCATGAAGTTTCTTATATATTCCACCACCTGGATTTATCACTTCCTGTAAATGTGGAGATTGCATTCACTTTCACACAAGTGCACTGATCTCAATAATGACTATGTGCCAAACTGTATTTAGAATAGATTTTTGGTTAATGATATATATGGCACTTCCATCAGAGAGAAAATATTGGAGTTGAAAACAGTTGACCCTCATGTACATTAAAATGTAATCTTATGCTTAGAGGCCTTTCATTTTGAATGGAAAGAGTCAGCATTAATGTATGCTGTCCATCCCTTTATTTTTGTCAGTGTAACAATCTTCTAGTTATTTACTTGATACATAATATGCTATTAAACCTGAGGACCTTCTCCATTAAAAGCAATGAACCTTTAAATAAAGGTGCAACTTGCTTTATTTGCGCTTTAGAAGATGTCTTGGGATATTTTTTTTCCTTCTGCAATAAAGCAAACATATTAAAGGACCTGAATCCAAAGAAGTGCAGGCAGAACTCTGTGCAACTAGTCTTTTCCATCCCTGTCTCCTACAGCCTTGTGACCTCTTCTCATTTCTCATAAAAACAGAGGACCCAGAATTGGGGGGAGCAGCTTGCATAAGTAAAAATGTCTTTGTTCTCACATAACACCTTTTTTGGAACCAGCCCATAGTGTATGAGAAATATATCAAGCACCTACACTTGAGTTATCTTGAGCCATTTGGTTCACTTTTACATCATCCATAAAGGTGTAGTCACAGTACAGAGATAAATTAAATGGCTTGCTTTTTCACTACTGTGGAGAAACTTTTCAAAGTATATGTCCTCCCCCTACCCAAAATCCCTATAGAGCAACAAGCTCTGTTTAAACTGATGTGCACATCACTCCCCTCCAGTGTTATTTTCATCATTTGTCCTGCAAGTGGTAAATGCTTGTAGAACCAATGTTGTGTAGTAACAAATAGAGCCTCCATCTGCTGCGTGAAGATACATTTGAAGAGAGTTCTTCTTTGGGGAAGGTCCAAAGGCTTGCAAAATGCAACCTTTCAGGAACACTCCCTTCCCGATCTTCATCATTTGCAAACTAGAAGTTTATAGTTATTTGCAAAAGGTCAGCAATAGGCAAAATTCCTAATTCTGCCCAGGGTGTCACTATTGATTGTATTACAAGAAGGCACAATCTTGCATTAATTGCTCTAGTTAAAATCTGTCTTTTAGAACTGAGAGACTATCCATTCAGTCTCATATTGCCGTTTAAAAAATGTCAAGCCTTCTAGAGTTTAAGGTCAGAGTTATTTTATTATTTAGGAAATGTAAGGAAGGTCCATGTGCACTGCTTGCAGCGCCTTCTATTTTTGCTGCTAATTTGGGATTGTATATGAAAAGGAGGTTTTCAAGGAACATAGCAAGAGTACTTCAAACAAATTGTATTACTAAAGTAGTGGTTAGCTTTTTGCAGGAATGTATAATGTCACCATTTCCCACTTACGATAAGGAGTGACTGCCAGTCAGCCAATGCAACTTTAGACTACTTTCAGCAGTACAGAAACCAGGCATACACCCAGGCTGTATATTTCTATATTAAGGGGATATATGTGTCTACAGATACTTTCATAGGAGTTTTTAATACTACTCCATTCTGTGGAAGTCCTGGGTATTGAGAGTTCTGTGCTAAAAAGTTCTAGTGCTGTGGTTCAGAGGAGTGGACAGTTAAAGTACCATGAAACTGATATGTTTATCAGTGCAGTCCATGTTCTATGTTTAGAACACGAGGGGGGAATTTTTGGACCTCTGAAATACGACTATTCCAATACCACTACCCATGTTGGCAGGGAGTGCGGGGAACATGTGAAGAGCCATAGATAATGCAGTCTTGATTTTAAGGGTGAGAGAGTATGAAAGAGAAAAGTCCAATGTTGTTAACTGTATTTAGACTTCCCTAGAGAAAGTGAGGAGCCAGCGTGGCATAGTGGTTTGAATGTTGAACTGTAACTCTGGAGACCAAGATTCGATTCTCAGCTTGGCCATGAAACCCACTGGGTGATCTCGGGCAGGTCACAGCCTCTTGACCCTAGGGCAAGGCAATGACAAACCTCCTCTGAACAAATCTTGCCAAGAAAAACCCAGGATAGCTCGGAAACAACACACATAGAAACTGGGAATCAAGTCTGAATTTTAGCTCAAGCAGGTAGGCCATCACAGCTCACACAATGTTAAAAAATGGTTCCCTTTATTCATAGTATTTGAAAACAAAACCATTGTTAGTTGTTGCAATAGTGGGAAGGTAATTTATTGATTGCATCACTTGTTGCACAACATGTTAATTTTCAAATACTTAAAAAAAGGATACATGAATGGCATAAAACTTGGAAAATACCTGTCAAAAAAGTTTCAAAATGCTCTTTAAAACTTTTGAAAATAACTAGAAGCCAGTCATTGCTCAAGTAGCTTTACCCTTGCTTGCTACATTACTTCTGAGCTGTAGTTTTGCCAGTTCCTCCTCCTTAAAATAACTAGCTACAGTTAGCATTACTTTGACTTTATTATTTACAAATGCGGATCATTTAAACAACTTGTTTGCCTACTCAAAAATATGCAACAAGAAGTAGTGAGGTGTTCTGGAGCCTGTTGATTTTGATTTAAATATTTTTTAAAATTTTAAGTGGGTTAGAGCTGCCTCCTGCAGACTATACCCCTACAAAGTGCGAGGAGAAACCTGTGCAGCAGTCAGGAGACAACCTGGGCATGACTGAAGATGGGGCCTGGATATCAAATGAAAAGATGTGGAGAGATACATTCCCCAAAAATTTTGACAAGTGGAAGGAGGGGACTGAGGTAGTCAATCTCAAAGTTTGCTTTTGAATGCAAACATTTGCCAATTTAACCATATTCCTATATATATGCATCACAACAGGAACATGTTTTCATAGGGAAGTTTTATCAAGTAGGACCAAACAGAAGAGTGGCATCCATGAGGAATGGGAAGAAAGACCATAGATAAGAAGAATCAGCTGGGAGGTGGGTGGGTTGAATCTATACTGTAAAAATAATACAGTTTGACACCACTTTAACCACCATGACTATCCTACAGAATTGTAGGATTTGTAGTTTGGTGAGGCACCTGAATGCTTTGGCAGAGAAGGCTAAAGACCTAGTAAAACTACAAATCCCAGTTTTCTGTAGGGTAGAGTCATGGCAGTTAAAGTGGTGTCACACTGGTTTAATTCTGCAGTGTAGATACATCCAAACATAGGTCCCTGCACTTTAGCAGACTCATATGATTCAAAAAGTTCTTGATTGCAATATTTTCTGCAAATATTCGAGCACAATCCACTATGCCAAAATAATATTTTAAATTCAGTTTTTAGATTCTTAAATCAGCGTCTAGTTCTAACAATTATTTGGGGGGGGGGGGGAACTATGGAGTTAGCTTAAGCCTTGGAAGACTCATGCACACATTTTCCTGAGAGCCAATCCCACAAAATTCATGGTGAGTGACTTCTTATAGAATATGCTTTGGGGTCCTTCAGTTAAGGATGGGTTTGTTCAATGGAGCTGGTTTACTCCTGACTCCCAACACATGAGCACAAGCTTTCAAGCAGTTGCCCCAAAGATTAATTCATAGAATTGGAAGAGACCACAAAGGCCAGTCAGTCTAACCCATTGCCATGCAGGAACTCACAATCAAAGCAACCCCAACAAATGGCCATCCAGCCTCTGTTCAAGGACTTCCAAAGAAGGAGACTCCACCATCCTCCGAGGGAGTGTGTTCCACTGTCGAACAGCTCTCACTGTTAGGAAGTGCCTCCTAATACTGAGGTGGAATCTCTTTTCCTGTAGTTTGAATCCATTGCTCCAGGTCCTGTTCTCTGGAGCAGCAGAAAACAAGCTTGCTCCATCCTCAGTATGACATCCCTTCAAATATTTAAACAGGGCTATCATATCACCTCTTAGCCATCTCTTCTCCAGGCTAAACATACCCAGTTCCCTAAGTCTTTCCTCATAGGGCATGGTTTCCAGACCCTGGATCATTTTGGTCGCCCTCTGGACCCACTCCAGCTTCTCCACATCCCTCTTGAACTGGACACAGTATTCCAGATAAGAGGTACATTTACATTGTAGAAATAATTCAGTTTGGCACCACTTTATGTGGTATAGCTCCATTCTGTGGTATCCTGGGATTTGTAGTTTCACATGGTCTTTTGCCTTCTCTGCTCAAGTGTGCTGGAGCCTCACAAAAACTAAAAATCCCAGGATTCAGTAGGATGGAGCCATAGCCTTTAAAGTGGTGTCAAACTGCATTACTTCTCCAGTGTAGATGCACCCCCATCCATAAGGTGCTTCCTCTCTTTAATCGATTGTCTTTCCTCCTATTCCTCATGTATGCCATTCTTTTCTTTGGTCTCACTTGTTATAACTCTTCCTTATAGAAACATGTTCCCATTGCAATATACTCTGTGTGTGTGTGTATGAATAGGGCTAGGATTCTGTAGGATGGAGCCTTGGCCATTAAAGTGGTGCTGTACTGTGTTATTTCTGCAATGTAGATGCACCTGAAGTCTGATCAAAGTAGAACAAAGTGGCACTAGGACTTCCCTCGAGGTAGACATTATAACTCCTATGGGTTGAAAAGAGCAAATTGGGAGAATTAATTCATCGGGGGAGCCAGCGTAGCATAGTGTTTTTGAGTGTTGGATTATAACTCTAAAGGCCAGGGTTCAAATCCCCACTTTGCCATAAAACCCACTGGGTAACCTTGGGCAAGTCACACTCTCTCAGCCTCAGGGGAAGGCAATGCCAACCCGCCTCTGAAGAAACTTCCCAAGAAAACCCCAGGATAGGTTCGTCTTAGGGTTGCTGTAAGTCAAAAACGACTTGAAGGCACACAATGACGACAAGGCTCCTGGGCTCAAGGATGAGCTGATGTCCTCATAACCAGAAAGGAGCCAAGGCACCGCAAAATATAGGCCATTCAAGAAAAATGGAGGGCATAACTAAAAGCTAAAACCATTCATAGACATATAAATCCATGCTTCTTAGTCATGCTTAAAATGGAGGGCATTTTGGAACTCCTCCTGGACTGAAGGCCTGAAATGTAGGTCCTGGTCCTGGAAAAGGAGGACATGCCTGGTCACTCTGGGTTCGATTCCCAGCTCGGCCACTGGGGATGCACCTTGGCTGAGTCACACTCTCTCAGCCTCAGGGGGGACGGCCATGGCAAAAAAACAAAAACAAAACCTTCTGAAGAAATTTGGCCAAGAAAACCGCAGGATAGGGTCGCCATGAGTTGGAAAGGACTTGAAGGCCCACAACAACAACAACAGCTCCCCTGAGATGGAGGAGAACAGTGACACCCACACAACTAGGCCCAGCCCTTCAGCCATTGACTGGAGCTGCAAAAGGTTTGCTCTGCTGTCACATGGAGGACAGCGTTCCCTGTCCTGCTATTCCACATGTTTGTTTTGTAATGTCCTCCATTTGTGGCATCCTGTCCTCCTTTCCCAGGACCTGTCCCCCATTTCAACCATTTGTTCAGGAGGGATTGCAAAACGTCCTCCATTTTGAGCAGGACTAAGGGCCTGAACAGACTGCCAGAAGTAGTCCAGTTTGTCTTGGCTCAATGATAGGGAATTATGGGCATTGTCGTTCTTCTGAGACATTGAGCCTTTTCTGTCAGGGAGCTCTGGTGCCACAGTAAACTACAGTTCCCATGATTCCCTAGCACTGAGCCAGGGCAGTTAAAGCGGTCTCAAGCTGGATTATTTCTGGCAGTCTGTTCAGGCCCTAAGAAACATACATTCCCTGAAGGCAGAGAAGAGGAAAGAAACCGGCCACAACCAGCGCCTTCCCCTCCCTATTCACTGTTGCCTTTCCCTCAGCTCTGACTAGTTTACCTCAGGTCTGGCTCCCTCCTGTTGCATTCTGGGTTATGTAGTTCAGTGAGGCATCAGAGCTCTCTGACTGAGAATTCTAAACGCCCTTCCTTAAACTGCAAATCCCACAATGCAACAGGAAGCGGCAGAGCAGTTAATAGTGAGGGCCGAATGGCGGCGGGAAGCTGGAAGTCTTGTTGCCGCTCTCTGAGGCAATGGACGCTGCCTCTGGGTGAGTAGCGCCTGAGTAAACTGGAGCCCCCCTGGCTTTCTCTATGGGGCTCCCTGTGGGGCCTTGCAGGGTCTGAGATGGTGGTGGTGGTGGTTGCTATTGTTGCCTTAACGAAGGTTAAACTTTGGGCTCTGTAGTCATCTGGAGAAGACAAAATCATTGCAGATATGATATAGGTGGTGGCACAGCAAAATCTATATATATATATATATATATATATATCCTTTTTAAAAATGTATTTGCACATGAGTTTCATATTTAGCAATGTTGTTGTTGTGTGCCTTCAGTTTGTTTCCCACTTATGGCCACCCTAAGACAAACCTATCAAGGGGTTTTCCTGGCAAGATATATTCAGAAGCATATCATGACAGGTTCACCTTGTTGTTGTTGTTGTTGTTGTGTGCCTACAAGTCATTTCTGACTTATGGCCACCCTAAGGTGAAGCTGTCATGGGGTTTTCTTGGCAGAGGGGGTGTTTGCCACTGCCATCCCTCTGAGGCTGAGAGAGTGTGACTCGCCCAAGCTCACCAGCAATGGGTTTCCATGTAGAGTTGCCCCCTCACTCCTCTCCCCAAGCCCTGAGTTCTGGGATCCTTTCACCGGATGGGTGACCAGACACGTCCTCCTTTTCCAGGACATGTCCTCCATTTCAACCATCTGTCCAGGAGGGATTCCAAAATGTCCTCCCTTTTTGAGCATCATTAAGAAGCATGGGTTTTACATTCCTAGGAGGGATTTTTTAGCGTTTGTTTTGTAATGTCCTCTATTTTCCTTGAATTGCCCCCCTCCCCATTTGTGGCACCCTCTCCTCCTTTTTTCAGGACACGTCCTCCATTTCAACCTTCTGTCCAGGAGGGATTTCAAAATGTCTTCCATTTTCAGCAGGACTAAGAAGCATAAATACACATTCATAGGAATGTTTTGAGCTTTCATTTGGTCAAGCCCTCAATTTTTCTATAATATTCTACATTTGTGGCGCCTTGTCCTCCTTTGTGGCTAGGACAGGGTGACCAGGTGTCCTCCTTTTCTAGGACATACCTTACATTTCAGTCTTCTGTCCAGGAGGAATTCCAAAATGCCCTCCGTTTTGAGCATGACAAAGAAGCCCAAAATTATATTCATATGAGTGTTTTTTGCTTTTATTTGGTCATGTCCCACATTTTTCTTGAAAGTCCTACACTTTGTGGTGCCTTGTCCTCCTTTGTGATTATGAGGACATCTGCCACCAAGGATCTTTCCCATCCCTGCCTTCTAATGGATTTCAAACCCTTTTTGTAAATAAAACTGAGTTTAAATCAGCAACCTGATCGGATTGTTTATATCAGCGTTATACAATCTGAGTATCCCTTATCCAGAATACTGAAATCCAAAATATTCCTAAAACCAAAACTTTTTTTCATGGGTGGCTGAGATAGTGACACCTTTGCTTTCTGATGATTCAATGTACACAAACTTTGTTTCATGCATAAGATTATGAAAAATATTGTTTGAAATTACCTTTCGGGCTATGTGTACAAGGTTTGTATGAAATGTAAATGAATTTTGTGTTTAGACTTGGGTCTAGTCACACTGGGACCTGGGGATGAGGTCAGTCAGCAGCATACTTTCATCACCAATCCCATTTGCTCAATTTTGTGTGTATGTATATAAATCGTTGTGTGCCTTCAAGTTATTTCTGACATATGGTGACCCTAAGGTCACCCTATAATGGGGTTTGCTCATAAGATTTCAGAGAAGGTTTGCCTTTGCCATCCTGAGGCTGAGCGAGTGTGACTTGCCGAAGATGGGTTTCACTGTACTGATCTCCCATGCAAGCAAAATTATGATCAAAATTCTGCAATATAGACTCCAATAATACATGGAGAGAGAAATCCTAGAGGTCCAGGAGGGGTTCAAGAAAGAAAGAGGCACGAGGGACGACATTGCAAACATACGATGGCTAATGGAGCACACCAGGGAATTCCAAAAGAAAATCAGCATGTGCTTTATAGACTATAGCAAAGCCTTTGATTGCATAGATCATGAAAGGCTATGGAACGCCCTTAAAGACATGGGAGTGCCAACACATCTGATAGTCCTAATGAGGAAAGGTTGGGGACCACTGCATTAGAAGGCAGGGATGGGAAAGATCCTTGGTGGCAGATGTCCTCATAATCACAAAGGAGGACAAGGCACCACAAAGTGTAGGACTTTCAAGAAAAATGTGGGGACATGACCAAATAAAAGGGAAAAAAAACCACTCATGTGAATATAATTTTGGGCTTCTTTGTCATTCCTAATGAGGAATCTGCACTCAGGACAAGAGACTACTGTCAGAAAAGAACATGGAGAAACAGAATGGTTCCCAATTGGCAAAGGGGTCAGACAAGGCTGCATCCTTTCACCCTATCTCTTCAACTTGTATGCAGGATATATTATAAGAAAAGCAAGCTTGGACACAGAAGAAGGAGGAGTGAAATAGGAGGAAGGAATATCAACAACCTGAGATAGGCAGAGGACACCATAATACTAGCAGAAAACCTCACAGACCTGGAACTACTAAGGAAGATCAAAGAAGAAAGTGCAAAGGCAGGCTTAATGCTGAACATAAAGAAAACAAAAATAATGACCACTGATGACCTTCACAAGTTCAGCCTAGACAATGAACAAACAGAAATAGTAAAAGAATTCCCATACCTGGGATCAAACATTGATAGAAATGGGGAATGCAGTCAGGAAATCAGAAGAAGTTTAAGAATGGGGAGAGTGGCTATCAAAGAACTAGAAAAGATCCCAAAATGCAAAGTTATACAACTCAGAACAAAAGTTATCATCATACAAACCATTGTATTCCCTATTACCATGTATGGATGTGAAAGCTGGACAGAAGAAAGATGATAGGAAGAAAAGCAATGCATTTGAGATGTGGTGATGGAGAAAAGTGCTGAGGATCCCGTGGACAGCCGAAAAGACAAACAAATGGGTCGTAGAACAGATCAAACTGGAAACCTCCCGGGAAGCCAAGATGACCAAACTGAGACTGTCATACTTCGGACACATCATGAGAAGAGAGGACTCATTGGAAAAGACAATCATGCTGGGAAAGGTGGAGAGAAGCAGGAAGAGAGAGGGGCCACATGCCAGATGGATGGACTCTATTAAGGAGGTCATGGGTATTAAGGGGTTGCAGGAATTAAGCAGAGCAGTGGAGGACAGGAGGTCTTGGAGATGTCTCATCCATAGGGTCGCCATGAGTTGAGATCGACTTGAGGGCAGTTAATAACAAAACTAGATCCTGTTGGGTCTTAGAAACTAATCAGGGTCAGTCCCGCTTAGTACTTGGATGGGAGATTGCCAATGAACACCAGATGCTCTAGGTTATATTAAAGAGGAGAGAAGTGTCGAAACCACCTCTGAGGATTCCTTGTCTAAGAAAACCCTATGAAATTCATGGGGTTGCCATAAACTGACAGGTGACTTGAAGGCAATACACCCACACATTTGTGAGTAGAGGTTAGCAAAACCCACCTTTGCCATTTAGCCTTTAAATGGCTTCCTTAATGGCTGTGTAGGAGAGGGAATATAAGCAGGCATTACTTGTTTCCTGGTTGTTCCTGCTGAAACTCTCATCTGCATGCCATTAAAGGCAAAGGAACCATCTCCAGTTTTCAGTGTGGCAAACCTACTTCTAAGTGTAACCATGACTCAAGTTTCAATAGGATTTGTTTGCTCCCACATTCCTCTGTTATTTCCCATTGACTGTTTTATTTAATTTTCTTTATTTAAAATATTTTTATATCACTTAATAGGATACCAGGTCAGCATACAAAACATGGTGTTTTACAATCTAGGTTTCTTGATAGCAGGAATTGGTATATCTGTGCAATCTTGTTTTCACATTGAGTGTTTTGGAATGATTTTTTTTAAAAAAATTCTTCAATTTGGAGGCTGTCAAAGTTTGTGGTGGTCATGTACTGCTTTTTGTTATTTATTCAGGTAATCATTATGGTCAGCCTCCTCAAATTATCCTTGGGCAGTTTCCTTCAAAATGTGAAATTAAACTAAAATACAGAACAATGGCTAATTTGATTGAAGCTAGGAACAAACTGTAAGTACTGTCATTACTCCTGACTGTAAAAGATACTTTTTATAATGAAAAAAAAATGCTTCATTATGAATTCTCATTGCTAACATTCTCAAAAATAATGACAACTTGAGACTCACAATGGATTTCTTTCAATACAAGATATTGCAGAAGAGATTAGTATTACAGAAGTGGTACTAACAAAATGTGGTTCATTGCAAAGAACCATAAGTGTTCCTAAGTTAAAGTCCTGTAAGAGACCCACATCTTGTGGCAGCAAATTCCATTGGTTTATTATGCATTGTCTGAAGTTCCCTGGGTATTGTTGATCAATTTCAGAGTGATATAAAGTTCAGTTTTGAGAAATAAACTTCTCTTTGCATTTGCATTTGATTCAAGCATCCACAGCTTGAAAATATTCAAATATTCAAAACAATTGTAAAGAAACCTTGATTTTGCCATTTTTGTAAGGGACATGATTTTATTATCCATTTTAATAATAATAATAATAATAATAATAATAATAATAATAATAATAATAATAATAATAAATTTTATTTATATCCTGCCTTTTGTCAAAGCAGTCATTTTATTTAATAGGACTTGAACATCCACAGATTTTGTTACCCATGAGGGGTCCCAGAACCTCAGCGCAAACCAAGGACCCACTGTAGATTATAAAAGTTTTTTTTTAATTATACTCCTCATTGGTTGTAATCTCTCTTTTTAAAATAAAAAGGAAAACCTCTAAATACTGGATTTTTTTAAAATATAGCTTTAGACTATATTTCAGAGGAAGGCAATGGCAAACAGCCTCTGAGTATTCCTTGCCTAAGAAAACCCCATGAAATTCATAGAGTTGCTATAAGTCTCACACACACACAATGGGCTGAGAAGAAGAATAACCAGGTGACATCCTACTATAGCTTGAATGCCTCCACTTTGTGAATAGTGAGATAGAAGCTAAGTATTAAAAATTGTATAGGGTTTTGCCAAACACCCCCTTTTCTACAAGCAAAACTTCTTGTTGCACGTCTACATTGTTTGCTTGTTGATCCCAGATGCATTTTAAACCACCTGATTTAATAAAACGTTTGATGTTTAGGTCATTTGCCAAACAACCATACAGCACCTGGCAAACTACAGTGGATCCAAAGGAGATGAGAAAATTCCAACTATTGGCACATAAATGGTGGGATGAACAAGGACAATATGCAGCCCTTCATTCTATGAATGATATTAGAGTGCCTTTTATCAGGTAATCTTTTAAAATGTGCCTGTCTTTAAAAACTTTGGCCAGGAATCTGAAATACTAGAAAGAGTTAAATTTTGGAATCGAAGCACCATTTTGCTACTATTGTTAAACTTAAACCTCATCAAACAGAAAGTTAAGATTTTTAAAAAAAATTCAGAGACATAGCTGTGTTAGTCTGAAGTAATCAGTATGCAAAGGGATCTTGCAGCACCTTTGAGGCTAATGGTGCAAAAGAAGTTGTAGCATAAGGTTTCGTAGACTTATAAGGGTTGCAGACTGCCAGAAATAGTGCAAATTGAGTCCACTTTTAGGGTTAGGGTTAGGGTTAGGGAATCATGGGAACTGTATTTTATTGTGGCACCAGAGCTCTCTGACAGAGAAGGCTCAATGTCTCAGAAAAAATACAATTCCCATGATTCCCTAGCACTAACCCTAACCCTAAAAGTGGACTCAATTTGCACTATTTCTGGCAGTCTGCAACCCCCCTAAGGACCTTATCACATGGGGTCTGAAGCAGAGCTAATCCAAAGGGCATCCACAGCTAATACATATTATTCCCCCGTGTTTACACACGACGCTGCCCCAGAACACGGAGCTAATCCGTATTGTTCCCCCGTGTTTACACACGACGCTGCCCCAGAACACGGAGCTAATCCGTATTGTTCCCCGTGTTTACACACGACGCTGCCCCAGAACTCAGCAGAATACGGAGCTAATCCGTAAGGAGTAGGGAGATTTTGACATTCGGTTTGTAGAGGAAGTACCTAGGGAGCCTTCGCATTCATTGCGAATTGGTGGGCAGGGCGAAAATCCCAGCGAGGGGAAGGGATTGCCTTGGCAAAAGGCAAACCGGATTGGAAAGAAGAGGAGGAGAGGAAGAGGGAAGAGGGAAGAGGGAGGCGATCTCTCTCTCTCCATGGGCTGCCTTCCCTTCTCCAGTCCTCCAGCCCTCCTCCTCCTCCCCGGTTCCCATGGCTGCCTTTCCTCCTGGCTTTTTGTGACGGGAGAGAAGGGAGCCTTGGTATTAATTGCGAAATGGCCAAAAGGGCGATATTCCCTTCGTTTCGCTATGGAACCGAATTTATTCCTACTTCGGTTAGTCTTCGCTTTTTCTTTGCTTCGTGGCCAGCGTTTGATAAGGCCCTAGGTCTACTTCCTCAGCTGTGGATTGAGGAATGCATGTGAGATACTCCATGCATTGGAGGAAGTAGATTGGGCTGGAGCAGACAGGAAGGAAAAAGCGGCTCAATCTTGGATTTTCTGAAAGTAGGTCGAAACACCGCTGTCCGCATGGCCCACTCCCAAGGCTGGCCAAATACCCACAGGCTGTCTGCACCATGCGGTGTCAAGCCACACTACCTGTTTGTTTGTTTTTTGTCTCCTCCCTACCATGCATGCATACCATTGCACAAACATACTGCCTCTGACTTCCAATCACATCCTTCTTCCTGCCCAATGCCATTCCATTGGCTGCCCACCTGTATTACCAGCCACACAGACGCATGTGTGATGGACCGCCTGTACAGAGCATTAGTGCATCTACATTGGCAAAGCACAATCATGGAGGCCCCCATATATACCTTCTTCTCCCTCTTTCACTCCATGCCCCCTCCCCGTTGGACTATCTGGTTTGGGTATTTTATAATTAAATACCTTACATTATATTTTCATATTTTTGCTTTGCTGCAGTCCCCTGCTGGTACCAGGCTGTTTATATAGCGGTGTGATGATGCACATTTTCTGCTTTAAATTGGAGTATCCCAGCTTCTTTTGGATCCAGTTTTTAGTCCTGGAACGTGGCATCCTTTTGCTTTCCACCTCATTTTGCCTTGTGCATCATCTAAACACCCTGCCTTCAAAGTCATAGAATCATGGAATCATAGAGTTGGAAGAGACAAGTAGGGCCATCCAGTCCAACCCCGTGCCATACAGGAACTCAAAATCAAAGCATCCCCAATAGATGGTGATCCAGCCTCTGTTTAAAGACCTCCAAAGAAGGAGACTCCACCACACTCCGAGGGAGTTTGTTCCATTGTAGATTCACTATCAGGAAGTGCCTCCTAATGTTTAGGTGGAATCTCTTTTTCTGTATCTTGCATCCATTGTTCAGAGTCCTAGTCTCTGGAGCAGCAGAAAACAAGCTAGCGCCCTCCTCAATATGACATCCCTTAAAATATTTAAACAGGGCTATCATATCCCCTCTTAACCATCTCTTCTCCAGGCTAAACATACCCAGTTCCCTAAGTCGTTCCTCATAGGGCATGGTTTCCAGCCCCTTCACCATTTTAGTCGCCCTCCTCTGGACACACTCCAGTTTTTCAACATCCTTTTTGAATTGTGGTGCCCAGAACTGGACACAGTATTCCAGGTGGGGCCTGGTCAAAGCAGAATACAGTGGCACTGTTACTTTCCTTGATCTAGATACTATACTTCTATTGATGCAGTCTAAAATTGCATTGGCCTTTTTAGCTGATGCATCACACTATTGACTCATGTTCAACTTGTGGTCTACTAGAACTCCTAGATCCCTTTCACACGTAGTCTCATTAAGCCAGGTGTCCCCCATCTTATATCTAAGCATTTCATTTTTTTGCCCTAAGTGTAGTACCTTACATTTCTCTGTGTTGAAATTCATTTTGTTAGCTTTGGCCCAGCTTTCTAATCTATTAAGGTCATTTTGAATTTTTATCCTGCCCTCTGGGATATTAGCTACTCTTCCTAATTTGGTGTCATCTGCAAATTTGAGAAGCATGCCCCCTATTCTTTCATACAAGTCATTGATAAAGATGTTGAATAGCACTGGGCCCAGGATAGGACTCTGTGGCACCCCATTGGTCACTTCTCTCCAGGATGAAGAGGAGCCATTGCTGAAGTGATTAGAAGCTACTTCATTTGACCAGTGTAGACTACCGCCAAGTCTACGAAAGCTTATGCTGCAACTTGTTCCACACAGGTATTCTCAAAGTTGTTACAAGGTATTTGATAAGTTTCACTGATAGAGTAAATGAGTACAACTTACAGTGGAATTTTGTACATGTTAACTTAGAAGTCAATCCTGCTGCTTTGAGCAAGATTTATTCCTATGTAAATGTATATAAGATTAAAACCTTAGGCCTAAATCCATTTATTAGTACCAGCTAGAGTAGACCTATTGATTCAGATGCTGATGAGTAAGTCAACACTTGGATACATTCCACTGATTCAATCAATCTACTCTAGTTAAGACTAGCAATTGGATTTAGGACTATGTAACCAAACAGACTAAGGTCCAAAACACACTGCAGAAATAATCCAGTTTGAGAAAGCTTTAACTGTCCTAGATCAGTGCTAGGAAATTCTGAGAACTGTAGTTTTGTGATATATTTAGCCTTCTCTTTCAGAGAGCTGTGGTGCCACAATAAACTACAGTTCCCAGGATTCCCTCACACTGAGCCAGGGCATTTAAAGTGGTCTCAAACTGGATTATTTCTGCAGTGTGTTTTCGACCAAAGTTTGACAAGGTATATTTTAATTGATGAGGATTTCCATGTATTTTAACAGGGAATGAAACAAAAGATAGGATATTTTTTCCTCCTCAAGATAAATAATAGCTTTTTTAAACTAAATTCTCTCATAAGTTTCAAAAAGAATAATCTCTTTGAGATTTTGATAATAACACAAGTGTATTTAAATTTAGTTGATCCACTAAATACCCTTTATTTTGAATGCTATTAATTAAAAGTCATTTGTTTTGCATTTTGTGTAAGAGATACTGTTTTGAATATGAGAAATGACCATCCGCTAGGAAGCCCTCTCTCTGGCACAAAGATCCTGGATGTTGGTTGTGGTGGTGGATTGCTTGCTGAAGTAAGTGGTCTAATTTTGATGGTGATGAATATTGCTATCCTTTATTTATAGGAAGCATAGACAATTTTAATAGTGTTTGTTTGCTTCAATTTGCTTGTTTAGATTCTCTTGCCTTCTGCACTAGAATGCTTGTGTCTGTTTAGCGGTAGTCTCATAAATAACTGGGGGATGGAGTAACATGTTTAATATGTACAAGTAGGTTATTCTTTTGTTATTGAAAACAGAATTTCTGTGAAAAACAAAAACTTGGGCTGAAGCAAACTTGGGCTGAAGCATACTGTGGAATAGTGGAATTTCCATCAGTCTTGTTGAAATGTTAAGTTTCCATTGTGATTAGTAGGCTTCCCTCACAAGTAGTTGTTGACAGATTGCCACTTTAGGTGCACTTGTACTTTTTCTAGACCATATTCTGGTGCAGAATTTCTGAAGACAAAAGAATAAATTATTTGCTTTAGCTGATATTTTTAAAGGCGTCAATCTAAATGTTCCTTTAAAAATTACCCATAAGTAAGTCATGCCAGGTCCATGTAGCTTAATTGCTAGTAATTCTGTTTAGGCATGTACCTTTACCTCATTGATTAACCCAGAAACAAGTTGTATAATCAAATAGCTAGTCTAATAACATTTTATTATCCCTGAAGTTATTTAGCAGTTGGGAAGAAGGAAACATTGGAGGTTACTTTAGACATTCAACATCCTAGGGATTGTAGGATATACAGTTGCCCCTCCCATTTCGCGGGGATCCATTCTGGACCCCCTAGCAAAAATGACGACTCTCACATATTCGAGTCGCATAGAAAATAATGGTGCACGCGGAGGTGCACCTCACCATTTTATTAATGGCCACTTGTCCCTCCCGCAAAAAGCAAGACTGCAGATTCCAAGTCCACGAAAAGGGAGGGAGAACTGTACCTGATTTCTTCTTCCAGGGCTGCAGTACACTGTAGAAATAATGCAGTTTGACTTTACCTACCATGGCTCCATCCTACAGAACCTGGGATTTGTAGTTTTATGGGGCACCAGCATGCTTCAGCTGAGAAGGCTAAAGCTCATGCAAAACTATAAATTCCAGTATTTGTTAGGATGGAACTACAGTATTTAAAGTGGTGTCAAACTTCATTATTTTTACAGTGTAGATGCACCCCAGGTTGGAGGAAGAGCTCCATCCCTCAGAAAGATATCTGATCTCAGATCTATCCTGTCTGCCCCTGCTGCTTTTCCTTCAGCTCCCTGAAAACAGAGCATCAGTGTAGGTAGAAGCGGTGGGCTGCAGTGGACAGAGGAGGGGATACACAGTATACAGTCACCTCTCCGTTCTCATGGACTTGAAGTCCACGGTTTTGCATATTCACAGAGGAGCGACCTCCATTAAAATCAATGGGGTGCACCCATGGGGACATGCCCCATTCAAGCCTATGGGGCTTGAATATTGGCGAGTCTCCGTTTTTGCAGGGCGGTCCGGAACAGATCCCCTGCAAAAAGAGAGGGCTGACTTTACAAAGCAATTCTACTTCTCCACTATGTCTCCCAGCAGGGGATAAGATTTAGAGCAGACTGAGAGCAGAGGCCCTTTCACAATACACAATTGTAGCTCTCTGTTCCATTTTAATTGCTGTGACAGTGGCCTAGGATTTGCCATTGAAGGTGGGGTGCTTAGAATTTTCTGCCAGATAGTTCTAGTGCCTCACCAAACTACAAAACACAGTGTTACATAGGATGTTGCCATGTCAGTTAAAGTGGAATATAACACTGCACTTATGTAGTTTGAAAGGGTTCCTGGTCTAAATATTTCTGTCCTGTTATAACCAATGGGAGTAATATTCTGCATTAAAAACAAACAAACAAACAAACAAACAGGCAAATAGCAGTAGTGGCAATCCCTATTCTCCCTTGTGTTCTGTCAGCAGAACTTGGGAAACATTGGTACTCTCTGACACAACTATAGCATTGTGCTGCCTACCTTTTATGTACAGTAACTTTTTAGCTGTTTGGTACGCATTTTCATTATTCATGTAACAGGTATGTGGTTGTTATAGCCCCTAGGTAGACTTGGAGCTTCAGTTACTGGAATTGATCCTCTGGAAGACAACATTAGAACAGCAGAACTTCATACATCATTTGATCCAGACCTAGCAAAGAGAATAGAATACAAATCCTGTGCACTGGAGGACATTGTGGAAGAGGCATCAGAAAAATTTGACATCGTTGTTGCTTCTGAAGTAGTAGAACATGTAGCTGATGTGGAAACATTCATCAGGTGTTGCGGTGAAGTGTTAAAAGTGAGTTCAACAACTGTAAAACAAAAGAACCCAATTATATATTCCTCCTCTTCCTTGGTCGAATGGTTGGACAACAAGAAAAGTCTCTTACGTAGATTTGTTTTGAAACAGATTCTGTTGCTGTTGTTGTTTACTATCACCACTAGTACATATTAATATTTCCTTATGTTTCTTTTTTTCTGATATGTTTAGTGCCCAGCTGAATACTGTATCTGAACTTCTCATAAAGATGATTGGAAACATGGATTTTTTTTTTAGCAGCTGTAACTGACTATTCTCTTTTTATGAGAAACTAACAGACTCAAATGATAAATTACTAGAAATATTATATAAATAATAAAACCATACAAAAACCATGAAAGCGGGAATACTTATACCCTGTTGTCATTTCAGTGACTGAAAGCAAAGTTAGCCAGCTTTACTGAATTAGCTGAATCTTTTTACCTAGGTTAGTTGTGATACAGATTGCTGTACAAAATATTTTAGGCATTAATAGTTCAATCTCGAAACTAGTAATATGAATGCACCTAGACTATCAGTATCATAAATTCAATGAGACTATTTTCTGTATCACAAACTTCTCAACACCTTCACAAAATTTCAGTTTTTCCAGTTTCCTGGAAGAACTGTGATTGTTAAAATGATTTTAAGTGTATAGCATATGAATGTTTTTCAATGGTGATCTGTTCCATACAGATGTAGTTTAACTAGGGCTGTAATGGTCAGTTGATAGGTTAGTTTTGTCAATTGATAGTGCAGTCCTAACTATGTATATTGAGAAGTAAGTGCTTTTGAGCTCAGTGAGGCTTGTTCCCAGAAAGTATGTATAGAATTGCAGTATAATAATCTTTTTAAAAAAAATTAGAAATATGTCCTTCAACATATGTAATTGGGCAGCAGACTTTTAAAATTGTTTTTAAATTGTTCATTATTTTAATTTTAATTTTAGAAAAGTGTGGATGACAGGTATAATCTTGAAAAAAGCATTTTGATTCTACCCTTCTTAAGAAAATTTAAATGCTTCATCTAAAATAATTTATTTGTATGCAAAATGTATGGAGATTTAATCAATATAAACTAACTACTAAGATTTTTAAAATAAATTCAGTGTCAGCAGTTACAGTTTTAACACCCTATAAAGCAGCAGTGGATTCAATAGCACATTTTTTCCTCACAGACCCAGCAAAGCTGAACACCCTTGAAATTTTCATACATTTTTTTCAATACTAGAATTGAGATAATGATTGCTGCTAATTGGACAAACAACTGACCTACAAACAAACTCTCCATGTTTCTTCTTCTTCTTCTTCTTCTTGCAAAATTAGCCTGAAGGCTCTCTGTTTGTTACTACAATCAACAAAACACAGTTGTCCTATGTCTTTGGCATTGTGGTTGCTGAAAGAGTGCTGGGCATTGTTCCAGCTGGCACCCACGAGTGGGAGAAGTTCATAGCACCTGAAGAGCTAGAGCGGCTTCTCGAATCAAGTAAGTGTAACATTCTAATAGATGACATAACGAAGTATGGCTGCCAATTGACCATGTTGTTTCTGTAGTAGAGATGTTGCTGAGAGAAAGCATAGTTTAATCAGATAGCTTTGCAAAACAAAAAATAGGTACTGTGCACCAACCTTCTCCAACCTGATGCTTTACAAATTTATTCCCTTGCTGGCACTGAGCCTGTCATATTTTCTTTCTGTAACACCCGAGCCCTTACATGGGGTTGCTAAAAAGTTCTTGTGATAGACCTAACATTTTGGAAACCCTTTAACATACATTTCCATCATTACACAACTGGATGGTATAGGACCTTGGCAACAGGTGCCATTGGCACTAAATTATTACTCCAGGTGTCAACTAAGACATATATTGAAGCAGTTTCAAATATTACATCTGCCACATGGAAGGCCACCATGAAGGGTTGGTGTTTGTTTTTAATGATGTTTAGTCAAAGTTTGAATAGAATGATGGAATTTCCATAACACATCTGTTTAGTTTTAAAAAACCCCAGAAACAAACTCTTGCATTGGGCTTTCATTTTGTAAGGGCCATGCAATGCAACAACAACAACAAAAAAATCTAATTCTTTTAGCCTTTATAAGTGTTTGTTCTATTTCAAATTTAAAAAAAAACACAATTGTATATGGTTTTAAATTTCTTTGGGTTATTACTTATATGTTAACCTGTGGATTCAGACAGTATGAAAATAATTGACAGGCTTCTCATTTGCATTAAAATTTGTAGTACTCCTAATTTATCAGGGGACATATTGCTTGGAATTGACATACTTGACTATTTTGAAGGCTTCAAGACTTTAGACCTGTTTCTTTTGCTATTTCAGGTCTGAAACACATTGCAGAAATAATCCAATTTGAGACCGCTTGTAACTGCCCTGGCTCAATGTTAGGGAATTCTGGGAACTGTAGTTTTGTGAAACATTTAGCCGCCTCTGTCAGAGAAAACTGGTGCCACTATAAACTACAGTTCCCAGGATTTCCTAGCACTGAGCCAGGGCAGTTAAAGTGGTCTCAAACTGGATTATTTCTGCAGTGTGTTTCGGACTTCATTTAACAAATTGCTGCTAGGATGGGGCAGTCTCACCTCAAAACTGGGACAAGGCAGAGACTCATGCAGCCCAGGAGAGTTTTCTGAAACCCTTGTCATCCCAGCCCACAGAATCTCTACTCCCAAATTAGCCACCAAAGGAATTTGTCTGAAAAAATTGTATGTTTTTTGCTTATATATATATATATATATATAGAGAGAGAGAGAGAGAGAGAGAGAGAGAGACTTTGGAGGGTCATATTAGGCCCCAAATATAGTTTTGGGGTAATTACTCAAAAGCAAGAAGTGACCAAAGTGACCTTTGTACTCCTTCACACTGTACAGTTATAGATCTGTGGTTTCACTATGGCTTCTGTGACAACCTCCCTAGGATTTGCTATTTATGGAAGAGTATTGCAAATTCTCAGCCAGAGAGCCCATGCCTCAGCAAAGTACACATCCTAGAATTCTATAGCATCCCACCATAGCAATTAAAGTGGAGTCATAGTGCTATAACTCTGTAATGTGAAAACACTGTCTCTGGTGACCTGTGATGGGGAGGTGAAAATAGCCCTCTGACCCTGGTGTGTATCTCTCTTCTCTTACAGATGGCTTTTCAGTCAAGACAGTGAAAGGAATGTTATATAACCCTCTCTTTGGGTCTTGGAGCTGGATTGGAAACACTAGCATTAATTATGCACTTCATGCTGTGAAATCAAGTACACAAGAATGCTTGGATCCAAAGGAGACATTTCAGGAGGTGGGGAAAGAACAGCCCCAAACAGAAGCTAGCATCAGAACTGCTGGTTAAAACATGAAGACAGATAGGCAGTGTGGCATAAATGCCTATACTGAACCAGTAAAGAAAAAGCAGGCTGGTGTTGACCGTGCTGGGCATTTAAATGTATCTCCTAAACTCAATCTTGTGGCAGAATTTTCCCCCTCTTCTTCACAGTGTTAGAGGCACAAAGCTCCTAAAGATGAGGAGTTTTTAATAAGTCAACTGGATGCCTAAAGATTAGGTGTTCTGTGCAGATTATTGGGCAAGATTTGGTTTTTCATGCAATATTTTTAAGGCTTTAGCCTTAGCTGCAGTTGAAGAGCAGCAGTTTGCATTTCTAAAGTAGCTGAATTTCTTTTCTTATCCAGATTCTGCAACTTGCCTGTTTTACAAACACACTGTTTACTTTTGACAGTTCATAATTTTGTGTTTGAATTGTGACATTTTAGATATAGTGAATAGTAACAAGACGAACTGAATGTAAAGCCTGTTTCTGGAAGACTCCTGTTCAAGGTACAAGTGAGCACATAACTTCTTGATATATTATTCCTATATGGAAAGGTTGGGCAGGGAAACAGAAGTGACATCTTGTGAATTACACTTCTGAGAATATCAAAAAGAAGAGAATAGCCGTGTGTCACCCTTTCAATGTAAGCTTTTACAGGCAATAGTCCACATGTTTGCATGCAAGAGTATATGAAGAAATGGAGTATGTAAAATTAAGTTGAAACCAGTTAGTCTTAAAGGTGCCATAAGACTACTTTCCCCTTCCCTTTTTATATTAAGCAGACGCTCATAGCTGCCTCTTTGAAAATCAGGGAATATACATATTTGTGAGAAAACAGGCAGACATTTCTTCATGTCTGACAATGCACCTATTTTTCTTTGTATGTACTTAAATAAAATAAAGTGGAGAAAAAGAAGAGTATAACACCCCTCCCTGACCCCTTCCTTTGCAGCCAGTTGGGTGCCAAAAACCTATATAATAAAAAAGCATTTGTTTGCTAATTGGAAAAAGCAGGAGACCAACATAACCTCCCCTGGACCCACCTACACTACACAGTTATAGCACTATTACAATTTAATGGACATGGTTCCATTTTATGGAACCTGGGTTTTGTAGTTTGGTGAGGCACTGGTGTACTCTGACTGAGATTACTAAATGCCCCTCCCTAGACTGCATAATGGAACCATGGCTGTTAAAATGAAGGAATAGTGCTACATCTGTGTAGTGTGAATTGACCCTTGGAGAGGAGTTCTCTCTTATGTTCTCACCACTGTATATTGGGACTGAGAGGAAAGCCTTCCCTGAATATCTTAAAACTCAGGCAGGCTGATGGGGATGTAGTTTTTCAGGGAGCCTGATCTTAAGTTATGTAGGATGTGATAAGTCATAACCAACACTTTGAACTGTGGCTGGAAATGGACTGGTAGCCAGTGGAGTTGTCATAATAGAACTTTGTTCTTCCTTTAACTGATTCTGTTCAGCATGTGGTAACTGTATTTTGGATCTGCTGAAGTTTTTAAATAGTCTTCAAATACAGCCCCTGCAGAGCATGTTACAGTGCATGTTACACACATGGGATATAAACAACACATGCATCTCTATAGCCAGACTGGACAGGTCCAGGAATGGGGCCACATGGTGCACTCTGACTTTTGCTGAAGCCTGTACATCCTCAGGACCGAATCTGGGAGTACATCCAAATTAAGAACCTATGTCTTTAGCAGGGGGACAACCTCAGTTGGTGCACACAGAATACCTATTCTCCCTTTTCACTATCCAGGATCATCTCTGTAATAATCTGAATTAGGCTTTCATGTCTTTATCCAGCTGATGATAAACACTAGCTTAGAACCAAAACCACTTACTTGCATTTAGATGGAAAGGAGAAATAAGGTTTGGTGTTAGCAGTATGCTAGTGACATCAAATCCTCAACTCCAGACCAGTTTGCCTTGTGGTTTCATTTATATATTACATTGCAGAGGACAAAAAACAAAGCATTGATGTTTCTATAGGCCAGTGGCCAGAGTCCATAAGATTACCTCAGCCCCTGAGCTCACCCTTACAGAAAGTACCAGAACCACCACAAAATAGTAAAGCAAAGCAAAGCAGCTTCATTTATATACCACTTCATATTGCACTATGGGATACAACTGTACGCTCATTGCCCCCCAACAGTTGGGTACTCATTTTAGCGACCTCGGAAGGATGCAGGCCTGAGCCTAGCCTGAGCCCTGGCGTATTGAACTTGCAACCTTGTGGTTTATGAGTGAGTGGCTGCAGTACAGGCATTTAACCACTGCGCCACCAGGGCTCTTAAATAGTATCTTCAAGTGCAAGCCTGCTGATGCAGACAAAATCATGCCATGGTTGAAGGCACCAAAAGAAACAGTCATGTTCTTCCTGGCAAGTTCCCATTATAGATCATCCACCAGGCTGACCAAAGCAATGCATCCTCCAGCATTGCTCATCATTAGCTATTCTGGCCAGGGATGATGGAAGTCACAGTCCGAAAACATCCCATGGACTGCAGAATTCCCATCCCTGAACTATCCCAAGATCACACAGTGAGCTTCTTGGTAAATATGGATTTTGGCCTGTCTCTCCCCATGGCTAGTCTAGACTACACTTATTCTCTAGACGTAAGTTAAGAGAGAGAGAAAATGCTTTAATCATTTTCTCCGTAAATCATGCCCAGTTAGATACAGTGAATATCTGATTTTCTTAATGGGTTCTCCATTGATTTGTTAATGGTCATTTGTCTGATTACATTACAATATTCCCATAACCATGATGCTTTCTTTGTCCAGTTATTGATACGAGTCCAATCTACTGATGGATTCTTAAATATATATGACTTAATTCTGCTTAACTTCCTTTCTTCATCTTCAAATGGGAAGAGCAGGTATGTTGGAGAATGACAAAGTGTAATTGATAGTAGATGAACTGGAGAAAGGAAAAAGAAGTAAGAACAAAAGAGAACTTGTTTTTGCAAATACCGTAGTAATAAATTATAGGTTGTTGAGAACCATCTTGATATATATTGTTTTAAGTGCTGGACTAGGACTCTGGGAAACCAGAGTTTGGATCCTTGCTAGACAATCACTGGGTAATCTTGGGCATGTCACCCTCACTCAGTTTCAGAGGAAGGTGATAGGCTCACCTTGTGGGCACCATAAATTGGAAATGACTCGAAGGTTTACAGTAACAAAGACTGTAGGTTACATTAACGAAACAAATCAGTAATGGGGAAACTTTGAATCCTTAGCTTTTAAGTGTGTACTAGTCCTGTCTCAAGGACAGCTGTGTTTCATAGATAATGCAATCTCTGCCATTCTGAGCTTCTGGAAGTTAAAAATATTGAGTGATCCACCCAGCTGCATGTGGAGAAAAATGTGTGAGCATATGCAGTGGAATCTGGTGACAATTTGCACACTTGGAAGATGGGTCTTTGGGCAAGAGTGGGGCAGGAGTGTGTGCCCTCTGCCTTCGGCTAGCAGGCGGTTCCTGGTCAGCCCTGGCTCAGATTGGAAAGATGACACTTCCCTTTCTGTCCCCCAGAAAAAAAAAGAGGTAGCCTAGATTAGCAGCATTTATGGAAGGGCTGGGCAAAGTACAACCCTCCAGGTGTTTCTGGACTGCAACTTCCAGCAGCCACTAGCCAGGATAGCCTACAGCGAGGAATATTGGGAATTGCAAAACAACAACAGCATCAGGGGAGGACTCCATCATTCTCAATGTAGGTCTATGACAGTGGGGCCCTGTCATCAAACCAGTGGGGGAAATGGGCCTCAGTGAGTGTGATGTAGTGGTTTGAGTATTGGACTCTCAATGTATGACTGGAGACCAGAGTTCAGTTCCTTGCTCAACAATGAAATCCACTGGGTGACCTTGGGCAAGTCACGCTCTCTCAGCCTCAGGGGAGGGCAAGGGCAAACCTCTTCTGAACAAATCGTGCCAAGAAAACCCTGTGATAGGGTCGTCATAAGTCAGAAATGACTTGAAGGCACACAACAACAACCCCACCACCACCACTCCAGAATCCGTGGACCAGAGGGTCCTAGGCTGCTCTTCGTATGATTTAAAAACAAAAACAAAACACAACTATGAAGATTCAGTATTTGTGGAGAGAAGGAGGAGTGAAAATAGGAGGGAGGAATATCAGCAATCTAACATATGCATATGACACTTTAACACTAGCAGAAAACCTCACAGACCTGGAACAACTAAGAAAGAAAGTGCAAAGGCAGGCTTATTGTTGAACATAGAGACAACAAAAATAATGACCACTGAGGACCTTCACAAGTTCAACCTAGACAATGAAGAAATAAAAATAGTAAAAGAATTCCCATACCTGGAATCAAACATTGATAGAAATGGGGACTGCAGTCAGAAAATCAGAAGAAGACTAAGAATGCAGAGGGTGGCTATGAAAGAATTAGAAAAGAACTTAAAATGCAAAGATATATAACTCAGCACAAAAGTTAGAATCATACAAGCCATTGTATTCCCTATTAGCATGGATGGATGCGAGAGCTGGACAATTAAGAAAGAAGATAGGAGGAAAATCAACGCATTTGAGATGTGGTGCTGGAAAAGAGTGCTGACAGGCAAAAAAGACAAACAAGTGGATCCTAGAGCAGATGGAAACCTCCCTGGAAGCCAAGATGACCAAACTGAGACTCTCATACTTTGGACACATCATGAGAAGGGAGGACTCATTGGAAAAAACAATCATGCTGGAGAAGGTGGAGGGAAGTAGGAAGCGAGGAAGGCCACATGCCAGATGGATGGACTCTATTAAGGAGGCCATGGGTATTAAGGGTTTGCAGGAATTAAGCAGAGCAGTGGAAGACAGAGGGTCTTGGAGATGTCTCATCCATAGGGCTTCCATGAGTCAAGATCGACTAGAGGGCAGTTAACAAAAATTCTTTTTCCTGCTTGAGTGTGTGAAGGAAAAGCCACTGAGTAAAATTTAAAGCAAGAAGGAGAGGGAGCCACACCCCCTAAACAAACAAACAAACAAACCCTGATTAAAATGCTGTAGTTTGTGTTGTTGCTGTGTGCCTTGGACATCTAATCATGGGCTTTTTTTGGCAAGCTGACTTTGTTTACCAAGGAGTATAGAGATGCCACCTGAAGCCTTACCCACATGATGGGCTCTAGGCTAAGGCCATGAAAGCTGCAGGGGTGCAGGGAACCCAAGAAGGGCCTGAATGGGCCAAGAAAGGCAACCGGGGCAGGCAGGGTCTGGGTCTCCCTCTCTCTTTTAGGTCTGCAGTGCAGAAATAATCCAGTTTGACATCGCTTTAACTGCCAGGGCTCAGTGCTATGGAATACTGGGATGCGTAGTTTGTTGTGGCACCAGAGCTGTGCTGGTTGGCTCTTGAGGTCCCTTCCACCTCTATGATTCTAAGAGTGGACTAAAATGCAATCACAATATGCAAATACACTGAACAGGTGTGACAGGTGCCATTCCCCAAAGCCTTACATGCTTTTTTAAATTAAAAATAAAAGACAAAAGGGAAACAACAATGGAAAGAGCAAACAAGGGCTAAACACCCAATGATTTCAATAGGTTCTTGGCCCAGAGTTCTGGTGCCACAACAAACTAGCTCTGCTCTGGTGCTGCCACAAACTACAAACCCCACAATTCCCTAGCATAATAATAATAATAATAATAATAATAATAATAATAATAATTTATATCCCGCCCCTCTGCAGAGCAATCGGGGCGGCTTACAACATTAAATTTACATAAAGATATGTTAATACAATGTAAACATCAGGGAAACTGAGAGAGGAAGCATGGACCCCTGGCTGCTCCAGCGATGTCAAAGCGGATCACTTCTGCAGTGCGGAGGCATCTGTCAAGAAAGCCAGGGCTTTCTTTTTTGAGAGGGAGTGCAAAGTCTCACTCAGCAGGGCTGTTGGGAGACAGAGAGAATGAGAGAGAGAGAGAGAAGGCTCAATGCCTCACATTACTACAATTCCCAGAATTCCCTAGCCTGGAGCCACTGTGGCCGCCGAAGTGATGTCAAACCGGATCATTTCTGCAGTGCGGATGCAGCCTCAACCCTGCCTTCCCTTCCTCCCTGCGGTGCCCAAGAACTAAGCGTCCATCTCTTTCGTTGCTGGGTGCCTGACTTCCTCCTCCTCCTCCTCCTCCTCCTTTTGTCCTCCAGCCTCCTCCCTTTTTTGGGGGGGATCGGGCCAGGCCTGGGAGCCGGTGTGGGGCCGTGGTCCTCCCCAGGGTTTTAGGGCAAGGCAAGGCAAGGCAAGGCAAGGCATGACATCACCCTCCAGAGGCTGCAGGAGCCAAAGGATGCTGAGAAGGATGCAGATGCTGAGGATGCAGCAGCAGCAGCGGCAGAGATCGCCAAGGAGACCCAGCGCAGCGGACGCTCCCTCCTTCTTCCTCCTCCTCCTCCTCCTCCTCCTCCTCCTCTGCTGCTAAGTAAGCCTTGCCAGCCCCCCACGGATGGTGCCTGGGTGGGGGAAGCGAGGGGACCCTCCGCGCAGCATGCCCTGGGCAGTGGGCATCGCCTCCTCCCGGTCCTGCGTGGTGGATCTCAGCCGGAACCAGAGCCTCTGGTGCTCCGAGGAGGAGCCCTTCTCCTTCTCCTCCTTCTATGGGGAGATCCTCGCTTTCCCCCTCCACGATTACGGCGGGATCATGGCCGGGCTGGGCTCCGACTCCTGGTGGAAGAAGACCCTCTACTTGACCGGGGGGGCCCTCCTGGCCGCAGCTGCCTACCTGCTCCATGAACTCCTGGCCATCAGGTGAGAGAGGAAGGAAGCAAAACACCGGGTGGGGTGGGTCCTTCCCTTGGGACACACAGAGAGAGATGCCCAATGGCACCCCAAGGGCATCAGGAGGGCTGCTTTTGTCCTACAAAGCTTCCTGGGAGGGAATGGGGGCCCAGCAGTAAAGATCATCATCAGTCCTGCCAGGAAAATCCTACAAAGCTTACTGGGAGGGGATGGGGGCACCAGCCATGATGCCTTGGCCCAGCAGTGGAGATCATCATCAGTCCTGCCAGGAAAAAAAACCCCAAAAACAAGAGCCCTGGGCCTCCTCCTTCTCAATTCCCTTTCATTGTATATAATTGTATATAATCAATTCCCTCCTCATCAGTTCCCTTTCATTGTATATAATAGCCCTGGAAGGGATACCCAAGGGCCAACTAGTCCAATTTGCCACCAATGGAAGAAGGCACTGATAAGTTACCCCCCCCCCCCCCCCAGAGGGAGGCATCCAAGCTCAGAAAGGGTCCCTGTCTGGGAGAAAGGCGGCATACAAGTGGCATTAATAAATATTAACCTTCAAGCAGTTTTGGGCCGTTGCCACTGAGAATGGAGGCCTTCCTCTGAAAGGAGGTTGGACCTGGTCTCTGCTGTCAGCAGGCTCAGTGTGAAATACTTGACCATATACTTTAATATATAGAGACTCTAGTCCTGAGCATATATAGGCTGCATTTCTGACACTGGGTGAATGTATTCTGGGACTAAGGAAGGAGAGCTTCTTAAACCTTTGCCGATTCTTACTTATGACAAGGCCTACACAAATAAAAATGTGGATTGTACACCTCTGATAAAGAACAAAGGCCATTGTTTCTGCCTATTGTGTTTTTAGATACTTGAAGGCATACAACAACAAGAACTAGAACAAGGTGAGCATATCATGATTTGTTTGCCTTGTTGTTGTTGTGTGCCTTCAAGTCATTTCTGATTTATGGCAACTCTAAGGCATGGGATTTTCTTGGCAAGATCTGTTCAGAGGAGGTTTGTCATTGCCTTTCCCTGAGGCTGAGAGCATGTGACTTGCCCAAGGTCACTCAGTGGGTTTCATGACTGAATAGGGAATCGAACCCTGGTCTCCACAGTCATAGTCCAGCACTCAAACCACTATGTAATCCTGGCTTTCTATGGTTCAAAACACACTGCAGAAATAATCCAGTTTGAGATCAGTTTAACTGCCCTGGCTCAATGCTAGGGAATCCTGGGAACTGTAGCTTTGTGAGCCATTTAGCCTTCTCTGTCAGAGAGCTCTGGTGGCACAATAAACTACAGTTCCCAGGATTCCCTAGTACTGAGCCAGGGCAGTTAAAGTGGTCTCAAACTGGATTATTTCTGCAGTGTGTTTTGGACCTTAGTTCACCTTAGGGTTGCCTTAAGTAAAAAATGAATTAGAGGCTCACAACAACTACAAAATAGCACACTTGATTCACAATTTAAAAACAACAACATGATATCTCCTAACTTGCAGAGAGATTTTGTGTTCTGGTTGCAAATAATTTGATATGATGTGGGACAGTCCAATAATAATATTGGTTAGGTGTAAACTAGGATGAATACCCACTGGGAAATTCTTTGCCACGAAATGTATGGCAGCTAAATATGAGCAGTATCTTGTGGACTGGGTCCATTATCTATATGCACCCAGATTCTTTGGTTTGTTTAAATTGTGCTTAATGCATTAAGCGTAATGAGAAATGTATGTCAGCATTACATTCAAAATGAAAAGAAAAGTATAAGTGCATGGGGAGGGAGGGTGAGATCAAGTACAGTTTTCCCTTAAGATTTTTCATGAGATTGGTAACACTTCCATCAAGCCACACTGCTACACACATTTTAGATATGACTTTTGCCCATAATGTGTGGCCTTCCAGGTGTTATTGGACTGCAATTCCTATCCATCCTAGCCAGCATTGCCAATGATCAGTTGTCCAGCAGCATCTCGATAAGGGAATTTATAGTAGAGTAACATCTGAAAGTCACTCATTTGTTCTCCATCCCATCTCTTTGATTGTATGATCATCTTGAGTCTCGGTATAGAGCCAACATGGCATAGTGGTTTGAGTGTTAGACTATTACTCTGGAGACCAGGGTTCGATTCTCCGCTTGGCCATGAAACCCACTGGGTGGCCTTGGGTACGTCACATGCTCTCAACCTCAGGGTAAGGCAATGGCAAACCTCCTCTGAACAACTCTTGCCAAGAAAACCCTGTGATAGGGTTGCCATAAGTCAGAAATGACTTGGGCACACAACAACAACAACAATAAAACTCTTACTAATTGCAGGCCACTGGAACTTCCCATAAGGCAAACCTTACCTTTTCTCTCCTCCTTCCTTTTAAAAATCTGAGTAGATTTCTAGGGGAATTTGAAAATTTGCTGAATGCTTTGATGCTTTACTAAAAGACATTAGCTGGTTGTTCTTTGCTTTTCTTCCTTTTCATTGCTTGGATCAGAATAACAGTCTTCACCTGTAACTAGTGTATGTAACTAGCGATATCCTTAATTCTTTGTTTGCATTTTGTTAGACAGTGCAATGCAAAAGCTGAAAACAAGAGTCAAGCCAACACATCTTTATCCTGTAGTTTAGTTACAAACCAGCATCAGCCCAGTAATTCATTAAAAAACAAAGTTGTATTCTCTGGAAAAATATTCCCTGTTTGTTGCTGCTCAGCTAAGGTGGTTTGTTGTCTAAAACTGTAGCTTTTTAGTCCAGTGTTTTAGGCTTTGTAGTCTTCTGAAAGACAAAATCCTTCCAAATATAATATGTGGCATATAAAAATCTATGTATATCTTTATGTATTTGCATATTAATTTCATATTTAGCAATCTTGCCTTCAATATGTATCTGACTTATGGTGACCCTAAGACAAAGCTACCAAGGGGTTTTCTTGGCAAGATATGTTCAGAGTGGGGTTGCCTTTGCCTTCTGAAGCCAAGAGAGTGTGACTTGTCCAAGGTCACCCAGCAGGTTTCCATAGCTGAGTGGGCATTTGAACCCTGGTCTCCAGAGTCCTAGTCCAACACTCAAATCACTACACCACACATTATCAGTCTTATTGTACAGATATTATAAATATATATACTGATATTATACTTATTATTATAAAAGATCTAGCAAGAGTAAGATGTTTTTCTCACCCAGACTTTAGAGCTAATTTATTTGATGCAAATCTAAGGAAGATCCATATGACTAAACAGATAGGAAGATAAAGGTTAAAAAAAGGTATTTAGGAAAACATTGTTGTATGCCTTCAAGTGATTTCCAGCTTATGGTGACCCTAATGCGAACCTATCATCCCCACCCCAAATATTCAAAGTTACATGATCGCCAAGTGCTGCAAATAGCTGTCTTACTCCAAAGTGTTTTGGGAAAAGAAGCCCCAACTTTTGGAAGGGAGAGAACTGTCCAGTTGGTAGTTGTCTTTACTTGATGTTTCATTAACTGTAGGGTCTTCCAAGTGGCAGTGACATTGTCTTTGGCCCCAAATGTAACATGATAGGTAAAGAGAAGTAGAGTTTGTGCTTAGAAGGGGCCTATTCTACTTCAGAGGGGGAAATTATGTTGCTGTATCTTGTTTGCACATTGCTCAGTGGGACAGTGAACCTGCTCAATGTTTTAGTACAAATTTTAAAGGATTTATTCAAAGTGCTGAACTCTAGATTTTCAAAAGTGTCTCACAAACAGGTCTAGCATTATGGATAGCTCCTTTAAAATTTGGATTAAAACAGAGTGGATTCACTAGCACACTGACATGGAAACTACCAGCTGCCATTGCACCTCCTTTATCAACACTGTGCATGACTCTGGCCAAGAGGATACATAGGCTGAGGCAACAACTGGGACTTTGTAATGCAAGCGAAGATCATAGCCATTGGTAATTTCATATCACCAATATAATATTGATACCCTTCACCCTTTGGGCTTGATGGTTTTCAATGCATGGCCATTCTGAGAATTCAGTAAACTGAATTTGGCTTATTTGGGACAGACTGGATAGGTTTATTTTATATACTTGGTCCACTTATACCCCATATCCCACAATCTATTCCTCCAAGAAGCTGCTGACAATCTATGTTGTCCCCTTCTCATTTTTATCTTCACAACAACCTTGCAAGATAAGTTACTTTAAGATGTAATGGCTGACCATAAAGCTGAGAGCTTTATGACAGAGTATTTTATGGATTCAAACTTGCCTATGTTCCAGTCCTAGTTTGATACTGTAAAAAAACTGGTTTTCAGTGGCCACACCAGTATCTTTGCAAAGGAATTTGTTTTTGTTGTGTGCCTTCAAGTAGCTTTCAACTTAGGGTGGCTTAAGGTGAACCCATCACAGCTTTTTCTTGGCTAGATTTGTTCAGAGGGTGTTTGTAAGACTATACGGTACTCTTGAATAAGACTCACAGTTCCCATACTGGAAACTGTTGATCAGTCAGTATAACAAAATAATATAATATTGTCATAGACTATTTCTGTGCATAGGGTAGTTCTAGACATGTCTATTCAAAAGTAATTCCCACTGAATTCAATGAGGCTTATTCCTAAATAAATGTGCATAGTGTTGCAATGGTAATTTCTTAATGCAGTTACATTTGCTGTAAGTTCAGAACTTTTCAGTTACTTGCAGGAATATGTGAGCTCAGAATTGCTTGTTTAAGTTACCTCTAAAGTATTAAGTGTTATGCTTTATGTTCTCATTTATTTCACTGTATCTTCCTTCCTTATGTTATATTCATATTTAACAGTGACTCATAAAACTTGTATAAGTCTTCAAGTATTTTCCTTTTGTTTCAATCTGATTTGTAACTTGTAAGCTTTAAAACAATTTTAAAGGTGCTAAATCACTATGATTGTAATTCCCTCAGAATGACAGTAAATGAAGCCCCGTTGTATTTGGTTAGATTTAATTGAGTAGATATGTATAGTCTTACACCATAAAAGCACAATCCTAGACACCTTGACTTACCGTATTTTCCGGCGTATAAGACGACCCGTGTATAAGACGACCCCCCCATTTTCCCAGTCAAAATATAGAGTTTTAGCACCTCTATCCTCATTATCCTTATATCCGGCATATAAGACGACCCCCCCCCACTTTAGCCACAGATTTTGCAGGTAAAAAAGTAGTCTTATACGCAGGAAAATAAGGTACTTGTTTTATATATGTTCAATTTGACTCTGTCCTTTGGCAACCCTGTCACACGGTGTTCTTGTTTAGGGGAGGTTTAACTATTCCTTCTCTTGAGACTGAGAGGGGCTGCATCCTCATTGCAGAAATAATCCAATTTGACACCACTTTAACTGCCATGGCTCAATGTGGATGCAGCCAGAGGGTAACTTGTCCAAGATCAGGGATTTGAACTCTCATCTCCCAGAGACCTAATCCAGCATACCAACTACTACATCATACTGACTCTCTTGTTTACTAAGTGAAGTTAATTAAAAATAGCTCATTTTAGTCACAAGGAAGTGTGTATAGACCTGAAGTCCTGTATGAGACTGCAGTCCTAAATATACTTACCAGGGAGGTCTATTGAACTTGGTGCGACTTCTGTCTGAGGAAAAATGATTAGGATGACCGTTTGAATTTTCTCTCTCTGAATGTATGAATTAGCTTAGAAGTTGGTAGAAAGTAAATCAGGTTCTAGTGGTAGATCTCTAGATGATATGCAGTAGATCTCAGATTTATGCTTATTTAAAAACAGCAATCCCCAAATGGCTCCCCATCACCCCCAAATTATATGGCTGAAAATGAATGAAGATTGAGAGCAACCGGGATGGATTTTTGTGTGATCCTTTGAATTCTGGTCCATGAAAGAAATTCGGGGGCTCTGCCTTCTTTAATTTCCATATGTGTCTTTTCCATCAGCTTTTAGCTGGTGCCTCTTGGACTTGCTGTTGAAAAGAAGGTAGATCCCATAAACTTGGGATTTCAGTCAGCTAGTATGGTGGATCCCAGCTAGATCAGGGTGGATATCTTTAGCCATGATATTTGTATCAGGTCATTGAATAAATTATTTTTGCCCAGCAAAAGTAGCCTTGAAGGTGTGTTCACATAAACACCAGCATGGATACACATATTTCAACATGATACAGCTGCCACCTACTTCCAATAGTAGATGACAAAATGTCCCTTTAATTGTCTTTCTCTGTAGTTAGCCTTGCTGTAAATCACACAATTTAAATAGGAGGAAGATGGGAGATGAGAAATTGTCCTTTGTAAACTAGGACCTAAAGTCAAGAATAGCATTCAGTCCTGCAGTTTCATTATTGATATAAAATATCTTAGATAATAGTGGCTTCATATCCCAGTTAGCTTATGGTTGCATCTGACAAAAACATTTCTACTGTGTGTCTTGATAATAAACACAAGGGTAAACCACCCAGAAATTATTTTGATAAATTTATTCTGTAATCAAAACAGTGTCTTGGGCTAGGCAGGAACCAACTGACAGATATCTATGATATCTGAGAACTTTATGCATCCATGCAAAATAAGGTTCCCAAATAATATTATGCAATTTTAAAGTCAAATACAAGGTAGGATGCAAAACAACCACCACCACCACTTATTAGCCTAATGCTGAGAACTAATTCCTGCCAAGTAACATGAGCGAAACAGGAATAATCAGAGAAAAGGGGGAAAACATGCCTTTATGCTACATTTTCAGCAAGCTTGTAGGATAAATAAAGTGGATTGATCCTGAAATATTATTTCTCTTGGTGTGAGTCATCACTGGAGAAGATTATTTTAACAGTGGTTAGTGTGTATTACACAATATCATTAGCCACTGAGTGATTTTTCTGTGGTTCTGAGTAGGAAATGGAACATTGCAATCATTTACATGCTTGGACATCAGTCAAGGCCTACATTACCTATCAGGCAGAGAACAGATGAAATCAGAAGCCTCTATATTTCTACTCCAAGTCCAAGCATTTAATAATGGACTGTACCCCTCAGATCTCTGGAATCTTGTTCACTATGCAGAAGAAGAAATGCTGCCTTATTCAGTAAATCTATCTGAAAACCCAGAAACCCTGCGGAAGGAGACTGGCCACAAATTTATATAGTCTAATCTGCACTGCAGAAATAATGCAGCTTGACACTGCTTTAGCTCAATGCTATGGAATTCTGGGATTTGTAGTTTTGTGTGATATTTAGCCTTCTCTGTCAGAGTAGTTTTGTGTGAGAGTAGTTTTGTGTGTAGTTTTGTGTGATATTTAGCCTTCTCTGTCAGAGAGCTCTGGTGCCACAACAAAATCCCAGGATTCCATAGCACTGAGCCATGGCAGTTAAAGTGGTGTCAAACTGCTTTATTTTCTGCATTGCAGATTAGACCTATATTAGCTGTATCATTTGCTAGGGAATGTGAGTGGAAAAGTGATATATGCTCATAAGCCTACTCTAGTTAAGTCAGTATCATCATTATCCCCATAGTTAAGTTAGGTTAGGGTGACCACATAGAAAAGAGGACAAAGGGGGGTTGCAGACTGCCAGAAATAGTGCAAATTGAGTCCACTTTTAGGGTTAGGGTTAGTGCTAGGGAATCATGGGAATTGCTTCCCCCCCCCCCCCCGAGACATTGAGCCTTCTCTGTCAGAGAGCTCTGGTGCCACAATAAAATACAGTTCCCATGATTCCCTAACCCTAACCCTAACCCTTAAAGTGGACTCAATTTGCACTATTTCTGGCAGTCTGCCACCGTTGGAAGGTTTTTTTCAGCATACGTTATTATACAAGATCACTTTAACACTATAGTTATAGTACTTTGAGACCACTTTAGCTGCCATGGTTTCATCCTATGGAATCCTGGAGTTTGCAGTTTCATGGGTTATTTAGAATTCTCTCCTAGACAACTCTCACCAAACTACAAATCCCAGGATTCTGTAGGATGGAACCATGGCAGTCTAAGTGGCATGAAAGTGATATAAATGTAGTGTGAAGGAAACCTAACCTACATGCCCTGCTATTCTCTCTTCCATATAACTTCTAAAGATGCAGAAACCCTCACCTCATTGTTCTGTGGCCACCCTTTTCTCACCACAGGAGCAGAAAATAGATTGTTGGTTTGATTTAGCAATGCCCTCCTTATGTTCATTGCTTCTCAAAGTCATTGGTGGTGAGCAATTCTCTCTCTAAGTCCTGGAGGAGTGAGAAAACGTCTCATGAGAGTCCAGTGAACCCCAAGGAAGACTCTCCCTTCTGACCTTTTGGGAATCCACCATAAGCTGGTGTTGGTGTTGATTTTACACCCATAGGAGAGGCATGCTAGTCAAGAGAAGAGTAGGTAGAAGAGAGGGAAAAGCCCAGAGGCTGTTCTTGTTTCACTCTAACCAGTTTTGCATTCTCGTTAAATGCATTTATTTTAATGGCTATTGCAACCTTCAGGCCAATGTCTTCTCTGTGTTCTCTGGCATTAATACAAATGTTTACTTTATCAAACTGGATTTGTGTCTTGGTCCTATCCTGGAAGGAGTCTGGAGTGTGTCCATGGCAAATGTTGTAATCAAGAAAATGCATTATGATCTCACCTTGTTAGGAAGGAGTTTTCTGTAAGGGCTTGGTTGTATGGCAGATGCTTAAGGTGGATCAGTTATGTTTTTGGACTACAGCGCCCCAAATCCTCCAGCCAGTATGGGGAGTGAAAAATAAGATGCTACGGATGAGCAAAAAGTGTTCATAGTTTCAAAGGCGTTTGCAGCATAGACCAGCCGGTAAGTATTGTAGGGCTGGAAAATGTATGGCTCTCCAGCTGTTGTTGAATTGCCACTTTCAATTGCACCACTTATCACCACTTGCTATGCTAGCTAGGGCTGCTAAGAGCTGCAGCCCATCAACATCTGGAGGGCTACACAATTTCCACCTTTGAAGTAGGGAATGGATTGGAAACAGTGTCTGAAATTCTCTTCTAGATCATGATAGTGTCTTTTGCCTTTGTGCAACTCAAGGCAATTAAATGGGTGCTCCAGTGACTATCGCATAACTCCCATGACTGCAAGTTGTTTAGGCTGATCTTTGTTTTTATTCTGTCTGACTTCAAAATGCTAAGTGAATGAATGTGCTTCCACTGTTAAGAGAATGAGCTTTTAGCCAAGCAGTCTGCCCAAATCAAGGCTGTGTGACCTCAAGAAGCCCGGCTTTATTGGTGTCAGCTACTCTTACCTTCTATGGGGATAATGACAATACTGACTTAACTTTTTATGGCTACTAAGGAGTTTATCACACGGGGGAAAACTGGTAGTTTAAATGGTGATTAACCCGTCAAAATCATGCAATCGAGATTAAAAGGTGATTAATAATTTCACACACAAGAGCCATTATCCTGGGAATAAATGGAATAATCAGGCAGTAAACAGCAAAAAATCATTCACAGGAAAATCATGTGAATGATTTGTTGCTGTTTATTGCCTGGTTATTCACGGGATAATGGCACTTTAATTGCTGTTCATCATGACATTGTGTGAAAACCATTAGCTCAGTTGTGCAATTATCATGGAATATTCCTGGGATAATTGCGCATTGAACACGATGTCGTGTGAAAATGTTATTCACGAATGAGCGATTTTGATGGGGTAATCACCATACTTCCAATTGTCCCGGCGTGATAAACTCCTTAGATAATGAGAGTTCAGGGGAAGCACAATGTAATGAGTATATCACTGTATAATTTGAGGTGTATGGGACATTATAGTAGATTCCAGTATAAACATCTCTTTATTATTAAGATAATTTATAGGACTACCAACATTGTCCCATATGAAAAGAAACCCTATCTAACAAGAGCTCCTCTTTGGTTATCCAACTTAATTTATATATATATATATATATATATATATATATGCATCTAAAACTGAGTAAGTGAGATTACATTATGAGGAACAGGCCCATGGCAAGCCTTCATTGGTAGGGGTGGCAGTCGTGTTTGTTTCTGCGTGAGACATTAGAGATGAGAGCCAGTCATCCTTCACTCTCTGATGGAGAAATTTTGAGGGGTCAAATTTTCAGGGGAAGGAAAAAGTGGTGACCTTCCTCTTCCATGTAGAGAATGTTCCTTCCTTCCTTCTTTCCTTTTTTATGCTTCCTTTCTCTCAAATTGGACCCAAGGTGGTTCACAAAAGAAAAACAATAAAACCATACAATTTTGAAATACAATTAATAGAACAAGTAAACAATGTAACATTCTTTTTAAAGGTAAAAATATGAAACTACTAAAACCCTTGTAACTTACAGAATAGGCTAAGTCAAGGTCAAGTTAACAGAGAATTTAGGATGAACACCAAGAAGTAAATGTAAGGCATAGTTTTTGTTTCTGAGCTTAGCTTTGATGATGGATTAAGCACCTCTATCCGGGACTCCACTTGCAAAAAGCAAATTTGTCATTTCCACATGTTTAGGGAAGCATAGTGAGGAAAGAAATACTTTTAGAATTGTTTGATTTGTAGCAGCGGATGGCTTCTCTGTCATTGGGATGCTGAGCGCACCCCAGGTTTTAAACCCAACTTTAAAGGGGACAACCAAAGTGCTTAACCTATTTTGGGTATAGACTTGGGCATCTTGGACTGCTCCTGTACAATTTAAGACTATAACCTGGGGCAGATTCCCACTCTCCCATAGATACGGGAGCCACATGCCCCCATCTTGTTTGTTAACTTTTCTTTGAGGGTCCTTCCTTCTAGTTTTGAACCTGACTTTCAGGATTTCCCTTCTTGTTGGGACAAAGTTTAAAAAATTCAACCATTTGCTATACAAAGAATTAACTAATTGATTGGAAAGGAGCCAGTGTTGGACTATGACTCCAGAGACCAGGATTTGATTCTGTGCTTGGCCATGGAACTCTACTAGGTGAACATGGGTGAGTCACATACTCTCAGCCCCAGAAAACCCCATGATAGGTCCTTCTTAGGGTTAACTTGAAGGCACACAACAACAATTGATTGGAAATTCATTGTGGAAAGCAATTGGATTTTTTAAAACTAGATTTCTGGGTTGACTTTTTTTCTGACCAGAATCCCATACTGAGCTTCACACATTGAGAAAACAAGAAATTAGGTCTGAGTTACAATGACCAGCCTGCCATGTTACTATGGTGCTCACAGCAGTGTTTCTATTCTTCTAGAACTGTTTTTATCCATTGGCATTGAGTACTCAAGAAAAAGAATAAAAATAGCCACTAGGATAGTGAGCATAGAGAATGCTTTAAAATTAGAAAGGTTAACTTGGTCAGACCACCCCTCCCCATACTTTAAAATGTTATTTCTTTATCCTACTCTTTAACAATAAACATTGGATCTTGTTGTAGTGCTACAGAGCAAACAAATAGTTATTCCACCAAGCAAATAAACATGTTGTGGTAATTTATCTTTAAGGGTCATAGAATCATAGAGTTGGAAGAGACCACAGGGGCCATCCAGTCCAACCCCCTGTCATGCAGGAACTCAAAATCAAAGCATCCCAACAGATGGCCATCCAGCCTCTGTTCAAGGACCTCCAAAGAAGGAGACTCCACCACTCTCCGAGGGAGTGCGTTCCACTGTCGAACAGCTCTCACTGTCAGGAAGTTCCTCCTAATGTTGAGGTGGAATCTCTTTTCCTGTAGCTTGCATCTGTTGTTCAGGGTCCTGTTCTCTGGAGCAGCAGAAAACAAGCTTGTTCCCTCCTCAATATGACATCCCTTCTAATATTTAAAGAGGGCTATCATATCCCCTCTTAACCTTCTCTTCTTCAGGCTAAACATACCCAGTTCCCTAAGTTATTCCTCGTAGGGCATGGTTTCTAGCCCCTTCACCATTTTAGTCACCCTCCTCCGGACACGCTCCAGTTTTTCAACATCCTTTTTTAATTGTGGTGCCCAGAAGTGGACACAGTATTCCAGGTGAGGCCTGACCAAAGCAAAAGTCTTGTTTCTAGACTGGCTGAGTTTCCCCTCCTACCCAGATCAGTTAAGTAATTGGGATGATATTTATAATGAAAAACCAATCTCAATCAGGCAAAATCTTGAGTGAGCAGATATCTTTTGGAAGTATGGAGATCTCTCCCACACTGTATATTTGCCTTGTTCAATGCAGGCAGGGGGTGCAGGTAATAGTGGGTTGCACTTGGTGACACCCTAAGGGGGGGGCGGGCAACACATCTACTCCCCAAACATCTGCCTTTGGGCAGAAAAAGGCTGTGGCATTTGCCTGTGTCCCTTTAAAACACTGAAGAGATGGTGTGAGTGGGGCAAGAAGAAAGGAGAGCCCCCAGTTTTTTTAAAATTAATTTTTATTTTTTTTAATAAATTTTAAAAAGCTGTTAAAATTTTCTTTTAAACATCACACTTTACTAAATTTTCACTTTAACCACTTGAAACTACATTTAGACTGTGCTTATGATATTGTACTTTAACAGTACAATTTTAATTTTGATAGTTGATTATATTACAACTATTACCATTACAGTCAGTGATAATTATGATTTCTGAGTAACATTAGTAAAAACAAATATTACAAAGCATTCTGTATGGTGTTGATAGCCAAAGGACAGAAAATAGTCCTGAAGACTTGCAGTATGCCTTAGAGAAGCAAGCAGAAGCCTTGAGCCCTGATGCAGTGGCATTCCCACCCCTGGAGTCACCCGTGTGTGTGTGTGTGTGAGGTGCTGTGCGAGGATGGGGCTTCTGTGGGCAGCGGCCAATAGGGCACACTCTCCCCTTCTCCACTGCTGTTCCTCTTCCTGTGGGCTGCTTTACTCATGAGTAGCGCAGCACTGTGTCAGTGAGGTTGGCAGGGCTGTGCTTGGACCTCTCCTTTGCTGTTGCAGTATTCTTCTCCTTATGAGTAGAGTGGTACCATGGCAGTGAAGTTGGGAGGTATGCAGCGGAGGCCCCTGCTGCCATGGCAAAACCCTGAGGGGCACACTTGCCGTTCCTCACCCCACAGCGGGGTGGGCCCAACCAGGTGTCACCACTCTTCTGGAATGTCACCCTTTACAGTCCGCACCCCTTGCACTCTCTAGTGACACCACTGCCTTGAGGCCTGGTTCTCTAGATAGCTACTCACATTCCTATCCCTGGGAATTCAAGGGAGAACAGCTACAAAAGATACCATGCTTCTGAGGGGTGAATAGACAATAGCAGCCAGTCATAAGTGAGGGGCTGTACAGAATGGCCAAAAGAGCCGGCTTGGGAGTGGAGTGGGGGCAGATCAATCATCTGGAAGTCTGCTCCTCTGCTCTGCGGGAGGATCTTCAAGCCATCTGTCTTGAAGCTGTTTCTTGCTGTAAAATGTGATCACCCAGCTCCCCAGAAACAAGCCGTAGACAGGGACTAACTCCAAAGAGGCATTTATTCTTAAGTTGCAGTATAAACAAAGAAAAATTATTTACACTCTCATGTAGAAACAAAGTATGAGAGAACAGCAGCAGAAGAAGAACATGTTGTGTGCTCACATAATTTATAGACACTTTCCATGCAGCTTCAAAACCCAGCCTCTTCCTGTGATTCCTTCTTGTGTCTCATGTCACATGAACATTAGTTCCCACCAAACATTATGATCTGATATGTTTACTTCTTGCCTTCATGTTCCCAGACGTCATATGACCTTGACTACCTCCTGCTTTTTATTTTGTATTCCAGCTCCAAAAACTTTCCCAGCTAACAAGCTGCAGAAGTGACCTGCAGTACCCTGTGCCACTTTTCCACATCTGTACATTTACACAAGTTACATTTTCCAACAAAAGGACCATCACTATTGGTCATGTGCTACCAACTAATAACATATGTTTGCTTCATAAGCAATTTGTAGATAAAGTAGCAAACACAGATGTAGTGTCATCTTCAGCATCACCATCATTACCACCATCATCATGCATATGGTCATACATTTGTGAATTGTGCAAGGTGTTTAGGAGCTTATAGCACCAATAATAAAACCATCTTACCTGAGCTGGCTTAAAATTTAAAATGGGTGGCATCCTGATGTTATCAGAAGGATTTAGCCGCCAAAATCGCCTCCTTGGTCCATCCCAGGTCTATCCTCGCTCTCAGGAGCGCTCAGCGCACCTTTTTCAAAGCCGAGAGTTTTCTGGTTAAGAAAATGGTCGCTGGAGCAGCCCTGGGAGTGGGGATGGACATGGATGGCGATTTCAGTGGTTAAATCGTTCTGATAACATCAAGATGTGGCCCATTTTAAATTTTATACCGGCTCAGGTAAACCGGTTTTACGATCAGTGCGATAAGCTCCCTAGATACTTCTATCCCAACTTGACTTGTTGGCTTACTTTGTCCTTGCCATCCAAAGAGTTTCTTAGCATCATCAAAAATGATGAATAAAAAATGGCAGTAACCTATTAAAAGACAGATTAAAGTTTTACCTCAGCAGTTGCTTTGTGTTAAATATGTGCTTTATAAAAAAACACATGAGACAAATTCTGTTTTTTAAAACCTGCTTGCTTTTTTTTGGTTATAGGAAGGAGCAAGAGATTGATTCAAAAGATGCTATCATACTGCATCAGTTTTCACGGCCAAACAATGGTATCCCTAGTTTATCTCCTTTCTGTTTGAAAATGGAGACCTACTTGAGGATGGCTGATTTGCCCTACCAGGTAAATGTGTGGATGTTATGTTATGCTGTATTTTTGACTAATTTGTAGGTGTATTGATTCTAACACAGCCTTGCCTAGGCAATGGGCATGCTCATTTCTCTAAAAGCTAGTCTCAGTATGAAAATGCTCACATAATACAGCTATCATACAGCTGAGCCATATCATAGTGCACATAGTGCACATCCAGAATCACGCAGCCAGCATTGCCAGTGCCCATGCTGGATGTGAGATTCTGAGAGTTGTAGTCGAAAAGTACTTTTGTAACCTCTGTTTAAAAATTAAACTTTGTTTTAGCTGTCTGTCATTAAAAGCAATAATTTTGAAGGAAAAATAATATTCCAGTTAAAATATACGCATTTCTACCCCAGAGTTTAGACCTTCCTCTCTCCCCTACCTAGCCTATGATATTTTTGTGACTTCACATCTCTTGCTACTCCCAGATTTCATAAAGATGTAGGAGCCTATCACTCTGCTAAATAAAGTGTCTTACCTCTCCCGAATTCAATTCTAATTTGGGCGGCATCCAGATACTATCGCAGGGATTTTGCTGTTGAATCTGCTGCCCGAATACAGTCCTGGGGCAACCCTGGTCCCAGGAGTGCTCAGGTGGCCATTTTCTTGAGTCAGAAAACTCCCGGTTTGGAAAAGAGGCGTGCTCAGCGCGCCAGGGACCCGGGCTCGACCCAGGCCATATTCGGGCAGCAGATTCAGCAGCAAAATCCCTGCGATTGTATCCAGATGTTGCCCGAGTTAGAATTTAATTTGGGAGAGGTAAAACGCTTTAGTTTAGTGGAACAATAAGCTCTGTAGACTCCCCTAATCCCCTACTGACAGAGCAACTGTTTAGGGCTGCAGTGTATAATCATCACACAAATTCAGTCTGAAATTAAACTGTGCCAGACCCAAACAGCAGCCCAAGGTCCCAAGAGAAAGAAGTGCATATGGTCAGAAAGGGTATGACGATTAATAGAAAAACACTGAAGGAACAGACAAGAGAAAAATGTGAATAACTGTAGCAAGGAGTTTACTGTAGAAAAAAACACTCCCTTTCAAAAACAAACAAAGCAAAATAATTGGGATCTGCCCAGGAGTTGCCTAAACATGCCTGATTGTATTAGTACATTGTGTGGATGGCTTTTCCAGTTTCTTGTTGCAGGGAAGTCCAATTGCTGTTCAAGAGCAATTATTGCATCAATATCTTCTGATTATGCTACTGTTTTTGGTTTTTGTTATGTTAAGTGCAGAGAAAGAAACTAGTTGTGTTTGTGTTAATTTATGTTTTGAGTAGACTGCCAAATGGAATTCAAGCTATTCTATGAGGTCAGTGCAGAGCTAGTGTAAGGAATGCTATGCATTGCTGTTTAAAACCATCTGGAGGGTGCAAAATTCCTATCTCTGCCTTATGGGGAATGTTGCTTCTTTGCTATGTTTTCCCTCAGGATTGTGTCTTTGATAGAAATAATATTTTTGTCCCAAATGGCTCTGGATCATAAAGAAAACACTCTCTTTCTCTTTGTTGATAAATGAGGGTGAAGTACATGGCTACCATTACCAGTGAAGTTGGTTTTATGGAAAATTTTGATTGGAAAACTTCCTAGAAAATGTTTTGCTGTCATCATCTGTTTGAGATATGATTTAGCAGCCTAATGTGACTTAGTAAATTTAAAAAACAACAACAAACCAACAACAGAGGTTGGAAACAGTACTTTTTGGACTACAGCTCTCAGAATCCCACATCTAGCATGGGCACTGGCAGTGCTGGCTAGGAGATTCTGGAAATTAAATTGCTCGACCCAAAACCTTTTCCAGGCTCTGTAAAAACAGTATGCCCTGCTAATTTATAATTATATTTATAACCAAATTGTTAAGTATTTGATTCTCCTGAAACCCCAAAATAGAAATGAAATATTTGCTTCGGGAAAACAAATCAATAAAGCACACTTCCTTTGGTTTATGTTTTATATTCAAATTAAAAGTTTTATTTCAAAATGTTCTTTACTGGAATGCTTATAATTCTTTTAGGATTTGATAAAAGGGTCTGTGGATTTACAGTGCCTTAACAACATTGAAAGAAAAATAGGATATAAATGTGATAAATAGAATAAACACAATAAATAGCCTTAGCTTTTCCCCCCTTCCAGTGTTTAGATTTGAAGAAAATGATGAGAGCAGCAAACACTGTTGACACACTTTTGGGATCTTAATTGTTCATTGCACCCAAATCTCTTGCTCACTGCCTGTTAAAATATATTACAGAATCTGGAGATGGGGTTGCAGTGGTTTCTCTTGCAGTGGTTTCTCCCCAATCCAAACTTGTGTCTCCATCCATTCCTATTCATTACCTGTGGTGCAGCATTGCTGGAACCCTTGCTGCAACAGACAAAGGAATACGTAGACAAAAGGACAATGAGAAAGAAAGAAAAAAAAAAAAAACCAACCATGCCTGCATTACCTCATATTTCAGCAGCAGATGTAAGGGTTTGTTGGAGAGTACTAGGAAGTATATCCTCATGTATGTGTGAATATATATCTACCATCATAAGTTCCAATCTAGGGGGAAAGGTAGGATATAATAATAATAATAATAATAATAATAATAATAATAAATCTCTCCTCATGAGCCCATAACATCTGAGGCCTTCCTCTGAGTATATCTAAGAATGGCCTGGACATAGGTGTCAAAGGAGTGGACCAACCCTCACCACGTATGGTATGCATTTCCACAGTGAGGCTCCCTGGCCCTTTTTGGCTTTAAAAAAGGCATTTCAGGGAATGTGATTGGCTGGCTCGGCAGTCAATTTTCCCTATAATTTGTTACTAGCATGGTGGGGATGTTGATTTATATTATACATTGTTTGTTTCTAAGGTTTGTATTTTTTAATTGTAAGATGTCTGGAATCTTTCTTAGATTCTAAGAGCCAATAAATAAATAAATAAACAAATAAATAAATAATTCAGTAACAAAAATGATGTACCACCACTTATGAAAAACACACACCATGTTTTTGTATACCTCATAAGAAAAGGCACACTAGATCCGATCTCTTGTTTCCAGCAACTGCTATACAAAGGCATGCTGTCTCTAGTGTTGGAGGAAGCATATCACTCTTGTGAATAAGACCTCTGAGGACGTTATCACACGGGTCTAAAGCAAGTAGCATCATTTTGGAATGAACGAAAGCAGCATCATTCCGGTATGCTTCTGGTCGCGCAAATGTAATTCCCAATGAAACCGGCATGCAAAAGAACGGGGATGATGCCGCAATGGGATGGGGATGCGACAGGGATGGGAGGGGTTCTGTGCAACGTCATGTGAACACAGGGGCAAAGGAACCGCAATGGGACGGGGATGCAACGGGGTTCTGTCTGCTTTAGACCCCGTGTGATAACGTCCACAGTAGTCTCACATGCCATAAATTTCTTCAAATTCTAATGCTGTCCCAGTTGGCAGCCATCACAACATCTTGTGGCAGTGAATGCCATACTTTCACTGAGTATTTTGGGAAGATACACTTCCTTTCATGTGACTCTTCCACCAATTAGTTTTAGTAGATGAGGCCAGGTTCCAGCATTACTGCCAGTGCCTTATAAGCTTGAAAAGTGCTTCATGATGCACTTGGTATCCTCACAATTACTGCTTTGATGTTATTTAAATTACTGCTCACAATTACTGCTTTGGTAGTTATTTAAAATATTTATTTGTTGTATCCTTCATCATTGACATTGTAGAGAAGCTTGCAAAGACGAAAGATACTGTCATGCAACATGTCAGCGGAACAAAAGCAGTAGAGGGAAAAAGTTGGAACAATTTTAATAAACATATCACTGCCATTATTTTAAAAAATGGCTGTGTGGATGAAAAGAGATTTGGGTGTTTTGGGGTTGTTGTTTTTTTGCCTTGGTTCCAGGCAGTGTTATCTCTCAGTTTTAAGATGTCTGAAGCAGGGTCCAAATGTTATCCTCACACTAGAGAGGGCCAACATATATAGAAGTCTTGCTGCACCCTTAAGATATAAATTCAGACTTCTGTTTAATTTCTTTCTTCTCTCATCATGCCACCTGAACCAAGGACCTTATCACACGGGGGTCTGAAGCAGTCCCATCCCCGTGGCATCCCCGTCCCATTGCGCTTCCTTTCCCCGGGTGATCAAACGACGTTGCAGGGAAACCCTGCCCATCCCTGTCGCATCCCCGTCGCATCCCCGTATCATCCCCGTTCTTTTGGATTCCTGGTCGAAATGGGAATTACATTTCCCACGACCGGAAGGAAGTGCAATGGGACGGGGATGCGACTGCTTGGACCCCGTGTGATAAGGTCCCAAGTAAGTGTATCTTGCTTCATGGCAGGTCTATCCCTGTTGCTAGGATGGCCTCAGTTGATAAAGGAGGAACAATTGAGACAATGTAGTCTGCCCCATCATATTGTGTTATCTCTATTATCTATTATATATAAGACACATGAAAAGGGTTCTCAGCACATAATCGTATTTGCAGACAGGTTTGGTGCAATATTAAATGCTCCTTTGTATTTTACATGAAGGAGCACTGAGGCAAAGAAAGATGGCCTTGTCCAAGGACACTCAGAGAATTTATTGTCGTACAGGAAGATGAACCTGATTGACTGCTTTCTGTGCATTGGTTTGTGTGTTCATTTTGTTTTTGTCTTTGTTTTGGTGCTTCTCTGCTTAGAACTACTTTGATGGGAAACTTTCTCCTCAAGGGAAAATGCCATGGATTGAATACAATAGCAAAAAGGTGTCTGGCACAGAGTTCATCATTGATTTTTTGGAAGAGAAACTTGGAGTGAATTTAAACAAGCACCTTGATCCACATGAGAGAGCTGTTTCTAGAGCAGTGACAAAAATGGTAGAGGAGCATTTCTACTGGTAAGTTGCCACAAATACTGAGCATGAAGCTTTGCTTACTGCCTATGGAGATTATCACTTTGATTTTAAACTGGCTTACTTGATCCGGTTTAAAATTTAAAGCGGGTGGCATCCTGATCTTATCAGAAGGATTTAGCCACTGAAATTGTCACCCTGGTCCATCCCGGACCCATTCCTGCTCCCAGGGGCACTTAGTGCAGCTCTTTTCGAAGCTAGGAGTTTACCGTTTTAAGAAAATGGCTGCCCAAGCGGCCCTGGAAATGGGGATGGACCTGGGATGGACCTGGGCAGCGATTTTGGTGGCTTAATCCTTCTGATAATATCAGGATGCCTCCTGCTTTAAATTTTAAACCAGATCAGGTAAGCCAGTTTTAAAATCAATGCGATAATCTCCTATGTCTCTAACTGGTTTAATTTCTTTCAGGTCTTGGGTCATACCTTACAAACCCATGGGAAATCAGTTGCTTCTCACCTTTCAGAACATGATTGTTTTGACTATTGTAGGCAAATATTTATGTCGATTATGTGAGGAATAATTTGCCAGGGCCCATGTTCTGGCAGTGCATGTAGCTAAAGGGGACAAAAAAGCTCACTATCCCTCAAAATAAGAATTCTGGTCCATAATAAATTGCCTGTCCCTTTTTTTTGGATGACTAAATTCTTAATTTTAAAAGCTCAACTGATGTTTTCAGTTATGACAATGCTAGAAATTTGGGGATTGAAAGGATAGAATTCATGTCTGAGGGGCAATGGCTTCATCCCACACTCCCATTGCTATTTCCCTAATCTGAAGCCAGCAATGGACAGAGACAAGGCCCAACATAGGCATGCCCACCTTTTCTTGCCACCTATCTTTCTGACACCCTTTTTTCTGTGTCTTTCTGTCATACTCTTCTTGCCCTTCCCTCTTTCTTACCATCTACCATATCCAGGAAAGAGAGAGATGAATGGATCACTTACAGAGAACTGTTGAAATTAGTCCAGGGGCCACATGAAATCAAACTATGGGCTGCCTGTGGTCCTAGGGCCCCAAGTTGCTTACCCTGCCTTACTACAAAACAAGTTAATTTAATTTAATTGATATCCTGCCTTTCTCCCAACATGGAAGCCAAGGCTCAAATGATCTTAAAGATCTTTTCTTCTGCTCCTTTTGTTCTGCAATAAGGATTCAGGAGAATGCTGGGAGGGTTCCTCCCTTTTATTACATTAGTCTCCAACCACTTCCTTGTTGTTTTCCTAAATTATCCATATCGATGTCTTTTGTGCTCCACTTTAGCATGTAGTCTGGTTTCATAAATAATTAAAGGTCCAAGCCTCAGAAGACTTACATTGTGTTGGCAAGACATCCATCCCTTTCTCTTCTCTTCCCTCTTACTCCAGTACTCACCTCCATTCTCTTGTCTACTCCAGGATGGTTTAATTTTGAGTCACTGTGTGAGCTGGTGCATCTTCTCCTAGGGACCTTTGTGAAGCAAACAGACATAGACACAGAAATTATTGGGCACTTTCTGCAGTTGGACTGCTCTGATTTCCGTCAGTGTTATGTTAGTAGACTCACTTTTCACTCTCAGTGATAACACTATGATCCCACTTTTGCTGCCATGGCAACATCATATGGAATTCTGGAATTTGTAGTTTAGTGAGGCCCAAAAGCTCTTTGCCTGACAATTCTGAATGCCTCTCTCTAAGCTTCAAATCACAGGCTGCTATAGGAAGTTCCATGGTAGTTAAGGTAGAATCATAGGGTTATAATTGTGTAATGTGAATGGGTCCTGCTGAGGATCAGAATTCCAATGCTGAGAATCTCTAACTCCCTTGTCACCACCATCACTACCACCATCCTGCAAAGTGTTACTCATAGAATCATAGAGTTGGAAGATAGCGTAAGGCCCATCCAGTCCAACCCCCCTGCTGTGCAGGAACTCACAATCAAAGCACCCTTGACAGATGGCCATCCAGCCATCCTTCTTTAAAGACCTCCAAAGAAGGAGACTCTACCATACTCTGAGGCAATGCATTCCACTATTGAACAGCTCTTACTGTCAGGAAGTTCTTCCTAATGTTTGGAATGTTTGACAAATATCAAAACTAGAAGGTGGAAAGGAGAATTCTGTGAAATTATGTCAGTGGAATAGTAAATTCACTCTGGCTTTTAGGGTGTATCTACACTGTAGAAATAATGCAGTTTGACACTATGGTAACTGCCATGGCTCATTCCTACAGAATCCTGGAATTTGTAGTTTTTTTTAATGAATTTTATTAAATTTAAAAATACACAAAATTACATATATATATATATATATATATATATACAAACATGTATCCTACACACCAACAACACTTGACTATAAAACTAAACAGACCTCTAACAACGAACGAAGAGAAAAAAAGAAGAATAACAAAACAAAAAACAAAACAAAAACAAAAACAGAAAAAAACTTCCTGAGTCCTGAACCATGTTCTCAATCCATTATGTTTAAGTTTGAGCCTGCCTTATACAATTGTAGACCAAACGTACTCAAATAGTTACCAACACTCTACTTACAAATCTATTCATATCATAAGTGCAACCAAAATATAAACAGTATCTATATCTCCCGTTTGTCTCATCTCATTTTACTATAACATCTTCATCTTGACTTGCCGCTTATATAGTTTAGCAACGGCTGCCATATCTTTTCGTTTCTCTCCCAATCCTGATCCCTTAGTTTGACTGACATATTATCCATTTTCATTAGTTCTATGAGTTTACTCAACCAATCATCCTTACATGGTATCAATACACTCTTCCAATTCTTAGCATATACCAATCTCGCACTGATGACCATATAGAATAGCAGCTTCCCATATTGCTTTTCCAGGTCCTTATCCAACACAATATTTAGCAAATATAGTTCAGGTTCCAAATTCAACTCAATCCCCAGAATCCTTTCCACCACCCTATGAATGCTCTTCCAAAATTTTTGGGCTTTTTTACATTGCCACCATAGGTGGTACAAGTCACCTCTGCCCGACTGGCATTTCCAGCATTTTTCAGAAACACCTTTATATATTTTGGCCAGTTTGGCGGGTGTCATGTACCACCTATGGTGCATTTTATAAACATTCTCTTTTATGTCGTAGCAAAGAGTATATTTCTGGATATTAAACTAGGATCTCTCCCAACAATCCAATTCAATAGCATGATTGACATCTTGGGCCCATCTTATCATGGAGGTTTTTATCACCTCCTCTTCTTGATCAATACTTAGCAAATATCTGTAAAACAACGATATTTTTTTCGGGTTATCAGCTTTCATCAGAGTCTCAAATTCAGTTTCTGCTAGTCTTATACCAGGTGATTTAAGGTCTGCTTTAAATCTTTCTCTTAGTTGGTAATACATATACCAGCCAATAGAAAAACCTTCACATACAAGTTGCTCCAAACTTTTAAACTCGAACTTCATTCCTTTAGAATCAATGTTTAGTAGATCTCTATAAGTAATACTTTTGTCCTCACAAATTCTTTCTTTCTCATAAAAAGCTTCATGAACGGAGACCCAGACAGGGATATTAGGACAAATCCTATCCTTATGCTTATTCCAATCTCTTAAAATCGCTTTTCTAACAAAGTGATTCATGAAATCTTTGTGGACCTTCTGCTTCTGATAAAAAAGATAGGCATGCAGCCGAAATCTCTGCTCACATCCTTCTAAAATTAAACATTTTTTTATCTTTGAGCTGGAGCCAATTGATCAACCAATACAAACAATTAGCCTCATAATATAATAGCAGGTTAGGGAAAGCCAAACCTCCTCTTTCTACCCTATCTTGAAGGGTTTTTAGCCTAACTCTGGGTCTCTTGTTCTGCCAAACAAATTCTGTTAACATTCTAGTCCACTTTTTAAATGGAGCTTCATTCACGATAATAGGTAGATTTTGAAAATAAAACATAAATTTTGGCAAAACACCCATCTTAATGGCAGATATCCTCCCTAACCATGAAAGGTTAAGTTTACTCCAAGTATTCAAATCCTTTTTAATTTCTAAAGTCAACTTCTCATAATTATTCCTATATAGATCTACATTTTCCCCACTAATCGTAATGCCCAAATATTTTACTTTTTTAACTATCTTAAAGCCTGAGATTTCTTGTATTGAATCTTTTTCTTTTTGGTTTAGGTTTTTAGTGAGAATTACAGTCTTGTCCTTGTTCACTCTTAATCCTGAAACCTTCTCAAACCTACTCAGATGTTGTAGCAATTTTTCCATACTTTGTTCCATTTCAGAAATTGTTATTAGTAAGTCATCTGCGTAAGACTTTAGTTTATATTCGAATCCTTTATATCTAATTCCTTTTACATTATCATCCGCTCTTAGACTAAAATTAAGAGTCTCAATAACAATTAGGAAGAGGAGGGGGGACAAAGGACACCCCTGCCTCGTTCCCTTACCAATTTGTATTTTCTTAGTTCTTTCACCATTCACAATCACTTGGGCTTCCTGTTTACAGTATATGGCCTTAACCCAATTAGTAAATTTATTGCCTGCTTTAATCTGATCCAAAATTACGAATATGAAGGCCCAATTAACCTGGCCGAAAGCCTTCTCGAAATCAAGAAAAATCATGGCTAATTTCCGATCACTTCTACTTTCACACAGTTCTATTAAATCTAACACAAATCTGATATTATCCTTAATCATCCTTGAAGGAAGAAACCATTTTGATCGTTATGGATCCAAGAGGATAATACCCTTTTTAATCTTTCGGCTAAAATTTTTGCAAAAATTTTATAATCACAGTTTAAAAGTGACATGGGTCTATAATTTTTGATATTTTCAACATCTTTACCTTCTTTTGGGAGCAACACAATATCAGCTTGGCTCCAAGAGCTTGGAATCTCAATCGAGCTTAAAGCTACCTCATACATCAGTTCTGCTAAATAGTGACTTAAACAAACAGCGTATTTCTTATAAAACTCGCACGGGAAGCCGTCAGGCCCCGGCGATTTATGTGGTTTCATAGAACTGATCGCTTCCATCACTTCTTGGGCAGTTATGCTTTTATTAAGGATTTGAATTTGTTCATCATCAAAAGGTTTAATATCCAGATTTTGTAAATAACCCTTCATGGTATCTTCTTCAGACTTTTCTTCCTTCTTATATAGTTCTGTGTAAAAATCACATATTAATTTCTTCTATTTTCTCTTGCTCAGTATATTTTAGCATATTATCTTTCAGTGCAGTTATTATTTTTTTCCCTTTTTCTTTTCTCATTTGATAAGCAAGCCACTTGCCTGGCTTGTTTGCACCTTCGAATTTTTTCCATTTCATAAAATTAATTTTTTTATCTAACTCGTGGGATAGCATCAAAGAAATTTGTTGCTGAATTGCTTTTATCTCTAGGGTTAATTTTTTACACTTACTTGTTTCAAGTAGCTCCCTTTCCTTACTCTTTAATTTTTGTTGTAGATCATTTATTTTTTCCTTATATTGTTTCTTTAGTTCTACAGATTTCTTAATCAGTTCGCCCCTAATTACCACTTTAAATGCTTCCCAAACCGTTTCAATAGGTGTTCCCTTCCCCGAGTTCTCTGCAAAAAAATTGTCTATCTTCACCTGAATGGTTTTGTCTATATATTCCTTATTAAGCAGGTCAGGCATTAGTCTCCAAGAAAATTGTCTAGGGCTTATTACAACATTAGCCTGTATAGGATTATGATCCGATAAGACTCTCGGTTTTACCTCTATTTTAGTTATTTTTGGTATTAGGCTATTTGACGCTAAAATCATGTCCAGCCTAGCCCATGATTGATGTGAATCGGAAAAGAAAGTATATACCTTTTCCATACCATGCTTCTCTCTCCATACATCGCTGATGCCAATTCTATCCATAAATTCAAAAAATTCTTTTGGGAGTTTACACTGGGTAGATTTAATTTTTTAATGCGATTTCCTATCCAAAAGAGAGTCAAGGACCCCATTCATATCTCCCATTGTAATACAGGCGTCAAAGGTTAGCTTTTCAACTTTATTTAATAGAGATTTAAAAAACTTCCCTTTCTTTTTCTGTGGCCCATATATTCCCAATAACAAAACATTCATTCCCCTAATTTTTATTACCATCCCAACAAAACGACCTTTCAAATCACACAACACTTGATTTGGCGTATAACTAGCATTGACATACATGGCAACTCCTTTCTGTTTCTTAGCTGCACTAGACACAAAAAGCTTTCCTAAACTAGGTCTTTCTATTAGTTTGACATCTTCCTGTTTAATCTTTATTTCCTGCAAACACAGTACGTCGCTTCTAAATTTTTTGACATATTGGAATATTTTTCCTCTCTTGTCCTGCCCATTTAAGCCCTTTACATTCCAGGACACAATATTTAAGCCAAACATGATCGGTCCTCTGTGTCTGACTCTCCTGCACTTGAGTCTATAATCTGACTATCACCTAAGTCCAAAACCTCTTCCAGTCTGAGATTTTTTAAGCTCCCTATTGTCATTTGTCCTTCCTCTACAGCCGTCAATTGTAAGGGCTCTATTGGGGTAACTCCTAAAAAATTTCCTATAGGTTGTTCATCTGCCAAAGGAAGTACTTCTCCTCGGTCCTGAAAGCCTGCGACCTCAGATAGCCGCTTGCACTCTACCAGATCCTTCCCTTTATTCTTTTCCGATGATTTATTATTGTTCTTATTTTTATCTCTGGCATAATCTTTCCTAAGAAATTTATGAAATTCCCTTGCCTCCTTTATAGAGCTGACTACAATTTTTTTCCTTTGAAACCATAGAATTAGGCCTTATGGAAGCCTCCATCTGTAGTTGATTTTCCTATTTCTCAACTCTAAAGTAAGGAAATTGTATTCTTTTCTTTTCTTAATAATCTCCGGAGGCAAGTCCCTAAACAATTGAAGCTCTCTCTCTCCAAATTTGATCGGTCTCCTTTTATGATTGAACCAGAGAGTATCCCGTATATGTTTCCTTACAAATAAAACAATGACATCTCTCGGGTTATTATTTTTCCTTGCAATATAAGAGTTAACACAAAATAGATTATCTATTTCGATTTCACAAAAAGCAGGGTCCTTACTCAAATACATACTTAACAGGGTAACCACCTTTTGCCACAAGTCTTCGTTTTCTTCTTCCGGGAGCCCTCTAATTTTCAGAGACCTTTCCCTAATTTTCACCTCTTTCAATATATTAGTTTCTATCAAAATCTTTTCTTTTTGCCTAACCTCTTTCAGATCTTCTTCAAAGTGATCATGTTTTTTTCCTATAACTTCCATTTTATTTTGTATTTTAGCTACTTCAGAGGACATTCTGTCAATCGCCCCTGTGACTGCCTTAAGTTCCTCCTTTATTTCTTTCTTTAGATCAGTCCTCAGGTCTGCCATTTCAGACCTCAGGCTTGGATTTCTCTCGATAAATCCATATGGATTTTCCTTATTTCCTCCATTATCGCCATCTTCCCTTCACTCCCCTTGGTTTGATCTACGGAAGTTCTTCTGGTATTATTTTGAACCTGGGCCTGTGCAAGAGTTTGTGCTCTGGTCTTTGTTGCCATGAAATATACTCTAAATCTCCAAAATTCAAGCTATTCCCCAGACTCAATTGTTTCAAACAAATAATTCATAAACCAACCAGGAAAATAAAAAGATTAAGCAAGGTGTTACAATACTTATATACAACAGACTAATTTCAGATAAATTCCCTCAAATCTGAATACAAGCCTTTCTTAATGAGAGAATTTGCACTCCTCAATTAAAGCAGTCACGTATAATTTTTCCAAGTTGCACTGTAGAGCGAAGTTCCAGGGCTTAGCTCTGAAAACAGCAGCTGCTATAGACGTCTTCAAACAAACCAGATCACGGCTTTACAGTCACAGTCAGAGAGCTATAGTATTTCTTATTGTCAGTCTATAATATGCAGAATAACAAATGGAGTACTTTGTAGCTGTTCAGTTTTCAAAGCACAGGTTCAGAAACACAGAGTCTTGATTGTTGAATTAATCAAACTGCCTGGCAGTAGCAAAATTGTCCTGGTATTTGAATGGCCAAACTTTTAATGAGTAGCAGAAAATAGGCTGCGTGCCACAAGTCCCCAAAACTCCTGATTTAAGGATCCTCCAAAATTCATTCCATTCTCCCAATTGACCACAAAGAGCAGAGAAAGGCGATGGAAAACCAAAACTGAACTCCCAGAAGCTTAATGTAATCCGCAGGTTAGCTTCTAAAAATAATAAAGTATATCCTCTTCCGAAGCACCTGCTTTACTGATCCTGCAGCTTTCCCGGGCTCAGATTAACAGCAAAAGTCCATGGAATAGCATTTGCCTCCAGGTTCCTTCAGTCAGTTCTAATGTGTAGAGATCTTTCTTCAAATAAAATTTTTTGGAAACCAATTTAGTGGCACTCTGGAAGATTGGTAACAAAAAAAGCTTTTCTCAGCAATCAAAGGAGTAAAAAAGTAAAACGCTCTAAATCAGGCAAGCGCAGCTGTCCTTAATATACAAGAGTCAACAAACCCAGCTGGTCCCGGCTTTTCCACCCCTAGCGCCTCGTAAAAATTTAAAGTAAACGGTGGTTTCTTACCAACCACTTCCCTTAGTCAGCCTCTTTAGTTTTCTGAGGGCTCAAACATATCAGGAACCGGAGTTCAAGAAACTCAAAAAACTTTTCACTGTCTCCCCGGCAAAAAAGAGCAATTCACCATATGCTCAGAAAAGAAAAGAAAAATTAGCCGCGGCATTCCCTGTTACTGTCAAAGGGCATCACCCCTGCTCAAAAGCTCACCGTCTTTCTTTCCTTGGAAGAACAGGATTATTCATAAAAAGAACAAATCATGATCAGGAACTCGGCCCCAAACACCAAAGGAAAAGCCCTTTGTAAAAAAGAAAACATTAACAGCTAAATTAAAATCGGAGGCGTTCCTATCCCTCTAAATGAGGAGAGGCAAGGGCGAGGGAGGACCTTCCCCAGCGTTCTTCTTCCACCTTCGTCTTCTTTTCCCCTTCTTCACCACCGACCTGCGTTTGGAACTTACAAGTCGGGAAACATGGGGATCTCCCTTTTGAATCCTCCTTACCAGGGGGATATATAGCTGCTATTTGTGTATAAAAAAGCAGCCCCCTCGTCACTGCCAAGACGGTTTACCGCGGACAAAGCCCAAAACGCGTCTCGTCGGTCCGCCGATCCAACCCGGAAGTGGAATTTGTAGTTTTGTGAGGTACCAGCACTCTTTGACGGTGTAAAACTACAAATTTGTAAAACTACAAATCTCAGGATTTCATAGGATGGAGCTACAGCACTTAAAGTGGTGCCAAACTCCATCATTTTTACAGGTTAGATGCACCCTTAGTCTGAACTGTAAGAGAACGATCCAAAGTGCTGAATCTACTTTGGGCCCAACTTTGGATAGATCCTCTACAGTTCAGGGTAAAATCCAGAGGACAATCATGGTCCTATTGGCACAGGAACCACCAACTTCCATACTGTGAAGACCTCTTTTCAGAGAATGAACCTGATCCCCAGGCAGGTACCTGTCCTCCTTCCACCAGACCTCGATTACAGTTCCCAGCATTCCCTAGTTAGCTTGCTGAACAGTTCTAGAAGCTGTATAGTCCAAAAACCAAAACAAAAAACAAAACCCAAAACACTTTTCTGAGGTCTGCCCCCCCCCCCCCCCCCGTATGGGTTCCTCTGTTCTATTGCTAGGGTAATACACAATTCATCTTAGTTCAATAACTGTGAAGAGACGACAGAAGGAAGTACAGTTGCCCCTCCGTTTTCATGGGGGATCCGTTCTGGACCCCCTCCCACAAAAATGGAAAACCGCAAATATTCAAGACCCATAGGCTTGAATGAGGGTGAGTGCCCTGTTTTATCCCCCTCCATTTGCTGCCTGCGAATGGGCAAGGGACGCAGAATTGAAGTCTGCAAAAATGGAGGGGAAACTGTAGTGGATAGGCAGAAGAGTCTTTGTAGGGTAGATGAACTGATTTGACCCCACTTAGAATATATAAATATTTCATCCGGTATGCATGTTGATGGAAAACTACAGGGCCTAACTTCAGGATGCTGTTTATCTCTCTATCTCTCTTTTAGCTCTGCTTCCCAGAATAGTCCTCTTAAAGAGGCTGGGGAGAGCAGAGCTGCTATTAGCATTTTCCTTTCATTTTTAGCTTCTGAAAGTCTTTATTAATATGCTGTGTTGACAAGCATGCCACCAAATCCAGCAGCATGCAGTTCTCTCAAAAGGGAAATATTCAAGTGGAGCTCGGTGAGTGACAATTAGCAATCTCATTAAAGCCAACTTTCACACTCAAGCAAGCACTCTTATAGAACCTTATTATTAATCTACAAGGCAATGCTTTGCCTCAAAAATTTCTCTAGTTGCTACTTTGCAGTTACCAGTATGACCATAAAATTGTAAAGTGTTACACTGAACCCAAAATGCCATCGGAGCTACCCTGCTGCTTTGTGGCAGGACCAGTCTACAAACTAGTCTTTCCAGGCCAAGAATAATAGTCTATTTACAGCATTTTCATCATATTCTTTTGCTGAAAAGGTTCCCAGAGTGGTTTATGTATAATCAATTAAAAATGAAGTACAGTACTCTATAGCCTTCAAGTTTACAGTCTGAAAGGCACAATACAAAATTAAAACAGGATAAAGAGGAAATCAGACTTGGAAAAAGAATTGTAAAGTTAGAAAATTGTAAAGTTCACAAACCGAATATCCAGTTCACAAAGTGACTACTTGGCAAACAGCACCAGATTACTCAAATAAGGAGCCAGTGCCACATGCAGTGCTGTAGAGAAAGATATCCCACCTCTGAGACCACTCTCCAGTTGGGCCATCCTAGATCCTAGAATGGGATAGAAATAATGCACTTTTTTATACCCCAAGTCCTCCTCAAATGTTTCCATGTCTTCCCTTCCCATTTTGGGATGAGGTACGGGTATTTCTGTTCTTAGAACCCTCCAGGAATGGAAAGTCTCTTGTAAAACAAGGCAGGACTTGATGAACCTTGTTTTGGCCCTTAAGTAGCTTCCACAGGATTTTGAAAACAAAACCAGAAGTTGACTTCTGGACACTTAAGGGGGGATTGTAAGGCTCTTCATGGATTACAACTGACCCCTGGAGCTTGTCTGCCTTTGTTGTGGAAGAGTGATTACTCATACTTGAGCTTCTGTGAAACCTATCTGTTGAATCTTTCAAGACAATTTGGACATTTTGTGAACAGGCTATAGATTAAATTCAATGTTAGTCTTGTTTAGGATTAAACTATTGAAAGGACTGGGGCTTGGAAGTCACAAATAACAAAGGTCCCATTGATTTCAATTGGGTTACTTTAGGAAGGACTAATGCTCCAGTTAGTCCTGTTTATAAATTTAAAGTAAAGAATACAATGTGCTAAAATGTGTTTTTTGGTTACTTTCTGCCCAATCATTCTCTCCCCACCCAAATATTCTTCAACAGAAGTATATGAACAGCTATAGCTGTAATGCAACTTTTCTCCTTAGTAGTAGGTCTAGGTTGATAGCCATCCTGATGCTTCTTGAAATACCTTCCTTTTAATTTTCAGGTTAGCACAACAGCACAACAGGAGCAGTGGATTGTGATGCAGAAAGGTGTCTGTGCATTCCCATAAGTGTATTTTGTCAAATTTCTCTTGTCTAGATCAGAGAAGTGTATTGCAACGTGCGCTGTTTGTAAGCTGTTTTTCTACCATTCTAGGACCTTGGCATATTGTCAATGGGTGGACAATCTCCATGAGACTCAGAAGATGCTTTCACTCAGTGGCCCCTTCAGTGACCTGCTGAAGTGGATTCTGTGCCACATAACCAAAGGAATTGTAAAGCGGGAAATGTATGGACATGGCATAGGCCGCTTCTCTGAGGAAGAGATATATACGCTGATGGAGAAGGATATGCGCTCTCTAGCTGGTCTTCTGGGTAATGCATAGTGTATTTGATTATGTTTTCTATTGCACACCATCATGTGCAAACTCATTTGGCATTTTTAAAATCTTTTTAAAATTTTCAATTGATTCATATGAACTACAACATGAGTTATTTCTTTCACATAGGCCTATACAACCTAACATTTGGCAAGTCAAATGGTTCTGTATTGTGGCATGCTAAGACTCTGACTATTCTTCCTTCTATTTGTACAAGAATTAAAACTGAAAGTTTATGGCATCCCTGCTTGATTTCCATACTGGGCTAATGTGCTGGTGGATTGTCTTTGATGGGGATTCTAGGAGTTGTAGTCCAACAAGTAACAATGCCAATCTCTGCCCAGGACTCTTTGCACTGCATATAAGTTCAATGGAAGATGTGCATCATGAACAGCTAAGCTGCTGAAGAAAATATTATCTGTGGATATTTCCAAATACTTTTTTTATTATCACTGTTGTTGTTGTTGTTGTCATCGTCATCATCATCGTTGTTGTTGTTCTCCTTCTCATCTTCCTCCTCCTTCATGATGTTGTTATTGTTTGTTCTTTTAAGGGAATTAGTGTTATGATATCCACCCATCCAGTGGAGCTACAATGGCAGTGGGGCATTGCATCCCCTCTGGCTTTTAATCCAAAATTTAAAGGAGTTTCACAAATGGCCAAGTAGTTCAGCACTTTGAAGAGTTCCTTTAAATTTCAGACTAAAACCCAGAGTGTATTCACTTCCCTAGTGACATCAGAGCCACCTGCTGCCCCTATCCTGCCACTGATCCTCCCAACAATCATGTGAGGTTGAGCAAGCTGACACATAATGTCATCCAATCATCTTCATAGCTGAGTGGGGATCTGAACTCAGCTTTTCAATGGCACTAGTCCAACATTCATAGGCTGGAGTGTCTCATAGATGGTGTTCTTATCTGTTAAAATAATTGAAGGGATGTCATATTGAGGATGGAGCAAGCTTGTTTTCTGCTGCTCCAGAGACTAGGACACAGATCAATGGATTCAAGATACAGGAAAAGAGATTCCACTTAAACATTAGGATGAACTTCTTGGCACCAAGAGCTGTTCAACAGTGAAACACACTCCCCCAGAGAGTGATGGAAGTTTTTAAACAGAGGCTAGATGGCCATCTGTCAGGAGTGCTTTGGCTGTGTGTTCCTGAATGGCAGGGGATTGGACTGGATGGCCCTTGTGGTTTCATCCAACTCTATGAATGTATTTCTTCCAGAAGCATGAATCCATAGATTAGGAGAGATTTCACCATTCCCCCCCACCTTAGATTTGCTTTATCTTTTTTGTTCACTTCTAAATGGCAAAACCTTGAAAAAGTAAGACATGATGAGATGGTTTCATATGTTTCATTACATGTATAGTGTTCAGAAGTATGATTTTCTCATTTTATTTTCAATGCAGTCTTGACTCTTTTAACCCTGCTTGTTTCTGTAAAATGACAATTTCCTGATAAAAGGAACCTGTAGATGAGATGATGCTGAGAACCTGGCTCAGAATTCTAGGATTTGGGCATTTTTTCTAGAATGCATAATGACTCATTCTAGTTCTCTCCGACAGCATATCTCAAATTTTGCACTGCTTTCCTTTTGTTGGGTTAATTGGCCAAAATCCCTGCAGTGACTTCAGTTACTCATTCCATTCTCCAGACTGATTAGAATGCATGCGCAAAGGACACTGATGTGATTAAAAGGCTGGCTGCCGAGTTTTATGATTTGAAGCTAATAGCAGGGTGCCATTAAGCACTATGCAACTGAGTGTGTACACAAAGAGGGACAAAGACAGGCATGAACTACCAGCATAGCCATAAATGCTTTCTGACTCTGTTTTATTTTGCAGGTGATAAAAAGTACATCATGGGACCTAAACTTTCCACATTAGATGCTACTGTATTTGGGCATCTTGCACAGGCAATGTGGACATTACCAGGAACTAGACCTGAGAGGCTAATCAAAGGTAGGAGACTAAACAAGGAGTATTGCTTGAAATGCAGGTTTTGAATGTTTGGCATGCTTCTTTTCTTTCTCACTGGCAAGAAGCCAAGGTTTGAGTAATATTGGCTGCAATCCAATTGGTCAGTTACGGATGTGTAGCTACCGTAGTTACAGAACTAGGCAGTAAATCTGGCCCTGGCCCTTCCAGTCCCCACTTACTGGGCAGCAGCCAGCAGGATCAGCAATTTCTTTATTGCTTAGGAACAATGGCATCACTAGGGTTGGTGTCACCCAGTTGCAGTAACTCATGGTATCACCACCCCATTGACCTTCTCCCATCCCACACCATACAGAATCCTTAGCAATGTTTTTTGTACTAAGGTTACTCATAAATAGTAATTCTGGCATATCACTGAATGTAATGGCAATACCTGTGACATAAACAACTAGCAAAATTAAAATTATACCTTTTAATTACAATATCATATGCACAGCCTAAATAGACTTACATGTACATAGTTACATATGGTTAAAGTGAAATTTTGGTAATATTTGAAGTTTTTGAAGAAAAATGTAAAGATTAAAAATATTTAATGTTTAATTATTTTGTAAAATATAAAATTAAAAAAAATATTTTTGAACCTGAGGCCTCTTCTTTCTCCTCCCACTGAGCCTTGCCCCATTCATCCCATCACTTCAGTGTTTTAAAGGGATGCAGGTCAATGCCACAGCCTGTTTCTGCCAAAAGCCAGATGTTTGGGAAGCAGTGTATCATCTGGTGTAGTGGGTGTCCCCTGCACCACCTTGGTGATGCCCCTGCTTAGGAAGCAGCTCATTGACAACCCCACCATCTCCTGTGAGTGATCTTGGGTGCAACAGTCAGAAGCAGGGTCGCTTTCACAAACTCTCATGCTGGGGATTGCTTGTGGAGGGGGTGGGTGGGAATGCCGGTCAGCTGACAGGGGAACAGACCCCCCCCCACATTTATCACTGTGGCTGCTTCCTGGTAAGTGGGGATTGGGGTACTACATAGGGACCACGAATACAAAACAGTCATGAATGCATAACCCCAGGTTACACATTATCAGCTCCACAACTGGATTCCCATGAGACCTTTACTGTTTTTGTTTTTGCTGCTCCCCTCCTTTTCCTTCTTTCTCTTCCCTCTCCTCCACGACTACCACAACCACCACCACATCACCATCACCATCTTTATTTATATCCTGCCCTTTTCTCCAGATTGGGACTCAAAATAGTTTGCAAATTCAAATTAGTACAACATAGGGCCTTTGCAGACTGCCAGAAATAGTGCAAATTGAGTCCACTTTTAGGGTTAGGGTTAGTGCTAGGGAATCATGGGAATTGTTGTTGTTTTTCTGAGACATTGAGCCTTCTCTGTCAGAGAGCTCTGGTGCCACAATAAAATACAGTTCCCATGATTCCCTAGCACTAACCCTAACCCTTAAAGTGGACTCAATTTGCACTATTTCTGGCAGTCTGCAAAGGCCCATAGTTAAAAACACACAAAAGATCAACTTTAATAAAAGAATTAAACTATTGACAATACTAAAACAAATGAAAGCATATATTTAAAATGGCAAAAAACAGTTATAAAAGAGTGCAATTAAAACAATTCAGCACCTTCTTAAAAGCCTTTCCCTTAAAAATCTTCAGTTCTCAAAAGCCTGTTGGAATAAAAAAAGTATTCACCTGCCAATGGAAAGACAGCAAGCGCGGGGTCTTTCTAACATCCATTTGAAGGGAGTTCCAGCGTCTAGGGGCAAGCACTGAGAAGGCCCTACCTTGCATCCTCACCAGCTGTATCTGTGAAAGTAGGGAGAGTGAGAGAAGGTCTCTCCTGAGGATCTCAGGGCACAGGCAGTTTCATGAGGGGAGACAAATCTTGGACATGAGAGATATATTTATAGGGATTTTATAGGTCATTAGTAGTACTTTGAATTGTGCTGAAGAACAGACCAACAATGCCTTTACTAGACCAACCCAAAATGTATAGTATTTTATGTGGAAGGTTTCAAAAGAAATGTTGTTGTTCTTTTAGAAAAAAAGGTAGGGGAAGGGTAAAAAGAGATGAAATTGAAGTCATACTGTCTGCATGTTCTTTTGAGATGGTATGGAAGAAGGACCAGAAGATGATCAAATCAAGCTTGTTAGGCCACACCTTTCAATGGCCCCAAGATCACTGGGAGTAACAAAAGAAAAGGAAAAGCATTTGTTCCTTCATTTGAGAGTACAAATACTGAAATCTCAAAGTTGTCTCTAGCCATTGAGGAATTCTCAGGCCCCTACATAGGAAGAAAGCAACGAGTTCCAAGGATTTGGACTACAAGTTCCAGAATCCCCCAGCCAGCATGGCCACTGAGCTGTAGTCCAGAAAAGTAACATTTCTAAGCTTTCTATGCATATATTTGTTAATATGTGGCTCAAGCTGGACTGTTCTTGAAACGTATTTAGGGACTTGATTTGGTTCAAAATGTGGCAGCTAAGAGCATCCATACTAGTTTCATTAGCTTTCAGTACATTTTCAAACTCAGTTCAAGATATTGGGTATTATGTTCAAATGCCTAAATGGTTCATGGCTGGATACCTCATGGACATCTCTGCATGTGATCGTGGTCATCTACCAGAGTAAGCTGGACTGTCCCTTCTTCATCTCTTGGATACATTTGGGTGGGTAGGAACAGGCTTTCTCTGAGATAGGTCCAGATAATGCAAGCCCCTTCCCTGAGATGCCAAGTGAGACATTTGCTATTTAGGAAAGTCCTAGCTCTGCTTGATTTTTTCTTTTGCATACATTTGGGGCATTTTAAAAAAATCCTAGCATAATTTACATTGTTTTATTGTTAGAATAAGTGACAACCAGTGTGGTATGGTGATCTGAGCCCTGGACTAGGACACTGGGAGATCAGGGTTTGAAGCTATGCATTAGCATAGTATCAGCTTGGAGAAAGTAAGACACAAGGATGCACTCACAGGAGGAGTACAACTTCCTTTCCCTTTCCCTGGGAGCCCAGCACAGCCACATTTTCATAATCTGAATTGCTTCTTCCCTACATTCCCTCCTCACTGGTAAGCAACAGTGGTCCCTCCTGTGCCCTGACAGATGCCAGGAGGAAGTTTTGGATAGGATGCAGAGGGCTAGAGAATTGCTCCCTGGGCTACATCTAGGGAAAGGACATTTTTGGATGCCTAAGAAACATAAGTATATGTAAGCCACCCTGTGTGCATGTCAGTAAGAGGATGCTTCTTTCACCACCCCACTGACTTCCAAACCACCACCCTTCACTGCACTTAGGATAAGCAGGGAAGGTACTCTTTCCCATATTATTTAAGTTTTAATGTAGGAGAAGAAGATACTTTTTACCTTTCCTTCCATCTATCTCTCTGTGTCACTTACCCCTAAAGGGAGTCCTTTTTTGAACTCTTTTCCTCCTCATATCATTTTCTTCCACAGGAATATTGTACTTTATTTGGTTAGGATTGGGAGAGGGTTCCAGCACATGGAAAGCACACTCCTTAGCTGTGATTTCCCTCCTGAACATTGCCTCTCTCCCTGTACATCAGTGAAGCCTTTGAAAAGCCTTTTCTTGCCACCAGTGACACTCAGGGTCCTGGGAAATAGATTAATAGATTAGGTCCCATAGATTCATGCCTAGCAGCACCCCTGCATGCAGTTTATGCTCTTACCTCTTGGGTCAATCTCCCTGAATGTGGAAATATTTTTTAAAAATTCTTCAGAATATCTTTCTGTAAAGATCTTTTTGAGAACTGCGTTTCTCTCAAGCAATGCTGCCACCTGGTGGCACAAAATGCCTTCAAACCATCACATTACATCTCTTCATTATAGAAAGTCATTCAGACATAGAGAAAGCTAGTAGTTCCTTTGAGACTTTCTGGGAGAAAAATATAGTATAAGCTTTTGTGGACTACAGTTCATTTCCTCAGGTGCCAGCTGTATTCCATGAATGCTTATGACAGAAATTCCTTTCTCCCAATTAACCTCTAAGTCTCCCAGTTAATACTTGATTCCTTGATATCTTTTTATTTCTTTCAGTGGTACTAAAAACAGATTGTTAGTGTTGGAGACCCTCTAGTGCAATTTATTTTTAAAAAATAGTATGTTTTGACCCACATTGTCCCTGTGTGCCCTTTTGCAGTTGATGTATATATATATTTTTTAAAAAATCCCTTCCCAAACTGCAGTTGAATAGTTTAGGAGCAAAGCAAGTTTTGAAGACAAAGTAACCTTGTCCCTTTCTGCATGCCAAGGTTTCACCCTAACAACACCATTGTGTATGTGTGTGTGTGCATGTGTGTGAATGTAATGTTTTGAGATTTATTTACAAGACACTGAAACAATGAAGACTGCTTTTGTTGTTGTGGTGGTGGTGGTGGTGTGCCTTCAAGTAATTTCTAACTTATGATGACCCTAAGGTGAACCATCATGGGTTTTCTTGGCAAGATTTGATTAGAGGAGGATTGCTATTGCTTTCCCTTGAGGCTGAGAGCATGTGACTTGCCCAAGGTCACCCAGGGGGTTTAATGGCCCACCTGGGAATAGAACCCTGGTCTCCAGAGTTGCCGTCCAACACACAAATTACTATGCCATACTGGCTGTATATATGGGGAAAAAAGACCATTCCTTCACAAGAAATTGGTTAGGTCTCTGTTAGTGAATAGTAGAAATGGAAACAATATTCAAGAAATGATTTAAAAATGTGTTTTCCAAATATCAAGAAACCTTAATGAGAAAATCCTTGTCTGATGAGCTTTGCAGTTTGAGATTTATTCTGTGCAAAATTCACATGTGGTTGTTAGAAAACAGCATTTTCTGCACAGCAAACTACTTTTTCTGCACAGAAAATATTATATTTCCACCTACATGACTGAAAATGAACATCTCACAAGTAAGAACCAATATTCCTTTTCCATGCAGAAACTTTATTTTATGTGTAGAAAATGCTGCGGTTGAGGATATTCCATGAAAATTTTGCACATGGTTGATCTGAACTGAAAACAGCATTTTCTACTCAGGTAAAAGCTTTTTCTGTACAGAAAATTATATTTCCCTGGAGAAGTTTTGTCCTTTTTTCTTTTATTATTTACTTATTCGTTAGTTTCATTTATATCCTGCCTTTCCTTCAATGAGCTCAAGGCAGTGCACAGAACTCCTCTCCATTTTAAATTCTTACAATAACTCCATGGGATAGATTATGCTGAGAGTGAATTAGTTGCACGTTTCATGACCTTGTGGTGATCTGCACCTTTTAAATTTTCCACTTCCAGCATCATAACTGCTACAACACATTAGCTTTAAGAAGCCAGGCCCATTTTCTACATTGCCTACTAAGTTACAAATGTGTAACTAAGGGGGGAAGCAGACGAGCGGCCATGGGCCGCCCCAGGAAGCTGCGCCGCCCCTGAAAGGAGCACTAAATTGGAGCTCCTTTCACAAGTCGCCGAAGGTGCGGCGCAAAAGGCTGTGGCGCACCTTCGGCGACTCTTCCACCGCAGCGCGTGCAAATGCTGCGGCGGGAGGTCCTCCTCGGAGCGCCGGCTGTGTGGAGGGCCGGCTGCTCCGAGGATGACCTGGGGAAGGGGTTGGGGCGCCGATCATGCGGCTGCCCCTCCCCTTCCCTGCCCCCAAGACGGCCCAATTAGCCGTCTGCTTAGCCCCTAAGTAATGTCTTTTGGCCTGATCCCCAAAATTACTTTACCCAGCAGCAACCACATCAAGAGATGGAGGTCTGTTAAGGTGGCAGTCAAGGTGCAGGAGGGTGACATTTCCATTCTACTTCTACTAGGGACTAAAGGTGTGACAATCATAAGCAGAACTTCTGTTGAAATTCCTTATTGTAGCCTGCCTTGCTCATGGGATAGAGGTGGAAACATCATCTAGTGCCTCAATCACCAGCTGAACAGATCTCCATCTCTTGGTGCGGCTACTGCCTGGTAAAGTAGGTTTGGGAGCGCATTTATGATTAGGGCAATAATGCCACCACCATGACTACGTAGTGTTCGTGAATATGGAGAGGTTACAGATCTGAATTTTTAGGTTACAAATCTGTAACTGAAATACAGAATACCAGCTCTAATTTTTATGTTATATCAGAGTAATAGTTAATATATCTTGATATTCTATCTGGGTAAGTTACAGCCTGGTGCCTCATAAAGGATTTTATAATAGCCATACCCGGATAATTGTTTCCAGAATCTGGTATCTGGAAATTTCTGGATATGAAAATTTCCTTTTGTTAATGTAGAGGATCGGCTACTATTCTCCCTTTTACACCAGCAAGAGAATCCACAATTTTGGTAATCATGCTATACCGCTCTCTCCTCCCAAATATCCCCTTCCTCTTTTCCAGGAGAACTGATTAACCTTGCTATGTACTGTGAGAGAATAAGGAGGAAATTTTGGCCAGAGTGGCACCATGATGATGACAACACCCTGTATGAGTCGGAAGAAAGCAGTGAAGCAAGCAAGACACAGCCCTTGCAGGACTTCAGCTTTTACTCAAGGACAGAAACATTTGATGATGAAGGAACTGAGAACAGTTTTCCCCGAACCCCTGATACTGATTACACGGGACATTCCCTCTTTGATTCTGATGTGGACATGGACGACTACACAGATCATGAACAATGCAAATGATGTGTCTGAGAGAAATTTCTCCATTTTGTGTCAGAAACACCATTGCCTTTGGGGGATCATGCCAACTGGGTCAGGTTCAAAAGAGGCATGAGATGTGTGGAGGGAGACCCTTGCTCCTGATGATGTTTTCATGGGCTATCTGGACCTTTTCAGTGTTTTTTTATTTTGTGGAAGCATTCCAATGGATCCTAGATAGACAATTTTTAATTCTACTCAAGAAGATGGAGAAAAGTTGACAAGGAAGGTAACGGGGGTGAGGGATAAGGATTTGCATTAAAAGAAGATGATGATCATGGAGAAGATAGTAAGATGCCGAGCAAAGTGATGAAGATGGCTAGTTAGAGAGTGATGTCCTCCAGCTTCCCAGAAACAGACTGAAGAAAACTAAAAGGAGAGTGCAGTCCTTAGATTCATACAACACAGAACTGCACAAATGTGCTCAAAAATTACAAAATTATCTTTCTCTCCATGTATTTTCACAGTCTGGGTGTGGCAAGGGACTGCTTGCTTTTTGTATATGCAAAAGGTTTGAGAAATATCTAGCCTCCAGTTTCATGGAGAAAGAACCAACAATGATTTAAAAAACACTACGGTGAGGTTTTTTGGTGTGTGTGTGTATGCGCGTACACATATTCAGAATTTAGCCATTGCTTGATCTGATAAATGTACTTTAAAAATGTTTAACTTATTTTGGAAACATTTTTAAAAAGTGACAGTGCACCAAGTTTGACATTTAGCCTGTTTATAAAGTCTGCTGCCACACAATGTGACCAAGAAACAGAATCTAGGATCTAGTTGTGCAATTGAAATAATGCATTGCTAAGGAGATGTGATTCTCATTGTTTAGATTGCTTGGGGTCATCAGGAAATAGGAAATGATTTATCTCCAACTCCAGTAATTAAATGTGTTTCATATAATGTTTGTTCCCTTTTACACCACTAAAAGGGAGTGGCTACTTTCACACTTACTGCAGCCGCCATGTCTTCTCACTCCCGTCCTTCCAATATGTACCCTAAGTCTTCCTGCACATGCATACAGGTGCACACACATACACACACACACACTTATGTCAAGTTATAATAATGTTAGGCTTTCTGCTAGTATCTAGTAAGCTGCACAAGAGAGTTTGTCCAGTGATTAAATGAAGCATACAACATAAATCTTTGTAAGATACAAATTGCATCAAAACTTGAGAAAGTTACTTTTTAATGACAACACTTGGAATCCTCCTGGGGATGCAAAAGTTGTGGTAAGAAAAGTAGTTTTTCCAATCTGTGAGTCAGATAATATTTTAAATTTGTTTTTACTTTTTTCTTCCATAACTTTGCAGAATGCCACAAATGTTGGACTGATTTTGTTACAGAACAGTGCAGGCAGTGCTGAATTCATATTTTGGAAAGGAAAAGTGCTGCTAGGACTCATATCTACTAGGAGCTGATATCTTTCTTTGCTTAAGGATCTTACCTGAAAGGGTATGTTGAGGTTAGTTATGATTAATCAAGGAGAAGCACATGACACATGTTGAAAGAGATGCTAATCTTCAACAGATCCAGAGCTCTGAAATATTTTGGGGACTCTGGCTTATGGAATTTTGGACTGTAGTCTAAAACAGTAACATTTCCAAGTTGTGATCATGTTATAGAACAACATTTAATTAATGTTATTTAAGTTACTTATCTTATACTCCCCCTAAGTGCTAAAAGGCACCAGTTAAATTCTGCTGCAGGATAATTTTGACAGCTAGCAGCGTGAAAATGTGTTTAACCAAAGTTTGCTATTGTAACCTTCTTTTCTTTCTGTATAATGAACCTGGTTTGTAATCTCATCTTATCTGCACAGCTGTTGCATGCAGTGCTGAGATCAGTACTATTAAACTGATAAGGGCCTTTCAGCAATTCTATCACATTGTTGAGGGAATAATAATAATAAATTTTATTTATAACCCGCCCCTCTGCTCAGCAAGCGGGGCGGCGTACAACAGATTAAAAATACAACAGATAAAAACATTCCATCCTCCCCTCCCTAACCACCCACCCCTTAAAACAGGATTAAACTATTAAGGAATTAAAATCAGATTCACAATTAAAACAAAAGGCAATACTGTCCCATTGGCCTGCTGATGAAGATAACGAGAGGGATAAATGGCGGATCACCTCCAGATTTTTGCTGAGTAATTATTCCGGGAAGGCCTGCCGGAAGAGATCCGTCTTTACCGCCTTTTTAAAGGCGGCAAGAGTAGTAATCAAACGGATCTCATCCGGCAGGCCATTCCACAGTCTGGGAGCGGTCGCTGAAAAGGCCCTCTGGGAGGTCTGCGAAAGCCTAGTCTTCATGGGCTGCAGCAGATTCCTCCCAGAGGACCGGAGTGCGAATATTTGGTTTCTGGGGTTTTCTTAATCATTCTATTACCCGTATTCTCTTTTGAAGTATAGTGTGTGAACTGTAGCTGATTTTGGAACCATAGAAGTCTAATCACAGGGTATGTTTATTACTGTCCCAGTGCTCAGCTGATATCTCTTATGAGCAAAAAAAAAATCAAAGCATGCTGTAAATTTGTGGTTAACAAGGCCTCTGGTTTACTTGTATAAATACAAAATCTATCCAAAAAGACAGAGAGGTTGGTAGAAACAGTAAGAATTGCTTGTGCCTTGTCTGTGACCTTTGGACTTAGTGATGGAGCCCAGCTGAGGTCTTAAGTCTAGTGAGCTGAAGGAATATGGTTGTCCTTTTCTTTTGCTTCAAATTATTGCAACTTTCTAAACTGGAGACAAGACTGAATGTATATTTATCTGTCTATCTATCTATCTGAATGATTGAGTCAGTGAGCATTCTTCTCATCAATAAACCTAAATATTACCATAATGGATTAGATATCCACATAAACTCTTTTTGGCCTATATTAATATAGACAAACAGACATGATATTAATCTTACCAGTTTAACCAGAAGAAAAAAAAACATCTGGGTTACAGAGTGAAATCTAAAAGGTCTGGGAAATAAAAAGCCTTTAATATCTTGCTGAAAAAACTTGCGTGTTTTTCTGGGGAGGAAGATTGCAGGGACAGAGTATCAGATAACAAAACAACAACAACAAAACCCCTCTCTGTCTGACAGCAGGTGGGCCAGGGGTCTTTACCATGACACAAGTATAATGCTATGATTCCACTTTAATTGCCCTTACCAAATGATATGGATTCTAGGAACTGGCAGTTAGGGAGGGATAGTTAGTGTCCTCAGTCAAAATATGAATGCAGGGATTCCATATGATACACCCATGGCAGTTTAATTGGAACCATAGTGCTGTATTTCTGTAGTCTGTAATACATGGACAAGTACAAGTTAGATAAAATGAACTTTGAACCATGGATCCCAGGACAGGGGAGGGGGCAGGGGGGCCCAAGCTCTCTTTGACCTCAGCTGGAGACACTGAGCCTCCCCAAAATGGTCAGACAAAAATTGACTGCCAAGATTCCTTTGTAGTTGGGCCCCTTTAGTAATTATCAACCAGAAGTGTACTAAATGATCATTATTATCTGTTGGAGGAGAAGGATAATGATTGTAATTGTTTTAATGGAATGTGCTGTGTTTTCATTGTTTTGTAAAAACATACTTGCAAACTGTTAATTTTGACAGTTTAATAATAATTGACAAATTAATAATGACTTGCTTGCTACTGTTGAGCACTGCCACCTTAAAAACAGGCATGGGGGTCTTTGCTCTGATCTTGTTGTTAACTGCCTTTAAGTCAACTTTGACTTAGGGCGACCCTCTGAATGAGACATTTCCAAGACCCCCTATGTTTTACTGTTCTGCAGATGTTCTGCAGCTTAAAGTCCATGACACCTGATTGACTCTAGCCATCTGGCATGCTGTCTTCATCTCTTTCTACTGCCTTCTATGTTTCCTAGCATTATTGTCTTTTCTAATGAGTCATGCTTTCTCAAGATGTGGCCAAATTACAACAGCATCAGTTTCATCATTTTGGTTTCTAGGGAGAGTTCAGGCTTGATCTGTTCTAGGACCCAATTGTTTGTCTTTTTGGCTGTTTACAGTGTCTTCAGCACTCTTCTCGAGACCACATCTTATATGAGTTGATCTTTTTGTTTTCTTCACTGTCCAGCTCTCACATCCATACATGGTAATAGGGAATACAGTGGCATGGACAATCTTGACTTTAGTGTTCAGTTGTATATCTTTACACTTTAGCATCTTGTCTAGTTCTTTCTGAACTGCCCTTCCCATTCCTAGTCTTCTGATTTCTTGATTGCAGTCTCCATTCTGATCAATGCTTGATCCAAGGTATAGGAAATCTTTAACTATTTCAATTTCCTTGTTATCTGTGTTGAATTTATGTAAATCCTCTGTGGTCATTATTTTTGTTTTATTTACATTCAGCAGTAAGCCTGCCTTTACACTTTCTTCTTTAATTTTCCTTAATAATTGTTCCAAGTCTATAATGCTTTCCACTAGTAAGATGGTGTCGTCCACATATCTTAGGATGTTATCACATGGGGATCTGCTGCCGAAAACTGAAAATAAACCGGACAAGCGGAAGACTTTAATTTATGGGATTTGTCCCGTTCCGCCTCGTCTGATAACTAAATTCGAATTTAAAAGGGGATTAATTCGAACAAAAACCTGATCTTTTCAAATCCCCAAAAATCCCGAAAATGAAAAGATCAGGTTTTCATTCGAATTAACCCCCTTTTAAATTCGAATTTAGATATCAGACAAGGCGGAACGGGACAAATCCCGTAAATTAAAGACTTCCGCTCGTGCTCGTTTATTTCCACTTTCTCCCCACAACTCCCCGTGTGATAACGTCCTTAGATGGTTGATGTTCCTTCCTCCTACCTTCACTCCTCCTCCTTCTGAGTCTGCACATGCTCTTTGTATGATATTTTCTGCATAGAAGGTGAACAAATAGGATGATAGATGGCTGACTCCCTTGCTAATTGGGAAGCATTCTGCTCTGATCTACGAGGGGGTATTGTAAAGTTTTAATTATTACCTCTATTTTTTTTGACAGAAAGTTGGTTTTGATTTGTAGCTGTTAACTTTCCCCTATGTAGTCACTATCCAGATTTACACATTTTCCCCAGCATTTCTTGACCCTCCAAATATCTTTATTGTAGAAATCTGCAGATTGCACTTAAACCACTCTTCCACTTCATGAATTATGTCATTTGTATTGTCAAATCGGCAACCCCACAACAAGTTTTTCATGTCTGGGAGCAAGAAAAAGTCACTTGGTGGGAGGTCGGATGCTGCAAAATCTCAAAGCCACACACCCTTGCTTTGTTAACTGCAATTTGAGATGAGTGAGCTGGTGCCTCATCAGCTAGGAGATGAATGCCTCTGAGAGAGCATACTATGGCTTTTCTTTTTCAGAGCATCTCTCAACTTGTCCAGAAGATTGCTGTAGTATGTGCAAGTGATGTCCCTTTACAAGGTAATCTGTGAGAAAGACTCCACGACAGTCCCAAAAACTGAGCACATGACCTTTCCTGCTGACTTTTGCACCTTTGCCTTTTTGGGGGGAGGGCAATTGGCATGCTTCCACTTTCTGCTCATGCCATTGGTCTCTGGATCATACTGATAGATCCAAGATTCATCCATGGTTACCAGATGACAAAAAAAAAATCCTTTTTATCCTGTTCCAACAGAGTAAACATCTGTCTTGAAAGGTCACACTGTGTTTGTTTCTGGAAAGGTGTTAGCAAACATGGAATCCAGTGTGCAAACACCTTAGATGTGTGCAGTTCATCATGAATAATTTTCTACAAACTACCATAACTGAGACCAGTTTCATTCATCATTATTTGGATGGTTGCTCATTTGTCTTCCAGGATTAAACACTCTACTTTCTTCACTGTGGCTACATCGTCCATCAATGATAGTCTTCCAGGTCTTGGCTCATTTATGTGATGTGAAGGACATTTGACCAGGTTGGAAATTCCTTTTCTACCTCACAATAGTGTCATAAGATGGGCAATCATTTCCATAAACTACCATCATCTTATCATGAATTTGCCAGGCACTATTATCCTTCAAATACAGGAACTTTATCATGCTGTGAGCCTCAATCGTCTCCATCTTACACTTTAGTCACTTCTGGCACAACCTGTAACAAAAAAAAGGACACAATGAGCTGATTTTCTCAACATCATGCACTTAGGGACCAATGATGACACTGACAAAATTTCATCAATATACCATTATAACATCTAGCTGATAATTATTACTTTATGATACCCCTTTGTGTTCAATGCTATTTAGGGAAGTACATGCCAATACTAGCACTTTGACTTATGCATGAAAATAGATTAGGGCTAGTGTAATTGTTTCAACACTAGTGTAAGGCAGCCCCATGGACAACAGTTGAGAACTTACATGCTGTCAGGATCGGCGGACCCAGTTCTCAAGACAACATTGTAGTGTAATAGAAACTAGAGATTTATTCTGGATATCAAGACAGAAATTTCCCCATCTCAAGTTCAGTGTTGGAGCTGAAGATGTTCCCCCCTCAGACCATCACATAAACATTGCCATCATCCATCCTTCCTTTCCAACCCTGATCACTCCCCCTTTGATCCAGATCAAAAGGTCTTTCATGTTTTCCTCCTTCTCTTCCTGTGTTATCATTTCATCTCCTTTCAGGAAGGAGATCACCCCTGTTTCACAGCTCAGATCCATGTAAGGAAGATTGGGGTCATAAACTACAACACCTTTCCAACCCTGATCACTCCCCTTTGATCCAGATCAAAAGGTCTTTCATGTTTTCCTCCTTCTCTTCCTGTGTTATCATTTCATCTCCTTTCAGGAAGGAGATCACCCCTGTTTCACAGCTCAGATCCATGTCAGGAAGATTGGGGTCATAAACTACAACACCTTTCTGTTGGTGGCCATCTGCCCCTTCTGTTTGTTTCCTAGGCTTGGATTTAGCATAATTGATATCCCCTTTTCAATAGCCAATATACTACTACAGCGTTATATCACCATATAATCATGCCAACATGACAGAACCATGCATATAGATTCTGACACATGCAAAGATGGAGCATCAAGTTCTGTCCAGGTGGAACTCTGCTCAGCATTCCTCCTCCCCTGCCCAAAGGACTAATTTGTTTTCTGAACCTCCCCTCCCCCACACCCTGACACCACCACTTAGTAGTTGACAGGTAGTAGGAAGCAGTTAAAAAACATCCAGCTATAGGAACATAGCTGGATGTTTTTTAACTGCATGACAAAGCAGCCTCCAGGACCAGGTCACTTTCAAGGGTGTGAGGGCATTGTATGAGGGAGGTGATGAATTTCTCCTTTCACAACAACCAAATAAGACATACACAGGTGTTATGCTTCGATATGTCACGAATAGGATGTTAGCTGATATATAATTGCAGTCCAACAAGTATGTCATCAGAGTGTGGACTTGTCAGTGAACACATAAGAAACAGTCAGAGGGTGGAAATAGACTGACTAGTCCATTTCTAATACCTAGATCTCAGAGGATTGGGGAGAGGGCATACAAAGAAAAGGCACCTAAAAAATACCGGGACCAACCCATTTAGCTATAGCACTAGAGCTCTCTAGTAGAGAAGTCTGAGGGCCTTTACAGACTGCCAGAAATAATGCAGATTGAGGCCACTTTAACTGTCCTGGCTCAGTGCTAGGGAATCATGGGAACTGTATTTTTTTCTGGGACATTGAGCCTTCTCTGTCAGAGAGCTCTGATGCCACAATAAACTACAGTTCCCATGATTCCTCAGCACTGAGCCAGGGCACTTAAAGTGACCTCAATCTGCATTATTTCTGGCAGTCTGTAAAGGCCCTAAGTATGTCACCAAACTGAAATCCAGGATTTCACAGGACTGATAAGAGTATCAATCTGTTATATATACTCTGCTACTCCAGAGCAATCACTACCCTTCAGCTGTTACAGCACTAACCATCAAACCTTCCTTGCCTTGATTCAGCTTGATCCAGAGTCTTGGCTACTGGATGCTAAGGCAAGGTTAGGTAAGATAACCTCAAGGTATATGGAAAGGGCATATTGTGGACATATTTTCTTGTTCCAGAGGCTGTGGTACACCCAAATAGGATATGGGAGCCAGGAAATATGGCATTTCCTCCCCAGACTTTAGTTTAGTTTAGACATGATCCCCCTTCAGATCAGTGACTGCTTTTTCATTCCCTTCAGCAAGGATGAAGCTGACTAAATGCTTTAAGAGTGGTGATTCTAACTCTTTGATTCCAAGTGCACAGGGATTCAGATCCCTTTTAAAGTGTGAAGCTTAGGGTTGGCTGTAGGAATGGATGGATATTTTGTTTCAGATTTGATACAAATTTACTAGAATTCACAAATATTCAGGTTGGAAAGTAATTGATATTTAAATCATCTGAATGTTGGACAAATTTAAACTGGTAGATTATCCCATCCAAGTCCAGGGTTTTGAGTATTTAACTGGTAGAAGCCTGAGTTTGAATCCTTATGTCTTTAAATGTGTTAGGGGAAAGTGGCATCTCTCTTCTCTTAAAGAACCCCTTCTAGGCATTTTAGGCTCATGTGCATTAAAGCAGCAGACTATCAGATTTCCAAAATGATAGCATTCTGGGCATTCCTTTAAAAAATAGACTCTGGTAGGACTGTGTCCTCCTTTTGTTGTTGTTAAAAATTAATCACTGATAATTAATTGCAGACCTCTGTCATCTTATTTTTTCAGATGTTTCAAAAACATCCAAGATGTTGTTTTATCCATTTACTTTCTCCTTATCCCCAGTTTAGTTAAATTGCACCAACTTGAGTTCAAAGTGCAAAAATAGTTTGCACTCAATTAGTCCAGCTGGGTTTTTGTGGAGAGGAGAGGAAGGGGGCAAAATCTTGCTCTGTTTAGAAGGCTTAGGCAAAAGCAAGCTCCAGCAGCTTTTCATAGCTTGCATTTACATCCACATTGGTAACATTTGCCATCTTGACCACACTCTGATGTTCCTTGGCCACATATGTCCCAGTTTTCAGTTGTAAAATGTTGGAAGGTATGCAATTATGTATTCCTTCCTCTAGCCTGAACAAGAAATTGCTGCACTTTGAAGCGTGTTGGATGTGTGCAAGTGTCGTCTTTTAGATATCTTTTGTTTTTAAATCTTCTAAGCACAGTGGGTGTCTCTCCTCCTGCCCCAGTGTTCTGTCAATCTGGAGAGTGACTTTGAGGAGGCAAAGCTCCAAGAATCTACAGAAGCTACAAATGCCACAGCCTTATGTCTGTTGCACACAATATTGTTGGGGTTTTTGGCTGTATTTTTCTCCCTTTGATAAGAAATGCACGAATGTATTTGTCACATCACATGCCTTTTATTTCTTATGAACAAAACTCAGGTTATTTTGGAAGAAGAAATGAGTAACTTGTTTTCTTTACCCTGGTTAGGCCATTGCAATTGAATTTTGGAATTAAAAATTCTGGATGGAGACAGACATGTGCATACTTGCATGTCTGTCAGGTATCTAAGTATATTTACTTATAAGATATAGTTACAGAATTATTGTTATTCACTTGCAGAAATGTTGTTTCTATTTATTTATTAATTAATTACCATTTTTATACACTGTCTTTTCCTGTAAACTGGGACTCAAGAAAGCTTTACAACCAAAAAAGAGTAAAATACAGCTAAAACATACAAAAAATCATCATAAAACTAGAATTACACTTTATTACTTAATACTATAAACTCCTGAAGTTAAATACTTAGGTCATATTGTAAGTTATGGTGATGGTTGATTTAAAAAACATGCATTTGGGCTTATGTTTTTGATCTATGAAATCACCAGAACCTTAATAAATACAAAAGGACCTGTTGTCAGATATTTGAGTTTTTTTAAAACCCATTTCTTCTACATGTTTTAAACATCCTCCTTCTTCCTCAGGGGAATTTTTTTATGAGTAATTTATTATTTGTGGTCATTATGTACCATTTGACATTAAAATCTCCAGTAGTGGTGGCAATCTAATAATTTGGTGAGCCAAACCTATAAAAATGTTCATTTTCCTTTGAGGAGAACATGAGTTTTCCAAGTGCATCAGGAAATGTCACAACTAGTTTGCAAATAAGTTGTGTTGCGTTTCTTGGCTCAACTTCACCTTTCTGCTTTTGTTGTTAGCTCACAAAGAATGTTAGATGTCAGGTTAACATTGCACTGTAAATAATTAGGTAACATCAGGTGCAGATACAGCCACCTCACCACTGAGTTGCTGCCCCAACCAATAATACCAAAGTCACCACAAATGGGAAGGGAGTAAAAAAAGACTCCAAGAGAAATGTTGCCTATTGCCACTTTAATTGCCTTTTAAAGTGAGGCTATTTTCATTTTTATCAGAAGACATGAGGACATGGTAGTCTAAAAAATAACAAGTTCAGACACCAAGGACAGGTGAGCTATGCACAAGTAGCTCCTGTGAAGTAGGAAATGATACCTCACTTTATACGTGAGTGACAACCCATTCCTGTTTGGGTTGTGCCCCATGCAGACCAGGAATAGGGAAGATTTTGACTTTCCAGATGTTTTGAACTTCAGCTCGTCAAATCCCTCAGCAGTGGACATGCTGGGTGGAAATCATGGTGGTCAAGGTCCAAAGGATCTGGATGACCAAAGATTCCTCAACTCTGAGGTAGTTACTATTTGTCATTGAATGTTAACTATAGCTAAGTAGCTATTTTCAATTAAATCAAGTTGGCTTGTGATACACCAAGCTGCCATCTATGACTGTGATAATCCTCCACAAAACAGCTGCTGGGCTTCATTTGGTGTGGTAGTCTGTAAGTGTTAGCTTGGTGCTGACTTTAGATCACTCAGGGTGCTGCTTAGTGTAAAAACAAAGTCGTCATTCTGTTGTCCCCCCCGCCCCCATGTCATGATAATCAGACCCAGGAGTTACTTTTTGGACTACAACTCCTAGAATCCCCAGCAATCTACTTGGAATATTCTAGGTGGTGTATTCCCCCAAAGTAATATTTTCAGGTTGGAATGACAATGAAATATGTAGTAGGCAATAAAAACTAATCTCTTTTGTTTCATCTCTCTGTCTGTCCTATTATCTATCTATCTATCTATCTATCTATCTATCTATCTATCTGGTGTCCCACTTTCTCCCACTGTGTACCCTTCCTGATACTAGAAATCTCTTCTGTCTGAGTCTTCACAGACTCAGCCTTTCCCCTTAAAACTGTTAGAATAAAACCAAATGTTGTAGAAACAAAGAGCTCTGAAAAATGGGGATAGGAAAGGATAAGGATTTTAAAGTGGTTAAAACTTGACTGTTTTGTGTGTCTGTGTGAGCACTCCTTAATGGGGAATTTGTGCAATGTTCTGGCTTGACAGGTTTGAAGGCCATGCCTGAAGGTTTGCCTTTATTCTTTTGTTGCTGCTGCTATTGTTGAGTGATTACACATCTTTTGCTACCCTTTGGTATGATATCTTGAAGATTAGTGGAGTCCATGTCTTGAACAGGGGCTATGATATACAGACCATTTTGTATGCTACCTTGACTGCTCAACCTAATTTGGTGCTAGCCATGTTTGTCCTGTTCTTCAAGGTGAGAATGTGATGGTATGTATTTTGTGTCTGTTGCCATTGATGACTATGGATTTTCTAAAATCCAACAAAAGAAATTGTATAGAATCATTTTGAGTGGAAAAACATGACCATAAGGTGACATTTTCTTTTTATTGTCTGAGTTAGAAAAAAATTCCTTGAGACTTTTCCCCATATGCTTAAGAGATGGAGACATATTTAAATATATGTAAAGAGAGAATGTTTGCAATGTCCATCAAGAGATAGTTAAATATAACATTGAGCAACTGGAAGCGCATACAAAAGCTTTGTTAAAATTGAATGGTTGGGAAATGTCACCATGTGGTGTCTTGCTTTCGTTATAAATGATCACATCAGTTCTCTTTGGAGCTGGTGTCACCATTTGTGCTGCATAATATATATGGTTGAATTAAAGTTCACTGCAGAAAACACAATGGAATCAGATAAACAGCATGAGTTGAACATGGTGGTAAATAACCTTAGGAGATTAGCATAGAATTGCATATGGACATTCAGTTTCAAATTAGTGTATCTCCATGCTTTGAATGCTGTTATATATAAATATATTTATCTTGTTCAACATAATGATATTAGTGAATCTATGATGGAATATATACCATATCCTCTATTCCAAAGATCCATCATATTCACTCATAAAATTAGTCTTTGTGGTACCAATATAATGTGGTAACCAGGATTGGTGGCTGTTGTTGCTGTTCAACTCCTGTTGCTTAAGCTCACCCAAAGAAAAGGAAGATATATTGGCTTGCCTCATTTTCACAGAGTTGTGTGCTTCTTTGTATGTTTCTTTCACCAGTTGTCTGAATTTATTATGCTCCCACTATCTTGTTTACAATTACATGATCCTTTTAGTTTTAGGATTAAAAATTTAGTGTCTTTATGCTCAGCTGGTCTAACCCAAGACTACTGGGGAATGAGTGAAGCACGTGTACTTGGTATGGACTCTTGGAGAGCAAATATCAAACTATTCCATGTAAACTGTTTTACTGAAATAATGACATAACACATTGCTAAATGACAAAAACAATGCTATTGATTATTTTTTCTAAAAAAATCTGTGACCCTAAATAAGTCATCCATTATTTCAGAACTATTATTACTAGTTTAAAAAAGCCATATTTAAACTTGTACACTTGAGTGTAACATACATTTAAGTTGTGCACTATGTTGATCAATGTGTGTGTGTGTATATATCTATATTTATATATCTAAGTGTGTGTGTAAATCTGTATATGCTCTCAATGCTGTACACAACTGATGTGTAAATGACAATGAACAGGTATCAAATATATAGTGTGTCATTCTTTCTTGCTCTTGCTCGGCATGCTGAAATGCACTAACAGTTCACAGCAGTCAATACTGGTACAGTTTAGACAAAAGGAAGGTTGTTGGTGTTTTTTGTTTGTTTGTCATAATATAGGCCCAGTTTCTGCTGATACTGAATGTGAAAACAGATAACTTTATAACAGAAAACAGTATATGGGTTTATAGATTGAAAAGGTTCATAATCTTTCATACTCAGGGTTCCAGTATATTTTATATTACTGAAATTGGATAGCTCTCTAGTTTTATGGTTACTAACTTGTAGCTGCTTTGAGCCATTACTGGAGACTGGATACCTGGCTGGGTGTATTATTGACTGGTGTAACAAAAGGTTTCTCACATTTATTCACACTGTAGAATTCTTATTAATTGCACCCCTAAAGTGCGGTATATAGATTTTAGTAATCAAATTGATATATAAAATTGTGTACAAAAAGAATTAAATAATAACATCTGAGCATACATTTCAGGTGCATTTCCTTCATAGATTATTCCCACTTTGCATTCACCATGCAGCAACCCTGTCATATCCTCCACCACCCCGTCTCCCCAATAGATCTGTTTTTAGATCAAGAGTGAGGAATCTGGTGTACTTCAGATATTTGAGAGTGCATCACATAATGGTTAGGGATTATAGGAGTTGTTGGTAAAAACATCTTGAGGGTACCAGGTTGCCACTCTAGGTCTAGATGATTTATTTGATTTCCCATCAATTTCAGCCAGCATGGCCAGTGGTAGTGTTGACAGGAGATGCAGTCCAGTAGTATCTGGAGGACTAGAGTAATGTTATTTATTCTTGAACCAAATGAGTTAGATTAAAAAAAATCATATGTAACCACGGGAAACAAACTGTGGAAAAGGTTGTAAACAATACAGGATCTTGAACACTGCTGAATACCATGTCAGAGGCATTGGGCACTTGTAGTAAATGTTAAAAGCAGAGATGACATGAAACAGAATCTCATGCACGAAGGATTTATCAAGGATACTCCGCGCTAGATTTGCCAAGTGTAAATCAAACTCATACCTGGTTTTTAAGGCAAGACAAAATAAGTGCAGTTAAAGTAGTCTTAAAGGCCTAAATCCATGATTTGGCAGGGACAGTTGTCAGACTGTTGTCTGTCATCCCACTTTTTCAGCTGCTTTAAAATTTTTCCAGTTCTCACTCCTCTTCCCTTAAATTTGCCCCCTTTTCCTCTTATTCCCCCACTTCTTCAAAATGAAGAAGTAGTTTGCACTGTTAATTTAGTGGCAAGAGAAGAGGGAGAGGATTGTTGTCTTTCCCAGTAGATTAAGGGAAAAGGAAACTGCTGCAGCCTGTCTTACCTTGTTCATCCCCATTAATAACTTTTATCATCTTGAGCACACTCTGATGTTGCTTGGCAACATTTGTCTCACTTTTCATCTGTGAAATGTTGGAGGTTATGATCATATCACTATTTCTATTTTCAAATTTGAGCCGTAAAAGAAATATTCTAGGACTGGTTAAAGAAAAAAATGAAACTGAGAGGACCTTTATCAAAGCTGAACAACAATCTGAGAAAGAATGAATTAGTAAGAACTTTATTTATTCAGTAACTCTGACACCCTTTCTTTTTTAAAGTCTATAGGCTAACAAATGAAGAGACATAGTTAATGCAAGAGAACCATAACACCTTTAGGTATTAGAGAAAATGAGGAACCTAAATTGAATTTACATTCCAAATCTAAATGTTGTTCTTGTTGTGTACCTTAAAATGGTTTCAGAAACTACCACAGGGGTTTCTTGGCAAGATTTTTTCAGAGGGAGTTTGCCTTTGCCTTCCTCTGAGGCTGAGAGAGTATGACTTGCCCAAGGTTACCCAATGGGTTTCCATAGCTGAATGAAGATTTGGAAGTCATGCTGGATCAGGCCAATGCCCTTTCCAGTCCAGGATTCTGTTCATAAGTGGCTAAGCAGTTGCCATTGGGAACCCAACAAACTGGACACGAATGCAACAGCAATTTTCCACTCATCTTTGCATGACCTAAGTATTGCTAGCTTCGATACAAAAAAATACTGTATAGCTATCATTACTAGAAGGCATTGATAACCTTATACTTCACAGATTTGTCTAATTCTGTTTCTAAAGCTATCCTATACATTTTGTGAGCACATTTCATAGTTTAATTCTTGGGATTTAAAACACACACACACACGCTCTGAATTGCTGGTTAATTTGCCCCTTTTGGATTTTTAAAAAACTTGTTAGCACTTGTTTTTATTAATTAGAAATTATTTTGTAAGCAGCACATTTAAAAACACAAAAGTAGGTAAAAATCCCTCCACATGATCCCACACTTCCAAAGCAATATTTTAGAAGTAACAAGTAGTAAAAAGGTAAAGATAAAGGCTTCCCGTTGACATAAATGTCCAGTATGTGACTAGGGGTGGTGCTCAGCTCTGTTACTAAGCCGAAGAGCTAGCATTGTCCAAAGATGACTCTGGTGGTCATGTGGCCAGCATGACTACGTGGAATGCTGTTACTTTCCCACCAAAGTGGTACCTATTTATCTACTTGCATTTGCATGCTTTTGAACTGCTAGGCTGTCAGAAGCTGGGACCAGTGATGGGAGCTCTTAACCACTAAGCCACAATGTCCCATGTAACAAGTGGTAGGTAAAGGTTTCCCCTTTGACATGATTGTCTAGTCGTGTCTGACTGTTGGGAGTGGTGACCATCTCTGTTACTAAGCCAAAGAGTCAGCGTTGTCAAAGACGATTCCATGGTGATGTGGCCAGCATGACTGCACAGAATGCTGTTACCTTCTCACCAAAGTGGTACCTATTTATCTACGTTACTGCCAGACTGTGCTTCTATCATGCCTCTTGTCACTTGTCTTTGCTTTTCTAAATCAAAAATCTTTAAATGGAGATGTGTCATTGAGTAAGTTGTCCTTAGCCTATTGATTATTTTGATTGTTGTTTTGTCAACTTTCCTTAGTTCTGCAATATCCTTGCAGGTTTGGTGAGGTGACCAGAGTTCAACATGTTATTCCAAAGTGAGGTTGCACAACAGATTCATATATAGGTAGTAAGTTTATTTTTGATTCCTTATTACTTCCAACATATAATTTGCCACTTTCACTGTTGTTGCACAGTGAATCAAAAATTTTCATTGTGGTCACGACCATAATTCCAAGACCTTTTTGTTGGACTCTCACTGCCAGCTCCAAATTTATCAGAATGTATGTGAAGTTGGGATTTCTTCACCCAATGCACATTGCTTTTCCTTTAGGTTGGACTGTGTGCCATTTTGATACCCACTCTCCCTGTTTCTGGAGATCTTTGCTGTCACCTTTTGTTTGAACTGTGCTTAATAATTTAAGAAGTGCTAGGCTCAAAATATTTCCAACTGTTTATTCCATTGAGAGAATTGCCTATTTGTACACTCTGCATCCTGTTAACTGGTTATTAATCCATAATATCCCATGATGGTTAGGTTTGCTCAGAAACCTTTGGTGAGAGCTTCTGCCAAAAGCCTTTTGAAAATCCAAGTAAATAATATGTACAGGATTACCCTCATTGCTATAATTGCTGACACTCTCAAAGAGCTGGTTCATTTCAAATGGATCAGTCCCTTTGTGTGCTTGATGTTTTTATCTTCCACCAGCTTTTCTAAACTAGACATTATTTTTGGCTTGTAATTTCCTAGATTCCCTTCCCACCCCAAATTCCTTTTAAAAAATGTTGACACTTTCCAGTCCTTAAATGCAGAGAGTAATATATTTTTGTGTAATATATTTTTGCTTGAAGAAGAACAATTCCAAATTACATTTTAAAAGATCTTTTGGACTGATGCCCTTTAGTGTTGGTGCTTTCTTTATTTTCAGAGTGTCCATTTGTTTCTCATCATAACCTCTGTTTGTCCCATTGACTCAGACTCCTTCCTGAAGATATAAATTCAGATAATAGGCATCTGCTCACATCATCTGCCAGACACAAATTATTTATTTAGGTTGTCCATGAACTCCTTTTCTTCCTAAAATAATACAATAATTCCTTTGTCAAGCAATAGTCCTACCATCCCTTACCCAGAAACTTTTGTTGTTATTAGTGAAAGCATCTTCAAAATATTTGCACCCCTTATTACTGTTTGCTATATGCATTTGATTTTTGCAATTTTACGATTCCTTCTAATTTTCCATGTTTAGTCAAGACTTCTTGAATTGTTACCTTGACAGCACTCTTACACCATGCTAGTGATCTCTTGTAATCTGTGGTTCCTTTCCTGAGCTTTGGTGCTCTTTTTCATCAGGTTTCTACAGTAACCCTCATAGCATCTGGAAAGATTTGGTCTTTTTGATTTTCCCATTCAGCTTCCCTTAAATTGCTCCTCTCATTTTAGATAAGCTTTCTCTTTCAAAGTCCAATGAGACTGTATTGAATTTCCTTAGCAATTACACATTCAAATATAGAATTCAAAGATATAGCTGTGTTAGTCTGGAAAATCAGTATGCAAAGGGATCTTGTAGCACCTTAGAGAGTAAATGAAAAGTAGAAGTTGGAACATACAAATATAATTTCATACCACAGTGATCTCTGTTCTCATTCAGTTCACTGCCTGCTTCCAGTAAATTCACCTCACAAAGAGTCAAATGTAAGATTCATGCACATGTTGTCAAACTGCACATCCCATCATTCCTCATCATTGATTATGCAGTCTTAGTCTGTAGGGACATAGCCTAATGACATCTGGAGGACCACATATTTCCCCATTTCTATGTAAGTCCTTGGCATTCTTTAGAATTAAGTCCAGTTTCCTTCTTCTGATTCATTCCATAGCCAGTGGGTCTAGAGCAAGGTTTTTGTTTTTGTTTTGCTGGGATATCTGACACATTTTCCTGACTCTGCAAGAGCAAGGAAATAGATGGAGCAGGTTCAGAGAAGAGTAGCAAGAACAATAAGAGGTATGGAGAACAAAACATATGAGGAAAGGCTGCAGGAGCTAGGAATCTTCAGATTGGTGAACAGAAGACTGAGGAGTGACATGGTCACATTCTTTAAATACCTGTCACAGAGAAGAGGGTGCAGCCTTGTTCTGTGCTGCCTCAGAGGTTAGATCTTGGTCTAATGATTTTAAGTTAAGATTTTGATTGAACATTAGAAGGATTTTTTTCACAGTAAGAGTGGTTTGGCATTTGAATCAATTTGCTAGAGAGGTGGTGAGCCTACTTATCTGGAGGTCTTCAAAGATACTCTGGACAGCTACCTGCTGGGGATGCTTTAGTTGAAGATCCTGCATTGAGCAGGGGATTGCACCTGATGGCCCATTTATGCTTCATGGCCTGAAAAACTAGTGTTCTCTATGTTGTTGTGTTCCTTCAAGTTGTTTCCCATTTATGGCAATCCTAAGGTGAACCAATCACAGGGTTTTCTTGGCAAGATTTGTTCAGAGGGGGTTTGCTGCTGTTTTCCTCTGAGGCTCAAAGGGTTCCCTGACTAAGTGGGGAATTGAACCCTGGTCTCCCAGAGTCCTAGTCCTACACTACACAAACTGCTATAACACCACTCAAACCACTATGCCATACTAGCTCTCTTTGTTCTCTGTGACCTCTATTACATGGTTTCCAAGACCATCATTTTATGGGTATGCCTAAATCTGTCTCTTTGATTCGAGATGATCAGTGACACAACTAAGGCTGAAACTCATGACGCACTGCTAAGGCCTCACAGCCTTCCCTCACCCCTGCAAATGATGACAATAAGAGTGGCAGATGAGACAGGCAGCAACACTCAGGCACTCAGGACAACACTACAGGTGACACTGTTTATTGGACTATCCTTTTCTATTCTTATTAAAGAGACCCTCACATAGAGGAGCTTTTAAAAACAAATGGACAGCACTTCTGGCCAATTTATTCTGGATCACAAAAGAATGCAATTAATAACTTAAAATATATAATTAGATAAATAAATAGATAGGGAATTTTAGTGTATTTGCATGAAACAATTGTAATATATAGTACGATGGATGCATAGCAGGGACTATGGGGCTATCAAGATCTCTTAAATTCCACCCTATTGTTTATATTCATATTGACTCTGAATCCTTAATGGGGTTATTTAATTTCATTGAGATTAGGCAGCCGGGAGTACTTGTAGTATCACTAATTTTTGCATTGCCATTTCTCAATAATTTCACAATTAATAATCTCACCCACATGAGTGATGCAGCAGCAAAAAAAGCTAATGTAAACTTAGCCTGAATTAATAGAACCATTGTTTCCAAGTTGTGGAAGTCTGCACTGGTCAGGCCTCATCTAGAGTATTGCATTCAGTTCTGGGTGCTCATTTTAAGAAGGATATAGATAAGGTGGAGCAGGTCCAGAGAAGGGCAACAAGGATGATAAGATATGGAGAACAGAACATATGAGGAGAGGATGAAAGAGCTGAGCATGTTCAACTTGATTAAGAGGAGACTGAGGTGTGACCTAGTCACTCTTTAAATACCTCAAGGGCCACTACAAAGTAGGGAGCACAAGCGTGTTCTCTGCTGTTTCAGAGAGTAGAACTAGGTGTAATGGTTTGAAGTTACAGGAAGGTAGGTTTTGACTGAACATTAGAAGGAACGTACTGACAGTGAGAGCCATTCAGCAACGGAACCAGTTGCCTAGAGAATTGGTGAGGTCTCCTTCTCTGGATGCCTTCAAAAAGAGGTTAGACAGCGGGGGATACTCTGCCTGGAGATTCTGCATTAAGCAGGGGCTTGGATTTGATGGCCCATGGGGCCCTCCCAACTTTATAATTCTATGAAATGGAGACCTTCATTATCCTATGCTAAGGACTATTTTTTCATTTTTAAACCTATGATGTTCTTTTTAAAGCATATCAGATACCCTTTTGTAAAACAAACAAACAAACAAACAAAAAACCCAAGGCATCTTACAGTTGAAATACACCAAAACAAGCTGTCTGTCTGTCCTTCCGTCCACCCCCTTGGTACCTATCTATTTACATTCATATACAGTCATCAGAAAGTTGCCCACCACATAGTCAGTTGGCCACAGCAATGTGTAATAAAATGATAGTGGGATAGCTGTGATTTGTGTTGATTTGCATTCAAACTAAAGAAGCCATGAATCTTCAAGGATGTGTGGTTGGATGGGCTGATGTATGGAGACAGGTAGACAGACAGATAGACAGACAGGACAGAGGAACAGACCGACTTCACCTCACTCCTAAGAATATGCCTGCAAAAATAGGATTATTCCACTGCAGATTCTACAAATGTAAAAAAGAGTGGTGAATCATGGTTCTTTAATAAGAACTAAGTGGTCTTTTTCAGAGGGGCTATTGACCCTTTCCCCATGTGCTATTTGGAAATAGATTCTGAATTCTAGGTATTGGGTAGTTTTTAATGAATAAATCAAACCCCAACTTGCACATATACTTCCTTAGTTACAAAGTGTCTAAAGACTGATCTCTATTGTGTTGAGTACAGCAGTGGCCTCAGGCAGCTCAAAAGCTTTACAATAGCCCTGGACTCTCTGTTCCTTTAAGCTTTAAATTGCATGATCACATGCAGAGTTTAGAAAATCCATAACTATAATAGAACCACCTAGTTATAGGCATCTCAGAGCTTAAAATGACGAAGGCAGCTGTACTGGGGTGATAAACTGTCAAGCAGGCAGTCCTTAAGCTGAAGTAGTTTATGCTGTTTCTGTGTTCTTGTTGGAAGATCTTTGCATTCTTCCTCCCCCCCCCCACTTAGATAGACAGGGATTCCTACTTGCAAACTCCTCTCTCTCTCTCTCTCTCTCTCTCTCTCATTCAAACTAACCATGTGCCTTAGGATTTTTTCTCAAGATTCTCAACTGAACTGTTTCATCTTCCTGTTCTCTACTTTATTTCAAAGATGGTGAGATAAATATTTTTCTTTTCCTAAACCATCACTAGTTAGATTAGGATTTAGCTTTTTAATGTAAATATAGATTATTATTATTATTATTATTATTATTAATATTAATATTTATTTATAGCCTGCCTCTCTCCAAAGGATCGAGGTGGATAACAATAATAAAATATCACAATGGCATTAATTAAACTTAATTCGCTAACCCCCAATTAAAATAGAAAACATCATAAAATACAATCAATTTACTAACATCAATCCAAAATTAACCCTCATTAAAATGAGGCATTGTGGGATGAGTAGAGTAACCACAGTTATGAGACAATGGGAGAGTCCGTCTATCTATCTGGGAATGCCCGCCGGAAGATATCCGTCTTGATCAAGAATTGTAATATGATGAATCTCCTCTGAGAGGTCATTCCAAAGTTTAGGAGTGGCCGATGAGAATGTCCTCTGGGTAACTGCAGCAAGCCTGGTCTTCTTTGGCTGTAAAAAGTTGCTCCCAGAGGACCTGAGTGTGCGGGGTGAATTGTATGAAAGAAGACACTCCCGCAAATAAGCTGGACCTAAGCCATATAGAGCTTTAAAGATTATTACCAACACCTTGTACTGTGCCTGGAAACTAATAGGCAGCCAGTGTAAAGATTTTAAAACTGGTGTTATATGGTCACCTCTAGATTTTCCAGCAACCAACCTGGCTGCCATATTTTGAATTAATTGGAGTTTCTGAGTTAGGTACAAGGGTAGCCCCATGTAAAGCGCATTCCAGAAGTCCAATTGAGAGGTTACCAGGGCATGTGCCACTGTTTCTAGGTCTCCTGGCTCCAGGTAAGGTCGCAGTTGGCGTATCAGCCGAAGTTGATAGCAAGTGCTCCTGGCCATTGCATCTATCTGAGCTGACAACTGGAGCGACGAATCCAGAAGCACCCCCAAACTACAAACACAGTCCTTTAGGGGAAGTGTGACCCCATCTAGGACTGGTAAACATATCTCCATACCTGGCTTTGGGTTTCCCACAGCAAGTACCTCCATCTTATCTGGATTTAGTTTTAGTCAGTTTTCCCTCATCCAGTCCATTACCACCTTAGGACAGTCATTTAGAGGAGAAATGCCATCCTTAGTCACTGTAGCAGTCTTAGGCATGGAGAAATATATTTGGGTGTCATCAGTGTACTGATAACAACCCGCCCCATGTCTCCGGATGATCTCGCCCAGCGGCTTCATGTAAATGTTAAATAGCATTGGGGACAGAATAGCACCTTGAGGGATGCCCAATTTAACCTCTCTCTAGAAGCATCACCATCTAGAATCTGCCCGAAAGGTAGGACCGGAGCCACTGCAATGCAGTGCCTCTGATTCCCAACTGCTCAGGTGTTCCAGAAGAATACCATGGTCGATGGTATCGAAGGCCGCTGAGAGGTCCAAGAGCACAAACAGAGTTACACTTCCCCTGTCAATACCAAGATGGAGATCACTGACTAAGGCAACCATGGCAGTCTCAACTTCATATCCTGCCCTAAAACCCATTTGAAATGGATCTAGATAATCTGCTTCCTCCAAGACTACTTGGAGTTGATTGGTGACCGCTCTCTCTATCACCTTGCTCAAAAATGAAAGATGGGAGACTGGCCTGTAATTATTTTTGTCCAGGGGGCTAAGGAAGGTTTTGTCAGAAGCAGTTTAACCACTTCTTTCAAACAAAATGGTAAACAGCCTTCCCTGAAGGGTGCATTGATTATATAACTTAAAAACATCCTAGTTGTTTCTCCCCCCTGGACAGCCAGCCATAAGGATCAAGGGTCTAGAGAGCAAGTCATCTTTCTCATACTGTTAAGGAGCTTGTCCAGGTCATCGGTACCCACTGACTCGGACTGATCCAGTTTAACAGTATACATGGAGTTGCTGGATGCCCCTCTTACTACTTCTGTAATAATACTTGTGTCCAAGTTGGCTCTTATCTGAGAGATTTTATCTGCAAAGTGGTTGTTCAAAGCGTCACAGCAGGCTACTGTTGGTTGTAATAATGAGTTCTGGGTGGCAGATACTTGGGTTAATTTCCTGACCACCCTGAACAGTTCTGCAGGATGAGACTTCACAAACACAATGCATGCAGAGAAGAAAGACTTCTTCGCTTGCATCCATTGCCACTTTATAGGGACGAAGAAAGTTCCTATAACGTGTCTTGTCAGATAAAAGTTGAATCTTCTGCCAGTGGCACTCTAGTCATTGTCTGGCCTGCTTAATTTCTCTGAGTTCTTCCATGTACCTTGGCTTCCAGTTTGAAGTGGGCTGAAAAGGATGCTTAGGAACGATTGTGTCTATGGCCTTGGTAAGATCTCTGTTCCAGGTGTTAACCAAGACCTCAACAGGATCACTGGTGTCATCATCCATTAAACCCTCTAGAGCTTCCTAGAACCTGACAGGTTCCATCTGCTTTCAAGGGTGGACCATTCTAATAGGTCCTCCACCCTCGAGGGGTTGAATAGTGGCTTTTAGTCCAAACTTAACCAGCAAATGATCCATCCATGGCAATACGGTGATATCAACTACCTCTGCCCTTGGATATGCCTGTTCTATTAAAGCCATTGTTTTGAACTACAAGCTATGTGTTCGTTGTTTTTTGAGTCAGTCTAAGTTCTAAGGGAAGCATAGGGCCGATGCAGACTGGCCTAAAGGTCCAGCCTGGGGGTGGAGTTAGTTGGGGTGGGGCAACCGCATGCCGGCCACCCTGATGCTGTCCCGATGCCACCCAAATGCTGCATGCCTGTCCACATGGTAGCGGCATCAGGGTGCCCTCTTGGCGCAGCCTGCATACACACTGCACCAAAAGGGTGGGAAAGAGCCATGGCGGCTGCTCAACAGGCAGCTTTTTGCCACCCCAAAGGAACAGCATTTGCCTGCTCTTTTGGGGGTGGCAAAAAGGAGGATTAGGGCCACGGCATGTGGTTGCCACAGCCTCAATCCACCGCTCCCAGGGGAGGCCCAGAGCCGCTCCTTACGGGCCATGTGCATCGGCCCATAGTTAGGCAAAGTCATTCTTCTGCTACTCTACTAATTTAAAGCCAGACTCTAACAATCCCTATGGAATTGATTCTCTTTCCCCAAGAAGTGTCTGATTACCTGGGACCTGCCCAATCAGCCCCTTGCATGTGTCTGGGTCACTTAAAAGTAACCTTCATTTCACATGAACTACCACTGAGGTCAGGCTGTGACATGGGAAAATTGGTACTAGTGTCTTTGTGCCCATCACTCTTTCTCAGCCTGACCTACCTCACAGGTTTGTAGGGAGGACAAATTGGGAAGGAGAACCATGTATGCTGACTTGAACTTCTTGGGGGAAAAAGTCAGAATATAAATGTAACTAATTATTACTAAAGAAAACAAATACTTTTCTAGAAAAGCAAGTCTTATGTGACTGGATGGTGTTTCAAGTGTCTTGTAGTTTGCAGCCCTAGAGATATGGGACCCATTTGATGCCCATTTGATTTTAAAACATTCCTATACCCACTTATATATACCACCTTTCTGTTTTTTTGTTTGCCAAAAATCCCTTCTGTTTGCAATAAATGATCAGATTGGTACCAAATCTGTTTGACAAAGTGAATTATCTCCTGGGCCAGTCCATTTTAACCCCCTGACTTGCCCAGTTTTTCTGGGATGGAGAGCCTATGATAGATAAGATAATCAGGTTCAAATAAATGCAGTAGAACCTATTACAATTGATATTTTCTCACCACGGGGGTGAGAGACAATACGAGGGGTGCATGAAAATAATTCCAAGAAGAGTGTTCAAGGATTCTTGCACTGAAATGGACTCCATGGGATGGGATGGCTTCTGATTTAGTTATTTCTGGAAACCAGTAGAACATCCTAACTATGCTTAATGAAATCCCTTTTGATTTCAGTGGATTTGTCCAGCCTTATGCTTTGTTTCCTTTAGTTCTTCCACCCCTTTCCCCTGTGTTTTTATTCTGATTTTGTAAATTATTATTAATTTAAAGTCTTTAAGTTGCTACTCAAAGCAGTGGTCCATGGGCCAGTGCCAGTTCATGGGCTACTGGTCACTGAGGAATTTTCAAGAAATAAACAATTATAGCCAGTGGTCATCAAATTTGCTACCAATTGGAGCATTAGAGGAAACTATCCATTCCTCAAATCAGATAGCTAAAGGAGCCTTGTTCTGCAGTAACTTGAAATCTTTTTTGGGGCTCTCAAAGGCTGTTTTCCAACCCTACTTGAAGGGGGGTGGGGTAGAACTTGTAGTCTTTTGTGTGCAAAGCATTTATTCAGCTGCAGACAAGTTATGCATCGTTATTTGTCATCAGTTAAAGAACAATGGCCTCACTAACTCCCACCTGAGTTAGAATGAGGCAAAACTAAAAAATGTAAAAAAACCAGTTCTTATATTTTTATCACATCCGGTGAACTCTTGAGTCCTAAATCCAAATGCTAGTCCTAGCCGGAGAGGAGCCAATGAATCACTTGCTGAATGGTGAGTAATCCCATTGCTTCAATGGGATGGGATTAGCAATTTTATTTGTCCAGGTGTCACAATGTCTGGATTTGATATTGTTCACTTTTTTCTTTTCTTAACACTTGCTGCTAATTGTTAAACTGTAATGCCCAGTGCTATTACCATGTGAGTTACCTAGAAAATTATAGTGATGGTGACTGTTAGGACATAAAGATTCCATATATTATGTCTGCTAATTAAAAGCACTGACTGCAGACTGCATAATAATACCAGGTGCTTAAAACAACAAAGAGAAACCGCTCCAATGCTGTTCCATTAGGTACCACAGGAGGGCAGTAGAAGATTTGTTTATGTGATGTAGTTCCAGTTGTCCTATCTGTGTATTTTAATCAGTTGGCATCCTTCCCACTGAACTCCTATCATATCAGGAGGTAGAAATTTGACACTGATGCAGAAAGAGGATTTGATTTTCAGTTCTGTCTGGTGCTTCATACATTTTCTTCATATTTTTCTTGGTTCAGCTAACCACTAGTGCATGGCAAATGAACATTACCAATCCTTTAATATTACTTACTGGCAAAAGCTGCAGAAGAACAATTGTTACAAAGTGCTCAAGGTCAGGCTCCTTGAAAGAATACAAGCAGCTAGGAGCATCTTAAGCTCTACAGATACTGGATTTTATTTGTGTTTCCCTCCCCCCCCCTTGAAGAATCACTACTTCTATTTCTATTTAATTCAGCCTCTCTTTAACTAGGCAACTTCTAAATATGCTGGATGACAACACCTACCATCCCCAGCCAGCATGTTCTCCATAATCTATGGCCAATTGCCATATTGACTGGGGGTTGTAGTCCAACGTATCTAGAAGATACCAGCTTGGGGAAGGAAATCCTGTTTCTGGGATATGACACTTGAGGCATCAACATGTCATCTTCAACTTTTGTTGTTGTTCCTTCAAGTCATTTCCAACTTATGGCAACCCTATCATGGGGTTTTCTTGGCAAGTTTCTTTGGGGGTGTGTGTTGTCATTGCCATCTTCAGAGGCTCAGAGACTGCGACTTGCCCAAGACCACCCAATGGGTTTACATAACCGAGCTGGGATTTGAACCCTGGTCTTCAGATTCATAGTCTAACACTAAAACCACCACACCATCCTGGCTCTCTCTTCTACTTTTATACTCATATAAAAATCAATCATGGTATGTATCCAGTCATATGAAACATCCTCCTCCTACTTTTCTCAGTTGCCCTTTCCCACTATTGCAATGTCATATTGTCTTACCTATGTATCTTTTCCACTTTTAAAGCAAGATTCATGAAGAGTCTTGTGATGTTCTACATAAGTGACCAAGCCATTCTCCAGCCATTCCATAAGACCCTTCTGTAGTTTTCTCCTACCCCTTCTTCCTTTTTGTGGTTGTTCTTATTTCTTAATGTACTTTTAAAATGTACAACATCAGTTCCAGTTAGCACTAATGGAAAAAAGTGCCAGTCTGTCTTTGTTCTAAGGTCAGGAAGAGTATGGTAATTGATAGAGAACTCTAGGGCTGATTCTGCCTTAGTCAGCAACTCTTTCTCTTTGAAGCTCCACAGCTGATTATCTTCATCCACCCAGCACAGAAGGTGGTGCAATGATGGACATAATCCTTTTTCTTGTCCCACTATAATCATTAGCCTGGCAGGTTTTTCATGTTTTATGGTGCTCTAAGACCCTTCAAAATATGTTCTACCAAAGACAGCAGTGACACAAAAGAAATAAATGGCTGTTCTCAAAGACAATGCTGGCATTACCCTGCCTTCTTTCCCAGTGAAAAAAACAATTGTCTGCCTCTAGACAATCTCTGCCCCATCTCATTGGGTTTTCATCCTTTCTTAATGTTAGCTTTTCTTTCCTCCTCCAAGCTTTTGTGTTGCTGTGAGAATTGCTTTTGTACTGCTTGCATTTATCCCAATGATCCAGAACATCGTTTGCTCCATCTTCTTGTAAAAATCCTCTTCTGCCTCTCTGAGTCTACTGAGAATCACCTTTGTTGTTGTTAAATACCCTTGAGCATCAAAGCCAGCCTACTCTTAGGAAGAATGAGATTACTTCTTTAGGCATGTGATCAAGAGTGTCAGGAAAAAGCAGCAAACCATTAATTTTTGAGAAATTAGATCTGTATTTTTTACACCCAGGGAGGGAACTTCTAGGATTTTCTGGCCTGAGTCCCCTTGGCTAGTCTCAACAAGAGAAAACCCATTGAGATAATTGGATTGCCCTATATATTGATTTGAGAGCCACTGTGGCCTAGTGGTCTGAGCATTAGACTAGGACTCTGGAGGTAAGGGTTTGATTCCCCACTCAGCTGTAGAAACCCATTGGGTGACCTCAGGTGAGTCACATATTCTCAGCCTTAGAAAACCCCATGATAAATTCACTTTCTAGTCACCATAAGTTAGAAATGACTTGAAGGTACACAACAACACTTTCATTCAAAATTCAGCAATTGTTTCAGTGAGTCCACTCTAGTTGGGATTCAGGCCCCTGCCTCAGGTGGCAAATTGAACATGGCTATTTCTAAATGTAATGTTCTCTGTGATGTTCAGCAGCAGCTGCTGAAGTCTTCCCCCTCCCAGTCAGTCCTTCCTGTCTGTTTTGGTGTCCTGTCCTCACATTTTTGGCTTCTGGATATGACAAAGACAAATCTTGAACTTTAAGGATTTGACTTGTAGCAGTACCATTCATTTTCAGTGGTGGGCCCTTGTCCATTCTTTCCTAATTTGGGTTGCATTGCCAGTTACCCAACCCACATACAACCTTGTAAAGCTAAATACAACCCTGTTCATATAGTGTGGTCTGACAAGTGTTAGATTGTCCTGTCAACTCTGTGAATATTGGCTTACCAAATCCTTAGCAGGCCACCATAGATGGCTAGGGAGCCATATGTGACTTAACAGAACACAAGATGAAAGGAGACACAGCTCAGTAGTTATGGTTCATGCTTTGTTCACCAAAGATCCCAAGCTCTGTCTATGGTATCTTCAGTTAAAGGTTAGGCAGTTGTGACTGGTGGCTCTAATGGCAGTGGGAAAATGAATCTGCTCTGAGAGTCCAAATTTTAAAGGATCTATCCAAGGTGCTGGTCCTATTTGAGATGGATAGAGTTCAGCACATTGGATAGTTCCATTAAATTATTTAGTAAAACTTGGAGTGGATGCACTACTCCACTGATATGGAAAACATCAGCTGCTACTGCAGTCAGGTACCAGGTGGTGGGAATGAGTCTTCTGCAGCTAACATCTGGATTATTTATTTTATTTCTCTTTATTTATATTTTTTCTTCCCCTTTCAGCCAAAGAGGTTTCTCAGAGTGACTTACATACAGACAATTGGAAAAAACAAAACAGTCCTTCCCCATAATCTTATAATCTACAAAGAAATGACACAAAATGAAAAAGAGATGCAGAGGAAGGCGGAGAAAAACATAGTCCTTTAGCAGGGGTGGTGGAATGATGCTCCTTCCAGCAGCTTCTCCTTCTGCTGTAGCTTGTTGGACTATACACAAGGCAGAATCACACAGATTTATGGCCTGACCTGGTGTAAGGCAGCCATATACTTCACTTATTTATGGGCTTCAGAAATTTGATTCTGTCAAACAAGCCTTAATACTGTAAGCACTGAACAAGGAAATAAATATTTCAGAGATAAACTAGGCTTCACCAAATTTCAAAGAAGATACAGTGTGCGTGTCTGATAACAATATGGGCAAAAAAACCTTTCTTCACCTGGGAAACTTCAGAAGTTCTGTACTACAACTCTCACTGGCCCCAGTCAGGATGTCAGAGCTGGTTGGAACTGTAGTCTTCTCCCATGCTGCTCCCTATGCCTGGTATCTCCTTCTCATACAATTACGGACCATCACTTCCTTAGACAATTTTAAGGCTGAATTGAAGACAATTTTGTTTAGGGAAGCATTCCAAATCACCACCTGAGTAGCCAGCTGATAATGTGTCTTAATTGTGTTTTTCCCATAGTATATTGGTTGAATCATTTTAAGTGATGTTTTAATTTTATAATGTTGTTTTGCTTTTAGATTGTACGCTGTTTGGCAGATTTTACTTCTGTTTTGACTGTTCATTATGTAAAGCACTGTGCAAATTTTACAGCACTGTATACATAAACTTTAATAATAATAATAATAATAATAATAATAATCCAAAAACATCTGGAGGACAGGAGACCTGGTTAACAATGTCATGAACAAAGTCATAGCTTCTGCCTGGATTTCAGACATTAGGGATGATTTGATACTTCCCACAGAGATCCTATAGTCTTCAGTGGGATTTACAAGAGCTTGCATGGATACAGGGTACTCGAATGCCTGCATTTAAGGTCAGCTGCTCAAAAGGATATGAACAAGCAAGGAATATTAATGCTCCCAGTAATCCCTATTGGCCCCACGCCTGGCCATTAACTTTGTTTATCTTCCAGCACACCACTGCAATGTGCTGATTCTTGAAGCAAACATCAGTGGCAAATGATCCTCTTTAGCAAGAGCAAGTGGCTGGAGGCAGTGCTCAGGGCTGAAAACACCAAGTGGACTCCAACCAAAAGAGCACCTCCTCCCCGCTTTGGTGTTGCCATCATTCCAATTGGACACCACTGGAAAGCTAATCCAGAGAGGGTTCTGTTTGAGCTAGCAAAGATCTGACCTATTTGGGGGTGAAGAAGCTGTGCCGTAGCACCCAACAATAATGGCTGACTGAAGGCAAAAACATTTAACATATGATGAGGAACTGAGATTTGCTTTGGCTTCCTACAGGGATATGCAACTCAAAAAGTATTAACAAAATAACAACTCTAACAAAATAATACTAATGTACTAATACTAATGCTAATACTTATTTGTCTAAACTTTTTTTTTTAAAAGAAGTAGTGCAAAACAATGTATGTCAAGTGGCATTTTTTTTTGGTGAGGCAATGCTTCCAAATAACTTTTTTTTTCTAAAGTGAAATTGACTTTTTGGGGGACAGAAAAATAGAGTAATTCACAGTAGATTCACCCTTTCCTGGTTCCCTCTGTGGTGTCCTTCTGGATGGTGAAGACTTTTTTGTTTTGATAAGCCTTTGGGAACTGACTGTTTTGCCACAAAGGATTTTGATAATGTGTTGTCTTGTTTTTGTGCCTTTTTTTAATGGATAAGTTTTCCAACAACATTTAATTATACTGATAACTTAATTATTTGTTGCTATTGTGGGCCTTCAAGTCATTTACAAATTATGGCGACTCTAAGGCAGGATTTTTTTTGCAATATTTGTTCAGATGGAGTTTGCCTTTGTCTTCCTCTGAGACTGAGAGAGTGTGACTTACCCAGGGTCACCCAGGGGGTTTCCATGGCTGAGCAGGGATTTTAAATCCTGGTCTCCATAGTCATAATCCAGTGCTCAAACCATGCTGTCTTTGACTTAATTATATTTTATCTTTTTGGACTTTTTACTGACATGAGAGTTCATCTGTATTTCTTATATTTTTTGTAGGCTGCCTTGAGTCCTAGCGCTGAGAAAATCTTAGGATAGGCTTGCCATAAGTTGAAGTCCACATGAAGGCAAACAACAACAAGATGATGATGATGATGATGATGATGATGAATTTGTTGTTATTATAATTATAATGGTTACTGTCTCTCAATGATAAGCCAAGGGGGACAATTCTCTCCATATGTTGCATTTTTCTGTGGAAGGGGGAGGGGAATATGCTTTTATGTCAGGAATTTTTTTTGAATTCCAGATGTTCTTGGACTGCAACTCCAGTTAAACCAGGCAGCATAGCCAATGGTTAAAGATGAGGGAGCTGTAGTCTAAAAACATTCCACAATCCTCTTTCACACCTCCTCTTCTGAATCCTGCCTCCAATAGCCTGCACCATCAGCTGCTCCTCTCCACCTCCCTACAGTGAAGTACATGCCAGCCTCAGCTGCTACTCACCCAGCTCTGGGCAAAGATGTATAGGCACATACAAGTAGTCACTTCCTATTTAGCCCTTCCCTGGGCTTAAAATGGTCTAAGGTGGCCAAAAATATGGCAAAGTCCTCCATGCTTCCAGAAGCTGTTTGTGGACAAAAAGTGGTTTGTGTGTGTTTGTGTAGGGGTGCATTGGAGGGTACAGCCCTCTGAGATCTCCTAGGAGGGCAATGAAGCCCACTGTCCCCCAACACCTCTGGAGTCCCATGAATGAGATTCCTACTTAGCCAGGGCTTCTGGTTGCCCATGTGTTCAAACGCTCGTGTGAAAACAGAGCATCTTCGCAATGGTGCTGAATGTGTGGCTATTGGACTGTGAGATCAGCACAGGTACCAGTATGCATGGCTAGTAGTTGCTCTTTCTTTAACACACCCACATATGTGTAGGTGAGTTTGTTTAAAAAAATATGATGGCATTTGTGTGGACATGGGGTATAGTTATGTGCAAAATGTGTGGTGAAGGCAGTTTTTCTTTAAAAAGAAAAGGAGATTTGGACAGCAGGAGTTTGGATTGGAGGATCAGTACCATACCACAGTGGACCCACTCAAAAGATAATTAGGGTCAAGCCTTAGATGTAGGACCACCAGGTTTTTCCAGAGATCTTCAGACAGAGTTAGTTATGAAAGAATCCCAGGTCGTGAATCAGGCAGGGCAACTTGAAAAATTAGCACAGGTGATTTTCTAGGTCATCTTGTCCACATTGTTTGGCTTTGAGAACCCATCAGAGCCTGGTGTTTAGGAAGTAGCCAGCTCTGTGTAGAGCCCCACAGGGTGCTCTACATGGACTCCTCAGGGACTCTGGGCAAGTGCAATGGCATGATGTCGAAAGAGTTTCACTGTGTGTAAGAACCTAGGCATGCACACACACACACACACACACACACACACACACACACACATTTGGTTCTCTTCTTCCCGACAATCCACTTCTCAGGCTGCATCTGCACCGCAGAAATAATGTAGTTTGACATCGCTTTAACTGCCATGGCTCAATGCTATATTTTGTGAGATATTTTGTCTTTCTGACAGAGAGCTCTGGTGTCACAACAAACTACAGATCCCAGTATTCCATAGCATATACTATGGTAGTTAGAACAGTGTCAATATGCAATATTCTGCAGTGCAGATGCAGCCTCAGTTGCTTCCTAAAACTGAGAAGATCGGAAAGCAGTGTTTTCTCTAGGGCAGGACTCTAGAAAAAAAAGGTCTTTCTTGGCTGTACCGAGAAAGCAGAGCTGAAGGGTTCTGTGAAAACTCTTCTAATAAAACCAGACACATTGGCATTAACTCCCATTGTGCAGCATGCTGTTTTCATGAAGTACCTTACATGCATGTTTGCAAATATATCACAGAGGGAGATGCATAATGAAATTTAGGCCCACATTTAACACTGCAAAGCCTTTCCTTGTTTATTGGCATGTTTAGGTTAGAATGGAAGTAGGATTACAAAATTTTGAAAAGCAATAAAATAAAATAAAATAAAATAAAAATCTAGGTCGACACCAGTTTACCTGCCATGGCTTAACATTGTAGAATTCTGGGAACTGTAGTTTGTTGTGACACAAGAGCTCTCTGATAGAGAAGGCTAAATATCTCACAAAACAGTATTCCAAATGTGGAGCCATGGCAGATAAAGTGGTGTCAGACTGGATTATTTCTGAATGCAGCCTGGGTTAGTCCTGGTTAGTATTTGGATAGGAAATCACCAACAAATACCAGATGCTGTAGGTTATATTTCAGAGCAAGGAACGGGCAAAACCACCTCTGATTACTCCTTGCCTCTCTCTCTCTCTCTCTCTCTCTCTCTCTCTCTCTCGGGCTTAGGGCTCTGAAAAAACAAGGTTTCAAACACCCACTGAGCCCTGGAAACCTATTTGGTCTTCTTGGGCATTGATTATTGTAGTAGTTTCCTTTATCTTTTCACACTAGCTGTTGTACGGTTGTATTTATGGTTCTTAGTTTGTTTCCATCTCCCTTTTGTTTTGCTTCTCTTCTTTCCTTTATTGCTTGTGGCGTTTTATCCGTCATCCATGGTTTTGTGCCATGGGTTGAGATTGACTCAAGGGCAGTTAACAACAACAAAAATTCTTGGACAAATCACACTCTCTTAGCCTAAGAGGAAGACAGTGTTAAGTATCTTCTGAAACAATCTACCCAAGAGAATTTCTGTAAGTCAAAGCTGATACCTAACAACAAGTTAGACAAGGTTGTTGCAAGTTTGGGGTAGGTGGATCCATTTTTATTTGTTTCATTAGTTTCATTTATAACCCACTCTTCCTCCAGTTACTTCAAGAAGATGCTGATGTCTCTCCTCCTCCCCACTTTATTCTCACAACTAGAGTTTGGAACTGATGAATAAGGGCCTTTACAGACTGCCAGAAATAATGCAGCTTGAGGCCACTTTAACTGTCCTGGCTCAGTGCCAGGGAATCATGGGAATTGTATTTTTTTCTGGGACATTGAGCCTTCTCTGTCAGAGAGCTCTGGTGCCACAATAAACTACAGTTCCCATGATTCCTCAGCACTGAGCCAGGATAATTAAAGTGGCCTCAAACTGCACTATTTCTGGCAGCCCTTACAGTATTATAAATGAGAGCCAACGTGGTGTAGTGGTTTGAGTGCTGGACTATGACTCTGGAGATCAGGGTTCAACTCCCTGCTTGGTCATGGAAACCCACTGGATGACCTTGAGTGAGTCACACACTCTTAACTCCAGAAAACCCCATGATAGGTTTGTCTTAGTCAACATAAGTCAGAAATGATTTGAAGGCACACAGCAACAATGAATTATAATTATCTCTGATGACTTATGGGGAGTGGGTAGGAAGTACAGATGTAATGCCAAGCTGTATTTCAGAAGTAATGTACTGAGTGGGAATACTGGCAGGGCTTTTTAAAATGCAGTGAACAACTTTTCTAGTTACAGTATGTAGAGAGATCATGTAGCACCTTTGAGACTAACTGAAAGAAAGAAGTTGGCAGCATGAGCTTTCATAGACTTAAGTCTACTTCCTCAGATGCTTTCACTACATGCTTTCCTAGTTACAGTTAGAAGTATACATCAATTAATGAAATAGATGTATTCCTGGGCATAACTTCTTTAATAGAAATGTTGATACCAGAGGTATAAATAACATGAAAAGGACACATATAGCTGTGTAAGTTTGGAAAATCAGTATGCAAAGGGATCTTGTAGCATCTTTGAGACTAAATGAAAGAAAGAAGTTGATAGCATGAGCTTTTGTAGACTTGAGCCTATTTTTTCAGATGCATGCATCCTCTGAAAGAAGTAGGATCAAGTCTACAAAAGCTCATGCTACCATCTTCTCAAAGGCACTACAAGATCTTTTTGCATATGGAAAGAACAGAGATAAGCTCCTATACCACAAAAAAAGAAGAGCAGTTCAATATGTTTATTTTTATTCAAAACTACATATGTGAAATGAAACAAACAGGCCAGGTAAGGCTTGGACAAGTAAACAAATGCAATTTGAACCTCCCAGGGACCACTTGAAGGCTTCTTCAAAAATGCACCCAGAAATGACTTTCTTTTCCCAGTTTCTGCTCTTTTGTCTTCCAGTTAATGGCCAAAAATATACATCTATATTTTTAACATGTTTGGAGCAGAGCAGATGATAAGATACTCTTACATACTTACTCCTGTCTCTCTGTTTTGCTGTTCATTCATGCCTCAGGGAATCTGAAGGCAGCTGCCGTTCACCTTGCCTGTTGTAGGCAGGCACACACAGCTACAGTCGTATCTGCTAAAAGTAGAATCTCTTTCTTTTCCAGCTCAAGCTTTGCTGCATTGTTTGCTGAGGACACACTGCTGCAGTCTGACAGTGAAAGTTTCTCCAGCCTTCCTTCACTACACTCTCAGTGAGACGACAAAGCATAAAGTGCCACTCAGGTAGCTGACCAGTATCAGCCTCTGCCCCGTAGGCAGGTACACAACAACAAAGACATCCTTGGGGTCCGCTGTAGATCCTGGCAGATGATGCCATCATGTGTCCATCTACTGGGACATAGCCTGACACTTCTGGCCATTACATGGCTGTATTAGGGCCTCTATTGCAGAAGTAAGGAAAGTCTCAAGGGGGTAAGGGTCACTGAATGAGAGAGACAGTGGGTTTCTTCCACCCAAATGACCATATGTTGGCATTATCATGAACAGGAAGCCAGACATAAACTGAATGAATTACATAATGGGTGGCATCCTGTTAATGAATTATGATGGCATAGGCCCAGCTTATGCCATCATAGCCCACTTCTTTGGTCCAACCATGTGACAACCAAAATCCCACCTCAGCCCACCTTTCCACTGTCAAAGCTCCTCCAGGATGACCATTTCTGTGTCTTTGCAGTGTAGGGGAAGACGCAGAGACACATCCAGCTTTGCTCCTCTCTTTTCCCACAGCAATAATATTATTTTCAGGGAGCAGGCAATAGATTATTTAAAAAACAAAGTCTGGCCCAGGGAGTGTAATGGCTCACTAAGAACTTGGAACTGGATCTTCCAAATCCCAGGTATAACAGAACACCAAAACTGTACATCAAAGCAGATCTCATCTTTAAGTTTACTACTGGAATAAAGTTTCATGAAAGAACCTTCTCTTATCCCACAAATAGCATTAAAACTTTACACTAAATGCTGCACCATATAATAAAAGATTTGCACATCCTCTTTAAGGGTTACAGGAGCTTCCCAGTCTGCATCTGCTACTCTCCATTTCACAGATGGTGGATTGAGTACCTCACTCTGTGTGTGTGTGTGTGTGGTTGTTTGCAGCCACCTAGTGAACTCCTGGAAGAGGTGAAATTCAAACCAGGGACTTTCTGATCTGTTGTTCAGTCTCTTTGCCACTGTGCTTGTCCAGTAGACATCATACAGATTCCAAGGTGTTTTATTACAGGGTAGTTGCTGCAAGGCCAGCTACTATTTAAATTAACTTCAGCACCCTCCTGATTTGCACTTATTTTGGTGGCTATTGTGGAAAGTAATACTTTGGGCAACTATTTGGATTTTTCAGGCAACGTAAGTACTGCTGACTTTTAAAATATTGCCTATTTGTCATAGGTGTTGATGGAAATAATTACAGTGTTAAAATGGTCACGTCAAAGTATGATGGTTGAATTACTTGAAGAATTCAAGTTACAACCCCAGTTGTAACTGGGTTTACAGGGGGTTTGGCACACCCCTTGTAACCCCAGCTTCTGTGGCAGAAGACACATATTTGTATCTTTCCCTTTTTCTCTGATAAGCAAAAACCACTCAGCTTCACAGCCCCTTCAGCAGTGACAGATTCAGCCAAGCATCTGTCCTAAAGCTAAAGCCAACTAGAAACCTGCCAGGGTTGTGAGGGATACCCAAGGGAGAGAACCTGGCACCTTCCATGTGTTTGGTGAACATCAGCATCCCTGAATGTTCCAGAAAAGGGGAGGTTTGGAGTCAGGTATTTATGGTGTGTGCAAATAGATTCCTCTCCTTCTTTTAAACTGAAAGTAGATGCTGAATTATACTCTGAGGCACAGAGGAGATTAATCACTTTGTTTCTGAAAGGTCAATGTTCAGCAGTTGAGCCCAAAATGAGTCTGTTTCCCACAAGCACCAATAAAAGAGGTGCAAAACACTATTGGTGGCATGAATGTTTGGGAAATACTTCTCTCTCCCCTACCCCATATAATAGCACAGGAGGTGGGACACTGCCATTTTCCCTGGGTCATTGCTGAAGTCAGAAATGGGTGGAGGATTTTTCATGGGATGACATGTTCAATCTACAAGACTTTAAGGTGCTTATATTTCCATGCATTGGGATTAATGTATTTAATAAAGCATTCAATTCAAAATAGTTTTCAAACCATTTGGATTTCCTTCTTCTTTTTATTCCCTTGTCTATTCTGTCACAATTTCCTCTCCTCATACCACTCTTTCTTTTTTAATACCTGAAGTGCAATGACATCAATGACATTTCTGGTGGGGCAGTGACACATTTGTTTTTAAGCTCTCTGCTGGGAAGTGATCATGGGTTCTTCACTTCATATGTTCCTTTATTCATATAGTTACACTCCACAGAGTTGTTCCATTGTAAAGGGGTTTAATGTATACAAAATGTATCCAGAGTAAGAGTCAATACCATCCCACTTCCTATTTATTTATATATTTATTTACTGTGAGCTTTCAAATTCCAAAATGTTCCCCAAATTGAAGAAGATCAAGAGAGATTCTGCTCCACTTCTTGTGGTGGATTCACTAGTCACTAGCCTTCGAGAAGTGAGCATGATTTTGTTAAATTTTGTTAAATTTGGTAGGAGTCAGTCAAGGTGGCTTATGTGTTTTATTAAAGCTGCCCTATCTTCACCACCACACATGTCTATGTACCAAAAGACACCAGATTGCATCAGGTCTTGGATGATAAGCAAAGTCAGCACTGGCTAGTACTTGGATGGATGATACCAGGTGCTGCAGGCTGTATTTCAGAGAAAGGAACTGGTAAAACCACCTCTGAATATTCCCTGACTAGGAAAATCCTATGAAATACATGGGATCAGCCTGGAAAACTTACATTTTTGGACTACAACCTGTATATTCCTACAATAGCCATGTTGGCTGGGGGATTCTGGGAGCTGTAGTCCAAAATGTAATATTTTCAAATTCTGGAAGTAAGATGTTACAAAATGAAAAGAAAGAAAGAGAGATAAAACCAGGTAGTTTAATAATTCCCATCTCCTAGAAATTTATTCTATTTGTAAAAAAGAAAATACATGTGCATGACAAAAGAATGAAAACAATATATTTCAAACAATATAAAAGCAATTTGGACAAAGGGGGAGGGAAGGAGAGAGGAAGAATCTTCAGATGGTTTGTGAATGAAGATTGGTCCATTAAAACTTTAGCCAACTCTGGTTATAGTGGCTGATCCCTGAGGTATCTTTTAATGCTCTGTACAGAGACAGAGAAATCTACATTTAATGGGATCAGGGGAAAGATGAGAGAGGGGAAGTCTAGGTGGAAATAGAAAGCAATATATTCAAGGATTTGAAAGATAAATGAGAATGAAAAGTAAAAATGTTTCCTAGACAACCATGAAAAGAGACACTTTTTCTTGAAGAGAGGAAGGCAAAAATTTTGTGCCAAATCTCTGCTGGAGCTTTAGCTGGGAGAATTTCCCCCCCTGCATCCTTCCATTGACCACTGTTTACTTTTCAGCAGGAGAGGAATGACTCAACCTTTCCCAGGAGTTTCATTGCTGAATATACAACTCATTTACAAATAGTGCACAGATGGATATTGTTACATGCAACAGTGAGCTATGCATGCTCAGTTATGTGCACATATGTTTCATTCCTGCAGGAGTACTAAAGTACCAAAAATGTTGGAAGTAGCATTTTGGGCTTGTGCTCAATAGCCTGAATCCTGAAACCAAACTAAAGTGGAGCCATTCAATCAATGCAACTTACATAAGAATTGGATTATTTAAGTTAGCACTGATTCAGTGGATCTACTCTAGGATTAAAATAGAATTTAGGCCAGCATATATCTGTCCCAAAGGCACTGTGTAACATTTTTGTTTTGTCTTTCATTGATTTCCTCATGCCTTAGTAATGATGGCGCTACTCTTTCTAAAGAGTTGGAAGACCAGAAGAGGCAATGAAATACCAATCAGAACAATGTAGCTGAGATTCTACATCATGGTCTACTTTTTGTAGCTACATGACAGAAATGCAACAAAACCCTTTTAGATTTGAAAATGCACATCTGATGTACATTGGATGCTTCTAATGTGAATTGGGTGCTCCAGATGAGCACTGGACATTTCTGATACACAATGAGCACTTTTGATGCATGTTGGGCACTCCTGTTGTGCTTCGGCATTTCCTACCTGGTGTCAGTTAGAATTTGTTGCATATGAGGTAAAGGTACATGACAATTTTATTTGCTGGGCTCAGTTAGGATGTTGGCTTGATTTTTTTGACAAAAAAGGGAGGGCATCAGAAATGTCTGTGCTTTGCATTCTTATCATTCTATATATTTATAGAAAATTAATTTCCCAAGCATATTTCCATGCTGTTGTGTGCCTTCAAGTCATTTCTGACTTATGGTGACCCTAGAGTGGCGCTATCCCTAGAGTGGCCCCAACAAGAGTACCCAGCTTGTTGGGGGGCAATCAGCTCACAGTTGTAAACCGCTTAGACATCCCATAGCGTGATATGAAGCGGTATATAAATAAGCTGCTTTGCTTTGCTATCATGGGGTTTTCTGGGGCTGAGAGTGAGTTTCCATGGCTGAGTGAGGAAGTGAACCCTGGTCTCCAGAGTTATAGTCCAGTGCTGAAACCACTACATCACACTGACTGTCATATTTCCTTTGGTTCCCTAAAAATGCCACCCTCAATGTAAAAGAGACAGTCTGGCAAAAAACTAATTTTTAGTGAAAAAACACACTCATAAAATGGAGAGAGGCACCTTCCAACAGCTAAAATGAGAGCCCAGCAAACTTAGGGCCTTTACAGACTGCCAGAAATAATGCAGCTTGAGTCCACTTTAACTGCCCTGGCTGAGTGTGAGGGAATCATGGGAACTGTAGTTTATTGTGGCACCAGAGCTCTCTGACAGAGAAGGCTCAATGTCTCAGAAAAAAACTACAATTCCCATGATTCCCTAGCACTGAGCCAGAACAGTTAAAGTGGACTCAAGTTAAATTATTTCTGGCAGTCTGTAAAGGCCCTTAGTGACTATGGAACAGTGGCAGACTGTTGAGGGTGGAGTGGAAGGAAAGGGAAAAGGAAAGGTGGAGAAGGAGGAGGAATTGAATGGAGCATCTTAGAAAATGGCATGGCTTAAACTGCAAAAGGCATCCTGCCAAACTGCTTAAAGGTTTCTCTTAAAAAAAGCCTATTCAATGAATTGCCTTAATTTGAGCTAGCAAAAAACAGATCAAAAGTGAATCCTGCCACCCATGGAGAGCCAGAAATCTACTGAGACAGGTCTATGGTTTCCATGAAATCCTATGAATGATATTAAAACCCCTGAGTCCAGTTTGGGGGAAATCAATGCCACTTTCTTCCAGGCCAGCTTTCCCACCTCAGGCAAGGAGACAAGACGAAGGCAGCAAGAGCAGCAGCTGTAGTCGTATACCAGCAGAAAACCAATCTTGGCTCCCTGCCAGACCTCCCTGCTCACGCATTGCCTTACTACCAGGTGTGAGACAGATGAATGACACTGTGCCTCCACATCCACTACATCTTGCCTCATGATGCACTCCAAATCTGGCAAGCCCTCATGCTAAACCAAAGCACCAGTCCCTCACTTCATTCCTTTAACAGTGACCCACAGGCAGCTGCCTATTGGCCATGGTCAGTCTTCTATGAATCCCACAATCCCAGAGGCCTCCTCTTTGGGTAGACCTTGTTCCTCCTGAGAGTGCTGTTTCTCCTGTGGCAGTACACTGGCAGGCCTTGATGAAAGAAGCCATTCTCAGCAACCAGCCTTTGCATGGACTCTCTGTCTGGGGTAAGTAGTGTATGGTCAGAATGGGGTAAGATGTTATTTGTGTTTTTCATTTTTAAATCCTAAACAATTACTAAGGAAGGTCAAAGATGAAAGTGTAAAGGTAGGTTTAATGCTGAACATAAAGGAAATAAAAATAATGACCACAGAAGAAATACATAAATTCAACCTGGAGAATGAGGAAATTGAAATAGTTAAAGATTTCCCATACCTAGGACCAAACATTGCTCAGAATGGTGACTGCAAGTCAAGAAACAAAAAGAAGACTACGGATGAGAAAGGCAGCCATGAAAGAACAATACAAGATCCTAAAGTGTAAAGATATACAGCTGACCACTAAAGTTATAATCATCCAAGCCATTTGTAGAGAGAGTGTAGGGTTGGCCAATGAGCAACAGTCAATCAAAAGAGAGCGAAGCAACAGACAATCAAATTGAAGGCTAGTGTGGAAAAATAAGTCTGCTTGTGACAGTTGGAGCAGACAGGGTCTGTGAGGGGAAAAGTCCAGTAGTAAGGACCTATACAGACTGCCAGAAATAATCCATCTTGAGGCCACTTTAACTGCCCTGGCTCTGTGCTAGGGAATCATGGGAATTGTTTTTTTTTCTGAGACATTGAGCCTTCTCTGTCAGAGAGCTCTGGTGCCACAATAAACTACAGTTCCCATGATTCCTTAGCACTGAGCCATGGCAGTTAAAGTGATCTCAAGCTGGATTATTTTGAGTAGTCTGTATAGGCCCTTTGTTCCAGTGGAGAACTTCAGGTGAGGGAGTTACTAGAATTTGGTATCTTGCGGGATATAGTTAGCCTGGGTGGCTAGCATAGCCAGAAGTTCAGGAAGATAACCAAAGTTCAGGATGGTGTGAGTCCTAAATGAGAGTAACTGATGAACTTTATATAGTGAGTTATGTAACAAATTGTAACAAGTGCAAGTGCATATAACATAACAACTGAATAAGTGAAACCTTGGTTAAAACATTCTTTCAAATAAAGTTTTATTGTTATTCAATTACAAGCTTGTCTGTGTTTGAAATAAGTAGCCACGCTATTAGGTATCATTTGAAAGTAAAATTTAATAAGAGAAAAATAAGCAGCATTGGTGGTTCTCGTGACAAATTGGTGAGCAGCATTAGAATATGTGAGATCCAGTGCTTAAAAGTTTGTTTGGAAAACTCAGTGGGACCGGGTTCTGAGTGTGATATTCAGAAACCCAAGATTTAATCTGAACTTAAAAAGGTAAAAGTTCAGTGGTTTAAAGATAATAAAGCGTAAATCAGTGGGAGTAATCTCTGAGGTAATAGTCAAGGGTATTATGTAGGAGATTACTTGGGAGCTGACCACTCTGGAAAGGAAGTATTGTTACCAGTCCCTGAGGTAATTTGTGGGGGATTGGGGAAAGAAAAGTTAAAGGTTCAGAGTGCCTTAATTCCTGTTGTAAATTACCAAGACAGAACACACAAAGGAAAAACGTATTAAGAAGTGATTTCTAAGGTAAAAATTTGATATAAAGTAGGAAATCACTGGTTTGCCCTCAAGATCCAAGTGTTACCTTATTAAACAACTGGTTAAAAAGCAGTTAGGAGTATTTCCTGAGGTAAAAGTTTTGGGTATTGGTAAAGAAATACTGGAAAAATGCCTCCAAAGAAAGTCAAACCTACTGAAGAACCATGAGAAGTGGTTGATGAAGAGTTGGTGGCTAGTGTGGACACCTCATTGTCTGAATCTCCTGAGAATGTGGAGATTTGGAAAATAAAGAGAGAAATTGAATTAGCCAGGATTGAAAAAGATAATTAGAGGCTTTAAAGAGAAAAAGAACAAGAAAATGTGAGGCTTTTAAGAAAAGCTGAACTGGAAAAAGAAAAAAGAGAAAAAGCAAAAGAAAGAGAACACACATTAAGACAAGCAGAGATTGAAAATTAGATAATTTTAGGAGCAAAAGAGATGGATTTTCAGTTAAAAATGAGACAGTTAGATAGGGAACCCCCTCAAGTACCAACAATTCCTGAGGTAAACAAGATGCCTCAAACTGACATGAAAAGACTTCCAAGATATTATAAAGGAGATAAGATTGACTCTTTCTTCAAAACTTTTGAGAGAACGTGTGAGGAATTAAAAATAAAGGTTGAAGAAAGGATGAGTTATTTAAGATCACAAATCTGTGGATTGTCAGAACTGAAATGAGGGTAGAAGAATCTCAAAACTATGACCTGTTTAAAGAGATGGTTAAACAAAGTTCTGGATTAGCTCCAGAGCACCAGAGGAGAGAATTTAGGAGTTTAAAGAAAAGAGGGGATGAAACATATGCTCAATTGGGATGTTGGTTAGATTATCTATTAAAAAGTTGGATAAATGGTTCAGGACGGTGTGAGTCCTAAGTGAGAGTAACTAGTTTTCATTGCCTAGTCCCAGCAGCTGGTGAGGCATTTCCCCTCCATTCCAACTGCCACTGCTGCGGCCTCTGAGGGAGAGAGGAGCCATCAGGGGAGAGACTGAAGACCACAGAGACCATCAGGGGGCTGTAGGAAGGAAGAGGCTGCTGTATTTGCTACTGCCTTGGACCTCTGCTTCCCTCAGAGGTCTTGCTCTTTGCAGGACTGAAGGCCTCAGCAGGCATTGACCTCCACCCAGCACAGCTGCCTTGCCTGGCTGAATTATAAAAACAGGACTTTGAGGGAGGCCTTATCAAACAACACTGAACAGAGAGATTGAGGACCACAGAGGCCATCAGGCAGCTGTAGGAAAGAAGAGGCTGCTGTGTTTGCTACTGCCTTGGACCTCTGCTGCCCTCAGTGGTCTAACTCTTTGCAGGACTGAAGCCCTGATTCATCAGGCACTGCTCTTTACATTTGCACATTATTCTTTTACTGTGTATAGAGGGCAAAGATTTGTCCTTTTGCTGGAGAGAGACAAGGGTCTATTACCTGCATTACCTTCTTGGCCTCAGAGGGAGAGAGGCAGGCCAGCTCCATCGGGCTTAGCCTAGATTAAGAAGAAGAGCCCTCCCTCCAGTCCATCTGCCATGGTCCAGGATTCAGAGGGAGAGATGAACTCCTGGACCTGATCCCCTTCCCTACTGCCATTCCCTTCTCCTTTGTCTTTTTATATTTTAAGCCTGAGGGCAGGGAACCTGTCTAATTAACCATTTGTAAGTTGCTCTGGGAACCTTTGTGGTTGAAGAGCAGGATATAAATACTCCAAACAAACAAGCAAACAAACAAGCAAACAAACAAACTGATGAACTTTAGAGAGTTGTATAACAAAATGTAACAAGTACAAGTGCATATAACATAACAACTGAATAAGTGAAACCTTAGTTAAAACATTCTTTCAAATAAAGTTTTATTGTTATTCAATTACAAGCTTGTCTGTGTCTGAAATAAGTAACCATGCTACTAGGTACCATATGAAAGTTAAAATTTAAGAAGAGAAAAATAAGCAATGTTGGTGGTTCTCGTGACACCATTGTATTCCCCAACACTGTGCACGAATGTAAGAGCTGGACAGTGAAAAAAGTTGATAGGAAGAAAATCAGCTCATTTGAGATGTGGTGCTGGAGAAGAGTGCTGAGAAGACTGTGGACAGTCAAAAAGACAAATAAATGGGTCCTTGAACAGATTAAGCCTGAGCTCTCTCTGGAATCAAGATTATGAAATTGAGCTGTTGTACTTTGATCACATCATGAGAAGGCATGATTCATTAGAAAAGACAAGAATGCTAGGAAAGGTAGAGGGTAGTAGAAATGAATTTGCAGGACCTAAGCAGAGTAGTGGAGAGTAGGTTTCTTGGAGATGTCTCATCCACAGAGTCGCCATGAGTTGGAGTCAACTCGAGGGCAGTTAGAAACAAGTCAGGCCTGTAAACTTTATCAAATTATCTAGATATGGAAAAGGTGCATACGAAGAAATATGAGGAAAGTGATGATGACCTTCTTTGTTGTAACAGCAACTTTCTTCTTTGCTCAGTTGCACAGTTTCCTCTTTTAATATATCAGAGCTATGTGTTTGAATATTCTGTAACAGAAATGTGAATGTAAATGTATAGTTTTTTTCTGCTGCTAAAAGGATGTTTTCTCCTAGGCAGGAAACACATGTCATCTTTTTTCATTTCCCTTTATTACTTATTTTTTTTTAAGTCATAAAAAGAAAAGAGCATTTGGTTTTAATTGCTGGCTCTCCATTGAAACAGAATCCTTGGTGATTAATTAGATTTGGCTGGAAAGGCAGCCCTCATTCTATCAACAAGGTTTTCATTTTGGAACTTTGCCCAATAAACCAAGAACCCAGGTGAGAAATGGAAGCTTTGGATTTTTCTTTTTGTAACATGGACCAGGCAACCAGTAACATCTTGAATTTCAGTAAGCTTATCTACTCTCTACTGGGCTAAACATCTGCTTAATGTAGAGGTTCAATATGTAGGCATTAGATCTGTTTTATCATGTTCCAGACTGGGGCTTCAGGGAATACTCGTGGCAAAGCCAGACTATGTTGCAAGAGATCAGCACCACGGACAGCACATGGCTGAACTGGGTACAGAGAGTCAAACTGGTTACAGTTCTCCCAAAAGCAGCAGCCTTGGCATGTTGCTTCAGCAATAGTTTGGAGCCAACTGAGAGATTAAGTTATTTTGCTGTCAGGTTGGCATTTTGAGCTCTTTGCCCTATGATGAATCTCTTTGGAGTTAAAGAAGTCAGGCTTTACCCCTGAAGTACCATTGCTTTTTGAGATGGGGAATTACTGAATGTAATATGGGAACTGAGGAACACCCTCTGGGGCTACCAAAGATTCTGAAGAGGAGGAGGAGAGCAGGGTGGCTGCATCAAGCCATGCAGGTGAAGGCATCCTTTGTTTTTATGGCTCCCTTCTAATAATAATAATAATAATAATAATAATAATAATAATAAAATTTATTTATATACCGACCCTGTGGCAAACCAATCTAGGCGGTGAACAACAATAATAAAATACAACAAATTGAACAGTATCGTTCCCTCCTCCCCCCCAAAAAAGGTATTAAATCAATACAATTTAAAACAACTGCAGTTAAGCAGTGACAATACAATAAAAATTTCAAATTTCAAATACAAAATAACAAACCAGCGATCCCCTGCTCATGGAAGTCTCTGGTAAAAGGGTGATGGCTGATCCTCTTTTGGGTCTTCAGGCATCCAGCCTTTCCTTCAACCTTTTCTTCATCAGTCTGATGTCAGGTAAAATGTGTGGCTTCTGAGCCATGAAACTTTTTTTCTTTTTTCTTTATAGCAGTAAGAAGCATCTCGACAGTCTTGATTTCTCAATGAAGAAATCAACTCACCTTTTAAAAACCCTGTGCCTGTTTGGATTTAAGTCACTTATTATACATAGCCTGAACACTCCTCTATTTCTGTTGTTGTTATGTGCCTCCAAGCCAATGCTAACCCCACTGTAAATGTTCTTGGTAAGATTTATACAGAGGATGTTTGCCATTACCTTTTTCTAAAGCTAAAAGAGTGTTATCCCACTCCCCAGGTCACCTAGTGAATTTCCATACTTGAGTTGGGATCCAAAGCCTGGTCTCCTATAGTCTTAGTTTAACACCCAAGCCCTGCTGTCTCTCTTTAGTTTGTTGTTGCTGTGTGCCTTCAAGTTGCTTCTGACAGATGGTGACTCTTAGGGAAAACCTATCATGGGGTTTTATTGGCAAGATATGTTTGGAGGGGTTCTGAGGTTGAGAGAGTATTACCTGCCTTAGGTCAACCAGTGGGTTTCAATAGCCAAGTGGGGATTTGAACCCTGGTCTCCAGAGTTCTAATGCAATGCTTAAACCACTAGACCAGGGGTAGGCAACCTAAGGCCCGGGGGCCGGATGCGGCTCCGGAAGGCCTTTGGACCGGCCCCAGGCTGGTCCTGCCGCCGCCGCCCCCCCACCATGATGATATTGATTATTGTTGTTATTACTTGTTCTTGGGGTTTTCTTGGCAAAATCTCCACAGGGGGTTTGCCATGGCTTTTCTGGGGCTGAGAAAGTGTGCACGCATATTTTTTAAATTTTTAAATTTTTAAATTTTTTTATATTTATTTATTTATTTATTTATTTATTTATTTTTGGTGCTTCAGCCCCCCAATTGTCTGAGGGACAGCAACCTGGCCCCCAGCTCAAAAAGGTTGCCTACCCCTGCACTAGACCATGCTGGATCTCTCTACTGATGTGAAAATGTCTGTGGTGGTTTGTGGCCTCCATATTAGTGAACTGGTGATACCTAAAGTTTGAGGTTATAGCCTGAATTTTAAATGAGCTACCCAAGGTGCTGAAACTTGTCCCCCAAATAGGCTGGCAGATAATCATTGGATAGCTCCATTTAAATTCAAACTAAAAAACTGGAGGGAATTCACTGTCCCACTGACATGGAGGTCACTCACTATTGCTGAATGCTGTTATAGGAAGCAGCATAGGAAACTAGTCCATGCAGCTAGTAAGGGAGATTTGCTCCTAGACAAAATGGTTCAAGGCATCACATAACAGCATTTGGGTGATAATATGATGGGAGATTCTAGTGATTAGAGCCCTCTTAAACAGTGGAGGAACGCTTTTGACCTCTTTTGGATGAATCTGAGGGTGTTCCCTAAGACCAGAGTGGACCATTATGGGAGTTCAGTTAGAAAAAAGAAATGAGAGAGAGAGAGAGAAAAAGAGTCATCACAGATGAAGATCATAAGAAGATTACTATTGTAGATGTCATCATCCCCTTTGAAAACAGGAAGTCAGTCATGAGGGAGGCCAGAGAATGTAAACATCAGAAGTATACCCTTCTGGCTGTACACACACACGCAAACACACACACACGTGTGATATATATATATATATATATATATATATATATATATAATTGTAGAGCTGAATAAGGAACACTATTCAATATGAAATGTAGGATGTGTACCAATTATTGTTGGCATGCCTGGGACATGTCTTGTGGAAAACAGCTAGTGAAGGTATTCTAAAAACAATTTCAAGACCAATTGTGGAAATTGTGCATTCAACATATTAAAAATCTTGATATGAGTATTATTTATATAGATAGTTGCATTTATATTTATTATTAATCAGTAGTTGCATTTATATCCCATGATGATGGAGAAATGGTTACAAAGGTATTTGTGGGTTTTTCAGGCAGTGAGGCTGTGTTCTAGAAGAATGTATTCCTGATGTTTTGCCTGCATCTGTGTCTGGCATCTTCAGGAAGATTTCTCTGAAGATTCTAGCCATAGATGCAGGTGAAATAGCAGGAATACAGCCGTGAAAGCCTTCAACTTCTTATTAAACGGTTGCAACTTTGCAATTACAATAGGATTCAACATTTTACTCCCTTCCATGTTTATCTTCACAACAACATCATGAAGTAAGCCAAGTGACGACAAAGGGTGACTGACTCAGGGTTTCAACCTAGTTTCATGGCTCAGGGAGTTTCAATGTGGACTTGAAACTGGATCTCCCAGGTCCCAATCTGACATTCTGTGACCATTACATTTCTTCTTCTTCCTCTTCCTCTTCCTCCTTTTCTTTTCCATTGGACGTTTTCACACGGGGCAAAAAAGGGAGTCATTCCTACCTCCATCTGGCCCCACTCCGGCTCTGTGCAGGAAAAGTTCACACGACGTTGCAGCAAGCCCCTCCTCATCCTGCGCCATCCCTACCTCACTCCGGGGTCTTGCTCGTCGTGTTCAAACTACGTCGCAGCAAGCCCCGCCCCATCTTGCGCAATCCCTGCGCCATCCCTGCCGCTAGCCAGCTTTAGCCCCATCTTTTTAATTCCTTTTTTAAAAAGGAATTACAGGCGCTTCTGCCGGAGGCAATCAGGAGTCATTCCGGCGGCTGCTGTTTTCGCCGCCGGAATGACTCCTGATGGCTTCCAGGGGGCTTCCAGGCGGCTTTAGAGCCGCCTGTGTGAAAACGTCCATTGACTGGGACTCAAAGAGGCTTACAACAATGAAAAGACTTATTAAAAATCCACAAGATACAAAAGTTAAAACACAATAAAAATTAAAATCAGGTTAAAGCATATATCATTAAAATATACACACCAACACAACAATTAGCAATATTTGGTGCATTGTATAATATGGGCCTTATATCATTACTCCTCAGATGCCCATCAGAATAGAAAAGTCTTTGCTTGTCTGTGAAAACAAAGTAGGTAAGATGCTAGTCTAACATTTCTGGGAAGAGAATTCACGAGCCTGGGGAAGCCACTGAAAATGCCCTCCCCATGTTCTCACCAGATATATCTTTGAAGAAGGTAGGACAGTGAGAAAGACTTCCTCAGCATATCTCAAAGCTTGGGCTAATTCATAAGGGAGAATACAATCCTTCAAATAACCTTGACCTGAGCCATGTAGGGCTTTAAAGGTCATAACCAGCACTTTGAATTGTCTCCAGAAACAGGCTCACACCAGTGGAGCTGTTGCAACAAGGGAGTTGCAAGGGAGTAGCTCTTAGTGCTACACAGTGTCTAGGTGTGCTATGATTTATGAATAGTGGGAATGGAATTAAGTAGAGTAAAATGGCAAAGGTGAGGTTTGAACAGAGTTTGCAGAAGATTAAAAATGAAGTCTGAGAGTGGGCTATGAAAAGGAGAAGGAGCTGCTTTACTAAATGGGATAGTTCACATGTATGTATATTGCTTGATTATTTGACAAACATGGTTAACAATGAATTAAGTTGGTTTTTTGAAGAAAGTTTAAAAATACCTTCCCTCTTGGTGATTTTCATTGGGTCCATAACATGTGGAGAGCAGAATGGCCAGTTACTGAACCCCATCAGCTAAATTGGTTTAGCACCATGGACAGTTCCTTTAAAGTTTCAACTAAAACCCAGAGTGGACTCATTATCCCTTTGTCATTGGAGCTACTAGCCTCTTTTGCCCCCTCCCCATCTATCAATTTAAAACAAACAAACAAACAAACCCTAGCATGGCTGTTAACTTAAAATCACATCTTCATACAATAAAAGTGGCATTTAGTTTGGCCCTAAAGTGGCATCAATGTGCTTCTATGAAAGCTGTTTTTTTGGTAGTGTCTCATTTATACTGACAAAGTGTCATTATACCTCTATGCCATCATAAATGTGCAAGTGTCAGTCAGCCTAAAGAAGAAACTGTTGTTGTTTGTCCTGCTACTGCTACTGCTACTGCTACTGCTACTGCTACTGCTACTGCTACTGCTACTGTTATTAAATTGCCAAAGAAGTTGAATTTGATTTATCTTTATTCAGATAAATATACATCATTTCTTTGAGTTTAATCATTGGATTCAGGTTCTGTGCCGATGATGATCACTTAATTCTGGGGTGGCGCAAGACCTTTTCCTGGTTGAAATAAGGAACACATTGGTGCTTTCCCTCCCTTCCATGGAGAGAAACTGGCCATACTGGTTGCTGAATCTCTTTCTACTATAATTGTTCTTTGAGAGCAGCAGACCTGCTTAGAAGCTTCAGAGAAGGCCAGGTGACATACAGAGCTTACTCTGGACCTTGTCTCACAGCATCTGTTGCCCGAGGCCCTACCTGACTCTACATAATGGCTGTAGAGTACAGGCCTGCAGCAAGTATAGACCAAAAGAAGAGCAAGAGGAAGGAATCTAGAGCCTGTGTTCAAACATACCACAGGTACCTATCAATTTAATGCTGCCTTCTTCATGAAACAAACAAGAGCTCAAAATACCATGCATTCAGGGACAACTAGCTTCCAACTCATGCCTGAATTCATAGGAAACTTCCAGATAATGTTTCTTGTATCCCAAACTTTCTCAAGCATATCTTTCCTTGATTTCAGTGGCCATTAATTGTATTTATGAGCATTTCTGGCAACACCTTAAGCCTGAATCTTGCTTTTAGTTCAGAGACACGGGATGTCTTAATGTTCACAAAGTTTGTGAGCTTCTTGCTTACATTTCAACTGTAAATTGAGTTTTTCTGCAACTGTAGCTAACAAAGGCGAGACGGACGTCTTCTCTTTTTGAGCACAAACAGCTATTATTGCTTTTTGAGATAATATAGCATAATAGTATGCGATTGAAAAGACTGGCGATAAAAATCTAAATGCGAGGGCAGGATAAGAACATGCCCTTTCTTCCAGCTCTGTCTATTCTGTTGTGTATGTTGTCTAGCTCTGTAATTAGGATGGCATTCAGAAAATGCGAACAAAGTTGGTATTCTTTTCATAATACCAGCCTTCTCCCCCCCCCCCTCCAAATCTTTGCATTGCTGCATGAAACTTTTGGCTCCAGCTTTTCCCTGTTCATTAACCATGCCAAAATTTTTAATCTAACACCACTGTTAAAGAGTGGCAGGCTTCCAGGGAAATATATCAGCCAGGCTTATTAATTTCATGCCAAGTGCTGGAGGCGTGAATGTAGAGAACGCTGTTTGACTTTGGATAATAGGAATCAGGCAGCTTAAAGGCAGGGGATAAAGATCAGGAGCCCTGGGTCTCTGGGGGAGGAGCAGGTGCAGGCTTCAAGCACGGCCCGCAGGCCCAAAGGGGCAGCCTATGCTTAAAACAATCTGCAAGGCCTCCTCTCTCTCTTTTTTTTAATTTGGCATGTGCCTCTCACAGCTTAACAGACCGCTGCTCCACAAAGAGTGGTAAACAGAGAAAGGGAAATTAAAAAGGGAAGTCCCTTGACAGACAAAAACAAATTAGGGCAAACAAATTACACAGAGTCAACAAACAAACAAGGGAACATCTGTGAATATATTTCTTGGATTTTCGGATTCTGAAAGCAACCTGAGTAATAGTGTCGGGATGTATGAAAAAGCAAATGGAGAAAGCCACCCTCCTTCTCCTTTAGAAGGTGGGATGGCACAATAAATAAATAAATAAATAAATAAATCACAAAGTATAGCACAGTCCGGCAAAACATTAGCCAGAAAATCCCATTCCATTGAAAGCAATGACATGGGAGTGGGGCAGGAAAAAATGTAAGCCCAATTGACTTTGATGACACTCACCACAGCTAGCCTCTTTGCTGGGTTGTGACAGATAATCTCAAGGTATCTTAGCAATGTATGGCATACATACCTGCTGATCCGGGTATGTGATTTTAGGATTTTTGCACACTTCCCAATCTCAAACCCATGACAGCCTGGCCCAACCTACAAACAATCCAAGCTGGTAAGTTATTGGAATTTATCACTGCAATGCAAGATATTAAGATACATAGAGATTCAAATATTAGTAAATGTGCATCCCTTCCTAATAAACTAATACAGTAATATTTAAAGCTGATCATTAGTTCAACTCCATATGTACAAACCTCTAGTAGAACTCTCAAGATCTTATACAAAATGGTCTAATACATTTGGGATGTCACTGTGTCTTTCTGTCTTTGATACAGGTTGTACCAATATTTTCAGGTCTACACTCCGAAATAATGAGTGCAGTGTGTGATGTAAGGTACTCATTGGTCACCTAGTGCATTTCTTCTCTGAATGGGAATTTGAACTAAGGTCTCCCCAGCCTATGATTATAACAGACCATTTACTTGCATGTACAAGTTCTAGGTGAAGAATATCACCTTATTGCATGCTCTTCTGCCACCACTGCCCATTGAAGATCAGGATTCTGCTTATTCTGCTTATAGCCAGGTCTCACAAACCATTAACCATCCCTTTGTGTTATTGCACACAATAACTTATAAATTTGTGCAGGTGTATGAGGGGGTATCATAAAGTAATAATTATGTTATATTGATGACATTTTGTCAGTATCATCATCACCAAGTGAGTTTTTTCCCAAATGAAAAATCTGTTGTTGAATCACCAATTTGACAACACAGATGATGTCATTCATGAAGTAGAAGAGTGGTTTAAGACGCAATCTGCAGACTTCTACAATAACGGTATTCAGATCAAGAAACGCTGGGAAAAATATGTAAATCTGGATCATGACTACACAGAGATAATTTAACAATTACAAATCAAAACAAACTTTCTGCCATTTTTTTAAAGGTGATAATTAAAACTTTACGATACCCCCTGGTAAATAAGAACATTTCTCCTGCACATGATGCCAAATATATCAAAACTTGGAAAAGTTACTTCTTACTGCCCTGAAGATATTAAATTATTTTAATAAATAAGATCATAAAATCACCTGATATTTTACATTATGAGATTGTAGTATCAGAAAAGGTGTATCTCATGCTTTTAGGATACAAACTGAAAAAGATCTCTTTTCAGATTATATCTGTGGTTTTAGCATATCTGGCTTGATGGAACTCACTGGATGGCTCAGAGTATGGGAAACATTATTTAGTGTAGTATAAAACAAAGTCATTTCCTCTTTAAGTGGTATTAGATGGTATTAGAACTTTGAAAATGTTTTGTTTTGGACTACAACCCCTAGAAATCCTAAACTATCATAGTCAGCAGCCATGCCTGCTTGGGGATTCTGGGTTTATAGTCCTAAAAGTATTTGCCACCCAACTCTGGGAAAGTCACAATATTGTGGCCATATCCCTTACAGAGTTTTTGTACAGATAAAGGGCAAAGCCTATTTCCTCCACTTTAAATGCCTTAGAGAAACAGAGTGATGCAATTGCATTTAATAACAAAAATCAAGTTCTTTGAGCATGTACAGAGTGTCCTTCTTTACCATAATATAACCACCATCCATCCTGGATTTCAGGTAAGGGCTTCTTGAGGAGAGCACGTGAACTTCAAAGCAGACTTGAATTCCCAAACCTCTCAATTTGCTGCTTTTGCTGTAGTTTTACTCACTGTGTCACTGAACATAAAATGTTGACAGCCCGCTTGCACTATCTGATTATTAAAATTATCGATTATGACAGTTTGCATACTAAAAAGTACTACAGAAATGGTAAGCTCTGTTACAGTCCTTATCTTGTACATTTTCTAGGAAGGTTTACTAGTTATTAAATTTAAGAAGCTGGCACTGTAGTGATCTTCTTTACTGCTCTTATCTTTTGGCTGCTTGAGTAGAAGTGAATAATTTGCCCATACTTATAGACATGTCTCTTTCAGAGCAGTCATTATCGGAGGCTAAAGGGTGACTAAATAAAAATGGGACAATGTTTGGAGACCTTTCAAGTGCCTCATCAATGCAACTCATTATTATATCTGTGGATGCATCACTGCTCAAGGGTTTGGTGCTGAGAGCTGAATCCTTATCTAATCCTGGTGCTGTGCTATTGTTACATACTACTGGAGTACCATGAAGCATCAAAATCCTGCATGCCTCATTTTCCCACTCTAATTCCCACCAATATCCACTTCTGATAGTGATAATATGTTGTTGTTGTTGTTGTTGTTGTGTGCCTTCAAGTTGTGACCCCAAGGCAAACCTACCACAAGGTTTTCTTGGCAAAGATTTGTTCATAACAGGTCTGCCACTGCCTTCCCCTGAGGCTGAGAGAATGTGACTTGCACAATGTGTCACCCAGCGGGTTTCAGGCTGAGCTGGGAATTGAACCCTGGTCTCCAGAGTCATAGTCCAATACTCAAAACACTACACCACGCTGACTCTCGGTATGTGTCACAGCTGAAAAATTAAAATCTACATCCCTCTTCCCCTTTCACTGAATGCTTTGCATTTCTGGTAATACAGGTCTTATTTGCCCTGGCACAGGGCAGTCCAGAATATTGTGGTGCTGGAGTTGCCCCATTATAAAGACCATCTGTTCTGACTCCAGACAGCCGATTGCACATGTGTCCTAGGGAGCCACCTCATGAGTCCACCACTGACATCAGTCACTTCACTCTGAGGTCAGAATGAGGTGTCTAGCCTTGATCGCATGGCTGTGCACCTCAGTCTGACCTCAGAGTAAGTGACTGGTAGCAGCAGCAGATGCTCTGGATGCCTCAGCGGGACACATTTTGAATAGCTGCCTAACATCAGAACAGAGGGCTCTGGATCTTCCAGGAAGACCTGTAGTAACAAGTTTTTAAAACATGTTTTAAGGAGGGTTAAAGCCCAATTTTGGTACTGAATGGGCTGCACATCATCTGGTCTGCTTGCACCAGAATTGGTGTTCAGGCATGCGTTATCCAGTCTCCTTGCAGAGAGAACGGGGGGGGGGGGGGGGGAAGGCCAATTTATTTGGCTCATGCAGACTGGACCACAGCTTCAAGGCATTTGTTGAAATCATCTTAATTTCACTGGCACAGTTGGGAAGCCCTTTCTAGTATGTGTGTGCGTATGCGCATGTGCCTTCCAGTCACCCGCCGACATGCTGAGCCCATGAATTTCCTAGGGCTTTCTTAGGCAAGGAATACTCAGAGGTGGTATTGCCAGTTCCTTCCTCTGTAATATAACTCATAGCACCTGGGATTTGTTGGTGGTCTCCCATCCATCTACCTTCTAAGATCAGACAGGATCTGGTGCCTTTAGGGTTTTTAGGCTATAGTCACTGTCTTTTCCTTCAGAGGGCAGGATGTCTAGAAGGAAAAGGTAAGGAAAAGAAGAGTCCGCTCTTTGCTGTAGTGGGCAAAAGGGTGGGACCAGAGAGGAACCGAGGCTCACAAGTACAGTGAATTTAAAAATCTGTTTAACTTACAGCAAATAAACCAAGAATCAGATCTGAAGCCACAATACATCAGAAATCAAAAGAAAATCATGCATGTGTAGAAAATATAATATAATGATTGGAACTACTTAGAGTAGAAAATTAGTTTTAAGTTTTTCTCTCTCACACACAATAAGTACAACATTTAAAAAATCCACAGTTTGCCTTTTATAAAACACTACATTTGCTTCTAGTCTTTTGCCAGGCCTATTTTAATAAAGCTTACTACACTCCCAGGATCTTAATAGGCCTAAATATTCAGGAAGGAAAAAAAATCAATGGTTACCTAATCTAAGAGGCAGGTCCCTGAATGTTTGTGTGGGGCTTGAGGAAGTTGGGTCTAGGAATCTTTAGACTGGAAAAATTAAGCTAGGAAGACAAAGAGATGGGGAAATAAAATGACTAGAGAATCCTGAGCCTCACCAAGGGACAATACATGTAATAACAATTAAGAAAAATAAATAAATTCAGCTGTGAAAGAGCTTGTGGAAAACTCTCTACTGGAAAACATAACTCAGTGTAAAAATGGAATCTTCTCTCAATATCAGTGCAGAAAGGTAGAGGAGAAAAAGAGGAAAGCTTTTTCTCAGGGCTCAGCTGCTTTTTGATCCACTGACACCCCCAAATGTTCCTGTCTTGTAATTGGTCTCTTTACTCTCATCATTGAATTTCAGTGCTGTATTGCGATATGGGAAGCCTTGTATATCACAGTATCACTGTTTGTAACTGCTCCAAAACAGTTTTCCTTTGTCTTGGGACAAATAGCATGATCCTAATGTCTTATCAGGGTGCACTCTGGACACAGAGTCATTGAAAGTATTATCCAGCTTGGTAGCATCTCCATACTGTTCCACTGTCTTATAAGTTGGCCAAGGTTTGCAAAGCCTTACCAACACATATATCTTTTTTTTTTTTGCTCATTCAGGAATCCAAAAGGTCCAAGCTGAGAAATCTCTGACCTCTCTTCCAACAGGAAGTAGTGGTGCTGTATATGACCAAAAGCTAAGATTTGTTTCATTCCATGTGTCCATAGTTTCCAGTCCATTATTCCCAGTATCTCGGGGGTCCAAAATAGGACTTGAGGAACAAATAAAACAATCCTGTTGGTCATTCCAGGTAACATTATCACACACCTTTTTTCACCTGATCTGGGCATGACCTGGACATGGGCTTAAATGGGTGAAAACATATCTTATCGCACGCCTCCATGCTCAACTCAGCCGCATTGAGAAAACGATCCAGACTCCTAGCATGCTTTTCTGGTGAACAGGAAAGTATCATTCTTTGACATTTCTTTTGGGAGAAAAAAAAATTGAGAACTTTTTTTTTTGGGGGGGGTAGTTTTTGAAAAACTTGCATAGGTCAGATACTGTCTGTGGGTGTTACATTGCAAACCTCACACTCATTCATAAAGAATGAAGGTTAATCCTCTCCATCCAAAGACATCTGTTGCACAATGACCTAAGAAGTGGCCAGTCTCCTCCATCTGAAAGAGGAATTAAAGGAGTCGATTACTTGTGGCCCACAAAGTATTGTTGAACTGCAAAACCCATCAGCCACAGTGTGTGATATAGCAGTTTCAGCCCAACAGCATCTAGATGGCTGTAAACTGTCTTACTCAAGCAGATGCAGAAGACAGGGACTTAGGATAGTGGAAGCAGTGGGGGACACTACAAAATAATCTAGTGATGTATCTAGAATACCTGTTGGATGCTGGTTTGCATTTTTCATATATTTTTCAAAATCCTCAGAAATATAACCTTGCAGCTGTAAACATGTCTGAATAATTATTCTGGTTTCATGAAAAAAGCCCACCTCTGCCAGTGCTGTGAGATTTTAATTTAGCATTCTCTCCACAGCTACAAAGGGCAAGGGGGGTGATTGCAAGGGCAGTGCTTCTAGGGCTATCTTTATTTGCATGAATGAGTAACTGGAAAGCTCACAAATATCTTTAAGTAAATTCTGTCTGTCACTGACAGCAATCTAAATAGAATTACAGTTGTGTGAAATTCTTTGCTCTGTGCACACTCTCTCACATACATCACTTTTCCAAACTGAAGAAGTGTTGCCCTTCATTTTGAGCCAAAGAATAAAATGCCAAGGCTGGTCCCACTATAAAGCACAAGGAAGAAGACATTAGGGGTGAGTAAAGAAACAGATGCTGGGGCAACAGAAAGCAGATGTTTGGTTTTGGTCAAGGAGGTGTTTGATCTTCTCAGTGTTGATATTAGATGAACACTGCTTGAGTCCCCTTACATCTGCTGCCTGAAACAGTTCCTTTTTCACTGGACTTCAGCTCCCAGTGGCCCCAGCCACACTGATCAGTGCTCAGGGATTCAGGGAGCTGAAGTCCAAAGATTGAAAACCACTGTGGTAGACAGCAGAGAAATATGCACCGGGCATCATGCCCCACATTGCCTGAGTTGGCATACAGCCCTTAGCAGGTTGTTGTTGTTGCTGTTGGGTGCCTTCAAGTAATTTCTAACTTTTGATGACCCTACAGTGACCCTATCATGGGGGGTTGTTGGTAGAATTTGCTTGTAGAGGGTTTATATTTTCCTATGTGTTGACTCATCAATCAACAATTGATTCAATGGATCTACTCTAGGTGAGACTAACTAAGAGGATTCAGGGCAATGTTATCTTTGAAATATTAGCTCTGCATTATCAGCCAAGTGCAATTCATTACAGGTATTTGTACTGTGCTTCTCCATCCTCTTGCCCTTTGCCTCAGACAGCCAAATATCTTGGCTGGCCTTAACAAGTGAAATTGGAAACCTCCATCTTTCTATTTGATTCCCAATGACAATCTTGTGTAAATTTCCATCTATGGTTTGAGGCATTTGATCACAAGAGTTAATCAATAACTATCACAATAGCTATATCCAGAGACTGGGGGGAGGGACACACTACTTTTACTGATCCTTTTAGGAAAGGTAAGTACTCTGCATCTCTCTCTCTGAGAATGGTGCTGGGTTTTCTCTGCTGCCTAGTTTACCAAAGGCCTCATGAATCTCACCTAAAGGAGACACCATGGACAACAGTCTTGCTTCTTTTCCTTCCTGGTAGCACTGTGCAAGTGATCTTGCCAGTTTTCAGGTGTTATATTAAAAGTCTTGGGGGTGGAGGTAGAATGATCATGCCCAGAGTCCATAGTCATGCATTCATGCATTCAACCTGTATGCTTAGGACCTACATGTGGGTACATAAGGTACCTTTGGTATAATCACAAAGCTTGTAGACAGGGGATTTGCCAACAGATAGTTCCTCTTGATGATGCAACGAGAGTGGCTGAAGGGATAAAGTGCAGTGTTTTGCTTTGTTTTATTTCTTTATTGATAGGAACGATTACATTCCAAGATCTGAAACCAGGGTCTGCCTTTCTTGCTGCCTATGAACTTAACAGCAATTGATTTTTCAAGCAGTAATCAATTGTTATGATCTGTCCATGTTCTAAAACAAAGTATTTTGGTATGTCCTCCTATTGGCTGGGCAATTGAGAGTTGATAGTTTTGTAAAAGACCTGCTCCTGTTTGGATGAAAATTGCTAGAACTAGTTGTTGATACAGTGGACCCTTGGTATCCACTAGGGTTTGATTCCAGGGCCCCCATGGATACCAAAATCTCTGGGTGGTCAAGTCCCATTAAATACAATGGCATAGTAAAATGGTGTCCCCTATATCAAATGGCAAAATCAAGGTTTGCTTTTTGGAATTTATATATTTTTAAATATTTTCAAGTTGTGGATGGTTGAATCCGTGGATAAAGAATCTGTGGATATAGATGGCTGACTGTACTTCAGGTACTGTGTGCTCCATCTTGGGTGGGTGGGAGTATAAACTGCTGCTGTATTTCAGCCAGCAAAATATCTTAGGCTGGCCTTGGAACATACACTCTCCTTTGTAAATGTTGGGTTGGGTTAATTTTTTGAAATGCGTAAGCTTATTGCTGAAGCATAACCCTTGCCTTTTGACATATGTGCGGAGGACATTTGGTGCTTCATTCACTTCATGTGTGATGGAGGAACAGCTGGATGTTGTGGGTGGCTTTGTCTTTTGTATTATGCATCAAAGCCTTAGTCAGAGAAGCGTCTTTGTTCTGTTCATGCTGTATGTTCATCACTGCTTATGTGCCCAAAGATGCTTTGCATCCTTTGCTTGTCTTGGCACCCCCTTCTGAAAACTATTTTGGAAAAATATATGAATATTATGCACCTGACATGGTCACATACAAAATTCTGTGTGTGCATGCATGAGTGTTTTAGAAATTAGTAGCCTTTGGTTATTGTATTATGAAATACTTCAAAGGGATGGGCCCAGGGAGGTGTAGCAAGTCTTGTGCCAAGTGAAGTGAGGGCAAATAGGATTTCAGCCAGTTTCCAAATATTTCTGGCTCAACTTGTGAGGTGGGTGGTAGTGGCAGCTCTTCACTCTTGCATTTGAAGTTGCAGCATTAAAATGAGTGACCCTTCTAGCCACAGGAATGCACCCCGGAGTGGGTGGTGGAGAAACCAGCAGCACAATTCTGTTTCAGTGACACTGGCCCCACTGTTCCTAACAGCAGCCTATCAGGTGGCTTGAAATAATTTCGTTCTAGTCTTTCTCAAGTTAAACTTTGCCAGGTAACAAACAGAAGCATCAAAAGCTCCAACATAGCATCAGGGGTGTGTCTTTTTACTAAGTATGACCTGATGGTGTCAGCAGGTCCTGTTTCCTTGTGGCATAGGATATGTGCATGCCCAGTGGTGGTTCCTTTATGGCTGGATGTATTGCAGTATATTAACTTGCTGTTGCAAAAATCTTTGGTAGGATTTATGTATATTAAAAAAATAGGTGAGGAGAAAGAAAAATCTTGATGTTCATAGACACTTCTATACTTCTCAACTACATTTTCATGATCTAGAACTTAATAGATGGCCAGCATGGTTGGATCTCTCATTCTCTTCCTGTAGCAAAAAACAAAACAAAAACAAAAACACCTTACATTGCAAAGCTAGCAAGAAAAAAACACATACCAACCATAGTATAATGATCAGAGACTTTGTCTGCATATATCCACATATTTCAGTGATGTCAGTTTCAAGATTTTTTTTGCACAAATGGTCAACCTATATTAAGCTATATTTTTGCCCTAAATCATACCTAAGGGTCTTATGCAACCCTTCTGTTGCCTTTTCTTTCTTTCTCTCTCTCTTCTTTCCTTCTCTCTTTCTCCACCCCTTCTCTTTCCTATTCACAATTTAAATTAACATCCCTTACCCCATAAGGAGAAGCTTCAGTCAGTGATCTTGGATTTGTGGACTCAGAAGAAACCATACCACAAATATAAATTTACCTGCCAACTCTCCTGATCTCTTGGCAAACAGTTTTGATACTGTTCAATGAGAAATGGAGAATATGTTGAGGAAGTTCCATTGACCCAATCTACTCTGGCAGGAAAATCTGGTGTTGAATTTACACTGGACAAATGCGATTTACTGAGGGCAGTGTGCACTAGGCTAGCACCTCTGATTTATCCCTAAGGTATGTTCAATACCAAAGTCAAGATTGTCTATGCCATTGCATTTGCAATTTATATGTATGGCTTTGAAAGCTGAACAGTGAAAAATACTGATAAGAAGAGGATAATCTTATTTGAAATGTGGTGCTGGAGATTTTTGCAGATACCATGGTCTGCCAAAAAGTCAAATAAATGGGCCACAGAGCAAATCAAGCCTGAACTCTTCCTAGAAGTCAAGAATACTAAGCTGAGACTGTCATACTTTTGCTGTCTCATGAGAAGACATGACTCACTAAAAAGACAAAATATGTAGCAAGATAGAAGGCGTAGGAAAAGAGAACAGCCACATTACAGCTGGATAAACTCAATCACGGAATCCACAGCCCTGAGTTTGCGTATGACTCTGCATTATGCTATGACTCTGGAGACCAGGGTTTGAATCCCTGCTCAGCTATGGAAACCCATTGAGTGACCTTGGGCAAATCACATTCTCTCAACCTCATAGAAAGGCAAAGGCAAACTCCCCTCTGAACAAATCTTGCCAAGAAAACCCTGTGACAGGCTCATCTTAAGGTTGCCACAAGTTGAAACAACTCAAAGATACACAACAACAACAACAACAATCTGGAACAACAGTCCCCTGAGCAATAGCAAATGTTTACCTCAGGATCAGGAAATGCATCGGTACCAATCATTGCACAATATTTTGCCCCCTGCTTCAACTTCAAGATGCTTTATTATATGGAAACAAGATCTTTCCTAAGCAAATAAATAAACATCTCCACAAAGGGTTGTTTTCACATCCTGACTGCCTAATGCCGCTTCTGTTGCACAAAGACTGTCAGCAGACTTTCTGTTTTCTCCATACTAAAAAGATATTTCAAAATCTGGCAAAATAAGACTTTTCTGCGTAAAAAAGTAGCTCACAGCTTTATTATTGTTGTTGTTATTATTATTGTTGTTGTTTGTTTGTTTAGCACCATTGATGTACAGATTTATAATGCTTAAAAGTTTTAGAAACATCCTAGGAAATACCTCTTTCTCTCTTTCTTCCTCATTGGCTTGAAAATAAGATCTCCAGCCTGATTGAGTGGATGAATGAAATAGATTGTAGAAAAACTGAATATGTTCATGATGAGTCTATGATTTAAGGCAGGAGTAGGCAACCTTTTTGAGCTGGGGGCCGGGTTGCTGTCCCTCAGAAAATTGGGGGGGCCAAAGCACCAAAAATAAATAAATAAATAAATAAATAATAAAAATCTATATTTTTTAAAAATTAAAAAAATATGCATGCACACTCTCTCGGCCCCAGAAAAGCCATGGCAAAACCCCTGTGGAGATTTTGCCAAGAAAACCCCAAGAACAAGTAATAACAACAATAATCAATATCATCATGGCGGGTGGCGGTGGGGGGCGGGGGCGGTGGCGGGGGCGGGGGCGGCGGCAGGACCGGCCTGGGCCCGGTCCAAAGGCCTCAGGGGGCCGCATTCAGCCCCCAGGCCTTAGGTTGCCTACCCCTGATTTAGAGGATATATGGTAGGATCACCAATAATTTGTCTTAGCTAATAGAAGCCAGAGCATTTAATTAGCAACTACACAAAATGTGGCGAGCATAATAACCTAACTTCACAGTATAATGATATGTTTTCATTTCACTTTTTCTTAACCAATTCATTGGAATAAATTAATTTCTAATCCTGGTTCTTTTCTAATGACTCATTCTAATTTCAGACAAGAAATTCCACTCCTTAAGTAGATTCAGGTTCCATGATAGGTCCTGAATTGAAAAGATTAGGGAGCTTATTACATTGCCAAAAAAGCCAGCTTACCTTTTCTGGCTTCAATCTTCTTCTGGGATACATCCGGGTGCTACCGTATGTAAGTCACAGCTGATTCTGCTGTGATGCTGCTGGCCAAATACAGCCCGGGTCAGGCATGAGTCGAAGCCACATTCAGCCAGCAAATTTTCGAAGTCGGAAGCTTCAGTTTCCAAAAAAAGTGCCGGCTGAACACGGCTTCGACCCTCATCTGACCCAGGCTGTATTTGGCCAGCAGCATTGTGGCAGAATCAGTGGCAACTTACATGTGATAACATCCAGGTGTATCTCGGAAGAAGATTGAAGCTGGAAAAGGTAAGCCGGCTTTTTTGGCAATGTGTTTTACTTATTGTATGTTTTATTGTGAACTGTATGTTTTAACTGTAAGCCGCCCGGATTGGATTACCAATGGGCGGGATACAAATAAATTTTATTATTATTATTATTATTATTATTATTAGCTCTTTAGTTTGAGACTCAGGTCTCACCAAAGGATGAAATGAGAAAGAATCCAGAAAGTTATTACTACCAATTAGGGAAGTGTACAAAATTTGCCCCCTTGAGGGTTTATTTAGTGGAAGGAGATATTGATTTATACAATCCTATTTGAATGCAGATTCAAAGATGAGCTGTGGTCAGAAATCCTTACATTTTTGGGATTGTGATGCTTTCTAAAGGAGAAAAAAGTGTTTGGCAATGTGTGCAAACTTTAAAATGTCCAAATAAAAATGCACATGTTTAGAAAATAACCATAGAATCATAGAGTTGGAAGAGACCCCAAGGGCCACCAGTCCAACCCCTGCCATGCAGGAACACACAATTAAATCATCCCCGACAGATGGCCATCCAGCCTCTGTTTAAACATCTTTAAAGAAGAAGACCACCACACCAAGGAAGCCTATTCTACTGGCAAACAGCTCTGACCATCAGGAAGTTCCTCCTGAGATTTTGGTGGAATCTCTTTTTCTGTAGTTTGAATCCATTGCTTCTTGTCCTAGTCTCTGGAGGCGTGGAAAACAAGCCTGTCCTCTCTTTGATATGACATCTCTGTAGATATTTAAACATGACTATCATATCCCCTCTTAGCCTTTTATTCATCAGGGTAAACATTCCCAGCTCCCTAAAAAAGTCTGGATATATTCTAGCTAATCAACATCCTTGTTGAACTGAGGTGCCCAGAACTGGACACAGTATTCCAGGTGTGGCCTGATCAAAGCAGAATACAGTGGTACTGTCACTTCCCTTGATCTAGCCACTATACTCCTGTTGATGCAATCAATAATTGCATTGGCTTTCTTGGCTGCTGCATCACACTGTGACTCACATTCAGCTTGTGGTCTACTAGAATTCCTAGGTCCCTTTCATATGAGCTGTTGTCTAGCCAGGTGTTTCCCATCCTATATCTGTCCATTTCATTTTTTCTGCCCAAGTAAAGTACCTTACATTGCTCCCTGTTGAAATTCATCTTGTTAGCTTTAGCCCAGCTCTCTAATCTGTTCAAAGTCATTTTGACTTTTAATCCTGTCACCTGGTGAATTAGCAACTTCACCTAGTTTGGTATCATCTGCAAATTTAATCAGCATGTTCTCTATTCCCTCATCGAAGTCATTGATAAAGATGTTGAATAGCACAGGGCCCAGTACAGATCCCTGTGGCACTCCAGTAGTCACCACTGTCCAGGATGAAGAGAAACCATTGGTGAGCACCTTTTGGGTTCAGATAGCCAATTACTAATCCACCTAACAGTAGCACTGTCTAGGTCACATTTTACTAGCTTCATTGCAAGAATATCATGGGGAACTTTGTCAACAGCCTTACTGAAATCAAGATATGCTGCATCCACAGCTCATGCTTTAGTGAGTTGGCACATGTGTCAGAATGCATAGAAACTGAAAATGCAAAATGTGAATTCTGCAGTTCTCAAGATGTTGTTGAACTGCAATGGCCAGCAATCTTTATCCTGGGAAGGTAGGGTAGGTGTGTGGGGAGATGCAGTCCCAAAACAGCTGCAGAAGTCCCGCCCCTACTTAAGAGTCCCCCTGGGGTTGTCCCACATCAAAATGATCTGCTGTAAAATTATATGTGCTTTTCTCAGGAATAAGGATTTAAAGAGAGACATGGGGCCCTTTCACACTACACAACTATAGTGCTATGATTTCACTTTAAATGTCATAACAATGTCCACCTGGCATCTTGGGGTTTGCAGGTTATGAAGGGGCCTTTAGAATTCTCTGCCAGAGAGGTATAGTGGCTCTGCAAACAATAAACCCCAGGACTCCACAGAATGTAATTGTGGCAGTTAAAGTGGAATCACAGTGCTAAAATTGTGTTTTAGACCCCAGGAAAGACCCCAGGTTAATCCTCCTTTGTTCCTCTGTGAGGATTCTGTAGAACAGAAGACTGACCCCATGCACGTTGGCTCAGTTTTGCTGAGCAGTTACAATGATGAAAAAAATACCCACATTGGGCTAGATGTTGTTGTTCTTTCTCTTTCCAACATATGGTAACCATTACATTTTTTCCATGCTTTCAATGAGCCCACTTAGAAGTCCATTACATGAGCAAGTGTTACATATTCTGGATTTTTCCAACATTTCAGTTTTTGGGCACTAAACTACTTGTATTCATGCAATATTTTAATCTTCCATTGCCCAGCCATCTTCATTCTTCCAAGCAAAACACACATATACAGGCACCAAACCATCTGTAGCTGCATCACATTTTAAACCTTGTGATAACAAACTGTTTTAAGCCATCAGAGTGGAAGAATGCTATTTTGTTGCTGTCAGAGGTGTTCCACTGTGAAATGTAATGATTAAACTGGGTACTCCTGTTGTGCCACAAGAATATTCAAATACCTTATGAGATTGAAAGCATGGCAGGTGCCATCATCTTGGATGTAATGGTACAAATACATGTTTTCCAGTTTAAGGAGTGGATAAACAGAAAAGTAACATTTACACTGGGACGCATGATATGCCAGACCTATGTAACCCCCCCTGGTTTTAATGGAATTTGGGAGGACAGATGGTATCTCTAAGGCCTTGTCTGCACTGGCTAGGATACTCTAGGTGCAGCCTGGAGTATCCTGGTCTCATGGCTGCCTCGACCTGCATCTCTCCATTTCCATTTCTACACCATAACAGCTGTCTGTGTAAGTATCCTGCATCTATCATTGCTACAGGTGGTAGATTTGCTTCTGAGGTCAGAAAAAGGGAGATTATCACAGATGTTTTTCTCCTGGGCTGGGCACAGGCATAAACTACTTAAAAATGGATGTTTTCGCGCACTTCCATGCCCAGCTCGGAGGCATTGCGTCCCCAATCTGTACTTCTCCCAGACTTTGCAATGAACAGGAAAGTCCAGTTCTTTGCAAAGTCCATATCGGGTATGCGATGCCTATGAGCTGGGTACAGAGGTGTGCAAAAATATCAATTTTTAAGCGGTTTATGCTTGTGCCCAGCCTGTGCCCAGCTTGGAAAAAAAAACATGTGCGATAATCTCCAAGGTGTCCAGCAATGGTCACATGCTGGTTACCCTTTTCTGACCTCAGGAATGGGTGACCTGCAGTGGCAGTGGATGTGCCAAGTGGCCCAGTGGAGAAAGCCTCTGTAGCATGGAAACAGAGGGCTCCGGATCTTCCTGGAAGATTCAGAGCAACCAGTAAGTTTTTAAAATTTGTTTCAAGCTTTCAGTGGCCCCTTCTGATGTGGGATGTGTTGGAGGTTGTCCAGACTGCTTGATCCAGAATCGGGGGTTGGGCTATGTGTCATCTGAATAGGATGACACTAGAAGGGGGGGGGGGCAGGACTTTTGACCCATGCAAACAAGACTTAAACCTCATTTTTATATCAATGCTCTGACATAGGTAGGCCATGTGATGTAGGTAGTCTTTCATAGGTAGCACTATAATGTTCCTGCCATGCTGTCACAACTACATGGCATGTGTTTGCAACCTGACCATTCATACCCTTTGAAGTGGAAATCTGCTGACAGAAGAATCTATTCAGTAGTTTGTCTTATAAAGCTTTTCCTTTTCTGATACCAACATATTGTAAGAAGCTCAGCTGGTATACACAGCATAATTCATTCTCAAATCTAATATTGTAATAAAATTTTGCAAAAATTAAACTTCCATGTGTAATATGTATTGTGTGAATGTACTGGTCAAATGAAGAGGAATTTGTGATGATTTAATGCACTGTTAAAGTTTGTATTGAATTTTTGTTTCCCTAAGGAGGAAAACTTTTAAAAGCTTTAGCTAAAGGCCTATGAAATTATTGTGATTTTGGGCTGTCCTTTAATCTTTGACAAGGCAAAGACAAACAACCACTGCCACCCTATCATACTTATGGTTGCATCCCTCAACTTTTGGCTTTTAAACTGGACCATCACAGCCATTCTGTTGGAGGATTTTGACGTATAGGTGTCTCTAAAGACTTCTACCTCAATAATAGCAATTTGTATAATACCATGGCTGGCAATAATATTCCAGAGAAATTTGAATGTAAAAGATTCAGGAAACCATTGACCCATTCAGTCCCAATGTAGCTGATCTTAGTAAGAACTTTCTAGTGAATATGATTATTGGATTATGCTTTTCTTCTCTGGATTCTTTAAAACAAATGTGACTTTCCTGATCAGAGCTATCATTGAAATCAAAGACTTATATGTATACAGACATTTGATAAAAATGATTTCACTTGTGATTTGCATGGAAAAAAAGAGAAGTTTGACTGGTAGCTACCCACAATCGTTAACATTTGTTTTATATCACATTCTATGCAAAATGGACCAAATCCAGCCATTTTCCAGAAGAAAAGTCAAAATCTTCTGATCTGTCTCTAGCTTGCATGGCAATATGTCAGCTTGTGTAAATCTCAAGTCTAGTCAAAAGTGGTTAATTAATATGCATTCTAGAGCAAAAAAATAAAATACAAATACAAATTACAGAAATGTAAAGTGAATTTGTGAGTGGGTTTCAGAAGTACTGTAGTTGATAGACCATAACCAAAATCTTACTACGGCCCATTTTTGTCCCATTGGATAACATACCTAGTTTGGTGATTCTGTGGCCCAGCATGTGGATTTTTACATATGACAGACTGACAGAGAAACTGATACTTTAAATTATGGTATAGAAAAGCTAACAACAGAACTAAACTTTAGTTGTCATTTCTTGCTTGCTCTTTTCAAAACGCTAGTAGCTCGCCTTCCCTGGATTTCAGGAATGACAAATGAACAACAGGAAAAAGCAACCCCCCCCCCCTGCACAAACAGGAGTTTGGAATACTGATGAGTTTGGATTTATTGCTGCTTGTATCCTCCCAATAAAATAATCTGTGCTGATTGTGCAGTTTGTCAGAGCTTGGGTGCGGCCAAAGGGGGGTGGGGAGAAGGCAGCATTGATATGTCTCGCACACTATCCATGCTGTCAAAGAATTAAATCTAGCATCTTTGGTGCATGCAATGGGGTATGCAGAATACATCTGTACGTGGAAAACAGGTCATCTCAGAGTGACAAGGCAGCATTTACTCAAGTTCTGAGCTTCCAGCATTCACTTGCATGTGATATAAAATTTAAATTCTGGAGGCCTCTATGTATGCGTATGTGTGTGTCCTTTCTGCTTATCTCTAAGCACACACATACACACAAAAAACACACAAGTATATATATTGGACCTTTGGATGAACCAGAGCAAGCATATTTTCCCTGTCTCTCCTGAAGCATCATGCTCCACTTTGGGGCACTTCATTTATATGCACATCATATGCAATCTGACTGACTCCTACTGTACCTCTGAACAGATCCAATCAGACACCCATATGCATGTAAATGAGGCTCCTGGAGCCCTGTTCTCAGTGGCAGGGAAGAAGAGTTAAAGAGCAGCTTCTTCAGGAGACTTACTACTGTGACAATTTTGCACTAAACCACACGTGTCTGTGTGTGTGAGTGTGTGCATAGCTTCAAAGGCCATTTTAGTTTTTATTTTATTTTAAAACTTCTCATTCTATATGTCAGGATAAAGCCCTGTAACCTACTTCCCCCCTCTCCAGACAGCAACCATTTATTTGAACAAGGATTATTTGTAAAACTGGGAAGGGATACAAGGTTTGGTTTTTAATCCTTTCTTGCATAAAGGAAACAACCTTCTCTAACTGCCTTCAAAAAGACAAAACTAAACAATGACAAAGAAAAACATTACCAGAATGCTTGTGTCACAAGTCAGTGAGTGTAAAAATTAAAGTGAGAGAGAGAAGGCTGCAGTTATTGTCTGAAAACAGGGAAAATAATTAAAATTATTATGGAATAATCACATATCACACAACAACCTCCCTCTCTTCTGAGCAACAATCCAAAACAGCTCCCCCAAAGCAGGCCCAAGGGCAGAGGTTCTGTATATCATTCAAAGACCATCTGTCATTCAATGGCTATAGTCCCTTTCCTGTATTCAGAGGGCAGGCTTGAAATGGGAGCCCTGGCACTTCTTTTTCTATTTGCTAACAAACAGCAGTGATGGCAGATAAATATGGCAAACAATAGACACTCCTAATGAACTGGAAAGGGATATGGCATTTTGGATCCAACACCAAGAAGTTCCTGGTCTTCTGCTAAGCTCACGGGATTCCCAAAGCCTGGTTCTGCCATGTGGATGAACAGGCAGACATCTGCAAGCTGGCCTAGGCTTTTGAGAACTCAGCCAACCTGCTAAGGAGTTCATTTAAATAAGATCAAATGGAAATGCACATGCGCAGGCAAGCACACACACAGAACAAGAGAAAGTGCTAATTTTGGTTCAGGAAAGGATGTAAGCAGTATTAACACACACAGTAATATACCACCATAGTGTGTGAATATATGTGGGTGAGAAGCATAATCTTAATTTGTTGCTTTGTGTTCTGCTTTCTGCTTTCATCTATTCATGTAGATTGCTCTATGGGAATCAATAGTTGTTGATTATGTAACTGAACTACAAACTAACATTGATTAGGTTAATTCCTTAATTTTATTGGCTGGATAAAATTGTTAAAAGTTGGGCTATCATTTCCTTGAAAGTACATCATGTGTCTCAAGCCAGAATAAATATAGCATGTGCTCACACATTAAGGAAAGAAATCCTAAGATTTTAAGCAGTCATTTAAAGCTTTTTTTTTTTGCTTTTGTACAACTCCACCAAATATGGTAAAAAAATCCCTTTTCGTTCACACATTTCCAACAAGTATTGTTAATTCCGTACATCTTTAAAGTCTATCAGGTGTATGGTACCACCTAAAAAAATTTGGTAATAACTTTTTCTAATATTTTGACTATTTGTTTTTTCCCCCCAATCTTTTAGTCCAGTGGTCCCCAACCCCAGGTCCGCTGCCCGGTACCGGTCCGCAGAACAAATGGTACCGGGCCGCGGCAGGTCCTACGACTGAAGAGGCAAAATTAGCCCTCTCCTCGAGGAAGCCCCCACCTCAACCTCTGTGGACACTTCCCCCCACCCCCAAAGGCACCAGAGGGCCGGGGTTCAAGGCTCCCCTCGCTAGGCTAGGCTAGGCTAGGCTAGGCTAGGCTAGGCTAGGCTCCCTTCCTCCCTCCCCGCCGCCTTTAGGCCGAAGGGGCCAAACGAGGGCCTCGGGGCTGGCTCCTGCCCGCTTCCTCCTTCCCTCTCTTCCTCTCAGGGAGGCTCCCAAGCCCTTCTGCCCAGGGGCTCCCCATTCCTCTTTGGCGCGGCTCTGTGAGCATGGGTTCTGTCCTTTTTGAAAGCGGGAGGGAGAGGGGGAAGGGGAGGGAGAGGGGGAGGAGGAAGAGTCGGCATTCCCTGGACTTGTACTTGTCCTCCCTCCCTCCTGGGAAGGGGCGCCCTTTGCCAAGCAATGGGCTTTCAAGGGCGAGAGAGCCCCACGCTCCTTCTGAGGCGCTTCCTCGGTCCTTCAGGGCTCTCTGGCACAGAGGGCTCCCCTTGGGCTATTTGTGAGGTTGCCTCAGGCATTGTGACGCCTTAAGAGTAAGGCCGCCATGCAAGGCGCACCCAAAATAACCGCCCCAGACCCTGGTTTCAAGGTCACAATAGGCCCCGGGCCTCAGGCTGCATCCGCGCTGCCAAATTAATCTGGTTTGACCCCGCTTTAACTGCCAGGGCATGATACTATGGAATTCTGGGAACTGTAGTGTGTTGAGGGGCAGTGTGGTGTACTGGTTTGGACTGGGACTCTGGGAGAAATTGTTTAAATTTGAGATTGTTTTGATTTAATAATCAACGCGACGCCGCAACCCCCCCCAGTGGGCCGCGGAAAATTTTTCAAACGATGACCGGTCCACGGCAATAAAAAGGTTGGGGACCATTGTTTTAGTCCATATACTTTACCATTGTTCTAAATGAGCGGAGGATAGTGAGCTGTCAAGAATGGTGGGATATAGTGTAAGTAAGAAAGTAATAGCCTTTACAGACTGCCAGGAATAGTGCAAATTGAGTGCACTTTAACTGCCTTGACTCAGTGCTAAGGAATCATGGAAACTGTAGTTTATTGTGGCATCAGAGCTCTCTGGCAGAGAAGGCTCAATGTCCCAGAAAAAAAAATACAATTCCCATGATTCCCTAGCACTGAGCCAGGGCAGTTAAAGTGGACTCAATTTGCACTATTTCTAGCAGTCTGCAAAGGCCCTAAAAGACTTAGGAATTGAGATAACTAAAAGAAATGCAGATGTGTATAAAAATAATTATAAAAAGACATGGGCCTACATGAAAAGAAACCTGGAAAATTGGAAAAATTTAGTTACCACTATTAGGCAGGCTAGCAACAATTAAGATGTGTGTACTCCCTAAGATGATTTTTTCTATTCTCAACTATTCCTGTGATATATAACGAAAAACCTTTTAATGACAGGCATAAAGACATATCACAATTTATATGGTCAGGGAAGAAACCAAGGGTAAGTTTCAAAATTTTATAAGATGCACTGGAGAGAAGGGATCTATCTCTGCCTAACTTCAAAACATATCATGAGGCTAGTTGTTTAATGTCAATAAAAGAGTGGATAAACCTGGAAGACAAGGAACTATTACAACCAGAGAGCTCAGGCATTATATTGGTTGGCATGGATATTTATACTATGATAAAATAAAGACCAATAAGGAATTTAATAACCATTGGATGAGAAAACCATTATTAAAAGTGTGGAAAAATACAGAAAAAAATAGGAATTAAAATATCTTTGGAAGCATCACCACACGAAGCTTTTTTTAGAAGGGAGATGGGAAAAACTAAATAATGGCTAAGATATAAAGACTTAATATTCTGACAGGATGAGGAATATAGGTTTAAAACACAGGCAGAATTGTTAAAGGAAGGAATAGAGATTCACTGGTATCTACTAAGACAGCTAATGGAAAGTTTTAAACAATATTATAAAGAAAAAGGACTGGAATAAGAAATGAATTAGAGAAGATATTAGAATTAGAATACAAAGGGATGATGTCTAAATTATATAAATTCTTGTCACAAATTGAAATGGAAAAAGATCAGTTGGGCTCAAAATAGAGGACAACAAACATACTTAGGGGTTGTTTTTACAGATACAGGGCCTTGGACTAATTTTAAACAAAGTTCCACAAAGGCTACAGCAGGTTCTAAAATGCTAAATAAATTGCTTAGTTATAATCACCCAACTTCCTTGCTCCCTATTCTGAAGGTATATAAGGCAAAAATTATACCAGTTCTAACATGTGGTGCTGAATTGTGGGGGCTATCAAAGGCCCTTTCACTTAAACAAAATCAAGCACGTTTCTTAAGGACTGTTTTGGGGACTGAGAGGAACACTCCTGTAGCAGCAGTAAGAGCTGAAACAGGTATCCATTCAATTTACAGTTTAATAATAATTAAAGCCTTCAATTACTGGTGGAAGATCCTTTCATTGGAATCTGACAGATTTCAAAAAATGTGCCTGGAAGAACAAATGGGCAATTTTCAACACACTTCATGGTTTAGTCAGCTTTATGAAATTATCTCACATCTCGGTTTTTCAATACAATTTTCAGTTAAACACCAGGCCATTGGAATATTTAAACAAAGAGTAATGGATGTGAATGCTCAAATTGATATTGAGATGCTTGCGAACATGAAATGGTTAGCCCAAAATAAAAAGTCTTTTCAAACAAAAAAATATCTGATAATGGGCTTAACCCAATTCCATAGAACAGCTTTAACCAGAGCAAGATTTGAGCAGGTAGATTCCATGGTTAAATATGGGCAATTCCACCAAGTGCCATACATCGAGAGAACATGTGTCTGTGGAGCATCTGAAATAGAAGATATTGAGCATGTCCTATTTAGCTGCCAATTATATGCCACAATATGGACCCAGTACCTACAGACAATACTTGATAGAACTACATACTGGGAACGTAACAAATGGCTAGCCCATTTTCTTCAAGCTACAAATACACATGTGGTAATTAGAACTGCTAAATTTATAGGTAGGGCTATTCAACTGAGAAGACATTTTATTGATCACATTGGGGCTGCATGTAAAGGTGATGAACTTATTTAAACATATTTTGGTTTTTGTATTTTGTTATCCTTTAGTTTATTATAAGACAACAATTTATTACTATTAATTTGAATTAATATATGTTATCTTATTTTGTCTAATTTATCTTATCCCATGATATTTTATGCACTGTATTTTATCCATTGTATTTTATGTATTGCATTTCCTCACATTTTACCATGTTTGTCGTTAACTGTTTGATATGGTCAATTGATTAATCAACAAACTTTTAACTAACTAACTAACTAACTAACCATTAATGGTAGATCATAGAACTAAATACTGGCACCAGAATCCATTTGATCTTGGAAGTTTTGCAAGGTCAGGCAGGGTTAATGGACGTGAAATGACCAAGGAATTGCTGTAGGGTATATTGCAGAGGAAGACAATGGGAAACCACCTCTGACTACTCTTTGACTAAGGAAAAACAACAACAACGAAATTTGTGGGGTTGCCATACATCACCAGGCAACTTAAAAGCTCATACACAAATATGTCTTTTTAGATTTGTTTGTTGTAATCTGCCTTGATCTACAGGGAGAGGCAGGCTATAAACAAAATACATTATTATTATTATTATTATTATTATTATTAGATTCTATTCTTGTCTCCATCCTGTTCCTTGGTGTAACAAAAATGCCCCCAAAGTGTGTTTTCCATGGGGTATAAGTTTGAAAGTTGATATCTGAATGACAACTTCCCTTCAATGATAAACAGTGGTTTGTGTTGAAGTCAATGGGACTTAAGCTACAACTCCTTCAAGATGACTCTGACTTACAACTTGTGAATTGATTTGAAGCATTGATTTTTAGATTAAAACATGATGTACTTGGACCAGGTCCAAACATTTAGGATGTGGTTACCAATAGTTCTTCCTTGTGAGAAGTATAAATTGCTCTGGCTATGAGCTCCTCAGACACCTAGATGAAAACACAATCAAGATTACAAGCAGCATCCTTAAGGCAAAAGTAATAGTAATTGACTTTTCTGTAGCATCATCTGTAGGCATATATGTCAACTTATTTTGTTGTTGTTAACTGCCCTCGAGTTGATCTCGACACATGGTGGCCCTATGGATGAGACATCTCCAAAACCCTCTGTCCTCCACTGCTTTGCTTAATTCCTGCAACCCCATACCTATGACCTCCTTAATAGAGCATGTGGCCTTCCTCTCTTCCATCTTCCCTCCACCTTCCCAGGCATTATTGTTTTTTCCAAAGTGTCCTCTATTCTCATGATGTGTCCAAAGTAAGACAGTCTCAGTTTGGTCATCTTGGCTTCCAGGGAGGTTTCTGGTTTGATCTGCTCTAGGACCCACTTGTTTGTCCTTTTGGCTGTCCATGGGATCCTCAGCACTATTCTCCATCACCACATCTCAAATGCATTGATTTTCTTCCTATCATCTTAACTGTCCAGTTCTCACATCCATACATGGTAATAGGGAATACAGTGGCTTGTATGATTCTAACTTTTGTGCTGAATTGTATATCTTTGCATTTTATAATCTTTTCTAGTTCTTTCATAGCCACCCTCCCCATTCTTAGTCTTCATCTGATTTCCTGACTGCAGTCCCCATTTCTATCAATGTTTGATTCCAAGTATGGGAATTCTTTTACTATTTCTATTTCCATTGTCTAGGTTGAACTTGTGAAGGTCCTCTGTGGTCATTATTTTTGTTTTCTTTATGTTTAGTATTAACCCTACCTTTTCACTTTCTTCTTTGATCTTCCTTAGTAGGTGTTCCAAGTCTGTGAGGTTTTCTGCTAGTTCTGGTATTATCTGCATATCTTAGATTGTTGATATTCCTTCCTCCTGTTTTCACTCCTCCTCCTTCTGTGTCCAAACCTGCTTTTCTTATAATATGTTCAGCATACAAATTGAATAGATAGGGTGAAAGGATGCAGCCTTGCCTGACTCCCTTGCCAATTGGGAACCATTCTGTTTTTCCATATTCTGTTCTGACAATAGCCTCTTTTCCTGAGTACAGATTCTTCATCAGGACTATCAGATGTGTTGGCACTCCCATGTCTTTAAGGGTGTTCCATAGTCTTTCATGGTCTATGCAGTCAAAGGCTTTGCTATAGTCTATAAAGCACATGCTGATTTTCTTTTGGAATTCCCTCATGTGCTCCATTAGCCATCATATGTTTGCAGTGTGGTCCCTCGTGCCTCTTCCTTTCCTGAGCCTTGCTTGGACCTCTGGGATTTCTCTCTCCATGTATGGTTCGAGTCTATGTTGCAGAATAAATATACATCCCCATCCACAAAACGGGAGACACAAGAGACTGCAGCAACTATAGAACCATAGCACGGATCTCTCATGCAAGCAAAATCATGAAATGGGTCCCCCTCTTTGTGAATGGGGATGTATATTGATCGCTTCCAATCTTTTGGCCATTGTTTAGTTTTCCATATCTGTTGACATATGTTGGTTTGCTCTAGAGTTGACTCTCTCAGTGTGAATTGCAGCAGTTCAATTGGAAAATCATCCAATTACAACCTGTTACATTAATTCAAAGTCAACCTGTTACATTAATTCAAAGTGTATGGGGAGCCATTTCAGTGTTGTCAGCATACCAAGTCAGCTTGACAAGAATCATGCTTCAATTTCTCAGCTGAAATAAGCATTACCCCCATGTATCCAACATTGTTAAACTTAAAAATATCTAACCCTAAATGAAATCTGTACCTAAATATATACAGGTGCTGTGTCTCCTTGTCAGATACTGACACAAGGGGCAATGCATCACCATCGTTTCTTGCTTTTATTATTTGTTATATGCCTTCAAATTGTCTCTGACTCTAACTCCACTATAGGGTTTTCTGGGCAAGATTTATTCAGACAAGGCTTGCCACTGCTTTCTTCTTAGGCTGGGAGAATGTGGACGTTACCACACTGGCCCTAAAGCAGCGTCATTTCAGCCTCACTTCAGCCTCGTTTCAGACTTTTTTTCCGTGTGTTCACACGACGTCGCAGCAAACCCCGCCCTTCCCTACCTCGTCTCGGCGTCATTTCAGCCTCGTTTCAGTCCTTTTGACTTCCGAGAATTTTAAGGAATACACCCGAGCGGTCGGCACTATACCGGAATGATGCTGATCTCGGCATAGGTATGAACACGAGATCCTTGTCATTCCGCATTGCCTTGTTTTACGGCCCATGGTTCCTTGCGGTATTCCCCAAGTGGGAGCAGAGGCGGAGGCGCTGGGGCTGCCGGGGGACCAACACCTTCCCCACCAGCACACCTGGAGCTGGAGCGCAGCTGGGAACTTGTGGTAACGTCCATTGCCTTGCCTTGCCTTGCTTTGCCAGCACCAGAGAGGGATCTCCCTCCTGGACCCCTTGCCTTGCCTTGCTTTGCTAGCGCCAGAGAGGGATCTCCCTCCTGGACCCCTTGCCTTGCCCTTCTTTGCCAGCACCAGAGAGGGATCTCCCTCCTGGACTCCTTGCCTTGCCTTGCTTTGCCAGCACCAGAGAGGGACCTCCCTCCTGGACCCCTTGCCTTGCCCTTCTTTGCCAGCGCCAGGGAGGGATCCCCTCCTGGACCCCTTGCCTTGCCTTGCTTTGCCAGCGCCAGAGAGGGATCCCCTCCTGGACCCCTTGCCTTGCCCTTCTTTGCCAGCGCCAGGGAGGGATCCCCTCCTGGACCCCTTGCCTTGCCTTGCTTTGCCAGCGCCAGAGAGGGATCCCCTCCTGGACCCCTTGCCTTGCCCTTCTTTGCCAGCACCAGAGAGGGATCTCCCTCCTGGACTCCTTGCCTTGCCTTGCTTTGCCAGCACCAGAGAGGGACCTCCCTCCTGGACCCCTTGCCTTGCTTTGCTTTGCCAGCACCAGAGAGGGACCTCCCTCCTGGACTCCTTGCCTTGCCTTGCTTTGCCAGTGCCAGGGAGGGATCCCCTCCTGGACCCCTTGCCTTGCTTTGCTTTGCCAGCGCCAGAGAGGGATCCCCTCCTGGACCCCTTGCCTTGCCCTGTCTGCGCATGTGCATGAACATCCTTGCTGGATCGAGGTAGGGATCTTTCAACTTGTGTGTGAACAGGAGTTCCGAGCCCCCGGAGCGGAACCATTCCGGAATCTCACATTCCTCACTGATTCCATTCTAGTGTGGTAACGTGTTCCGCTTGCCGGGCACATTCCGGAATGAGCCCAAAATGGTTCCGAAATGATTCCGACCAGCTTTCTCGCCGCTCTCTTACTGCAAGTGTGATAACGTCCTGTGTCTTGCCCACGGTCAACCACTAGGTTTCCATTGCTGAGCAGGAGTTTGAACCCTGGTCTCCACAGAGGCCCAGTACAACACTAAAACCTTTACCCCACACACGCTCTGAACACCTCCATACTTAGGTATATGCATCCAGAAGCTCATTGTTGGCCACTGTTGGGCACAGAATATAGACACCAAGACATTCCTCAGGTTCTAACTAGATATAATGGCATGTAGACAAACAGCTTTTTGAATGTAAGTACCAAATGTGCATACTGATGACTTATTGGTTAGCCCTAACTAGAGTACATCCATTGAATTCATTGTAGAATGGTGAGTTCAAACCCTTCAACTGTTCCAATTTGGTGGGGATAGTCCAATCTTCTGTTCCACTTTTTTCTCCTGCTTTTAAAATGTCTGTTTCTTTCTTCCTCCCACTTTCTCCATCATCATCAGCTTATTTGAATTGCGGCAAACTGAGTTTAAAGTTCAAAAGTAGTTTGAAAGAATTAACTCACTGTGGTAAGAAGACAGGAGAAAGCAGTCTTGTCCTTCCCCAGCAGGCTCAGGGAAAAGCTAACTGGTGCTAACTAGTTTATATCTTCTTGCTTATTAATAAATGCTGCCTTTATGAACATGGGGTGGCTCTTGTGGTCTCTTCCAGCTCTATGCTTCTATGAACACACTCTGATGTTTCCTGGCAACATGTATTCTATTTTTTATTGGTGAAATGTTGGAGAGTATGTAAGTGGTCAGCACATAGCCAAATCCTTTTAATTCAATAGGTCTAAGTTGGAACAAACAGCAAGATTCAGGCTGATGCATATTAAGATCTTAGCAGTGGGTATGGTGGCATGAGGGAGACCTGTAACTCAGCAGTGCTTGTAGAAAGTTCCAAGTTCAGTTCTCAGCATCTCCATAATAGGACTGAGAAGGGCTCACTGAATCATAAGAACTGGAAAAGACCACAAAGGCTACCCAGTCCAACCCCTTGTCCTGCAGGAAGACACAATCAAAGCACCCCTGACAAATGGCCATCCAGCTTCTGTTTAAAAAACCACAAAGAAGGAGATTCCACTATATTTCAAGGCAGTTGAATAGCTCTTGCTGTCATGAAGTTCTTCCTAATGTTAAGGTGGAATCTCTTTTCCTGTAGTTTGAATCCACTGCTCCGTGTCCTAGTTTCTGGAGCAGCAGAAAACAAGCTTGCTTTATCCTCAATATTACATCTCTTCAAACATTTAAACATGGCTATCACTTCACTTCTTAAGCTTCTCTTCCCAAGGCTGAACATACCCAGCTCCCCCAGTCTCTCCTCATAAGGCATGGTTTCCAGACCCTTCACCACTTTGGTCGCCCTCCTCTGGACACTCTTCAACTTGTCAACATCCTTCTTGAATTGTAGTGCCCAGAGCTGGACACACTTTTCTAGCTGAGGTCTAACAGAAGCAGAATACATGGGTACTATTACTTCCCTCAGTCCAGACACTATACTCTTATTGCTGTAGCCTAGAATCATATTGGGTTTTAAAATGTTAATTGTGTTGTGATTTGTTTGATATTGATCTTTTAATTTTCTTTCCTCTATATGGTAATTTGTTTATCTATTTATTTTATTTCTTAGAGTGTACGCCGTGGGCAGGCTTTTTTATATTTGTAACTTTTTTACTTTGTACAGCGCTGTGTATAATTACAGCGCTCTAGAAATAAAGTTTAATAATAATAATAATAATAATAATAATAATAAATTGCCATATCCCACTCATGTTCAGCTTGTGGTCTACTATATGACTCCTAACCCCCTTTCACATGTACTCATATTTGAAACCCTGGAAATCACTGGCAGTTAGTGTATTTCAAGCTTTGGTAACTCCAGTGGAGCAGGAGCCTAATTCATCCCCCAGCACCTTCCATCAGCTGCAACAGGAGTGAAAATAGACAAAAAAAAAAAAAAAAAAAAAAAAAAAAAAAAAAAAAAAAAAAAAAAAATGGGGGAACCTTTGTTTTTGATGTTTTGGTGTGGGTGATTGGGAGGGCTTGGGGATCCCAATGTAAAAAAAGGGTGGAAAAGCTGATTTTTTTTCCGCAGGGGCACGGGGGGGGGGGCTCTCTGCAGGTCTGGGAACTTTAAAATTGCCTGAGGGGGTCACTTTGCACACCCCACTGTGGATAATACGGTCTGATCTGGTTCTCTTCCTATAAAAATAGCAAATGTGGGGTCCTTGATCCAAGTCCTGATTATAGTGTGAGAGGCAAAGAACTGAAACACCCAGGCTCCCCAGTAAAGTCCCTATCCTTAATTATGAATTGTGTGAATGGCATCTTATCTAGTTTGGTACTAAATTATATACAATAACCATGCATCATTATCTGAACATAATCTTAACCTGGAATATTTGTTCATTTGACATGAACATAATGCAGACACCATGGTGTTACAAGGAATAAATTGTACCCATTATGACTTGTCCCTCACAAAAAATCTTTATGGGCATACAAAAAATAATTTATAATAGCAAGTGGTAAGAACTCTGTTTGTGTCCCATCTCTTAATTATTTCTTTTTTTAAGTGTACCACTCCAAATTAATGTAGGAAGATAATTTTGATAATGAACCTAAGTGGAACATTTCAGCATTCCAAGAACAGATTAGAGAGGATTAAGGATCAAGGGAAAGCAGCTGGTCAGTTTACCACACATTGTTGATGTGGAAATGTTCCACAAAGATAGAACATGGAATATGGTAGCCAAAAAACCTTGTATTTATTTAGGAAATGCACTGATTTTAAAGTAATAGGAAAACAGGATGATTAAGGAGGATAAAGCAGAGCTGATTCCATTTTGTAGCCATACACAAAAATGGCATTAATAAGCACACTTTAAATCTAATTGAACATTGTGAAGATATTGTAGTGGTAAACTGGCATTGATCAGATTGCTGGATTATATGCAGCAGAATCAGTGTACCAAAACCAACCAAGGCTTCACTCACATTATGATTTAAAGCAGTTTACAGAATGGCTTAAACCGATTTATATGTGCCACGTTCACACTCAAGTCGATTTCAGAACCAACTGTGTTTGGGCTGAATTGGGGTGAATTGGTGCAAGTCCAAAAAAACTAGTTCTTTTGGAAGTGGATCTTTTAGCGTTTCTTTTGAAAAGATCCAGGTTGCAACTGGATTGAACAAATGTGAACACATTTCCAATCACATTTAGGGCATCCAGGAGGGCAGGGACAATGGGCAGAGGGTGGGGAGAGGGGTGGTACTCATCCCACCACAGGTCTTGACCAAACAGCTATTCCTCTCCCCCCCCCAGCACTGCCATGGGGCTTCCGTTGGGCTTCTATGGGGCTGTGGATTTCAATTTCCAGCGCAGCAGAGTGGTCTCTTTAAATCACATTGTGGTCCCGATCAGCAGCTGTTTTTTGGTTCTTCCAGAAATTTTTCAAGAGGTAGGGCAAGTAGGGGGATGTTTCTTGGGTAGCATGGTGCAGCGTGATTTTTTTTAAAAAAGTGACAGCTTCTGCGATTGGTTGCATTTTTGTGGGATCACGAGAGCGAGTCAAGGGTCCTATGATGGAAATTCTTCCCTGCCCTGGCATGCATTGATCTGTGGGTGCCTGACCCAGATATCGGGGAAGCTGGAGGGGGGGGACCTATGGGTCTATATGTTTATTTTAATAATTTGACATTATTTGTGCACTGTCATATTTGCATCAGTTCACAGGTGGCAGGAATTCTCCCCTGGCATGGATGCTCCCATGGGTGGCATGAGAGATTAACTACAGGGATGGATGCATCCATGGGTGTCAGGGAGGCTTCACCCCATCGATGGGTGGTTCCATGGGTGCCATTGGGGATTCAGCCCTGGCATGGGTAAGTGAAAGGTAGGGTATTCCCAGCTGGTCAAGGGTTATTGAATCCCACCTGTGCCCTCCCACCTTTGTGCCCTCCCCTCAACCTCTGGCACAGAACCATTTTTAAAAGGTTCTCGCACAGTTGTGACAGCGACCACCTCTATAACCTCGCAGAGCTTCACTGGTCAGCTTTTTTCCTCCTCTCTTCCCTCTGAAATGATTAAAGATGGCTGATTCCTTGCAGAAAGCTGGCAGAGGGATTTCTTGGAAGAGAGAGGAGGTGATTGATTTAATTGCTCTTTGGGGCGAGGAGACAGTTCAGATGCAGCTCAGGGATATTCACCACAATTTTGATGTTTCTGATAATATCACCACCAAAATGAGGGCAAAGGGCCATGATAGGACTGGCTCGGAGTGTAGGAGCAAAGCCAAGGCTTTAAAGTGTAAATTTAAGGAGGCAAACCAGATAGCCTCCTTAAAATTAAGGAGGCAAACCAGATTAAGGAGGCAAACCAGTGGGAGTGGAGCAGTAACAATGTCCTTCTTTTATGAGCTAAAAGCAGTTTTGGCTGGTGATGCAAGTGTTGAGGTCAACAATGGAAGTTGTGCAAGTAGCAGGAGGGACTACTCAGCAAGAACCCTCATGGTGCTGAAGGAACAGCAACTGCCCATGGATGACTCTGAAGAGCTCTTCTCACAAGGTAAGTTTTTAATTTTTTAAAAAATGACAACATCTTCGATGAGTTGGTTAAATGCATGGTCTGGTTTTGTTTTATTTTCTTACAGGGATGAAGATGTTGCAATGTGTGCCCTCTGTCCACCGTTCTAATGCTTTCTTTTTTTTAGCTGACCATGTACTGTTGTCAGTGTCTTGTAAAGTTATTGTTAGGGAAATGTGTAGCCATGCCAATTGTCTCAGTTCTGTTACAAGACAGCATCTGTGTTTCTTTGGTCAGCATCCACTCGGAATAAGGCTCCATATTCAGCTACCCCAATCACCATGTTACCTTGGGATTGCTTGATTGTCCAGGAGCATCCAATTGGTTATTATCCTGCACTGACCATCCTCCTTTTTGCAGATTTCCCAGGAGAGGAAGAGGTATCAATGTTCCTCACACTATCCCCCATTGAATCAGATGACAAAGCAACTCAGGTGGAACTGCCACAGGTGGAGGAACCTATTGCTGGCCTAGTGATGAAAACCCTCCTGAAGCTGAAAAATCATTGGCCTCAGGACCAAATGGTTGGTACATACTCCAGGAGGTTGTTCTTGGGGGATTTTGGAATGGGTGGTAGGGGAGCATGGTGACCACATAAATTGTAGATTTATTGGGGAGCATAACCATATCACTCATTGATGATGTGTGTAACACTACTCTACTCATCATTTGTCAAAGAGGACAGGACTTAAATGCAAACTTTGGATCTCTCTCTCTTTTTCTTTTTCACAGTGTCTACCATGGCTAAGCAAAGGGCTGCACTGACCCCACCTGAACGACTTGCTTAAATTAAAAGAAGGCACGACCAGAGCACAGTGGCACAGACTGCTGACAAACTCATGCAGCATTCATCTAGGCAGCTGAACCTCCTCCTAGAACCTATGAAGGAGTAATCATTGAGAGAAGAGGCAAGGGAAGAGAGGGCTTTGGAAAGAGATCTCCAAAGTAGAGAAAGAGAAAGGGAAAAAAACCCTCCAGAGTAGGGAGATGCTTATTGCAGAAACCAGAAGGGAATCACCTCACTAACTGTTTAAAGGAGCAAACACAGGTAATGAGGGAACTGGCAACTTTTGTTATGGCAAACCATGGGACAGGGTGGGGAGGGGCATGGCTAGTGAAGATGAGAAAAGTAACTGTCCAGCCTGCCCTCAATGATGGGGCCACAACCATTGGTGCTCCATGCAGCAATGCCCCTCATTTTGTGCCCTCTGTGGGTCTCCTGCAAGCTGCTTCCTCAACTGTTGCCTTTATGGTTCAGCCCTCCACTGCATCTTCTGTGGGTGGCCCCTCACAATCTCAACCTAAAGTTGCAGCTGGGGCTGAGTGGCAGCCTTCCAGTTCTGCAACTACTTCCATTGCCAGGCCTGTAAGAAAAATCAAGAAACCTGTCCCACTATCCCCCTAACATGCCTTATTTGTTAAATTGCTGTTTGTGACCTGACCATCGGTGGAGGGAGAGGGTTGTATGTGTGTGCAACATAAAACTTGCATACAACATAATTTTTATTATGTTGAACACTTTTTTACTAATAAATTGAGGTAGAATAAAACATCTTTAAAATTACAAATGGCTTTCAATATTTTCAAAATCTAAAAAAACCCCTACATATATCATGTACAAACATACAACAAAAGAAAAAAAAGTCAATGGCTTTGGTGCTGGGTCTCCTCCATGGCTGATATCCTCTGCTCCAGCTGGTCTAGCCTCTCAAGAACAAGGTTCCCTGCAATACAGAAAAAAAGAATGAAATATCATGGAATGTGTGACCTGTAATGGAGACGGTATCTCTGTCCTCCAATACTATTGTATTTGTGGCCTTAGCTGTATACTTACAGAAGCCTGGAGGTGGAGCATCAGTATTGGGGGTGTGTGTGTTACAAGTACCGGAAGTCTTCTGTTTTGATATAAAATGTGGTATGTGCTACCCCTCTATGACCCTAAATGTACCCTATAAATGTAGCAGCGATGAGCCTCAGAGCATCAGGTCACATAGCCAAGAGCCTCAAAATTCAGATCATGGAGGCTGATTGGGAGTGCAATTAAGAGAAATTCACATTCTCATATTTCAGGAAGGCTAGGTAATTTACAACCAGGATGTTAGTCTCTGAAAGAGATGGCACCTTTACAATTGCCCAATTTACACCTTGCAAGCTTCCATCCTGAGTGATCTTCCCATGGAGATTTGGACCTTTTGATATAGGATGCCTGTTTTTTTGCCTCAGGCCAAGATTTCTATTATAAAAGATCCCCAAATTTCCTTTGTTTCCCAGACTAGTTTGGAGTGTAGGGTAACACATGTCACTCTGTATCCTGCTAATCATGGCTGGCCACTGCCTCCCGTGTGCTCCAAAGTGGTTGAAACCAACACCCAGCTATTAGAATGCAACTTCAAGGAGCAACCATGCTGATGGTAATTATCCTGTTAGTGAAGCCTTTCCTATTCCAAATTTCACCTATTTAATTCCTAGCTCTTGTGTATATGTGTGTGTGCTTGTAAGTATGTGTGTCTTTCCTTTTAATAAAATACAATTCATTGGAAGAATCCTGTCTCTGCAGTCCTTATTTCCTCCCCCTTGATATACAAATTGAGACAATTTGACCAAGATTGTAACTCAGCCCATTGATTGAGCTATTTAATACCCCTCGTTCTTAGTTGTGGGTGGGTAGGTGGGGTGGAACTGGAGCTGGGCCAGCAATAGGCCCTGGTTGGTCCTGATTTCCTCCTGATTCTGTGGAGGAAAGGAAAGCTGTGCTCAGAAAAATCCAAACATTCATTGCAGAGCTCCTTAACATGGCTTTCAGGGTAATCTGGCCAATGTGCAGTGGTGCAAATCAGAACCACAGCACACCAATTTAAGGATGGCAACATGTTGTCAAGCCTTCTTCAACCACACATAAATACTTTTCTGCATTTACATGTACAGTAAATATTTAAATGCACAGTCTTACATGTGTGTGTGTGTGTTTATAAGATTGATTGCATGTTTGTGCATATATATATATAGGTTTGGCACTGCACAGCTGACCAAGCAAACATTCACTGGCCCAGCTGCCTTGAGGCTGCCTGATAAAAATTAATGTTCCTCCTGTTGGAGGACTGCATCCTCCTGGCAGCACCGTGCTGCTGGGCAATGCTGTCCAACAGGAGGGTGGTCTCCCAAATCCTCCAATATCCAATTCTGAAGGGAACCCACTGCCCTGCCATGATTATCAACTGATAGAATATTTGCTGGGTCATAGTTATTTATTAGCGTTTCCAATTTGAAATTGTATTAAAAAAACCCAATGTTGTCCAATGCACTGTCAGTGACTGTAAATTGATACATTGTAGAACTTTTCAAGGCTTGGTGCCATGGAGGGACAGGAGAATGTTAAAATATTTTCATTGGTCAGGAAGCAGCATAACGGTGGCCAAATGGAAACAAAAAGTTGCATATGTGCTTCTGTTTTCCTAAAGGAGGCTACAGAAATGGGCCAGGCAATGTTTAAAAGACATGGCCACAACACTGCCATGGGCTTCTGGGAACGAGGGAGGGAGGCTTTGGACAGGTTGCTAATGGGGAGGAGGGAAGATGGGTTACATGGGCCTCTGCAGAGGCTGATGAAAATGTTTTCCATGTGTACATCACTGCATTACATAGTGCCTTTGGCATCTCTGACTTCAATACCATATTGTTGCTAAAGCCCATGTAATGGGTCTGGGCCATACTAAACTGTGGTATACATAACTTCAGATGCTGAGAGTGTGTGACTTTTGGGGAATATGCAATTGGGGGATGGGTAAATCACCCACAATGTCTTGCAGCACCAGTGGCCATCAGAATATCAAATACACTTGGAGGCTAGTTTGAACTGTTGGGGATAATAAAACCACCCTAACACCCAAAGTCCACCAACCCATGGTTCATTTTAAGACCTTTCCCTGAGTTATAAGCCAAAGAGTACCTTCTAACTAAAAGTGATGGACACCAGTAAATGTGCCCACAGGGGAAAAAAACACAGAACATCACCTAGCAAAGAGTTCGGCCAGGGGACTGGCAAAGTGTAGGGAGATGCCTATGGAACTGGAGGTCATTATTTTTGCTGGGGGCAAAAGAACTCAACTAATACTTTCCTTGTTCCTTTGCCTTCACCTTCTCCTCATCCTCATTAAGGAGGACAGGGTTGGCAGTACCCACTGTGTAGAGTGCAGGTTGTGGAGGCCAGCATGTCAGTACTTTGCCGTCCGATTCCACTATGTTGTGTAATATCATACATGCAGCAATCACAGGGTTCACATTTTCCTCTGCCACCTCCAAGAGGGCTATGAGGCATCTCTACCGAGCCTTAAGGTGGCCAAATGGCCTCTCAACCACATTTCTGTCCTTGCTGAGATGCTTGTTGAACAATGTCTGGTGAGGACGCAGCACACCCTTGAACGGTGTCATGACTCATGTCCTAATGGGATAGGCAGCATCAGCCACCAATAATGGTCTTACTTGTTGCCCAAAGATTGACACTATGTGGTTCCCAGGAACATAGACACCAGCCCTTAAAGTTTTATTAATGCCAGAGTGATGAAATATAAACATGTCTAATTAGACCCTGCTCACCTGACAATGACATCTATAAAACATCCAGTATGGTCACAAGTCCCTTGTAGGAGCATAGAGTATCTATTTTTCCTGTTGATGAACTGCCCACCCCGACACATTGGAGCAATGATTTCACAGTGGTAGCCATCCACAGCTCCGATCACCTGCGGGAACCCCATCACCTCAAAGCCAGTCATCACCTGTAGGGTCATTAGAAATACAGAAGTGGGAATATGTAATGTGCAAAGCAATGCAAATAGATACAAAGTAACACAAAGAGACAAATGCAGATAAAAGGGATAGAAAGACATAAGTTACAAATTCGCACCTTCCTATGATCTCCAAGACACAGAGTCTTCTGCAGAAGCACCAACTCCATGGCAAGGACCACTTGGAGAAAAACAGTGCAGGCTGTGGATTTCCCAACACTGAACTTTGTAACTGCCATTGACTAGGAACCTTGGTTTGCCAGCAATCACACAGCAATGGCAACCTGATTGTCCACCAAAATGACCTGGTGTAGATGGGTGTCCTGTGTTGTAATATGTGGCCGCAGTTCTTCCACAATTATATGGAAAAAAATTGCGACATGTGGAACTTCTTCCATTTCTCATCGGACCACATAGAAGTGAAGAAAGCGTTCCAAATTTCCTTTGTGTTGAGTATACACACTACCTCCTGGGCATAGGTTCATAAAAGCACTGCATAGTCCAAGTCCTGCAGTCCTTCCCCAAGTCCCCTGGGATGCATGCAGCTATGAGTGTCATACGGAGGATTCTCCCCTGGGATGCATGCAGACTTGAGTGTCATATGGAGGACTCTCCCCTAGGTGAGGTGCTGCACTCCCTTGCAGGACTTGGAAAACATGGGGAATTGAGGTGGTGATCTCCCAGCCTTGCAGGACTTGGAGGACATGGGGGCTTGCAGTGGTGCCCCCTAGCCTTGCAGGACTTGGAGGACATGGGGAATTGAGGTGGTGACCTCCCAGCCTTGTAGGACTTGGAGAACATGGAGAGTTGAGGTGGTGACCTCTCAGTCTTGCAGAACTCGGAAGACATGCTTCCTAGTCAAGCTCAGAATGGAGGGTGTTTTGGAATTCCTGACGGACAGAAGGTTGGAATGTAGGATGGGTTTCCCCCAAAACTAGTGAGGGATGAGATACACCCCTGTACAAATCCACTGCCCCAGTAATCCCTCCCCTCCAGTTTGATGCAATTCAGGTCCATCATTCCCACTTGCTGAACACTTCTTTTCAAAAGAATCGCCAAAAAACTAGTGTCAGGAAAGAGCGGTTCTTTTGCATTTGCCTCGCTTCATTGTGATTGAAACTAAGTGCAGTCGGTTCAGAACCAGTTTCAAGAGGGAGAGACAGACATATAACCCAATCAGCAATTCATTTTAAATAGTGGGAATGAGGCCTGGATGTGTCCTCATTTGTCAGACTTAGCCTTTGCAGACTGCCAGAAATAGTGCAAATTGAGTCCACTTTAACTGTCCAGGCTCAATGCTAGGGAATCATGGGAATTGTATTTTTTTCTGAGACATTGAGACTTCTCTGTCAGAGAGCTCTGGTGCCACAATAAACTATAGTTCCCATGATTCCTTAGCACTGAGCCAGGACAGTTAAAAGTGGCCTCAAGTTGCATATTTCTGGCAGTCTGTAAAGGCCCTTAGTGTTTTTTATTTGAATGGCATACTCTGTGAAGCTGTACTTGTTACTGAAAATATTGCTTAATGACATCCAATCCTCATGGCACCACAAAGGGTCATCCCAAAGTCTCAGGCTTTGCCTTGAAATCTCAAGGTGTAGGACAGTCCTGCCCTGGCAACCCTACTCATCATAGGAACCATTTTGTATAAAATTTACTAATTCCTCTTTTGGGATTGTTTTGGCCCCAACTCCTTGAAAGTAATTTTACTATATAAAAATGTGGCAATTAGGGAACGGTTAGTGTCCTTCAGTGGAAGGTGCCCAAGACCACCATTCCCCCCAAATTGTAGGGAGGTCTTTCTCACCCAATCCATGGCCCAACTATGCTTCTATGGTAGTATATGCCATCCAAACCCATAAATGAGACACTGTACAAGTAGAAGGTCTCAGAATATTCCCTTCTGCAGTTCCCTCTGTCTTAACTCTCTTTTCCGGGTGGCAAAAAGAAGGATCAGGGCTGTGTGGTCCGGCAGCCTTGGCCCCGATCCGCCGCTTCCTGGGGTGGCTCTCCGCTGCCCCTTTGGGCCCATCTGCAGAGGCCCTAACTTCAGCATTTTACTTTGAAAATAGACCATTAGTTTTCCAAACTTATAAAGATAATCTTTTGATTTCTCTCCCACATAAACTGTAGGATGGGTTCCTTATTTTTCACAAAATTATCTATCCATTTCTCTCTCCTTAACATGGTTAATTTATCAATCTCAACTAGTCTGAACATTTTCAGTATCCATTCTACTAAAAGTATTTCCTTGTTTTTCCATTTTTGGGCGTACACTATACTTGCTGCTGTTATCATATACTGTATTATTTTTTTCTTGCCGGCTTTTAATTTGCTTCTCTATTATTCCCAGTAATAAAATTTCATTTACCATCATCCAGAGGGAGAGAAGGGCAGGACCATTCCATCAGGCCTAGCCTGAAAAAGAAGAAGGTCCTCCCTCCCTCCACCATCATCCAAAGAGAGAGAAGGGCAGGCCAACTGCTGGACTTATTCCCCTTCCCCACCACCATTCCCTTCTCCTTTTGTGTCTTGTCTTTTTAGATTGTAAGCCTGGGGGCAAGGAAATGTCTAATCAACCATTTGTAAGCCGCTCTGAAGGGTGAGGCATAAATACTCCAAATAAATAAATAAATAAATAAATAAATATTTCAGGTTTAAATTTAACTTTTATCTTAATAATCTTTTGTATGGTCTCATGTACTAATCTCCAATATTGTCTTGCTTTTGTACAAGACCACAACATGTGATAGAACATTGTCTTGTGATTCACACTTCCGGTACCTATTATTTTCCATAAGGAACACATTCTTTGCAGACAGATTTCTGAAATAAACTCTTAAACTACTTCTGAGATACTGCTTTTTCATTATTTTCTGGAATTGAAATGATGGTTCCACACAGCATTTGCTGTAGCACTGTATTCGCCAGCAATGACCCTCCTCTTGGCTAAGTTTAGTGGACCTTCCCCTGATCCAGTCCTGTGACCAGGCAAAAGCAAACAACTACCCCAGGCAGCAGACGTTTGTGTGTGACTGAGAGTGAGAGTGAATCACAGCCCTAAACTGTTTCTCCTGAGCTCCTAGGTCTTTTTCCTTTTCTGCAGGACTGAGTTCTGTGGGCCGCACAGTCAACAACCCTCAAACTAGTTTGTTGCTCTTGGGCATGAATGAGGACCCTCTTGCTTTACAAGTGTTGAAGTAATGTTCAACTGCTACTCCAGTTGGCTTCTGTTCATGAAAATATGGGGCACCATATTTCCTTTATTCAGGAGGCAAAATATCTTGGATAGCCCTGCTCACAATCCTGTTATGACACATAAATACACAGGCCAGAATCCTGCTGGTACACTATTCTGGCATAGCTATGTTGGGACAGATTGTGGTGGTAGGAAGAGAAAAAGTCATGGGAAGAAGTGCTGTGAAGGAAGAGAGGCAATGGAGAAGTAGGTTGCTCAGAGCCAGCTGATTCTGTCTGCCTTCCCTCACCACTGCTGTCTAACTGTGGAAAAATTGCAATCAGCAGGACTTCAGTTGCAATGTAAACATGCTGTAAAAAGTTCATCTCCCAAATTCCTGACTTCTTCAGAAGTCCACTTTACATTTAGAAGTTCCAGTTAAAACCAAATTTTTGCAGCAGAGAACACTACATCCTGATGAGTAAATACTGGCTGCATTAACTATGTAGTCAGCATGTTGACCCTGTTGTGAACAGAGACCAGCATGGACTCTACATCTGTGCAGTTGGGACCTAAAACTTTAATAGCTTTAATAGTTCTCTGAATCAATGACATTTCTTTTATCTCCTTATACAATAATAAACATTTCACTCATGAATATCAATTAAAGTCCTGCAATCTGGTACTTAGACTGTTTATTCACATAATGTGCCATTGGCATATGCTTGATATGTGGTAGAATGATTTTGTGCTAAGCTACAAGGTGTGCAAATCCACATCCCTCAATGCTTCATATGAAGATGATTTTGATGGAGCATACAAGCATACCCACCCACCCACAAGTCCTCTCACACACACTCCAAGAAAACCATGGAGTTTATCACATGGGGGAAATTAGGTGTTTAAACATTGATTAACCTGTGAAAATCACGCAATTGACATTAAAATGTGATTAAAATGACATTAATGCAAGTGCCATTATCCTGTGAAGAACCAGGGAATAACCTGGCAAGAAACAACAACAACAACAACAACAACAACAAAATTTATTTATATCCTGCCTCTCTGTGCAACACAACTGGGGTGGCTTACATGATAAAATACACAATCCCATATCCCAATAATCCACCCACCCCTAAAACACAATTAAACAGTATACAGATTAAAACATACCTTAAAATAATAACAAATCAACAATGGCTGTTGTAGAAATCAGGGAACAACAGGTTCAACTTATTTGGTGACTGGTTATCTATTCAGGAAAGGCCTGCCAGAAGAGATCTGTCTTAACAGCTTTTTGAAAAGCTGTTTAAGGTGGTATGTGACAGACCTCATCCGGCAGGCCATTCCATAATCTGGGAGCGGTTCCTCTGGGTGGCTGCAGACAATCTAGTTATTATAAGTTGCAACAAATTCATCCCAGAGGACCTGAGTGTGTGGGGTGGATTATACAGAAGGAGATGGTCCCAAAGATAGGTTGGACCCAAGCCATTTAGGGCTTTAAAGGTGATAACCAACACCTTGTACTGCACCCGGAAACTAATGGGCAGCCAGTGGAGCGATCTTAAGATCGGTGTAATATGGTGTCTCCTGGTTTTACCTGAGGCCAGCCTGGCTGCCATGTTCTGTACTAACTGAAGTTTCCAAACCAAGCACAAGGGCAGCCCCATGTAGAGTGCATTACAGAAATTGAGGTGAGAGGTTACCAGTGCATGCACCATAGTTTCAAGGTCCACGACTTCCAGGAAAGGACACAGCTGGCGTATTAGCCAAAGCTAATAGCAGGCACTCTTGACCGTTGCATTTACCTGATTTGTCATCTGGAGCAATGGATCGAGGAGCACCCCAGACTGCAAACACAGTACTTTGAGGAGAGTGTGACCCCATCTAGGATTGGAGGTTGAGGCCAGCCATGAAGAGCAAGGATCAAGAGGGCAAGTTGTTTTCCTCACTCTACCAAGGAGCTTGTCCACGTCATCAGTACTCACCGATTCAAACGGTATAATCTCATCAACAGTTGCTGGACACCTCATCAATTGATTCTGCTACAACCCCGGCATCCAGATCGGCTCTTATCTGAGAGATTTTATTTGCAAAGAAGTTGTTAAATGCATCACAGCAGGCCGTTGTCGAGTTAAGTAATGGGTTCTGCACAGGCGGGACGTGTGTCAGTTCCCTTACCACCCTAAATAGCTCTGCAAAAAGTCATTCATGGGAAAATTCCATGAATGAGTTACTGTTGTTTCTTGCCTGGCTCTTCACAGGATAATGGATTGATTACATTTCATCTCAATGTCGTATGAAAACCATTCACGTAACTGCATGCAAATGCAGGTTAATTATGGATTCTGCATGGGATAATAGCATTTTGCGCACTGACATCATATGAAAACCATTAGTGCAATTGCGGATTAAACATAGGTTAATCACCATTTATACTTCCAATTTTCTCCCATGTGAACTGTTTGTTTTTTGAGACAAGGTTTTCTTGGAGCAAAAATGTGGCAAGAAATTCTCTTCTGACAGCTCAATTGTAATGAATGGGAGCCATGATGGTTATTAATGGCTCCTATTCATTTTGATTGGGCAATGTATAGAATGACTACCAAGTGGATTGTCCCTCACTGCTTTCAAGGTAGCACATTTTAAAAGCTGTTTCCCATGAAGGTGCACCTTTTTTAAAAAATGTATTGAAAAGTTTTCAAGTATTCTAAAAACTACAGATGTATAAACATGCATGAAAAAGGAAAGAGAAAAGAGAGAGAGAGAGAGAGAGAGAGAGAGAGAGAGAGAAATACAAAATTGCAAGAGAGAAAAAAATGATCCCCAGCTTTCTTTTTCTATGAATCTATTCGGTTTAAAAATTTCTTCATATGCCTCTTCTACTAATCAAAGCCTACTAATTATCAAAACTTCCAGTTATCATATCATCCCCATCCTTTTTTTGAACAGACAATCAGGGCTTCCCAATCTCACAAAACTGTCTCTATTGATTTTTCTTTAACCAGAACAGATGATTTATCCATTTTGGCTAAGTCATTCAGTTTAAGTAGCCAGTCTTCACTTATTGGTATTGTTGCCTCTTTCCATCTTTGTACATACAACAATTATGCTGCAGTGGGTATATATCTTCCATAGTTCTTCTTCATCTGTCATCCATCTCTTCAAAAAGGCTTCACTATCAACAAGATCAACAATAAATGGAATAGCTTCACTTGTGTCTCTAATAATCAACAGTCACAGATGTCTTGACTGAGGCCACTTGAGGCTTCAGGTTATATGTGCTTCCAGATAAGGCTTTTACTTCACCATAGCCTGACCCCATCCATTTAAGTGCAAGGTGGGGGTTCTTCTATGTGTAGCCTCTCATGTTTTACCACTGTTTCTTTTCAAAGACATAGCTGTGTTAGTCTGGAAAATCAGTATGCAAAGGAATCTTGTAGTACCTTTGAGACTAACTGAGAAATTGTCTTTTTTTAAAAAACACAGAAAATACGTTAAGATGTGAAAAGACAGAATAGGTGTACAATGACCTCTAATTATGCTGGTTGGGGATTCCTGGACTTGTAGGTCCCAAAGTAACTTTTCCAAGGTCTGCTTCTAATTTCTAGCATTAGAACTGCTTTGCCTGGGAGCAAACGGCATAATAATGTAAGAACAGCCATATTGGATAAGACAAAAGGCTTGCCTGGGCCAGTATCCTGTTTCCATATTGACCAACCAAGATGGCTTTGGAAAGTCCACAAGCAGGACATGAGGGGGGAAAACCTCTCTCACTGCTCTTTCCTAGCAACTAGGATTCAGAGGAATATTTCAGGCAGACTTGGAGGTAATATATAGCCATCATGACTAGAAGACACTGATAGTCATTGGTTCTATCTGGTAAGCAGAATCCAGCAAAAAGGTCTACCAGAGTGAAAAATGAAGAGGGGTCCTGTATCCAGCAAAAAGGTCTACTGGTTGTGTAGAAGAGGGAATTTCAGCAGGTATTGCTTGTTACATGATTGTGTGACAAGCAACTCCTTGGAATTTCCCTTTTTTACATAACCATTATAGGTATGGGAAGCCTCACCAGTTTTCATTCTGGCAACCCTGACTTCAGTTGTTGAATTTCCATTTGGCCTAACTAGAAACTAAACCACCCTATTTCCTTTCCCCACATCCTGCTCTATTGGTAATATATGATATTGTTACTCTATATGGGTATTAGTACTTGCTGAGTATTGATTATATATGAAATAGCCATCAAATTTTACTTATTTTATAGCAAAGTAAGAAATAATGGATTGTGATGTAAGAGATAAGTGATTCTGAATACATGACTGCCAAGGAATACCAGGTCACCATAAGTCAGAAAAATCTTGAAGGCACACAACAGCAACAACAAAGGAATACCAGGTGCTGTAGGAGCTATTTCAAAGGAAGGCAATGGCAAACCATCTCTGAGTATTCCTTGAATAAGAAAACCCTATGAAAATTAATGGGGTCACTATAAGTCAATAGTCAACTTGAAGGCATATATACTCAGCAGACATCTTTGATTATGGCTCTAGTTGCAGGAATATGGAAACAAGTTAGCTGTTGTGAAGTCACACCCCACATCAGTTCTGCCACTCCACTCTCTTTGTAGACTACAGATTACATGCTAAGTATAACTGAAGAGGAGTCAAACACATATGGAATTACTCAGAAATGTATTACTTGTGTTATTCCTAATTGATGTATGACATGAGGGTACTGTTAGAAAAAGAATGAAAACAGAAAGGGAAGATTTCATTAGATTTTGAATATTTTTTCAACTTTAGTGACTGGTAGGTTTTCTGTTCTGTTGTTTTCCATCTCATAAAGCTACATTTTTTGGACTATCACTCCCAATTCTGGGCATTCGGAGAGCTGTAGTTCAAAATATAACTTTCTCATACTCTTGACTTGCAGAATGGAAAAGTTGATGGCTGCTTTTTAGTGAGGGTGCTTGACAAATTTGCTTTACAGCATTAGTGAGGTCTGAAGAGCTTCCTTGTCAGGCCCCATCACACCAGTGACTCTGAAATATTTGACTTGCCTGTGTAACTTGACTTTCCATTGTGCTTCCATAACTGTTGAGAGTGATTCAGGATGCTGAAGCAGTTCATTGCCATATAAATATTCACAGCCTTTGCAGGGTATGCAGTAAATACATCAGAAACTGTAACTGCTCTGCTTTGCCCTGCCGCTGTTGATCATGCCTTATGACCATGCAGACTGAGAAGACTGTGGCACTGTTGACTTGGGACGTTGTCTAAAAAGTTGCATTTTAAAGCAGTGAAGCAGAGTGCTTGCATGTGAGATCCAGGTAAGGAGCAAGGGGACTGGCTGAGGAGAAACAAGGGAAATGCACTTTCTTATAAGAATACCATCTAACTAAGAAATGTGTCATCTTACTTGCTTAGCTTATTTGAAGCCTTTCGCATTGCTTCTCTTGAGGCATTTGTGAGGAAGACATTGATCAGCCCAAGAAATGGTGCATGTACTAAAAGGACCTGCCATGTACTTGCCAAGCCCTGGGACTGAGTAGTTGCCTCATGATGCCTTGTTGCATGTTGACCCTTTGAGATGTTCCTCCCTCCAGGCACCCATAATGTTGCTTTCAAGTATGAAGGAGAACTTTAATGCAAGTTACTGAGGATGCTATGCTAAGCTACAACTAGGAACATAACAGGTAGCGAGCTTTGGGGAAAGTGAATTCATTCCCAAATGTTTCAGTTCATATCACAAATGAGGACAGGACAGATAAACAAGAAGGGAAGACACCAAAGGTCATTAGTTCACTTCATGCATTTGAGGAAGAAGACCAAGGGCTGCATCTGCACTGCAGAATTAATGCAATTTGACACCACTTTAACTGCCATGGCTCAATCTTATGGAATTCTGGGATCTTGTGAGATATTTAGCTTTTTCTGTCAGAGAGCTCTGGTGCCACAACAAACAACAAATCCCAGGATTCCATAGGATGGAGCCATGACAGTTAAAGTAACTGTCTTTCAGGGGTCAAAGTGCATTAATTCTGCAGTGTGGCAGCAGCCATAGAACACTAGCATGTCCTGGAGAAGGCAATGTAGAATATCTTCCCTGGCACTCTTAATTTTCAAGATTCAGGGAAATTACTTAACTACTTTCTAGAAGCTTTCATCAACATACCAACAACCTAAGCATGTACAGTACATTTTGTGAACAAACTTTCCAGTTTATTTATTTATTTATTTATTTTGCTGAAGACAAGTATATTAACAGAAGTAAGGCATTTTCTCAATTTAATAGGTAAAGCACTGGGCTACCTATATATCTTATTGTCCACTGGGTTTGCTAACTTCATCAGTTTTGTTTTATTTGCAAGATACTGCTGGCAAGGTTTATACTTACCAATTACATGGAGCCCAAGTAAATCTTTGAGAAAATAAAAACCACCAGCACCAAAGGTGAGTGGCTCACATGCTGAAGTTTGACAATCAACACATTAGAAGTTGATAAGCAGTAAGAGATTGTTTGGTGCTCCTTTGTCTCTATGGGGTTCTTTTGTTCTGCGACTGAAACTATCTGTTCAGCACCATGAGTCAAGCAACAATCTCTCTTTATTATGCCAACCTGAAACCTAAAACTATTTATGGCCACTTCCATGACACGAAAACTGCATTTATTACAAGAAGCTGTAGGGATTTATCTACATCACTCTAGCCTCCTGTGTGGGCTCTATTTTCTTTGAGTACAATCACATGTTGTTAACTCAATATGTACAGTGAAAACAGCATGAATGGGAAACCTTTAATCCTTGTTTCTCCAAATTATATTATGCATCTTCTTTTACTTGCTAGTGTGTGTGGTTTTTTTTGTAAAAGAAAACAAAAAAACACTTTCCTTACAGGAATGCTGCCCACACTCTCTCCCTCTAATCTTATTCAATGGCATTTACTTCTTAGCTGGGTAGAAGGGGCATCTATGTAGATCTTCTGAGGAGATTATATGGGTCACCTTCAATCACCTTTCTGGTGTCCCTGGAAGAATTCGTTTAATCATAACTGATAAAATAAATGCCACCCCACCCCAAAATTAAATTAAAACCTCTTTGCAACAAGGAAGATAGCATTAAGATGTATCCATCATGGCTTTCTGTCTCTGCACACACAGATAAACAAAGAGATTTATAAAGCTGGAATTATTGCAGTGTTAAAATAGAAAACCAGCAATATTGAATTAAACTTTATATATTTGTCAAAGGCTTTGCAGAATGTAGTTAGGGACCATGCTGGGTAGATTTTACAAAGGCTCAACATGCATTACAGATAAAACACAATATGTTGTACTAAGCCTTAAGTAACAGGGCAACAAAACCAGCCAGTTCTGCAGATACTCGATTGGTTCCTGTAGTGACTCTGTAGGAAATGGATTCCTAAGAATTCTCTAGTAAAATTAGGACTTGTTCACAGAGACAGATGTACCTCAGGGGGCAGAGGTTGTGTAGGAAAAGGTATTTTGTGCATCTTGATCCACAACCATACTCCTGTTGTGGTTTTTGTGTTCACATTGAGTCTCTACATTCACTCTAGGATGAAGGAAAAGGTCATTATGAGAAATGCTTCTGGTTGTGGTTATAAAATATTAGAACATTTTCAGATTGAAGCCTGTAGGATTCTTGAGATGCTCTGAATGTAGCCTAGGGTAGTTATAGCTACTTATACATCAAGAATTAAAAAAAAAAGACATTTATTTGTGTGACATTCCATGTGCTAATATATATGTACAAATGAAAAATTACGAAATAATGCTTAAACAGAATTATAATACCTCTCACCTGAGTGAGGGAGATTTGGATGACGTGACCTATGTGCTTGCTATGACTGCTGTGTAAGTCTTAACTTTAGGCTCTCTTGACTTCCAGTTTATGGTTCTTTACTGTTGAATCAGACCTAAGTGGGCAGCCCTTCTTCAAACAGATCACTATTTCCTGCAAAAGAGGACCTGTGGCCAATGTAGAGCAGCCCATATTCCCCTCCTTTTTATAGCACTACTGTGATCAACATATCACATCTTGTCACAGTGCTCTGGTGTGTATCTGTGGCAAATTGCTACACCGTTCAGAGGTTGTCATTCTAAAATCCTTAAATTGTAAGAGTAAATGTAGGAATTGCAGGGGTTTTTAAAACTGATATATAAGTCACTTTGGACCAGAAATAATCCAGTTTGAGGCCACTTTAAGTGTCCTGGCTCTGTGCTAGGGAATCATGGGAATTGTAGTTTTTTTCAGAGACAATGAGCCTTCTCTTTTTTTTCAGAGACAATGAGCCTTCTCTGGTGCTACAATAAATTACAGTTCCCATGATTCCTTAGCACTGAGACAGGGCAGTTAAAGTGGTCTCAAGCTGGATTGTTTCTGACAGTCTGTATAGGTTTTGTTAGCCTTTCCAGCTGATAGAGCTGGGTATCAGGGTTATCAATCTAATGAATTCAGAATTATTTTAAAGGATGGAGATAATATGATAATGTAGCATTTGGCATGTTCTTATGCATAAATTCTGCATAATCATAGTGCACACTTTTTTTTTTAAATGTGCATGTTGTGGGTTGCAGAGCATTTTCTCATCCCCCCCCAAACAAATTCCAGAATATTGTGTTGTGGTTAGATAGTGTTGTGGTTAGGGGTTAAGGTATAATGCACATCTATTTCCCAATTGGAATTCCAATGCCCTTGACATAAATTTCAGTTTCCCTTTATTGAAGCCAATGTATTGACAACTAGAGTGCCTATTTCTGTTTTACCGTATTACAGTAAAATGAAACTTTTTGGTCCCAATATATTGCATTTATCTCTGACAGAAAATAACGAATTCTAACGGCAAAACACCATTGTTTGATTTGTTGGGACATTTTTCAGTCCTTGTTGTTTCCTTAAACTAACAAAATCATAGAGATCAAAATCTTAGAAATTTCATTGTCATGGGCAAGACTGAATGATTTTATATTTTTTTCCTTACTGTAAGAAAGACATATAAAATGCTGAAGATTTGGAAGATTATTTGCCATTTGAGAATTAGCTAGAAAATAATACATCTTTTTTGGCATAGAAACCAGCTTTTTTGCTTTGAAAATGCTGTTTTCTGTGTAGGAAACTGCACAGAAGGGTTGTTTTCAGCACAGAAAATCCTCTTTTCTTTGCAAAAAGGCCATGTGTATGGTAATTTTAAATTGTAGAATATGTCCTGAACTGAGAAAATTCTTTCCTGTCTATGATTCTTCTCTTCAGAGTTTCATTGCACTTGAAGAACCTATTTTGGATCCTTTCCCCAATGTTTGTGAATATTCTTTCCACCCTTGCAAAATCATGTTGTACATGACAAGCAGCTGACGTTTGAGGATGTTGTTTACAAGCAGCTAACAAGGCCACAAAATGCAATGCCTCAGAATGCTTAATTGTATATCTAGTTCTTTTTTTGATTTGACAAGAAAAAATGACTCTGGAAAGCTAAAGCAACAGGCTGGCATGCCATTTTTGAATTACGATGGTGTAAGTCAGGTTTATGACATTGCAGCTCACTTTTTGGGTTTTGCAGAAGTCAAAATTCTGTTCTGTCCACACAGCACTCCTTCTAAAACATATCCTGTAAATAGTACATCCCTCCACACAATCATGTCCATGTTGTCAGATAGTAGGGAAAGAGCAGAGATTTTCTAGCTATTTTCCTGCCATAAGAAAGTCCTCTGTGGGACATTCTGAGGATCATTGAAGGGCTCTGCAGATGCATATCCCTATTATCTGACAAAACAGCAATGGCCATGTTGGAATGCTGCACTGCATACAAGATGAATTTTGAGAGGATAGCATCAGAGGCAGGGTGGGGAGGAGCCATGAGTTATGGTGTAAGGAGCTAAGATCGCATTCTCCTGAAAGCCAAAGCTTAAAAAGCCAAAGAATTTCTTCTAAATGGAAATAATAATAATAATAATAATAATAATAGTTTTTATTTATATCCCGCCCCTCTGCCAAGCAATCGGGGCGGCGTACAACAATCATAATAACAAATAGCATCAATACAGAGCCCATCCCTTCTTCCCAACCCCACCCATACCCACCCCTCAAAAACAAAACAAACAAAGCAAATTAAAACAATTTTTAAAAATATACAAAATACAATATAAAATGCAAATACAATTTAAATGCAATTTTTGAAGGGTCCCTCCTCGCTGCCCCAGGTGGAAAAGGCAGCCTTTTTAAAGGGTCCCTCCTCGCTGCCCAAGGTGGAAAAGGCAGCCTTTTTAAAGGGTCCCTCCTCGCTGCCCCAGGTGGAAAAGGCAGCCTTTTTAAAGGGTTCCTCTTCGCTGCCCCAGGTGGAAAAGGCAGCCTTTTTAAGGGGTTCCTCCTCGCTGCCCCAGGTGGAAAAGGCAGCCTTTTTAAAGGGTCCCTCCTCGTTGCCCCAGGTGGAAAAGGCAGCCTTTTTAAAGGGTCTCTCCTCGCTGCCCCAGGTGGAAAAGGCAGCCTTTTTAAAGGGTCTCTCCTCGCTGCCCAAGGTGGAAAAGGCAGCCTTTTTAAAGGGTCTCTCCTTGCTGCCCCAGGTGGAAAAGGCAGCCTTTTTAAAGGGTCCCTCCTCGCTGCCCAAGGTGGAAAAAGCAGCCTTTTTAAAGGGTCCCTCCTCGCTGCCCCAGGTGGAAAAGGCAGCCTTTTTAAAGGGTCTCTCCTCGCTGCCCAAGGTGGAAAAGGCAGCCTTTTTAAAGGGTCTCTCCTCGCTGCCCCAGGTGGAAAAGGCAGCCTTTTTAAGGGGTTCCTCCTCGCTGCCCAAGGTGGAAAAGGCAGCCTTTTTAAAGGGTCTCTCCTCGCTGCCCAAGGTGGAAAAGGCAGCCTTTTTAAGGGGTTCCTCCTCGCTGCCCCAGGTGGAAAAGGCAGCCTTTTTAAAGGGTCTCTCCTCGCTGCCCAAGGTGGAAAAGGCAGCCTTTTTAAAGGGTCTCTCCTCGCTGCCCCAGGTGGAAAAGGCAGCCTTTTTAAGGGGTTCCTCCTTTAAAAAAGACTGTGAGTAATTATAAATAAACAAATTGGGATGTGTGGAGAATAGAATGGAACTGCCTAATTAAAGATTTGTCAAGAAGAAAGATAAATAAGTGGCATTTTTGTTTTCTGCAGTTGCCAGCTGGTTGTCTGCTAAGCTGATTAGAAGTTAAGACTTACAAAACAAAATTAAAGTAAAAGAGTTAAAAATAAATGTATTGGATTGTGTGGGATTTGAAGAACTGAAACATTGAAATATTAATTAAAGCATGAAGAGAAAAATATAATAAACTTGCATGTTGGCAGTTTGAGACATAACATAGATTAGAAGTTGGCAGATGTCCAAAAGTCAAAAAAGAGCTAAAACAAACAGTATTAAGTTGGAAGAGACAATCTGTACATCCATAAGATAAGGCATATGCATACTTAAGAAGAGTAAATTCACAAGAGAATTTTGAAGTTCATAATAAAGCAATGAAAAAAGAGAAATCTGGATCTACTGGCACAATGCAAAAAGACGGAGCTAAGCCTAAAAATCTAGGCACCCAGCCAGATAATGGAGATACCAAAGGGGATGAAATGAAAACATGGTTCTTGTAGGTGTTACAGAAAATCATCAAAAGCAATGAAGCTTTTAAAGAAACAATATTAAAAATAATGGAGCACTATCAGAAAAGATAACTAATAAAATTATGGATGAAATTAATAAATCTATTCATATTATTAAAAAAGATATTGAAAGAGTGGGAAAAAGTAAACTCATTGCAAGAAGAACAAAAAGTTAAATGAAGATAACTTCAGAACATTAATCAAGACTGGACCAGTTAGAATGAAAAACCATTGACCTGCAGGACCACAATAAAAGAAATAATCTTTGTATCTGTGGTTTTCCTGAGATGGCAAATGAAACACTGAGGACCTTGAAGAAGGAAATTCTTAAGTGGCTACAAAGTATGGTTCCTCAAATGACTTGGGAAGAACTGGATGTGGAATGTCTGCATAGAGCAACAACTCTAAAATGAGGCCTGGTTTCCAGAGATGTAATCTTGAGAGTAACAAGCTTTTATAAGAAAGACCTCATAATGCAAGAAATCAGGAAACTTTCAAGATCACTGAATTATGGGGACACTATAATTGAAATCTATAATGATCTTTGCCCAAAGATTATCAATTGGAGAAGAGGAATCAAACCATGCATTGCAGGAAGGGAGGTGGGAGGGTGAAAAGGGAAGGGAGGGAAAAGATGGGTGTAGGGGCATCACACTGAAGAGCCAATTTAGAAGATTTAGAAAAGTAATATGATTAATAAAGTAAGGATAGCAACATTAAATGTGAAATGATTGGGATCTGTAATTAAAAGAAAGAGGAAGAATCATTATTGAAGAAAGAGAAAGCAGATTTTCTTTTTTACAAGAAAGTCATCAAGCAAAACAAGGGACAAATGAACTTAAACTGAATTGGGTTGCTACTTATGAAAAAGCATATGGTACTTCAAAAGCAAGAGGGGTAGCAACCATAATATCTAAAAGGTGTGGTTTAAATGGGTTAAAAATTAAGAAAGATGAAAAAGGAAGATTTGTACTTATACAAGGAACAATGGGGGGAGAAAAGTATTTGTTGGTCAATGTGTATGCTCCAAATGAAAAACAAAAAGAATTTTGTGAAAAAGTATTTAAGGAAATGAAGGTTATACAGGGAGAGTATACAATTATGGCAGGAGATTTTAATATGGTTATGGATAAGTGGAAAGATAAATCAGACCCAACAACAAGGGATAGATTCAATAATATTACACCTCTGAATAATATTACATGGAGATTGATTAAAGGGGATGAAAAGAAATATAGTTATTATTCATCAGTTCATAAAAATTACTCAAGAATAAATTTTATTTTTGTATCAAAAATATAGTTTAAAAGGTATTAAATATAGGAATAAAAGGGATAAAAGTTACAGACCATGTGTTAGTAAATATGGATTGTGTGGTTAAAAAGGATTATAGAGAAGGAAAAAGATGGAGATTGGACACCAGAATACTTAATTATAAAGCTATAGTGAGTGAGAAGAATGGCAAAATATATGGGACATCAATAATAGAGAGATTTCTTAAGCTGTGTTATGGGATACTATGAAAGCGGTTGCAAGAGGGATTTGTATTAGGGAAACATGTAATGTAAAGAGATGACAGGGAGAAAGGAAAGTAAAATTAGAAATGGAAATAAAAAAAATAGAAAATAAATACATAAAAGACAGGAGTAAAAAAATTATATAGATTACAAGCAAAAAGAAATGAATTAGAGAAAATAAAATTGATGAGTTCAAGAGAAAATTTATATATTTACAGAGGGAGGTGGTTTTTTAAATATAGCAATAGGAATTCTAAAATGTTGGCAAGATTAGCACAAAAAGAAAGAGAGGAATATGATTGGTGTAATAAAAGATACAACAGGGAAGATATGTATGATGATGAAAGGAAAGATAAAGATATTTGAAGAATATTACAAAGAATTATATTCAGCAGAGAATAAGTCAATGGAAAAAATTGAGGAATATATTGAGAAACATTGGAAAATAAAAATACAGGAGGAGGATGAAGAAATAATGGAACAATTGGTTTAAAAAAAAAGAAACAGAAGAAGTGATAGATAAATTAAAAGGAGGGATATCACCAGGAATGGATGGGTTGGAACCAGAATATTATAAAACATTTAAAAAGATTTTAATACCTAAATTGAAAGTGTTAGATAACAAAATTCTAAATGGAGAAAGAACCCCACCATCATGGGACCATTCAATGATAATATTGATTCTGAAACCAGACAAAGATTAAACAGATCCAGGATCAGAGAGATCTATATCCCTTATAAATCAAGATGCTAAAATGTTAACAGCAATAACGTCAAAAAGAATGAATAAGTTTATACACAAATATCTTTTAAAAAATCAATGTGGGTTTGTTCAAGGAAGACAAATGCCAAATTTAATAGGAAGAGTATTGAATAAAATAAACATAAGTGGGAAGAATAAATGAAAAGATGGAATAATGGTATTAGACATTTATAAAGCTTTTGATTGTGTGGAATGGCCAGCATTAAAAATAATGTTAATGAAATTAGGTATGGAAGCAAAATTTAGAGGACTGATAAACCAACTATATTCAAATAACACAGCAGTGGTAATAGTGAACAATGGACTAACAGAATAAATTCAAATTTCTAGAGGTATAAGACAAGGCTGCCCACTCTCTCCAGTTTTATTTGCAATGATTACTGAAATTTTGGCAAATGTTATTAGGAAGGATGAAAATTTGGAGGGAATTGGGATTAGAAAATTGAATAAGATAAGTTTGTTTGCTGATGATACCCTATTGAAAATTAAAGATCCACTAAAATGGAGAGAGTAAAAAGACATTTAAAGGAATTTGGGGAAGTGTAAGGCTTACAGGTAAACTGGAATAAATTCGAGTTAATGCTGTTTAATTATACTAAACCAGAAGAACAGGATTTCCTAAAGGATAAAAAGATAGATATTAAATTTAAAGATACAATTAGATATTTAGGAATAAATATTACAAAAAAATACAAAAATTGGAGGAACAAAATTATAATAAATTAAGAATAGAAATTGAATGGAAATTAGAAGATTATAAAAATATTAAATTATTGTGGTTTGGCAGAATTGCATTAGTAAAAATGAAAATTGTACCTAAGATAATTTTTTTGTTCAGGATGTTACCAATGAAAATATCAAAAGCAGAAATAAAAAATTTGAAAATATTAGTGAATAATTTTTGTAATGGGAATAAAAAAGTGAGGATTAATAAAATATATCGGTACAAATCCCAAAAAGAAAGAGGACTGGGTCTCCGAAATTTAAAATGGTACTATAACGCAAATCAGTTGAGATACATTATAGATGGAATTACAGAGAAGGGGCAATTAGATTGGTTAGAGATGGAAACAATAGAAATAGAGAAAAATGGAATATATATATATATATATATATATATCTTACCATGAAAGGAATGAAAGAAATAGAAAAACCCCTTTAAAAGACTATATTAGAGATTTGGGAAAAAAATAAAGAAAAAAATAATGCCTGCTATCTCATTACTAACCCTAGTAGTAATGATGGAAAATTTTCCAATAAATTTAAGGAAGAAAAGAGTTAAGGAAGCAAGAAGTATATAGGTTGAAAGATTGGATGAAGATAATGAAGGATAAAGGGAAAATAAAGGAGAAATTGCAAAGTTCAAAAATCACCTGGTTTGATTGTATTCAGTTGGAACAATGGACAAAAAATTGGAATAGGAAAATTAAAGAATTTAGAAAATATACTAAATTTGAACAAATAATTAGGCAAAGTGATAGTATGGAGGAAAATGAAATTTTGAAAGGTATTACAAGTGAAATATACAAATTATTATCAAAACATAAAGAGAAAGAAGAATATCTTAGGACAATATGGGAGGATTTAGCACAAATGATAAACATTCAACAATGGGGAAAAATTTAGAATCAATGTCATTTAAATTTTTTATCTATATGAATAAAGGAGAATTACTATAAATTAATTTGGAGGTGGTATTTAACACTAGTAAGGCTAAACCATATAAATAAGAATTATTCAAGGATATGTTGGAGGGATTGTCAAGAAATTGGTACTTATATTCATATGTGATGGGGGTGTAGATCTGTAAAGAGATTTTGGCAATTAGTATTTAAAGAGATAAAAGAGATAACAGAAATTGAGTTAGAAATATGCCCAAATATAGCATTATTGTCTATATATCAAGTGCACCCAGGCTATGAAGGACTTAATTACAAAGTTATTAACAGCAGCAAGATTAATTATAGCAAAGAAATGGAAAGTTCAAGGAGATCTGCAAATACAAGACTGGTATAAAGAGGTATGGCAGATGGCAATTAATGATAAGTTGAATAAGGTAAAAAAAAAAAAGGAATAATGAAGACAAATGATTTTGAAGTAATATGGAAGATATTTGTACAAAAGTTTCTAGTAAAAGAAGAAGGTGGTTTACCTCCACAGGAAGATTTACAGTTTTGGAGAGTAGAATAACATGAAGAAGATATTAGGCTCTGGCGATGGGGAGCACTTGATTATAGAGATAAGTTAATTAATAATAAATTAATAGTATTATGCTTTAATGGAATTATGAATAATGCATGTTGAAGAAAAGATAGAAATAAAAATGAAGATATCAATAATAATTTTACCTGTTTTAATTATTGGTTTAGTTAATATTAAATGGTTTAATATAAATAATATTCAGATAAGTTAAGAATAGATAAGTAATGTGATTTATAACATGTTTTATATGGAATACTATGTATAAGATACTTTTAAATATTATTTTAAGTATATTATATTACTATTAATAACAATATTTTTTTAAAAAGAGAGGATAGCATCAGGAGATATAATTACAGAGACATAGCTATATGATAGAGATGAATGTCTCCCAATGCTGGATCCCAACTGACTTTTTCTAGTGTGCAAAAGGATCTTGTAGCATCATTGGGGGGTTGCAGACTGCCAGAAATAGTGTGAATTCAGTCCACTTTTAGGGTTAGGGTTAGAGTTAGGGAACCATGGGAACTGTATTTTATTGTGGCATCAGAGTTGTCTGACAGAGAAGGCTCAATGTCTCAGAAAAATAACAGTTCCCATGATTCCCTAGCACTAACCCTAACCCTAAAAGTGGACTGAATTCACACTATTTCTGGCAGTCTGCAACCCCCCTTTGAGAATGAGTGAAAGAAGTTGTAGCATAAGCTTTCACAGACTTGGACTGCTGTTACATTGTAGAATTAATGGACTTTGACACTACTTTAACTGCTTTAATTGCCATAGCTCTACTATGGGATCTTGGGATTTGTAGTTTGTTGTGACATCAGAACTCTCTGACAAGGAAGGCTAAATATCTCACAAAATGACAAGTCTCAGAATTCCATAACATTGAGCCATAGCAAAGCTGTGTCAAACTACATTAACTCTGCAGTGAGGATACAGCCTTAGTCTACTTCCTCAGATTCATGGAGTGAATGGGTGCCCAGGAAGGACTTTTTTGATCAGACCATATGAATAGCCATAGATATGCAAAGCACAAAATAGTAAAAGTTTTGCATTTCTATGGTTTTTATACAGTCTGATTATAGAGGTCTTTCTGGGCACTAGTTCACTCCACGCATCTGAGGAAGTAGACCTAGTCTAGGAAATATAACAATCTCAAAGGTGTTACACGATCCCTTTCCATGTTGATTTTCCAGACTAACCTGGCTATATCTCTGAATTCTTTTCTTAGGGTTAAAGTGGTCTTTTTCTTACAGAATTGTTTTTTAAAAATACAAACCAATTACAATACTTTGGGGGATCTGGGGCTGTTTTTGTCTTTGAATAGATTTCACCTCCCGTGTATGTGAGTTCACTATTGTTCTTAGAGAGCACAGCAGCTGTGCAATGAATTAAATTGGGGGGGGGGAGGAGAGAAAGAAAGGTTAAGGCAAAGAAAGCACTTTACAGAAGCTGACATCATTGAGCAGCAAGTCTCTGATTACTTCATAACTGTGAGCAGTAGGAAGGGCAACAGATTGGGAGATGCACATTAAGAAAACAACCTTCATTGTCATGAGGTGTGAAAAGAAGACAAGCTTTTAAGATCTGGCAGTGTGAGCCTTGAAACTTGGAGAGAGCATGTCATAGCAGGGGTGGCTTCAGTATCATGTGTGGGGTGAGGGCAGGGATGGACCCTGTAAGCCAAACGTCCCCAGCCATGCTGCTTGGGGATGATGGGAGTCATACTCCAAGACATCTGAGGGACATCAAATTGAGTGTGCAGACAAGCCTTCATTAACTAACCATCTGTTCTTATATTTCTTACATCTCTATGGTGAAAGGCAACATGTCATTAATTTTTATTTATTTTTGTGCTGTTTTTTGGTTTCTTCAAGTGCTGAAAAAATATATGTTTACTTTTGTATGTTTTTCATTATATTGTTCTTTAAACCTGTAAGCTGCCTTGACTCCCAATTTTTTTTTTTTGGAGGGGGCAGCAGAATGACTACTACTACTACTACTACTACTCACTTCAGCCTGTTTTATACAACAGGGAGGACATGAACCCAGAATTCCAGAAATTCTGCTGTTAAAATTATGATATTTCTTGCCACAACAAAATCAGCATCTGTGTCTTGATGGCCAGCCTTTTGGGTGATTAGCGGAGCAGTCATATTGGGTGCCAAGAGGAAGGGGGTACTAGGTTGAGCTTGGCGGTTTTAAATCTGTAGACCAGGGGTAGGCAACCTTTTTGAGCCGGGGGCCGGGTTGCTGTCCCTCAGACAATGGGGGGGGGTCGAAGCACCATAAATAAATAAATAAATAAATAAATAAATAAATATAAAAATATTTAAAAAAATAAAAATTAAAAAATTAAAAAATATGCATGCACACTCTCTCAGCCCCAGAAAAGCCATGGCAAACCCTCTGTGGAGATTTTGCCAAGAAAACTCCAAGAACAAGTAATAACAACAATAATATCATCATGGTGGCAGCGGCGGCGGGGGGGTGGCGGCGGTGGCAGGACCGGCCTGGGACCGGTCCAAAGGCCTCGGGGGGGGGGCGCATCCGGCCCCCGGGCCTTAGGTTGCCTACCCCTGCTGTAGACCATAGTGAACTGCAGAAACTACCACTCAACAGCACTAAATATGTTTGACCCTTCCCCCTCCCCACTTCACGTGCCCAGGGTTGTATAGCTACTAACTACACAACTGAGCTTTGATTAACTAGCTTTAACATATACTCCTTAAAAAATTTCATGCTGTTTTTCCTTCCAGCAGGAGAGGACTTATTGGTGAGGCACCATAAATACACAAATACTCTAAACACAACTCACCACAGATGGGAAAATCCTGTCCTTGAATAACTGCGGGATAAGCCCAGGTTGCACACAGGCTACATACGCCTGGCCCCGGGAGAATGTGATTTGACCTGTTTTTGACAGTTAAACACACATATATCCCATCGGGAAAAAGACAGGATAAGGAGCATATGATAATTCCCCAACACCAAAAGTAAATTTCCAGGTTTATGAGGTTTTTTTAAAAAAAAGTATGAGAGATTAGAAAAAATGACTTTGTAAGAGAGGTTAGCAACATTGACTTTGCTAGTAAAATTTCCCAAATTGTTTATTTCTAGAACATGTTGGGATGATTTGTATATTTTTGATTACCCTGAAGAAAAATGAATATAGCAGACAACACAACCAACCTCTCTGGCTTTAATTCTGAAATTGTCCTTCTTCACAGTTAAGCTCTGTGGGCTGAAATGAAATTGAAACAAAAATTCTCAATATTCTTTACATTTGTTAGAAGAAAGTTATAGGAAGAAAATCAACTCATTTGAAATGTGGTGCTGGAGAATAGTTCTATGGATAACATGGACTACTAAAAAGACAAATAAATGGGTCTGAGAGCAAATCAAGCCTTCACTCTCCCTAGAGGACAACTATACTGAGGCTGGCATGCTTTGGACATATCATGGGAAGACATGACTCACTAGAAAAGACAATAATGTTTGGTAAAGTAGAAAACAATAGGAATAGAGGAAGACCACATTCCAGATGGATAGAACCAACCAAGGAAGCCATGGCACCGAGTCTGCAAAACCTGAGCAGGATGGTAGACTTGGAGGTCCTCATTCATAGGGTCACCAAAAGTCATGACAGTTAACAACAAATAGGTGGTGGAGACTTTTTAAGATAACAGATATGTACAATTTCCTTTTTTTCTTCTAAAAAGACATTTGAATGTCAGTTTAGTCTTGTAGTCTTTGTGGTGGATTGCCAAAGTGCCCAGAATTTAATAAGGATCATGGGAATCTTTATTTTATTTTATTTTATTTTATTTTTTACCAAAGGTGTGTTTCAAGAAGTAGCAATAAGAATTGCAAAAGAAGCAAATCAAGGTTGTGTTTCTATAAAATATTCTTAGGTACTGCTGGACTTTCCCCTATCCTTTATGGCCAGTAGGGGGACGTCTGACACAGGATTTTTTCCCTGGTGCCCCCAGGAGGGGATTCTTAATCTCCATTCACTTTGCTGTCTTCCACATGAAGAAGAGCCATCTGAACCAGGACAGATCTTGCTACCTTGATGAATCAGAGCTGCCACTCAAAGCAGAGTGCTAAATTATATTAGCACAAAGGCAACCACTCAGCTATTTTAAGCTGTGTCTTTTTAGCTGCTGATAAACGAAATGAAAAATAGCATTATATCTTAGTCACAGGTGTACCTATGCCTAAGCGCTTTCACATTGCTCCCCTCTTTTCCATTCTCTCAATCACTGGGGTTTATTTTATTATATGTTAAGTGTTTATTTTTCTTACAGCCTCACTGTCAAGTCTCATCAGCTGAAATGGATAGGGCTTGAGCCATTAATTTTAATGGGCTGAAGGTTCCCATTATTCCCTAATGCTATCTGGTTCTTTCTTTCCTAATAAACTCCTGAGACTTTCATGAGGTGGGAACAAATCTTCTCCTCTTTGCTCAATTTACATCTTTTCCTGTCTCAATCTCCCTTTACCACCCTGTTATTTCAGAATTATTGGAAATAATTTTCTTTTAACCTACCCTGTCCTGGAATCTCATTTGAAGATTACAAGGAAAAATATAAATTCTAAATATATAAAATAGCCCCCACAAAAGGAATCAAGGAAATAAAACATTCATAACCTATGGGTTGGATCCAAAAGTCTTCTTATGCTAGCCCAGTTTTCTGCAGCCTGAGACCCTTGAGATTCATTGAACTACAACTTCCAATATCTCAAGGATGTAACTGTGCTGGTGGGGATGATGGAAGTTGTGCTTCAACACACCTCAAGCTTGTTAGCTTGTAGGAAGCTTCTCTGGAAGAAAAGGGCTGTTTATCACTTAGCAGAACAGTGTTGCATATAGTGGTGCTGGTGATGGTTTTCAGTCCAGAGATGTTTCATTGACTGAACAAGACTTTACTGATTGCAGAATCTCATTCTTACAGCTTTATGAACGCCGCACTGGAGTTTTTAAACTATGGCCTGTATTTTCTTTATCCACAGCTTTGTATTTTGCAGTGCAGCCACTGATACATTACTCTGCTTCAGACTTCCAGACTACTCTAGCTCTTGCCTAAGAAGAGGAAGTGACCAAAGTACATGCCTTTCCTGCTGACGGTTTGTAAAGGCCTTTTTATTTGAACACATATTTGGCAACTAGCTGGCTATACAGACAGGTATTCAATGGAGTGTGTGTGCTGCACTTTTATTGCAGTTGTCATGTTTTAGAATGATTTTATATTGTTCTAAAGTATTCATGTCTAAATTTGGTAGTTTAATTGGTTTTTAAATATTTTTTTATTATATTGTAATTCATGTACAGTCAGCCCTCCATAGCAATGGATTTTTTGTCCATGGATTCAAGCATCCATGCTTGAAAGTATTTAAAACTATATAGACTTGTCCCTCCACATTTGTGGCTTTGACTTTTGCGGATTTGACTATTTACAAATTTTATTAATGTGTTCTCTCTAGGAATATCTAGGTCCTCCAGCACAACTCTATGATCAACTTTAACCAAAAGTCGCACTGAAGGACTTAGGGATTCGTAGAGAGAACTCCCCACTAGGCATTTGTAGCTCCTCTGGTGCAATTCTATGGTCAATGTCTGGCAGATGTTGACCACGGAGTTGAACTGGAGGACCTAGAGATTTCTAGAGAGGTGTTCTCTCAGGTAAAAAACATAGTGTTTTTGTTATTTGTGTTTTTTCCACATTCACGGGGGTCCTGTGCCCCTAACCCCAGTGAATGTGGAGGGATGAATATAAATTCAAAAAAAGCAACCTTGATTTTGCCATTTTATGTAAAGGACACAATTTTACTATGCCACTGTATTTAATGGGAATTGAGCATCCACGGATTTTGGTGTTCATGGAGGGGTCCCGAAACCAAACCCCAGTGGATACCAAGGGCCTACTGTACCTTGCTTTAATTTATGTAGTGAGCTGCCTTGGTCCATTTCAGGAGAAAAGTGTGATCTAACACCAATAAATAAATAGCAGACATGCATAAAGTAGAAACTTTGGTGGTGAGCCTAACAGTAGTTGCTATCAAGCAGGAGCTGCGTAGGTTGTTGTGTGGTTCTTCTTACACCTGAAGTAAATGGATTGCAGTTCATGAAAGCAAGTGTTAAATAAAACTTGGAGATTGTCTACATGATTAAAATACTCCTCATTCCAGTTAAGTAGAATGTGTTCTGGCCACACATGATTTGCAGGAGTTTGGGCTTTTTGTGGTGTGTGTGTGTGTGTGAAAAACTCCTTAAACTTCACAGAAAAAGGCTTCACGGTTTTCACCAGAGTATCTGTTGAAATCTGCAAAAATATGCAGTATAAAAATGTGCAGCACATGTGGCCATCTTTGCATGGATTTGGATAGCTGCACATTTTTGGCAGAGGGAGGGCGAATAGATGCAAATTTGCAAGGAAAATGAAGACAATTAACCCTCAATGCAAATGTGTAAAAAGATGCACCAATTCACATAGTACACTTACATGTAGACTAGCCCTTGGTAGTCTGAAAAGGACTGGTAGATTCTTTCTGGTTGTTTTTATTACAAAAGGCTAACCCAGAGGTCCTTTCTGGATTTTTTTTGCACAAGGGTTCATGGAATAGCACTAAATCCATTGTCTGATATGTCTATGCCTGGCCTCCACTCCACCAAATGCATCTGAGGAAGTAGACTGAAGTCTACAAAAGCTCATAGTGCCAATTTCTTTCTTTCAGTTAGGGGGGTTGCAGACTGCCAGAAATAGTGCAAATTGAGTCCACTTTTAGGGTTAGGGTTAGGGTTAGGGTTAGGGAATCATAGGAACTGTATTTTATTGTGGCACCAGAGCTCTATGACAGAGAAGGCTCAATGTCTCAGAAAAAAATACAAATTCCATGATTCCCTAGCACTAACCCTAACCCTTAAAGTGGACTCAATTTGCACTATTTCTGGCAGTCTGCAACCCCCCTTAGTCTCAAAGGTGCTACAAGATCTCTCTACATACTGATTCTACAGAGTAACATGGCTATATCTTTGGATTCTTCTACTAAATCCATTTGTTCATGGTTCTTTAGATTCAAGCCTTCAACCTCCAGTTTGACCTTTGTAAAAATCATGCTTTTTAAAAAAATGGTTCAAGGGGCATGTTTATATAGTGTTTTTGATGTGGGAATTATATTTGACAGCCAAGAACACTTAGGGGGGTTGCAGAGTGCCAGAAATAGTGCAAATTGAGTCCGCTTTTAGGGTTAGGGTTAGTGCTAGGAAATCATGGGAATTGGTTTTTTTCCCTGAGACATTGAGCCTTCTCTGTCAGAGAGCTCTGGTGCCACAATAAAATACAGTTCCCATGATTCCCTAATTCTAACCCTAACCCTAAAAGTGGACTCAATTTGCACTATTTCTGGCAGTCTGCAACCCCCCCCCCCCTTAGTGGCTTCAAATTGTGCTGGGGGACGACAACACAAAGCACTTTTTCTATTGGGGAGATTTGGTTGATAGCAAAATTAGTGATGAAGTGTGCTCGTAACACAGCAACATGTGAAAAAAAGCTACCTGTCACCTGTTAACCTTCTCTTCTCCAAGCTAAACATACCCAGCTCCCTAAGTTGCTCCTCATTGGGTATGGTTTCCAGATCTTTTCTTGAAGCACGTTTCAGCTTTGTCACACAACCTTTCAAAGGGAGATGCACAACTATGGAGCAACCGTTTAGCCATTTAGCTGGTCTCTCCGGATATCTCTCAGTGCAGACGGCACAGCCACAGGAGCCTGGCTCTCATTATTTGCACAATGCAACACAAGGCAACAGTCTTACAAGGTGCAAATAAGGTAATTATGGGGTTGCAAGCAGTGTGAAGCTGGCAAATTTTTTGGACCAGCTTATGATGAACAGGAAAACCTCTATATGTGTTCAGAGCAGTGGGGATTTTAAAATGTCTACATGATTTCTAATAATCTGTTGAAGACTCTGGGATGTCTGTTTGCTGGCCTGCTCTGACTTCATATATTTCTGTTCTTGGAATGGAATAATTTCATTTCTAGTTGAAAGAATAGTGTAAGCTTATTTCATATGCTTGAAGGAGGAAAGATATAATATTTCCAAGTAAGCCTTTAAAAAGAAAATAAGATCTATGAGTTATGGGTCCTCTGACAATGGTTAAAGAAAAATGGGTGTGATATAACCCAAATTGAAAAGTTTTATTATTTTTTATATGTCCTTTCCCCAATTTTTAAATAAAAAAAGTCTAAATCCTGGACCACTGTTGAATTTGCGTGCACTGAAGCAATGAGGGTAAATGTGGACAAGGATTTTCAAAGGATTGATTAGGCGCATGCAATGGGGCTGCACAAGTGACCCATGATACTCTCTAGTTAAGCATGTCCTGTGTAAGATTTGATGTGGAAACTCATGCTGCTTCCCTGTCAGACCTGCTGAAACTCAGAACTCTGTGTAGCCAGTAAACCAGCCAATTGGAAGAAATAGGAGTTTATTGAACAGACACACAGTCAGAAATTCACAAGTCAGCGCTTAAGCAAGAATTGCCCCCCCCCCCAGCAACCACTGCCTAATTAAACCCTCCTAAACTGATGAACTCCACCCTTCCTCACTTGGCGCCAAATCCAGCCTCCACCTCAAATTCCCCTAGTTCTTCTCCCCCTTTCCAGCTAACCCCCCTTCTCTCCTGTTCTCACACAGGCTATCTTTGCCCAGTCAAAACACTCACCCATCATCCCCCTTTCCTTCAGCCAAACAGTCCATGCAGTACCATCCACCTCCCTTCGACCTTGCAATCCAGAGAGCTGACTTTTCTCAAAGCAAGCTTGCTATTCCCATCCCTAGCAGCCATCCCCCCCCAAAGCCTAACTACCCAGCTATCTGCCTATCCCCATACTATCCCAACCATCATCCCCACCTAAACCTAGAACATTCCCAAGCAACCTTCTGGCAGAACCTATGCACGCAGGCATGGTTCTGACATTCCCTAAGCATCATGCTTATTTGTGCACTTCTGAATGCATAAAAGATGAAACATCAGTCTGATCAGAAGTATCATTTCACACTCACCAGGTTACACTGCAAGCCTGAAGTGAATGTGATGACTCACATGAAATGAATGTGAGTCATTGCTGAGCATCCTTTATTCATGCTTCTTTCTGTTCTAAGTGGTCATAGGAATTCACTCTATATTTATTTTCAAAGAATCCAGATATGTAGCTTAAAGGCTTACTATTGTCAAGGCAGCATTAGAATGGAACTGCCCATTCTATGAAATACTTTTTAATTGTGCAGATGAAGTAGAGGTGCTGGTCTGAACACTTTTGTGAAATCAGAAGAAATATTACAGTGTACCTTATTATGTATATGTCACTAACAGGAAGCCAACCTAGCTCTTCTTGCCACTCATTATCACACATGCACACTGGCCTAAATTCTGTTTGAGTCCTGACAAGAGCAGACCTGAGAGCCAGGGTTATCTATTGATTTGGATGTTGGACTAAAATGCTGATAAAACCCCATTGGCCATGGAAACATACTAGGTGAGCTTTGACAAGCTGCACTCTCTCAACCTCAGAAGAAGGCTATGGCAAACCCCATTCTAAACAAAACTTGCCAAGAAAACCAGGGCAAGATTTGTTCACCTTAAGGCTGCCATAAATTGGAAATGACTTGGAAGTACACAACAACAAGAGTAGTATAGTATAGTATAGTATAATCTATTGGATTTATCTATATGCTGACTCACCATTCAACAATTGATTGAATAGTATGTTGTTGTTGTTGTTGTTGTTGTTGTTGTTGTGTGCCTTCAAGTCATTTCTGACTTATGGCGACCCTAAGGGAAACTTAGATAGTTAGTGCAGTGTAGTAGTTGACCATTGGACTATGACTCTCAGGGTTCCAATCCCTGCTCAGCCATGAAAACTCACTATGGACGTTATCACATGTGGGCCAGAAAGCGAAAATAAAGTGGAAATGAGGCATTCCGAAAATAAACGGGAAATAAACAATAATTCCGCAAACGTCATTACCTTAATTGCGAATTTACAGTAATTGCATTAAACGTCCACACACAAGCGAAAAAAGCCCATAAATGTACTAGAAATGAGCCTCTTGCACATGTGCAGATAGAGGAATGCTCGCTGGAACCATGGCAACAGCAGGGAAATGCTCCCAAATGCGCATTTGGTTATCACATTATGGTAAATTCGAAATTACCTTAATTGCACATTTGCATTTCCTCCAAAGAACCGAATTTCAAAAGATCTCGTTTCTGTCCACTTTCTGTCCACTTTCTGTCCAGTTTCTGTGTGACATCGTGTGAAAACATGGGCCACTAATCCGGTTTCGGTCGGGATTTTGTGTGGATTTTGTGTGGATTTGGCCCCGTGTGATAACGTCCTATGACCTTGGACCTTATCACATGGGGTCTAGAGCAGAGCTAATCCAAAGGGTACCTGCAGCTAATACATATTATTTCCCCGTGTTTACACACGACGCTGCCCTAGAACATGGAGCTAATCTGTATTGTTTCCCCGCGTGTACACACGACGCTGCCCCGAAACTCCACAGAACCCGAAGCTAATCCGTAGCGAGTAGGGAGATTTTGACATTCGGTTTGTTGGGGAAGTACAAGCGGAGCCTTCGTATTCATTGCGCAATGGTGGGCGGGGCGGGGAAGCAGGGAGAGCTCTCCCAAGCAGAAAATCCCGGCGAGGGGAAGGGATTGGCGAAAGGCAAACCGGATTGAGAAAGAGGAGGAGAAGGAGAGGAGGAGGGAAGAGGGAGGCGATCTCTCTCTCTCCATCTCTCTCGCATTTTTCCCCACCAACACCCCTTCCCTCCTCCAGTCCTCCAGCCCTCCTCCTCCTCCTCGGTCCCCTTGGCTGCCTTTCCTCCCGACTCCTTCATCCCATCCTTGCCATCCACAGAAGCGCCTTCTGCGACGCTGGCTTTTTGGGTGGCGGGAAGGGAGAGAGAGAGAGAGAGAGAGAGAGAGAGAGAGAGAGAGAGAAGAAAATGTGTGTGTGTGTGTGTTTTCCTTCTTCCCACGTGAACCGCATCCCGCGGCGCCTGATCGCTAAATCCCCTTTGGAGCCTTCGTATTCATTGCGCTATGGCCGCCAGGGCGAAATTCAGTTTGTTTCGGTATAGAACTGAATTTATTCTTACTTCGGTTACTTTTCTGTTACTTTTCGCTTTGTGGCCAGCGTTTGATAAGGTCCCTTGGGTGAGTCACTCAGCCTCAGAAGATGGCAATGGCAAACCCCTTCTTGAAGAAATTTGCCAAGGAAACCTTGTGATAGGGTCACCATAAATTAGAAATGACTTGAAGGCAAACACCACCATGCCACCAAGGGAAACTTATCATGGAGTTTTCTTGTACTTGGGACTAACCAGCAGGATCCCAACCATTAAAAGCAAATTAGTTCTTGAAATGCTACTCCATGTATAACCAATATAGTATCAACTCTGCACAAGAAGGATATATTAGGAGACTTTGGGTAAATCCAAAGTTTGCAGAAGTGTGTGTATGTGCACATACACACATGGGACACACACAACAAAGAACATATTTAAAGTGCAAAGAATGGTGACAAGATTTTTTGGGGGGAAGAAGAGGAAATCATTATGGTGAGAAAAAAAACACGGAATATAGCAGTTGGAATTCTAAAAAGGTAAAATCACTTCATAACACTGTTACATTTAAATGCAATGGTGGTTGCACACAACATGGAAGCTGCTTACTAGGTTGCATCTCTGTAGCTGCTAAAAAATTAATAGAACTCCACTGAATATCATTAATTACTAATTACTACTAATGTTTATACATGAATGTAGAGACAGTGGGTTCATAGCATACACAAGAAAAGATGACTCCCTGCCCCAGGGAGCTTACACTCTAGAGTTTTATCAGAAGAGAAAGGAAAAGCAGGAGAAGCATGAAAAATATATTAGGTATAGGAACCAATGAACTTAAATGTCTCAGACTTTGCTGTTGTGGAGGGTGGGTAAGGAGGTCAGGAAGGCAGAACTGCAGAGGTGGATTCGTGGAAGGATGAATTCAAACAATCTGAACATAATGAAAGGAGTAGGGTTGACACATTCAATGGTATTGTTCAGATAGATGGAGGTTTGTTTTTATGATGTACCTTTCACTGAAATGGATGTAGGATTCATGGGCAAATAATGAGAAACAGGATGGAAGTCTCCCTTCTTGCCAAGTCTTTTTATGATTTAGCACTGAAGTCTGTTTTCCCCCTTCGCTTCCCACCCTTCTCCTTCCCTTCCTTTTTTCTTTCCCTTTTCTTTCCATTTATCTTCCCTTCCTCCTCTCCGTCTCTTCCCATTTCTCTTTGAGTCTTACTTCTTTAAAAGTTTTATAATCATGTGCTGTTCACATATTATTCATGGAGGCACTTTATAAGACTCTTTTAAGCAGGTTGTATGAAGGATGGAGTTCACTCTTGGGCAAAGGGTTTCGGAAGAAAGTGACTTTATTACTCAGCCAGACTCTCTGCAGAATACAGATAAACTTTTTGTGCTTCTGGCTCCACTCTCTGTTCTCTTCCTACCACTGCCAACACACACCTCAATATTTGCTAACATGTTCAAATAACTATACTCAAATCCTGTTGGAATTAAACATTCACTCCCCCTGGTGGTGCCATGTTGGTATTATCCTCATATCTATATCTATATCTATATCTATATCTATATCTATTTATATCATCTATCTCTATCTCTATCTCTATCTCTCTATCTCTATCTCTATCTATATCTATATAAATGTCTCCTATCAAGAGACCCCAGGGCAGCTTACAAATAGCATTAAAACAGGTTAGTCTTTCAGGAAAGGCATGGGTGTACTGGAGTATAGCTAGCTAACACCATTAACCAGTTCCTAATATTTTGAGTAGAGAACATACTGTTACAATGACCCTACAGATCCTGCATCATTAGTGTAGCATAATCCACCAGCAGAGTTGTGCTATGTGTGTCTTCTAGTTGTTTGCAACTTATGAGGCTGAGAGTGTGTGACTCACCCAAATCCTGGTCTCCAGAGTGATAGTCCAATGCTCAAACCATTAGGCCATGCTGGCTCCTACACTAGCACTACATAAGCCCTGCATTTTACACTGTCACAGTGCAATGTATGAAAAACTATGAATGCCATAGCTGTCACCTGCTGCCCTCCAGATGTTGTTGGACTGCAACATCCAGCAACATTAGTTAGCACAGGTCAAAGAAAGGAATTATGGGAGTTGCAGTCTAATGACATCTGGAGAGCTGCTTGATACCTATCTCACTCTAGAGAAATGCTGCCGTGTTCAGCATCCTTTTTCAAATGCAGGCTTAATGTTGTATTTCACTGGGCAGTTACATTGGCTTCAGTGGACTGCCAGTGCTTCTGAGTGCTACGAAAAAAGAAGGGAAGAGGCTCAAACACCAACAACAATTCTAAAAAGACTAATTTATAGGGAGCGTCCCAAATTAACTCTACATTAAATTAAATGAAGTTAAAGAATTCATTTTAGGTCCATTCACGCTAAACAGTGATAGCATTTTGATTCTACTTTAACTGATATGGCTTCATCCTATGGAATCCTGGGGTTGCAGTCTGGTCAAAGACACTATACTCTCTGTCTGAGAGTTATAAATACACCCCCCCTAAACTTCAAATCCTAAAATTGTATAGGTTGTGGCCATGGCAATTAAAATAGAACCATAGTGCTATTGCTGTGTAGTGTGAAAGACCCCTTAAACCTCTGGAGCACTAGATATCTTTAGGCAATTGGTGGCTTCCATGTCAGTGGGGCATTGAATCCATTCTGAATTTAATTCTGGAGATTAAAACTGCTGGGCAAGGTGCTGAAATTATTGTAGGGATAGCATATCATTCAGGACTCTCAATTATTCTTTTAAAGTTTGCATGTGATAAATGAAAGAAATATTTAGTTCTTGTGATCAGTAGACAGTGATAGCTTTATCCATCATTATCTTCCTCCATGCACATTAAGATAATTTGGAAGACAGATACCATGATGCCATTCTTTCTTGTAGGGAGATTCATGGCTCCCCACAAATCTTCTTAATATTCAATAGAAATTGTTGAAATTGTTTGATCATTGAGAAAGTCTTGGCCTTTTAGGTCGTTATTTGTTGATCTACTTGTGATTGGACTGGGTTTATTGGGTTGGTGAGGATTGCTTGGTTTTGGCTTGGGCTTTGCTTGTTTTGTTTTCATTGCTGGTTTCATTTTGTTGGCTTCATTTTATTAGTAAGCTGCTTTCAGACCATAGCATGCTTATCGTCCACAAAACAGAGCAGAAATGTTCAAGGCAATCTGCTTGAATTGCTTGTTTCCAAGTGAATCTGCCCATGTGTTAAGATCCTCCTCCTGGATGATCTTTCTCCAGGTTTTTCCACCGAATCTTTGGAGCTTAGAAAGCGGATGGCTGGAGAAAGGTAGGATTCTGCCTTAGCCTTTGGCAGACTGATGAGATTGTTTCAGCCAGCAGCACTTTCAGCCTTATGGCTGTTTTCTCCTGAATGAATTTCCTATGTTGGAAGCCAGAACTGTGTATGTCCACAGGCCCCCATGAACTAGTCTATCACCTCAGATGTAGTGGAGGCAGAACTTGGAAAAGTTACCTTCAAAACCATTGCATGGAATACACAATTCCATTGTCTGTGCAGGGTTTGGACTGTTACTTTTTAAAAGTAATTAATAATGGAACTCATTGAGAAATCACCCAAAGAATGTTGTTACCATGAGCATTGCAGAACTTTAAAGTAATTTATTATATTCCTTGTTAGTTATTTACTTTAAATGTAGTTAGTTGTTTACTTTAAAGTGCATTATTGACTTTAAAGTCATTTGATTTAAGATAATTTATTATATTATTTGTTAGCTATTTGTTATTACATTGCTTATGGATTTTTGTTACTTTTTACTTCCTTTAGAAAAAAAAATTAAAAATCTAATTTGATAAGAAAATTTTCTAACCTTTGAAAGAAAAATGCACAAAACACACCACATAACAAAAAAATCATAAGGAAATATAAGTTGTCACATGGAAAAAGTAAGAGTGCTATTGGAAAAGAAACAAAGTCCCTTTTCAATTACCATGGCAACAACCTATGCAAAGTCCCCAAAATGTATGTGTAATGTGAGGAGTGCCATCTTGTCCCTAACTTCAAGCAGCAAAATATCTTGGCTGGCCCTAGAAAAGAGATCCTTGATTATGCCCCCAGTTATGGCAGAATGCTCTTGCTTGTGCTGAGACTTAGCCAATTCATTTTAGTCATTGTAATAAAGATTTTAATTTCTGCTGAAGTGCATTTTTTTTAAATGCTGTTTTATTTTTTTAAAAAAAAATATTTTAACTACATTTTGATATGAACTTGATTAATTTGGGCTACAATCCTATGCACACTTACCAGGGAGTCAAATCTAGTGGCCACAGTGCTTACTCCTGACTAAACATGCCCAATTGCCCTGCACATGTAAAATAACATGAGAATGGAAATACTGTGAGTTGTGAGTAAAAAACAGGAGTGAGTGAAGAATCATCAATCCATTCATCCATCAAAGCAAATGAATGTTGATTACCAGCTAGATCATGAATGCACAAAACAAGCTGCTTATATACATATGTGGAAAATGATTCAAAATGATGAGTGTCTCTCCACATTCATCTTGCCTGCTCTATGTTGAATGTCTCATACCCAAGCCAGATACTTTTCACATTGTCAGGCTACCATTTTGGTACAGATTTTTCAGTAACAGAACTTGTTGGATATTCTTGAGACTATCCATCAGCTATATAGCCAAGCAACATTTAGCTGGTGTGGCTTTTCCCTGCCCTTTCCTCTCTTACCCTCCTCTGCCTCTCTCCCCTTCACTTGAATGCATATCAGTCAGAAATTGACAATTCTTGATCTGTGCAAAAGAACCCTTCAAACCAGTTGGTCAAAGTGAGTTCGCATTTCTTGTTTCCGTCATTTGTTCAAATGATCTGGAAACTTTGAAATAAAACCAACAGCTGAAGCCATGTCTGAGACACTGGCATGCTGTCATTTGCATTTGATTGCTATGATTTAACCAAAGGCTCCAGCTGTTCCCCTGCCAAATATCTGCAGCCTGCCAAGGGACAGAAAAAAGTAAAACTGCCCAGAGCAGACTGATATAGGAGGGCTGCCATGACAGTGGAACCAGCACATCCTGAGTATTTAGTAATAATAAAAAAATCTGTTGTTCTTTGGTCGCCAGGATTTAACAAGCCTAATCCCTGAGAGAGGTGATAAAAATTCATTAATCTAATTAAATACTTCTTATTGCCAAAGTGACTTTGTAGAGTAGCTTTGCTGAAGGATAAGTGCAGAGTAAAATGGAATCCCAGCAGAGAAGCAAATGTTAGACTTGAGCAAGCTAGTACATGCTTCATTAAACTCATAATTATCCTTTGGTTCTAAGTAGCTGATAATATTTAATGAGTGACTGAGATAATTTAAAGAAAATGTTTACTAATGAGAAACAAACAGTGATATGGAACATTGATATCTAGGGTGCAATAACCATGTATCTTACCTGATTATTGTGTGCAAGTGGTTGTAGCAGAGCATTTTGACTCATTCATCTTTTTGTGGGGTTAATCCTGTATTAGTAAATATATTAAATAAAATTTCACTGAAAGCTGTAGTCTAGCAGAAATAAGTGTAACATAATCTCAGGCCATAATTTTACTACAAACGTGTATTCGCTTTATGTTAATTTAAGAGGTATTGTTCTTCTTGTTGTTTCCGACGTATGGCAATCCTAAGGTGAACCTATAATTGGATTTTCTGGGAATGAGAATGTGTGACTTACTTAAGGTCACAAAGTAGGTTTCCATGGCCAAGCAGGGGATTTGAACCCTGGTCTTCAGAGTCCTAACCCAATGCTCAAACCACTACGCTGTCTCCTTTAATAAACACAGCTTCTCTTAAAGCAGACCTGAACAACTTGGCAGTAGATAGGGGCCAAAATTAAAATACGCTAAAGTTCTTTGGGCCACATATAGGTTTTAATTAAATATTAATTAATGTTAATAATATTAATTAGAATTAATTAACATTAATCCCTTCCTTCTCCTCCTCTGCCTGGCCTTCTCCTCAGGAGAAAGCTGAGCAGAAGAGCAGCCTTGCCTTTCCTCCTCCTCCACCTGGATTTCTCCTCAAGAGAAGGCCGAGTGATGGAGGAGCCTTGAGGGGTAAGCGTTTGCTCCTCTTCCTCTTCTGCCACCTGGCCTTCTCAGGAGAAAGCTGGGCAGCCTTCCAGGGCAAGCATTTGCCCATCCTCCTCTTTCTCCTCCCCCACCCAGCCTTCTTTTCTGGAGAAAGCAGAGCAGCGGAGGAGCCTTGCAGGGTGAGTGTTCACCTGTCCTCCTCCTTTGCCGCTGCCCATCCTTCTCCTCAGGGGGAGGCCTAGTGGCAGAGGAGCCTTGAAGTCATTTCACATCCTTGCGGACTGCCCAAAAACCTTCGGCTGGTTGCAAGTGGCCCCTGGGCCGTATGTTGTACAAGCCTGTCATAAAAAATCCTGTGAATTGTAATTTGGTCAGGATTCAGATAATTTTGTTGCAGATTTATTTCTCTGCTCCCAGAAGTACATTTCCCAAAGTTCCCTGGGTGAGAGAGAATGAAAGTAGTTTTAAGTTTGTGCTGCAAATAGGCCATCAATAGATTCCACTCCCAATTACACAGTGTAAGACAGCTGGGAAGTTAATAATAAGGTTTTTTAGTGTCTTGAGAGTTGACTGTTGTTTCGGGAGATGGTTGCATTGGATCAATTAAAGAGTTGTCTATATCCATTCCCTACCACCTTGACTGAGGGCCTCGGCAGACGGCTAATAGGGCCGTCTCCGAGACCCGGAAGAGGAGGGGCAGCTGCACGCGCGGCGTCCCTTCCTCTTCCTGAGGTCGCCCTGGAAGCTGCCGGCCCTCCGCACGGCCGGCACTTCCAGGGCAACCTCCCTCCGCAGCGACCGGATGCGCTGCGGAGGATAAGTCAGGGAAAGTGCGCCCGCCGCTTTTTTGGTGCACTTTCCCTGAAATCTAAAAGGAGCGCCAATTTGGAGCTCCTTTTAGATTCGCCGCAGGAGCGCCGCGGTGCGGAGGCTGAGCTCTGCCGGCGCTCCGACCCGCGGCGTCTCCGGGGCCTCCGTCTGCCGAGGCCCTGAGACTGCCAGAAATAGTGCACATTAAATTGAGGCACTGCCCTGGCTCAGTGCTAGGGAATCATGGGAACTGTAATTTATTGTGGCACCAGAGCTCTCTCACAGAGAAGGCTCTATGTCCCAGAAAAAAATACAGTTCCCATTATTCCCTAGCACTGAGCCAGGCCAGTGCCTCAATTTAATGTGCACTATTTCTGGCAGTCTGCTTAGGCCTTGAGTAATTGAAATTAGGCATTGTCAAATGATTATACAAGAAGTGGCATCATCTGTGCTTTGATGACTTCACCAAGCTTTAAACCAAGTATGGCAAATGTTAGGTTTTAATGGTTGTATCTGCACTGAACAGTTATAACAGCTCAATACCACTTTAACTATCATGGTTTGGTACTTACAATTCTTTCCTAGAAACCTCTAGTCTACTGCTTGATGTAGAACCCCAAGATTCCTTAGGATGAGTGATGTGAAACTGATATGTTAATAGTGCAGATTTGTCTTTGTAAGGGGGAAAAAAAGAAGAAATAATGGGTTTCTCTCTCTCTCATTGTATTCTTATCTATGGTGCATACCAGTAAGAACAGAATCTGATTTTTTTTTTTTTTTTGCAAAAGTGATTTAATTTTTAATCTAGTCAAAACTAGTTTTTATTCTGCATTCAAAGTCCAATAGGAGTTGACTAATATACTCTTACCACAGCTGTCAGTGTGGCCAAAGCTCATGAGTAAGTATTGAGATTATGAATGCATGTGTGTAACTAACGTTGACCAAATGTATGGAACATATTTTGCTGGATTTGTTCTGGTGCATCTCTTGTGGTCTCCTCCCCCCCCCCCCCCCCCGCACACTCAGGATTCAGTCTGCTTCTTCATTCTGCAGGACATTTCATTCTGTTTAAAATAGTGACAAGAAATTGGATGTGTACAATTCCTTTGGCAGAGGGGGAAGGTTTTGGTTTCACACTGAAGGTGCTGGCAACTAATGCATACAATGTGATGGGATATCCCCTGCAAAGCTAGACTTAGAAAATTTTAAGGTTAAGTGGGATGCTACTTGTAACATTTGTGTTCTAATCATTTCATATTTGAAAAAAAGATTGATAAGCCCACTATAAATTCTTGATCAGTCTTTTCAATTTCAGTTCATCCTCCAATTGTGCCCATCAGCCTCAGCCCTCAGGGCCTATGATCAAGGTTAATGGGAGCTAATGTTCAACAGATCTGGAGGGGTCCGCATCAGATAAACCTAACCTATCTAAAGGTAAAAAAGGTAAAGGTAGTCCCTTGACATGAATGTCTAGTCATAACTGACTGTAGGGAGCAGTGCTCATCTCCATTACTAAGCTGAAAAGCCAGTGTTGTCTGAGGACTACACTGGTGGTCATGTGGCCACCATGACTGCACTGAACGCTGAACTCTGAATGCTGAACCAAAGTGGTACCTATCTGACTACTTGCATTTGCATGCTTTCGAACTGCTAGGTTGGCAGAAGCTGGGACTGGTGACAGGAGTTCACGCCAGTGGTGTACTCACCCAGGGTGTCACCCGGTGTAGGGAGGCAGGGCTTCTGGGGGCAGGACTTCCTACACATGATGTTTAATGTGTGCCCCACATGGGTGTGCATACACGCACCCCCAATAACTCATACACAGGGGAGCGTGCAGGCCCGCAGAAGAGGCCCAGGACCCTAGGGAGGCCGAAGAAAGAGACCCATGGCTCCACAGAGGCTCATTGAAGAGGCCCAGGACCCTGCAGAGGCCTACAGAAGAAGCCCAGAGCCCTGGGGAGGCCAAGAAAGAGGCCCAGGGCCCCAGAGAGGCCCAGGGAAGAGCCCCACAGCCCTGGGGAGGCCAAGGGAAGAGGCCCAGGGCCCCGAGGAAGCTGAGAGAAGAGGGCTAGGCCCCACGGAGGCCAAGGGAAGAGGCCCAGGTCCTGCAGAGGCCCCATGGGGGGGGCGGGGGACTGACCCGGTGTCACCCCCTCTTCACCCAGTGTGGTCTGAACCCCCCACACCTCATCAGTGATGCTACTGGCTCACACTATCATGTAGCACTCGGGCCTCGAACTGCCAACCTTCCAATCTTCCGATCATCAGAACTGGCATCTTAACCTCTAAGCCACCACATCTCCTAACCTATCTAGTAGACCTTTAAAAGAAAGGATTAGTTGGAAGGACTGGACAAAGTAATGAGAGGTAAGTTTCTCAATTGTACATGGAATATGAGATACATGAACCATCTAACCCAGGGGTAGACAACCTTTCCCCTTTAAGGGCCGAGGGACTTTAGCTCCCAGAATCCCAGGAGCTATTGGCCAACATGGGACTATTGGCCAACATGGCTGAGGCTTCTGGGAGCTGAAGTCCCTTGGCCCTTAAAGGGGAAAGGTTGCCTACCCCTGATCTAACCAGTAACTGTTTGGAACATTAAGACTGGTTCCTTAGCAAAAACATTTGTACTCTTCTTGTTGTGTGCCTTCAAGTTGTTTCTGACTTATGATGACCTATCATGGGGTTTTCTTGGCATGTTTTTTCAGAGGGGGTTGCCATTATCATCCTCTAAGGCTGAATATGTGTGACTTGCCCCAGGGTCACCCAATGGGTTTCCATGTCTAATCCCAGATTTAAACCCTTACTTCCAGTATTATGGTCCAGTGCTTAAACCACTATGCCATATTAGTTCTCCACACTTTGTCCTCTTACTGAATAGCAAAGTCAGCATTATCCATGGCATCATCTTTTTCATTTTTATATATGCTTGTGAAAGCTGGAAGTGAAGAAAGCTGACAGGAAGAGAATCAGCTCATCTGAAATGTAGAGCTCAAGGAGAATTCTGTGGACATCATATAGACCAGACCTGCACAACTTGGCAGGAGGTGGGGCCAAAATTAAAATAGGCTAAACCTCTTCAGGCCACAAATAGGTCTTAATTAAATATTAATTAATACATAATTAATAATTATTAATATTAATTCTGTCCTCTTCCTCCTTTGCCCAGCCCTCTCCTCAGGAGAAAGCTGAGCAGCAGAGGAGTCTTGAGGGACAAGCATTTGCCCCTCTCCCTCCTATGCCACCCAACCTTCTCAAGAGAAAGCAAGGCAAAGGAGAAGTCTTTTAGGGCGAGCGTTTGCCCGTCCTCCTTCTCCCATCCTTCTCCTTAGGAGAAAGCTGAACAGCCAGGGAGCCTTGCAGTGCAGGTGTTCGCCCATTCTCCTCCACCACCATCATATAGCCTTTTCCTTGGGAGAAAGCCAAGCAGCAGAGGAACCTTGCAGGGTGAGCATTCACCCTTCCTCCTCTGCATGGCCCTCTCCTTGGGAGGAGGCCAAGCAGTGGAGGAGCCTTTAAGTTGTTGACATCCTTGTGGGCTGCAGCCCCTGGGCAGTATGTTGTGCAGGCCTGATATAGACTGCCTAAAAGGCAAATGGGTGATAGAGCAGATTAAGCTTGAATACTTCCCAGAAGCCAAAACAGCAAAACTGAGGCTTTTGTGCTTTGGACATATGATGAGATGGACATGAGTCAGATGGTAATGCTTGGTAAAACTGAAGGCAGTAGGAAAAGAGGGAGACTGCAGTTGACATCATTAGACAGCTTTAAAAAAGCTGTCAAGACGGATCTCTTCCGGCAGGCCTTTCCAGATTAACCATCCCAGCTCCCTGATCCCCTCATTCCTCCCGTGGCCCCATCTTTAGTGATGGTTGAGGATCTCCAGAGGGACACCAGGGTTTTTAGTTTGTTTTAATTATGGTTTTATGTTTTGATACTGTGTTTTTAATTTGTCATATTGTTTAATACTTTCTTAAGGGGGGGGAGGGATTATAATGTTTTAATGTTATATTTTACTCTTGTTATATTTTACTGTTGTTAACCACCCGGATTGGTTCGCCACAGGGCGGTATACAAATAAATATTATTATTATTATTATTATTATTATTAGGCGCTTTGCGCCATCTTGGAGGCAGGGAAGGGGAGGGGCAGCCACATGCTGGGCGCCCGCAATTATGCACGGTGCACGCATTATCATGGCACGCACAATTACTCATGGCGCATGCTGTCAAGACGTCCTCCTGGTGCAGCGTCTTAACACTCTGTGCCAGAAGGGATGCAGAAGATCCACGCGGTGGCTCTTTGGGCATCCCATTTGCTGCCTGTGAAAGGAGCGGCGTTTTGGCTCTCCTTTCCCAGGCGGCAAAAGGGAGGAGCGAGGCCAATGTGTCTGGCAGTCGATCCTCCGCTTCCCGGGGTGGGCCAAGGCTGCCCGTCTGCATCCCCCCTGCATTACAGGTAGATTGAGTCAATCAAGGCAGCCACAGCCCTGAATTCGCAAGACTTTAGCAGGGTTGTTAATAATAGGATGTTTTAGAGGGCTCTCATTTATAAGATTGCCATAAGTTGAAGCTTAACAACAAATCAGAGGTTTCTCAATGAATATTGCCTATCCATGATGATAGCTGCTGTAGCTCAATGATAAAGCACTTGCTTTATATGGAAAAGGTCTAAAGTGCAAACTCTGGCATTTCCATCAAGTACTGGAAAAACTCCTGCTTGAAACCTTGAGGATCCATGGCTGCTAGTCATAGTCAACAACACAGGGCTAGAGGGAAATATTATCTGGCTCAGTATCAAGTTGCATCTTATGTCCCAGCACTGCAGGAAATACCTAATAATGAAATGGAACATCCATTTACAGATATACCTGATTATGTGGACAAGAGGAGATCATAACCTACATGTTGTGTGGACTTTCAGAGGCATCTGAGGGCGTTGCAGACTGGCCCAAAGGGCTGGCCTGGTGGTGGAGTTGGGGTGGGGCAGCTGCACGCTGGCCATCCCAACCCCATCCCAATGCCGTCCTGATGCCGTGAGGCCGTATGCACGGTGCGCGGCGTCAGGATCCCCTCCCAGTGCAGTGTTTAAACATGCTGCACCAAAAGGGCACTAAAGAGCCACGGTGCCAGCTTTTAGGGCAGCCTTTTGCCGCCCCCATTTTGCCACTCTTTTCAGGGTGGCAAAAGGGAGGATTGGGGCCATGGTGTGGGGTTGCCGCACCCCAATCTGCCGCTTTCTGGGGCGGCTCTGTGCTGCCCAAATGGCTGGACTGTATTGGCCCTGTGCTAGCCATACTTGGAATTACAATACTAGAGTACGGTAGACCTTGGTCCAGCTGAACCAGGGAATTCTTAAGCTCTTCCTCTACTCTTTCTTTTAGATCTCCTCTTGCTCTGTATTTAAGTTTTATATTAAAGCAAGGATCAGACACAATGATTTCTTAGCAATATTTGTAAATCTTGCAAGCTGTTGATTGCCTAAAATCAGGAGAAATGGCATTTTAACAGCTGTCTTTTTAGTATTTGGGGGGAAATGCTGTGGATGTGTTACCTATTATGTCATATGAAAGGCACCTATCTAAGCAGACATCAGTATTTTGAAAAGCAGCTGTCTGAAAACACAAAACATGTATAATTTAGTAATTTATATTCTACATTTTTTTCAGTGAGATATCTTCAAGGGGGGCAGTCAAGGGAGGGACAGTGAAAAAAAAAAGATATGTTCCTACTTTGCAGCATTTACCATTTTGTGCAGATTGGGAGATCCATTTACTGTCATACTGAAGGGCAGGGCTAAATGTAGCCTTGTGAACTTCAGAAAGACACATGCTTTGATCTTACATGTTTAGTTACTTCTTTGTTTTCATTTCTTAATGTCAGGGTCCTACTTTTAGCTCTCAACAGAACTTTAATGACCATCTTAGACTGCATGATAGCTAGTTCTACTCTCATCTACAGCCAGGGACAAGATGTCCTGTACGTTTTGAAATGAAGGAACTCATCATAACAGTCCCCATAGATGGAGCAGTTGGTTGCTTCAGCTTAAGTGGGGTTGTGCATCCATTCCACTTTAAAAGAGCTCCTCAAGGAGTTGAACCCTTTTCAATACTTTGGATGGTTCATTTACAGTTTGAACACAGAGCATATTCAGGGCCCCATTTGTCATGGAAATCATATCTTGCCACTGCTGATAGTTAGGCCCCCAAAGAAAGACAAGATGATGATGATGATGATGCAGGTTATCATTCTGGTCCATATCAACACACAAGTTCTAGCTGTTTTAATCTCAGCTAGGAACTGATTTTTGGTAAAGCTAATGGGTCTTAGGGGCTATGCAGATGGGAAAAAAAGGTGTGCTTTGAGTCTGACTGGTAGATGTGGCCTTTAGACGACGCATGCCTAAAAGTCTCCAGCCGTCGTACGCCAAGAAAAGCCACTCCAAAAAGGAGCCACTTTCCCCCTCCGCTCCTTTGGTGAAGATGAGCACCTTCGCGTGTGTATGTATGCAGCAACACTAATGCACCAGTCACCTTTGTACACAGAGACAGACAGGTCCTGTGCAGGTGTGCAGGGATGTTTTCCTGCACAGATGCGCAGGTGTAGAGACATGGTCCTGCACACGTGCGCATGCGTTTGAGAACAACAACAAAAAATTTAAAGCAGCTGCTGCTGGCCCATGTGGTCTCCCTTTGCGGCATCCTTGGCTGGCAGTGCGGTTGCTGGGGCTTCAATACAGCCACTATGGAAGTAGGTCTTTTCCTTACTCACTTCTTTTTTGGCACGATTGTCATTCCCACTAGTTTGTGCCCCGTCAAAACGCCTGTCAATCATTTATGCATCATCAGTGTCGCAACTGGCAACACATTCAAGAAAACATGGGAGGGAGTCATGAATGCCATGGCCAGAATCCCATCCCTCACTAGTATCCCATCTCTCACTAGTTTTGGGGGACTTGCAGGACTTGGAGGACATGGGGAGTTGTGGTGGTGATCTCCGGACTTCGTGGACATGGGGAGTTGAGGTGGTGCCCTCCCAGCCTTACTGGACTTGGAGGACATGCTTTGTAGTCCAGCTCAGAATGGAGGGCATTTTGAAATTCCTCCTGGACAGAAGGTTGGAACGTAGGACAGTCCTGGGAAAGGAGAGGGGAAAAAATGAAAGATTTCCCCAAAACCTGGTGAGGGATGTGCTGACCCTCGACCACAGTAATCCCTCCCCTTCAGTTTGATGTGATTCAGGTCCATCATTCCAACTTGCTGAACACACTTGCCAATCGCTTCTTTTTAAAAGAACTGCCAAAAGACTAGTGTCAGGAAATAGTAGTTCTTTTGTGTTTGCCTCACTTCGTTGTGATTGAAACTGAGTGCAGTCAGTTTGGAACCAGTTTGAAGTGGGAACGACAGACATATAACCTGATCAGCATTTCGTTTTAAATCATAGTGAGAATGAGACCTTAGAGTGCATGGAGGTGCAGGTAATTCTTGCTAATCAAAAAGTACTGGTGCTGTCACTCTACTGGATGCTACACTGGCAGCAACCTGGTGTTTCTGGAGGAAATAGTGCATTATTTTCTATGTTTGTCCATCCCTAATGTCACAGGTCATACTGCATATGGTCTACAGGCATTACTAAACCATCGTGTAATTAGGCTGTCCAGTTACACTTTAGGGAAATTTCATTGTTGTAAGCTGCCATCAGGTTGACTTCAACTTATGCTAAAGCTATGAGTCAAATACAGCCCTACTCAGGTCTTTCAAACTCAGTGTTGTCACCTTCTTGATTGAGTCTATTAACCTTTAGTGTAGTTTTCTCTTTTCTTATTGCTTTCTACCATACCAAGCATCATTGTCTTTTCTAATGTGTTCTCACAATATGTCCAAAGTATGACAGTGCCAGTTTAGTTATCTTGGCTTGTAGAAAGAGTTCAGTGTTGATTTGCTCTAGGACCTATCAATTTCTGTTCTTCTGTGAACCTTGTTGGAATACCTGAACTCAAGCTAAGCTATTTTCACAGGGCTTTTATGAAGATAAAATGAGTCTGGAGAGGATCATGAAGATTCCTCTGAGCTTCCAGAAGGATAAATAATGAATGTAACAGATAAATAAATAATATGCAAAAAATAAGGTGTAGGTTTACAAGGCATGTGTTTGCCATATAGACGTAGAAACCCCATGATGAAATTTAAAGCAGTCTTTTGGTGGCAGCTGTTCATATGTAGCTGCCATTAGTTCAATAATAAACTAGCAGTGCACAGAAATACAGATCAGGCCATCTGTGCCTGTTGTTGAATTCTGCTGAGAAATTTCTAAAGTAGGATGATAACATTATAGGAGTAAAGCATTTCAAAATGACACAAACATATATGTGGCAGGCAGTTTCATTTCTAAAAGGCAGAGGTGAATGGTTTCCAATGGGGATGGGGCTATAGTGGCTTGACCTCAAACTCTACACCCTGGGCCTACAGCTTGCCACTGCATTTGCTGTCATGCCACTGAATTGTAAGGCAAGGATCTTTAATCTTCAAAACAAGATACACAGGCCTTTGACTGCATAGATTATGAAAAGCTATGGAATGCCCTTAAAGACATGGGAGTACCAACACATCTGATAGACCTGATGAGGAATCTGTACTCAGGACAAGTGGCTACTGTCAGAACAGAACACGGAGAAACAGAATGGTTCCCAGTTGGCAAAGGGGTTAGACAAGGCTGTGTCCTTTCACCCTATCTATTCGACTTATATGCAGAACATATTATAAGAAAAACAAGCATGAACACAGAAGGAGGAGGAGTGAAAATAGGAGGAAGAAATATCAAAATCTAAAATATGCAGATGATACCATAGTACTAGCAGAAAACCCCACATACCTGGAACACCTACTAAGGAAGATCGAAGAAGAAAGTGCTAAGGCAGGCTTAATGTTGAACATAAAGAAAACAAAAATAATGACCATCAAGGACCTTCACAAGTTCAACCTAGACAATGAAGAAATAGAAATAGTAAAAGAATTCCCATACCTGGAATCAAACATTGATAGAAATGGGGAGTGTAGTCAGAAAATCAGAAGAAGACTAAGAATGGGGAAGGTGGCAATCAAAGAAGTAGAAAAGATTCTAAATGCAAAGATATACAACTCAGAACAAAAGTTAGAATCATACAAGCCATTGTATTCACTATTACCATGTATGGATGTGAAAGCTGAACAGTTAAGAAAGATGATAGGAAGAAAAATCAATGCATATGAGATGTGGTGCTGGAGAAGTGTGCTGAGGATCCCATGGACAGCCAAAAGGACCAACAAATGGGTCCTAGAGCAGATCAAGCTGGAAACCTCCCTGGCAGCCAAGATGACCAAACTGAGGCTGTCGTACTTCTGACACATGAGAAGGGAGGACTCTTTGGAAAAAACAATAATGCTGGGAAAGGTGGAGAGACGTAGGAAGAGAGGAAGGCCACATGCCAGATGGATGGAATCTATTAAGGAGGTCACAGATATTAAGGGGTTGCAGGAATTAAGCAGAGCAGTGGAGGACAGAGGGTCTTGGAGATGTCTCATCCATAGGGTTGCCATGAGTTAAGATCAACTCGAGGGCAGTTAACAACCTTGTTTTCAAGGAGATTCACACTTCCAGAAGGCAAGACCATATTATGGCAAGATTCAGAATGCTGCCACACTGCCGAATTAATGCAATTTGACAACACTTTATCTACTACAAATCCCAGGCTTCCATAGCATTGAAATGTGGCAGTTAGTGTGAAACTGCATGAATTCTGCAGTCTGAGTCCTGTCTGCACTGCTGGGAGCAGTCCAGAGTATCTTGCCTCTGGAGCTGTTCTGATCTTCATCCATTGCAAAGCCTTTTGTTCTGAAGCTGGGCGACTGACCACACATACACCCTGCTGAGCCATCCAGCGTGTCTGCCACCATGGGTTGCTTCACTCAGAATGAGGGGCCCAGCGATGGTCACATGTCCAAGTACTTCATTCAGATCTCAGAGTGAGTGACTAGCAGCAGCAGTGGACATGCTGTATGGCTCAGCAGGACACATTTCAAACAATGGCTCAACTTCAGAATGGAATGTTCAGGATCTTCCTGAAGATCCAGAGCAACTGGTAAATCATTAAAATCCAGGGAAAGAGGGCTAAAACTTAGCTCTGGTATTGAGTAGGCCAGATGTTATCTGGTCTGCTCCACACCAGAACCAGGCTGTGGGATGTGTGTCACCTAGAGAGCTTATCACAAAGTTAAGTAATATGGCTTACCTGATCCGGCTTAAAATTGACATCATGCGGCATCTAAATATCACTACAAGGATTTTGCCACCAAATTTGCCACCCGAATGCAGCCTGGGCCCATCTCCACTCCCAGGGGTGCTCAGCGCAGCTCTTTTCAAAGCCAGGAGTTTTCTGGCTTGAGAAAATGGCCGCTGGAGTAACCCTGGGAGCAGGGATGTACCCAGGATGTACCCAGGTGGCAGATTTGGGGACTAAATCCTTGTGACAATATCAGGATACCACCTGATTTAAATTTTAAGCTGGATCAGGTCAGCCGTATTATTTAACTTTGCAATAAGCTCCCTAGTCTCCACCCTAAGTGAATGTGTGTGTGTGTGTGTGTGGGGGGGTCATTGTATTTGGTCCATGCAGACAGAGCAGTAGATGCAACCCCAATGACATGCTCTCATAAGTAGTGGTGAGAGTCAGCAGAAGGGACCACAAAAACTGACAGGATGGATAAATGTGGTTCCAGAGTTCTGTGAGGGACTATGTTTGCAACCCTAGGCCAAAACCATAGGGACAGAACCTGAGACTGATTTCAGCTATGTCCATCACTGTTGAACTGCAGAAGTAGGAAACAGGATATCTTCTGAGTCTCCAGCTTTTAGAATTTCCCATCCAGGACCTGCAGAAGCTATGCTGGCTAGGGCATTTTGAGAGGTGTAGTCAAAAAAGGAACATTTTCACATTCTGCTGAATTGGCTAAACAAGGGATACTATAATTATTGGACATTATGCCAAGTAAAACCATTTAATAATAGTGGAATCTCCTTCCCTTTCCTGATTTGAAAGTTAACAATGGCAGTTAAGTAGTGCTCTCACTGGCATCTGCAGTCTCACATACACAGGTACACCCACACACCCACAGGTGTGGAAAGGGTTACAGTAGTAATGTACTGATCGGTGTAGATATGTATAATGATCTCTGCTTTGTATGCATAAAACAGTATCAAACTGAACATAAACAATATATGGGGTGCACTTTTTGGTATGCTAGATTTCAGCACCCATTATATAATGGGTATTTGGTAGCATTCTCTTCGGCAGCTTGTAAATTACTATTTGAAATGACAGTGTGTTGTAAGTCATCAGTAATCAGGAGTTCAGTTCCATAGTTCAAAGTGATGGGTCTCTGGAATTTTATTTACTTTAATTCATGTCATTTCACCGTCAGTGTCATCAGCAAGCAGAGCCTTATTAGTAAGCTTGGACAAGTCATTATTCTAGATACACAAAGGTGGATTAAGGATTCCCCCTCCATCTCTACCAATTCTGGGTGGATGTGCATGTGTGTGTACCACAGAAGGTGGAGGGCCAGTCGAGAAAGGAAATCTGTATCATTTCACTTTCCATTATTCAAATTTGCAAAATAATTTTAAACAAGTTGTCGAGGCCATGGAGTTCACTAGAAATATCTTTTTTTATCAGAAGTAATTTAGTTTATAACTCTCTGTGATCAAATCAAATAATCCTGTTAAACCTGATCAAAATTACTTGGAAGAGTTCATGTTTTATTGCTAATAATTACTGTCACCATCACAGCATGTCTTTTGAACTGTCAGCTGTTATGTTATAGAGATTTTAAAGATAAAGGCATTGGGTTGGCTATCTCACAATAAATCCTGAAACTGTGAAGAAAGTTCAGAGAACTTGTGTTTAACAGACAATGCCTTGAGTAAAGTATAGTAATAGCTTCAAATTTTGCATTGCCTTAAAAGAATATAGCATTTTTTTTACTAGGCTGCTAGTAATTTTAGGTGAATTTTTAACTAAGAGCAAATAATTTGCAGTGCCTTTTTTCCTGACAACAATGGTCTTTGTGTAATATATGTGTGATTTAATTATCTGTTCAGATATAATAATAATAATAATAATAATAATAATAATGAAATTTATATATATCCCACCCCTTTGAGATCAATCGGGGCGGCTAACAGCAATAAGATATAGCACACGACAACAAAATCTAGTTCCCTCCCCCGCCTTAAAAAGTTATTAAATCAATTACAGGTTAAAGGAACCATTTAAAATACAACAATAATATTAAAGACAGTTCCACAGTACGGCAGCAGTTCTCAATTACATATTTAAGGAGGAACCTGGAGACCCTCTTAAGGGAGGGGTTCCTGAGGCCGGGATTATCTATCCTGGAAAGGCCTGCCGGAAGAGATCCATCTTGACAACCTTTTTAAAGCTGTCTAAAGATGACAATTGATGGACCTCGTCCAGCAGGACATTCCATAGTCTGGGAGCGACAACAGAAAAAGCCCTCTGGGAGGTAGCCGAAAGTCTAGATTTTTGAGGCTGCAGCAAATTCCTCCCAGATGACTGGAGTGCGCGGGGAGGATTATAGGGGAGAAGGCGGTCCCTGAGATAGTTTGGACCCAAGCCATTTAGGGCTTTAAAGGTGATAACCAACACCTTGTACTGGGCCCGGAAACTTATGGGCAGCCAGTGGAGGGACCTTAAAACTGGAGTAATATGGTCCCTCCTAGATGTTCCAGACACTAATCTGGCTGCCATGTTATGTACTAGCTGTAGTTTCCAAACCAAGCACGAGGGTAGCCCCATGTAGAGCACATTGGAGAAATCTAGACATGAGGTTATCAGTGCGTGCACAACAGTCTCGAGATCCGTTACTTCCAGAAAAGGGCGCAGCTGGCGTATCAGCCAGAGCTAATAACAGGCGCTCCTGAATGTCACATTTACCTGATTGATATCCTCAGATATCCTGAGCCCAGAGCTTGTGAAGGTTTGCCTGATAACAGGGCATTTGTGTAAACTGGTGGAGAGGGACACCAGCAAGCAAAACTTTGAAGGACATATTCCTCCTTTGATTGTGCATCCTTTTGAATATCTGTCTGTAGTGAATCACTGAGGTGGATTTCTTTTCCACTCAGCAACTGTTAGAGATCACTGATCAGGCTTTTTAAAAAGCTTCCCAAAATACCCCAAACCAAAAACAAATGGCAAATGCATAAGAACACCGCAAGGACATAAGTCTTGCTCTAGCAGTGTCTGCTCCATGAGGTTCATCATAAGATGATTCAACCACTATGATCAGTGTCCAGTATAGTTCAGCAACTTTAGCCTAAATACCCTAAAGTCACCAGATCCTCTCTGATCTTGGAAACTAAACTAAGCTAAGCAGGTGCTGTAGGTTATATTTCAGGGGAAGGAACTGGCAAAACCACATCTGAGTATTCTTTGATTTAGGGGGAATGCAGACAGGCAGCTGTGAGCCACCCTGGGAAGCGGAGGAGTAGGGCTGAGGCTACCCCATGCCTCGGCCCCAATCCTCCCTTCTGCTGGCCCCGAAAGGAGCGCTAAAATGCCGGTCCTTTTGGAGTTGGCAGAAGGGATGTAGAATACGCTGCGCTGGGAGGATGTATTCAGGGTGCGCGCCGTGCGTCACGGCACACGTCCTCAGGGAGGGGTTGAGGCAGCTACCGTGTGGCTGCCCCTCCCCTTCCCTGTCTCCAAGATGGCACTTTGCACTGTCTGCAGAGGCCCTAAGAAAACCCTATGAAATTAATGAAGTCGACATAAGTCGAAAGGCAAATTGAAGGCACATACACAGATAGCCTTAGCCCTTATACAACATTGTGTTACAACTCAACATTTCATAGTCTTTATAATATTTCTCTCTCTCTCTCCATCTCTTTCTCAATCTTTCTCTAATGCAAGAATGTAATGTTAGTGGGACTGGGCCAAGTTATTTTGCTGCCTGAAGCAAAGGACAAGATGGTGGCTCTTTCCTTTCTCTGTGCTAAAGTTGACTAGAGAGGCAGCCAAATCCTTCTTTACCATGAAAGAGATGAGAAAATTCACCACCACACCCGAGGGTAGTAGATTATTGTAAGGTGTGCACACCAGGTGATACTCAAAGTAGTCCTTTATTACCAAAGCCCTCAGAATCTGTTGCCTGTATGTCTCTGTATGTTCAATGCTAGGGCCATCCCTGAATCTTTGATTCTTTGAGAATCAAGGCTCAGAAGTAACAACCAGGGTGGTAGAGCATTGGACTGTTATCTCTCTCTCTCTCTCTCTGTATGTGTGTTTTGTTAGGCACTATTACTCCCTTTTTCACAATACTTTTTGTGAAAGTATTGTAGAGAAAGCAGGTGGGAGATAATACCTATTGTGAAGGAGTCAGTCTATTGTGCAGAAAGAGTATTAGCAGCTGTGTTTGGAGCATGTTTTCAGTCACACTTTTGTAGAGAAAACTTTCACAGGGTGTCAGGATAAATTCTCTTTCTTGCATCCCTTATCTTCCCCACCACTCCACCTTCTTTCCTTCTAGTCTGTCAATGTGTCATCTCTTCAGAGCATGCTACCTGTAAAATATTGATTTGTTGCAGCCTGTTACTGCCAGGTTTAGATTCTTTCTTCACTGGCAGTAATAACAAACTGCTACAGACAAGTGCAGACTCAGTACCAATTTCATCATCACACCAGGAGCATGACGCTCTGCCTTCTGTGTGGCTCACTATAATGAAAGAAGGACCAAAAGTTCTCTCAAAAGGGAAGTGTAACTGAGGAGTGATCTCTAGAGACATCAAAAGAAATGCAAGGAAGTTGCAAGTGGAGGCTGAAGCAGGTGCTGTCCCTAAACAGCAGCTCTGTCTCTTCAAAGGCACTTGTCAAAGAAATCCCAGGCTGAGGAAGACAGTCAAAACAGAGACTGTTCTTCTCATTCCCATCTTCACGGGGCGAAGACTATACAGCCCTAAACATCTCTGTGGTTCTTTTGTTGTCAGAGAAGCAAATGTTTGGCAGTGATTTTGGGGAAAGGAGGGGTCATCTCAATAGTAGCTGGCAATGCAAGGAAAGGAGCACCTAGGGAAATGGTGGCTCCATGACTGTGTGATGCAAAATGTATTCCTTTATTAGCAACTGAGTGTTTGCTTGGTTTATGGGCTATAAAAGAGTTCCCCAAAGTCACAGTCTCAGGCTGGTTCTGTTTTTTCTTTCTCTCTCTCTTTTCACTGTATTCTCAGTGGTTTAGGATTATAATAAATCCCAACCAAGAAAGCAAGTACATTTTCAACAAGCAACCTGAGGTTTAAGGGCTGTGCCTTGGGGAAGCTGAAATGGCACATTCTCTTCTTTATAGCTTCCATCTAGACTAGTGTAATAGTTGGGTTGTTGTTTGGTTTCCCCCCTGTTTTACTAAATATGTATTTCCAGTCCTACTGCTGACTGCAGTTATTATAAACAGTTCTTATGCAGACACCAGCATTAGAAAATCTAGCTGTGCTGTGATTTGCTGCCACTTGTGTAATATTGGCAGAAAAGGGAGGAAAGGAAGAGCAAACAACCAACATCAATAAATCAATACACCAAGATGATGGTTTAGGTTTACATTTTTGTTTTATTGAAGCTTTCAGGATGTGATGGAGGTGGTTGTTGTTACATCCAGCTACAAATCTTCAAGCTGCTAAGATCCCAAACATATTTAGAAACCCAGAGGATTTGGCAACTCACAACACTCCAGGGTGCACTTTCATTGCCTTACAAGGTGAATTAGATGCACTGCTCAAGTAATATACTCTGCGACAGAAACAGCTAAAGTTGCTTAGAAGCTCTTTTCTGATTCAAATGTGAGTCACCTTGTGATGTGTGTGAGACCAATGGGGAAAGTTTTACCACTCCACAGACTGACAATGAATTTCAGCTAGACTGATGTTGAAACATTCTCAGTGAATGTTAAATGGCTGGGGGTTTTAAAATGTTTTGTTTGTTGAGCAACAGAATTGCTTTTATCAGGTATATTAAGAATTGACTGATATTATGGGGCCTGATGTGATCTGACTCTGGACCCATCCAGATGGATTAAACAAAACCTGGCTGTTCTTCCTGTCCTTTTCTGATTTTATTTTGGAGATCTGCATGGATGTAGAGTATTTCCTGCCAACTCCTGGTATGTCCAGAGTCTTTTTGATCCCACTTCCTAAGTCAGTTTATTTTAAACCAGTGTTTTCCAGAATGGAATAGATTAGTTTACCTCCTGTCTGTTTCTGCTGCCAGTTACCTCTATATGTGAAAGACAGAGGGAGATATAGACCTTTGTGTTCAGGATGGTAGTAGGGTTTTCAGGTCATGACAACTATAGGCTCTGAGAATTCAGGGCCAAAGCCTGATACACAGGAATGGCCCCCAGTGATGTCATTAAGCATGACACATTAAGCATCAAACAGACTTGCACAGAGTGTGTTACAGTGGACCCTTAGTATCTGCTGGGTTTTGGTTCTAGACCTCCCCCCTGCCCCCGTAGATACCAAAATTCATGGATGCTCATCTCATTGAATATAATAGTATAGTAAAATGGTGTCCCTTATATAAAATTGCAAAATCAACGTTTGGAATTTGTATATTTTAAAAATATTTTCAATCAATGGATGTTTGAATCCATGGATGGGGGGGGGGTTTGACTGTATTCAAGTAAAACACAGCAATGCTAACACATGAAGAAGATAGAAAGACAGGAAGACAGGTAGATACATAGATAGATAGATAGATGCACACACACCCTCTTGGTAGTAGCCTGACACAAAGATTCTTCCACCTCAGCCTGAGAATCAGAGAAAGGGGACCAGGCCCTGAGATCTGAGACCCACAGTTGCTTAATGCTCTGATTTTCCAGGCTGCCTTCCAATGTATAGGCCTCTAGCCTATTTGCAGTGCTGGGAAGACAGAGAAATATAACTCTGTGCTGACACTGTGGTACTCCTTCCCCTGCTCTTTTTCTTTCAGGAAGGAGAAGAAAAAGTGGTGCAGTGCAGTAGTGCTGAGCAAAAGACAAGGAAGAGAACCCTCCTAAAAATGTTATTTTGCAATCCTTACATTGCTATGTTCTACACAGATCCCACTGACATTGCATCTACCCTGAAATAAGCACTTTGATAACCGTAGAGTTAGACTAAAATGTTTTCCTAACTCCTGAGAGTGTGGTATCTTTTGTTAGTAAAATCAAGCAGAAAATACTAATGATTCTCTTCCTTTCTTCCTTCCTCTCTTTCTGGTTATCTTGTCTCCATAACCTATACCCTTAAACTTAAAATATGCCTCCTTTTTATGTACCCTTCCTTATTGGCATTCAGGTGCACATCACCACATAGCACAATATATCAACCAGCAAGCTAGGATTTGTTGTCACTTTGCCAGGGCTACAAAACAAAGAATATGAAGGAGCTCAGATCTTTTAACAGCCTGGTTCTGTGCCAGAAGTATCCCTCTCATGGCATGGCAATATTTTAATGCTTGTCTAATATATATTCTTGTTCCCTCTTGATGTCTCTGTGAGAAAACACCCCATGAATCCCAAAGGTTCTTATTTTGTAATTTATGTACACCATTTCTTCTGCTTTTCAAACATTTTCCTAAAGAGACCCAACAACAACCCTTAAGGGGTAGATTCATGAGCTTCAACTTTTTGCAAGGAAATAGACAAAGGGGGCATGTGAGCCTCTTCTCAAATGCCCCCTCTTCATGATGGTATGGAAGGTGCCTCCTTGAGTGATATAAACACAGATATGAATCATTGCTAAGTTATTGGACAACTAGTCCCTAGCTTTAATTTCTCATCCATAAATATATTTACTTAAATCGCAAACATGAATCAAGTTTTAAGACTGGGAGAGTAAAAGTAGTGATATGTCACATTTGGGAGTGGAAGACAGCATTTGCAATACTCAGGTGCTCAGACAGGTGGAAGGTTTATTTTGGATTCTTTTTCTTTTTCTTACTGTATAGCCTTTATTACTAAAGGGAAAAACTTTAGAGTTAACAACTGAAGTAATGGCATTGGAATTAAAATGCTTTTGAATCTACCTAGCAGCCTCCATAGCAATCTAGGGTTCAGTGCATATTTTTGTGGTGCTGTATTTGGCTATTTCTGAGAATACAGATGTTATTGCTCCCCATTTGCTTGTGGGTAGAGTGGTATAAATTCTGAATCTAATGGAAGAGTCTGGTGCCAACCCTAGTACATCCTGGGTTGGTTTGATCACACTAGGTGGAGTATTGTGTAGTGTCAGTTTTGCATTCATTGGGTGTGTTCCTAGATCTCTTTGCACTCCACTAAATGAATAAACCATTTGTTATAAATTTGTTTGTGATATGAAGGCAGGAGTCAGCTTGAAGGCTGAGGGAGATCCCCAGAACTCACCAGAAGGGAATAGGTAGGGTCATTTTGCCTATAAACCTGTCACCACTTTCTAGATCAGCCGGCTACTAGAGGGAGCAATCATTATTATTTATGTATTATTAGTGCAGTCCTGGGCACTTTTGTCCAGTCCCACTGAGCTCAGTGGGTTTTACTCCCTAGGAAGTGTGGATTGCAGCATTTGGAATGTTTAAGTTTGCCTTAAAATATATTCCTCCTAGGATACAGATTGTTAATGTACTGCCAACTGATCAACTAATTTGCTTTATTAATATTAAATCCATGTCACAGCATTTGTCAGGCTGTTTACATATGTTATGATCTGGCAGTGTCCTAAACAGCATTTTCTTTTTGATTCTTCTTTTGCAAGCTGGTTTAGTATGCTGTATTAAATTTCTAAGCTCTAAACAATGACTCTCACATTAAAAGACTTGGCCACAAACTGGCAACACACATAATCCTTTCATATGGATTATAATTAGTTATTGTTTGCACAGTGCACTGGAGATATATAAGGGCTAAATATCAGTAGAAAGGATTGTGATTCTAGCTGGATCATGGGACTTCTACTCTGGGGGCAAAGGAGTCTGTACAATATCATTTTCTTCTCATCACAGCTTGTGTATCTCCTGTTGGCAGCATCAAAGTGCTTATGAATAACAGAGCAGAAAAGTAATGGGCATCAGACCCATTTTCTTCTGCCACCCATTCTTTTACTGTCCTGAGGCTGTTCATGTTTCCTGTTGTTTGTTGTTTCCTGTTCCAACAGCTGTCCATGGAGCAGCTATCTCAGTGGTACAGGACAGAAGGAGGACTATCACAAGAGCCTTGGTCTTGCTGCTATCATGTTATTAAAAGAGAACAAAAAGATACCAGTTTTGGAACTTTTATTACCACACTTCTCTTCAATAGCAGGATGGGACTTGTTGTGTCATCAAGAGTCCCTACACTTTTTCTTCCTCTTTCCTCTTTAACCCTGCCTCTGTGCCCCAGGCCATTTTTTTTCCTTTCTCTTTCTCTTTCTTTCTTTTTGGTATTTGTAATGTAATTCTGAACTTATGGGAATGTCATTTTGTAAAAAAAGAAAAGAAAAAAGAAAGTGAAAAAAGAGGGAGACAAAAAAAAGAGGCATCCCACTAATAGCAAGGGAGGCGGTAGAGGAGGAAAGGAGACTGACACCGCATAACTGCCCAATATTGGGATGGCTAAGGACCACCCCTATCACACCTGTGGAGTAATGGGTGGCAGTGCAATTGGCTGCTTATTAATCATTTTTTCAATCAAAGAAAAGATGTCCTCCAACAACACTTCAGAGGCACAATAGCAATGAATTGGAGGTGATGCTGTGTGGTAGATACTGCTAAAGGTGCTATTCTCTTGCTACAATTGCAGTTTAAAACCTGCGTGTGATAAGCACGCAGATACATCAAGGGAGAACCGTCGGAGATACATCAGGTGAGAACAGTCATGTTATGTTGGAAAAGGGACCCACAACAGGGTGTCCATTGTCCCCAAACTGTCCCCTACTTCAAATGGTCTGGATAGCGATGCTGACAACTCCCTTGGGTTGAAAATGTCAGTTATCAGTGCCAGGTCCATGAATGGGAAAATAACTGCTATTCAGGCTTTGATACTAGATGAGCATGCTGATCTGTTTCATATTATGGAGGCCTGGTTGAATAAGCTGGTGGTAGTGGGGGTGGGGGTAATCTCATAGCTTTGCCTTCAAGGACACTCTGTGTAACAGTAAGTGAGACTTGCAGGTGGGCAGACTGAGTTGTAGTGGTCTACCATAACTCCATCCCTCTGACCAAATGCTGTGTCCCCACAGCTGTGAGCATTTCAGTGTATATATTTGATCATGGGTAGCCAGGCCATAATAAGGATTCTGTTGGTGTGTCATCCACACATCTACTCAAACATTTCCTTCCCTGAACTAATTGGGGTAGTCTCAAGATTGGTGTTGGAATCCACTTGGCTTCTGGTGCTTGGGGACTTTAATATCCATACAGAACATGCTCTGTTAAGAGTATCTCAGGACTTCATGACTGCCATAACAACTATGGATCTGTCTCAAAAAGTGGCTGGCTCCACTTATGCTGCTGGCTACCCTTTGGACCTTTTTAAAATGTGCTGGGTAGGATAATGGTGATCCTACCCTGGAGGAGTTTTCTGTAGTTCTATTGCCATGGACATGGTCTAGTTTAGACTCATTGAGAAACTCTGCAGAGGAGGGGGACCAATTTGTATGGCTTGCTCCATAAGGCTGGTGGAGCCAGATAATTATCTAATGACTTTTTGGGATTTTCTTGTTGCCTTGGCAAGCAATTCTGTTAAAACTCTGGTTGACCTCTGAAATGGGTAAATGGGCAGGGTAGTTGATACAATCATCCTGAGCATCCTCTCTTATTGAATAGAATCAAACCAGCCCCCTGGCTTTCTAGGGAGATGGTGACAGTGAGTGAGATGGAGACTAGGGCAATATTGATGAAGACTTGGAGAGAGTCTGGACCAGGGGTAGGCAACCTTTCCCCTTTAAGGGCCAAGGGACTTCGGCTCCCAGAAGCCTCAACCATGTTGGCCAATAGGCCCATGTTTGCCAATAGCTCCTGGGATTCTGGGCCCTTAAAGGGGAAAGGTTGCCTACCCCTGGTCTGGACTAAACATGAGCAAGAGCCTATTTGAATGCTCTTGTGGCAGTAATTTTTTCTCCTTTGTCAACATTGCATCTGCAAAGAGTAACCCATCAGAATTATTTTGAGTGGTTTGGGGTCTCCTGCAAACCTTAGCCCAGCACTTTGGCCTTGAAGAGCAAATTTCAGACACTCAACAGCCCACTGTGATCAATTTGCTATGCATTTTGTAGGTAAAATTGCTTGGACCTGCTCTAATTTATCCCACCTGCTATAGTTAATACAGTCACAGTGCATATAACCTTGGTTCCTGCTTGTCGAACATTAATTAATACTTTTCAATTTGTACAGTCTGAGAATAAAGACAGGATCCTTGGAAAGGTGAAGGCTACCACATGTATGCTGGATCCTTTCCCTTCTTGGCTTATTAAAAAGGCCAGGCAGCAGTGGTTGAGCAGGTAACAGGAATGATTAATGACACTCTCCAGCAAGACAAGATGCCAGCTTACTTAAAGGAAGCAATTGTAAGAGTATAATTGTAAGATTGTAAGATTCCTGTTGGCATGGATCCCAGAACAGATGGGCAGAGGGGGCTTGATTCCCACCAAAAAGTAGGCTGTGGGGGTTGAGCCCTCTCTGAAATGATCAGGCAGAATTGGACCACCAAGATTTTTATGTAGTTGAGCCCTCTCAGGAATCACCAGACATGCACTTAGATGATGAGTCACCAAAAAATTAAGATAATCATTGTAGCTGAGTCCTCCTGGGAAAAACCTAGGTTGCATACAATCTATGCACATTTACCTGGGGGTAAACCCCATGATAGGTTTGGCTTAGGGTCACCTTAAGTTGGAAATGACTTGAAGGCACACAGCATACACACACAAACACACACACACACACACACACACACACACGCTACACTGAATACATGGAGGGCCTTCTAAGTGATCTGAATCAATACCCCTGGATTCCTTGATCAATTGCTGTTAGCTCACATCCCATCAATGGATATGTGAAAATGAGATATTTTGCCCCCAAATGTATAACTTTACACAAGTTTTCACTTATTTTACATTTACCATTTTACAGCACATTCTCTCAGTTTATAGCCTTTTGGACCTCTTCACAATATCCTTTTATTCTCACCCCCCCCCCCCCAACGTGACACCATACACCCCAATTCCAAGTTTTGTATCAGGAGATTCTCTATACCTCAGGCTTAGTCGATCTATATGTTTGGCAATCCTCCTATCTTCTGACATGTCTCCGCCATAGTTCATGCTCTTAAAATAGTATAGTAGAAAGGTGGACTTTCGGAAAATCCTGAAAGTAAAAAGAAATGGTTTTTGACTACTTTCTGTTCGGGTTAAGCACAGTTTAAAAGCGAAGTGTGTGAAAATCTATCCGCTTTTGTGGGTTTTCCCCACCTTTTAAATCCCATTTCTGCATGGGATTTCCCCCATGTGATCAGGTCCTATGAAAAATATTGGGAATCTCTAGCAGGTTGGAGGAGTTGCAGCCACATAGTTAATGGGGGCTGGTTACAGGGAGCATATGACTTCTTTGTTGCAACAGCTCCATTGGCTGCCAGTCCATTTTGAGGCACAATTCAAAGTACTGGCTATGACCTGTAAAATAAAATAAAATATATAAATAAAATACATAAAATATATGTATGTCTTGTGCCTAGGCTATCTGAAGGACTATATCTTTCCGTATGAGCTTGCCTGAAATCTAAGAACATGAGGGTAAGGGCTTCTCTCAATCTCACTACTTTCCCAGGCACATTTGGTGCAAATGCATAACATAACTTTCTCTGTGGTTGCTCTTATGATTTGGAACTCTCTTCCTCAGCAAGCTAGACAAGCTCCCTCATTCCTGTCCTTTTATTGTCATGTGAAAAGTTCTATTCTAGACAGCATTTGGGAGCTGATTGTTTTATATAACGGGTTTTCTGTTGTATTGTACTGCTTTTAATCTATGCTTTTAGATTAATTGTTTATATGACTTTAATTCTATAGACTGTTGAATATTATTTTAATCTTAGCTCTGTGTATGTTTTAACCATGTGGTTTTGTTTTATAAGCTCCCTTGAGTCCCACTGAAGCTTAGTGGGATATAAGTAAAGTGGGACATAGATAAAATTATTGATTTATTGTTGGCTGTGCCCTTCTCCGCTTTTATGCATAAAAAATACTTAACTTTCATAAAATGGACTAAGGCAGACATTATTGTGCCAAGTGAGTCAAAGTCTGAGATTACAAATTGAAGATGTACAGTTTGAGGTTCATTTCAGACCTTCAGTTCATTAGCAAAAAGTCAGTTTGAGATTGGGATTACCTACACTGGGTAAGGTGGAATGCCATCTGAAGTATCAGGTTCATAGCCTTTTCCCTTAAGCCCAGTGTTTTAGGAATTAACTGTTTACTAAGTTGTCAAATGGATGTCAACCAGCCTTCTCCAACTAGCTTACCTCCAGTTGTGTTGAACACCTACTGCTATCATCCTTACAGGTGTAAAGATTGTTAAAGATTTCTGAAGAAGGAATGTGTGACCATTTAGATTTCAGAATGGGTCATCCTGCTTGTGCCATCACTAGAATCTCAACTTGGGATAACTGGAAAAGCTCATGGCTCATTTCCACCTGACCAGCAACCCATGTTGCTGAAGGTGTCTACCAGAGGTGGCCTGGACTTTCCTGATGCTTAAAGCAGGAATCAAAACACACAGACATCACACTGCACTGCCACCCCACTTTCTGAAAAGGAGGACATCATGGCAGCAATAACCCTTCTGTCAAAGGAGGCAGAGGGTGAGGTAGTAGTGGCAGTGTGCATATCTCTATCCACCCACCACCTAAGAAGGCCATGGTGATGGCACAGCTCATGGTCATGGCACATCACTGCCTTATTTGCATGCCTGCCCAAAAGGGAGAAGGAAATAGCACTTACAGCTCCAGTAACCTACAAGAAAAGGAGAGGAGAACATGGTGGTGAAACCATACCTTGGAGAGTAGAGGTGGAGATATCCATCAACCCTAGTCCTGTTGAAAAATCTGAATGAGTTCTCTTTACTGGGTAACATCAACTGTGTGAGAAGGCATAAGCATGGGAGCAGTACACTTTTGGTGGGACACAGAGCATATAGGAAGATGTTCTGGAATCTGGTTTGTTTCCACAGCATCTTCAGCTCAGCCATCAGGTCATCCTTATCTACATATCTTTCTCTTTGTGTACTGCTCCCTGCCTTGGCTCATTTTTCACCTTTTGCACCTTTCATTCTTGTTCTTCCATGGATAGTAACATAGGTAATTATCATATGAGGCAATCATATTATTAAAGGAAATGGGAACATACCAGCAGTAAAGTGTTTCCTATCACACATCTCTTCATTGATAGCACCTTTGACAACCCCCTTGTGTGATAAGTTCCCTTGATTCAATTCCAGGATAGCTGCAGTCACATGGCATGAGGGGGCTTGATCCTCCTCCCCTCTCACTCTCCCTTGCAATTCCATGCCTTTCATTCATCTTAACTTTAATTTTTGTTGTAGATTAGAAATTATGGTAAAATGATTAAACATGTCTTTTAAAAAAAAACTAAATTATTTTTTAAACAGATATCATCCTGGCAGAGAGAGAGAGAGAGAGAGAGAGGTGGAAAGATTGTGAAGTCTGGTGGATGATGGGGGAGGGGGGAGGCACTGATTCAGCCTGCCTAGGAATAGCAAAGAGGAGGGAGGAAGGATGAAAATCAGGTACCCTCATGCCAAGTGACTCCCCAATCTCAGAGCTGCCATGGGAGGAACTTTATGCACTTGAGGACAAATGGGATGGCAGCACGTTTGGGAGCTTATTAATGGTTTTCCCCTGGGAATGAAAAGGTGTGTTGGGAGGCACAGCAGCAATGAGTGGGAAGCGATGTCATGTGATAACTGCTGGGCAAAGTGCTTTTAACTTGTTAAGATTCTGTTTTTTATCCTTGTGTGGTAATCTGCATAGTATCTTCTTCTTCATCAAATTGAACCATATGTCTAGTAAGTTCACCAGTCCTTAAATTCATTAGTCTGTATCTTTTGCTTCTGGGAGCATAGCCAATTAGAATAGTCTAATATGCTCTGTCAACTAATTTGTGTCATTTTTTAAAATTTCATATGCATTTGTATGCAATGCTGTACAAAGTTCTAATGCATAGCTGTCACAAATATCAAAGAACACGAATTGTGAAAGTACAACCAGAATTTATAATTCAAGATGCTGATGCTGATTCTGTTCATCAATTGCTGGTGCTCTTTCTTTTAAAATCAAATGGCTTCCTTGTGCTTGTACTTAGTAAGATCTCTTGAGTACTTGGAGAGTACTTGGAGAGCTATCATGGGCTGAAGGTCTTTTGGTGAAGATACAGTCTCTGTCAAAATGACCTTTTCCATCACAGTCATAGCAATGGAGCTATGATTGTTTTTTGGGTGGAACTTTTCACCTGTTGTTCCCACTGTCTAATCTATTTGACCCACTGGGAATCTGGATAAGGAGAGAGCCTGCAGCATTAATGCATTCCCTTCTGAGCCATGAGATGGCAACATCAGATTTCAGACAATTTATCCCATCCACTGTAGACACAAAGGAATCCCACTGTTTTCCCAAAGTTCCAGTAAGAAATTCTACTTTCTCTTCATTGCTAAGGTCAATCCCAATTAATCTCAGTTTTTATTTATTTAATTTATATCCCCCTTTCTCCTAGCACAGGAGCCACAGTGGCTTACCAAAAACAACAACAACAACAAAAACCCCAATGTGCAAATAAAGCACCCCCAGACTGTCTCTGGACAGAGTCAGGGCAGTCACTCACTAGAAAAGGAGGAGATCAGGCTGGTATGTGTGTTTTTGTCTGTGTGTGCGTGCAAACCAAATTTACCACTCTCAGTGCCTCACACCTGAGATGACTGTATCACCAAGTCTAATAGCAGGACTGATTGTGGTGTCCTGTTAGGTTGACAAGAACCATCATTTGCTGTTTATATCCCTTGCTGTGGAGTCTGGCACACAATATAAGTATATTGTACTACTCAGTGGGCAACTGAGCTTTATTGTGGTGCCCTCATGTCAACTAGTGCACAATACTTGTATTCAATAAAATCAAGGTGTATTGTTTACCCTGTAGGTCTGGACTTCCTATCCTAATGCTGAACAGTCATATATAATTAACCTTAGAAAATTATGGTTATATAACTAGAATATGACTATTAAGAGAAGGAAATAAAGGTGGGGTGTTTATAAGAGAAGACTGGAAGGTGGAAGAGAGATTATGCTTCCACCCTTTCTCCATAACAAATCTCTTTGCCCCCATGTTAGCATGACAAGACAAACATGGGAGTGGACATCTCATTGAATATGCCTTACTGATTGTTCCCTAAAAAAGGGGAGAGTATATCAAGGAATGGCAGGCACAGTACAATACACTTTTAAAGGGGTGGGGGGTGGGTTCTTGAAACAAAAATGAATGCTAACATTGGAAAGCCATTTATGGATAATGCAGATTTGAAATAAGTAAAACATATTGCATGATAGCATAGGTTTCCAATATGTATGTATCTGTCAGCAAAATATATATGCCTCAAGCTTCAGAATAATGATTCCCGAAAACCCTACATAATAACAGTGTAATGTTTTAAAACATTATATCCTGTGTGGCTAGTTAGGACAGACCCTGCCTGAAGAGCTTGAGAATTGATGGCAGTTGTCTTCTAAAGAAAAAGGCAGTGAAACTTAGCTCCAATGTTAAGGTGAAACCCCTGCTGAGAAAATGACACCAAAGGAGAATAAAGCTCCTCTTTAAGTAAAGGTGCATGAATATAAAGAAACTTATAATTGGATTCCATAACGACTTGGAAAACTAACACCCTTACCGCTTCTCACATTGAACAGAAGTTCTTTTAAATTCTATTACCGTAGTTTTCCAGCCTACATTTTTTAGAAAGTAAGATGTGCAACTTCTGAGGATCCCAGGAACAATGAGGGGCACAGCATTTGCATTCACAAATTATTCAGCGGTAGCACATTGTCATCTTTTGTTGAAAAATCACAACTTTTCAAAGTGGATGCTTTGATTCTAAAGAGCTTCATTTCATCTTCTACTTTGAATAAAAAAAAAGGTTATTCTGAATAAATGTCATGTGAATGGCAATCACACAGTTCACCTAATATGTCCCTGTGGAAATCAAGGTCATTGTGTGAGTGCCTCACCCCATGGTATCCTTTTGCATGCTCAAAAATCCTCCAGGTTCTTCCTCCTCTATTTAGCAAGGTTTATCAGCAACAGTTCACATGGCTTTTTGGACATTATATCAGAGTGAGTTTACAATGACATAATGTAGACATAATGTAGATCAGCGCTACTCAAAGTGGTGATCCATGGACTGACGTCAGTCCACAAGCTACTGACTGCTGATCCTTGTTGAGTTTCCAGAAAAGAAATAAATAACTGTAACCAATGGGCACAAATATGGTGCCAGACCTTGGCACGTGGGTGGTGGGTGGGAACTGCTGGTCTCTCACATCAGATAGCCTGAGATGCACTCATCTACAGAAAATTCAGTGAGGTGGGGAAAGGCCCATAAAAATCACAGAGTTAAACCTGTAGATTTCAATAGAATTCAATCATCTTTTCAAGAATGCCAGAAATACTTGCCACTGTGCTGGATGGTTCTTCAGCAAAACCCTGTTGTCCCACATAAGAGGAAAAGATGCATCATGTGCACAAATAATGCTCAGTTCACCAATATTGCCTGTGCAAAACCAAAATTTGGTGGAGTGTAACCTGCAAAACTCTGAGGTGCTCTCCCTTTGGCATTCTGACTCGTGTGGATGTTGCTGCCACTTGGGTGTAGGTTAAAAGCTATTTGTTTTGGTATTTCACTGCATTATGCTTACTTGCTTATTCTGTAGTTTTCTTCACTTATATTATTTGTTGCTATTGTGATACTGTTTTGTGATATTATTGTATTGTACTATGGCATATTTTGGTTTCTGTGATTCTTGTCTAGTGCCCTCATGTCTTGAGATGAATGATTTAAAAAACCCACTTTAAATCAAGATTTAGAAAGCTTGCTTTTTAAAGCAATTAAAAGCAATTACTTATTGTACTGTTTAAAAATTACTTCATTCCTATTCCACAACATTTATCATTAAAGTTGCTTATTGTATTGCTCATTGTGTAACTTGTTACATGCCTGGTATTAGTAATTAATTTGTCACCTTTAGATTGATAAGAAAATGGCCTCAAAAATATCTAAAATGTTCTTAATACTTTTTAAAAGTTACTAGTACTAAAAGTTACTACTAGTATTAAAAGTTACTACTAGTAGTACTAGTAGTAGTACTTAGTACACCAGGGGTAGGGATTGTGCAGCCTCCAGGTATCAAGTACTTTTAGAGGATTCTAGGTAGCACTTGGGCCCCCAATATCACCCATTCCCCAATTTCCTTGGACTCCTTGCTAAAAAAAAAAATTGGTAAAAAAACCTGAGGGGTTGTGTTTGGTTTTTTTGGGGGGTCATTCCCCTTCCCATGTGGGAGGAGATTAGAATATTTAGTACAGGTTAGACCAGGGGTAGGCAACCTTTCCCCTTTAAGGGCCGAGGGACTTCAGCTCCCAGAATCCCAGGAGCTATTGGCCAACATGGCTGAGGCTTCTGGGAGCTGAAGTCCCTTGGCCCTTAAAGGGGAAAGGTTGCCTACCCCTGGGTTAGACTATGGTCCTGCCTCCTCCACCAACAGACTTAATTTGGCTTAAAATAGTGGCCCAAAGTGACAAAACATCACTTCTGGTTGGCAAAATGGCAGCTTGTTGGGGGCACTGCAGTCCTTTGGAGCTTTGGAGGAAACCAAAATGGCAGCATGCAACCTGCTGGGCTCTGGAGTGTACACCCTGGCATTATAGCAAAGAAATTGCAGTATTCAGTTAAAGTAACAAAATACAGGTAGCTTATTTTGTTTGTACCTTGCTATTTCCAGCTTCTGTTTAAATTGTAAAACTTGATATCTGTTTCCAGAGACCCTGTACACAAACTTTCAAGAGACAAACTTGAAGTTTTTGCAAGGTCAGAAAAAAGCAGAAAGTCTCCAGCAGTACTACTTGTTCTCTCAGTCAAGGAAGGATCTATATTCCTAAGAAGTGAATGCCACATTTAATATAGGACTGTTCTTTTTTTCTTTTCTTTAAGAGCTCTACTGTACATGGTAAAGTAAAGTTTAATTGCCTTGGGACCTCATCCCTGTAACATGCATGTTCCAGGTTTTCCATTTAATTGGTGCCCTTTCTTTGCTCATCTTCTTCTAGGCTCTTTCAACAAAAGAAGTTGAAGACTTCGATTTAAATGAGACTTGGATGTGGACAACTTTAAAAGTGGTGCATAATCTGTTTCATCTAAAAAGTTCAGGTTATATATCAACAATGAAAAGTCCAGTTAACAATGTAAACAAAATATCATTTACAATATAATACTACACTGAATCCAAATTGCCCCATTTCTGCTGAGTCCTATTCATTAAAAAGCAGCCAATGACTGGACTATGCTGAACAGATCCCAGGGTCACACTTTACATCTCTGAAGGAAGGAAATTCTACAAGTCCATTTATAATCTAAGAGAGTCATATCTGCACAGATTGCTGGGCCCCATTTGCAAAAAAATAAGAAAGCCATTGTTGAGAGACAAAACTCTTACAGTATTTGGGAGAGTTCATCTTAAGTATTCATAGTAAGGCTACAGAACCTTTGTTCCTTCAGATAATTTTTGACCACAAATCCCACAAGGCTGGGTGAGGCTGATGGAAGATATAGGCCAATACTTCTAAAAGTCCAGAGAAGTTTCCCACATCAGGATTATACAGTGAATGGTTCTGAAAAATATTTTAAGACCCATTGGCCTCAATAGATTTACTCTGAGTAGGACTAATATGAGCTGGCATCCTGTTAGTGACATACACAAGTGCAAGTCCACGCTTGTATGTCTTTTTTTTTTGGGGGGGGGGGTCATTGTGGAACTTTGGTCCACTATCTGCAATGACCAAAGCTCCCACCTCACATGGTTTTGCTGCAAGAGCCCCCCTTAAGAGCCATTTGGTGACTGGTGGAGACTGCAGGGGATTGGAGAAGCATCAGGCTAGGCTCAACAGCCAGACAATGCTGCATGGCATCATTTGCTGAGAGCCCACTGGTCTGCATCTAGCTATGAGGCATAGCCAGATGCCTCTCTGATCCCCTCAGCCATGGAAAGGCCATTCAAGGAGACTGTCACAACAAACCCATAAATCAGGGGTAGGCAACCTTTTTGAGCCGGGGGACGGTCCGCTGAAGTCGTCCCTCCCGCCAGGCCGAGGGGGGGGATTGGCGGTGAGCACGCTCACGCGCGCCCCCACTACCGTGCGCGACACCTGCATGCATGCTGCTGCTGCTGCTGCCGCCGGCGCCGCGCGCACTGCTGCTGCCGCCGCCGCCACCAGCTCTGTGCGCACTGCCGCCACCACCTCTGCGCATGTCGCGGCCGCCATTTTGATTTCCAAAATGTCGGCTGTTATGCGTTTGTGCATGCACAGGAGTACTGCGCATGCGCAAACATGTCACGGCCACCATTTTGGAAATCAAAATGGTGGTCGCGGCGGCCGCGGCCGCATGGTGGCCAAAAAGCGCGGCGGCGACGCCTGGGGCAGTAAGTGCAGCGACCTGGGCTGGAACCTGCCCGCGGGCCGTAGGTTGCCGGCCCCTGCCATAAATCTAGGGTGAGTGGTGAGCAATAGCAGAGTTCCACCTGTGAAAATCCTATGCTATACTGGGGGGTGAGGAGGCTATTGTAGTAAAAGTGTGAGACCTGGGTGTGATGAGTGGTGAGTGATGATGGAGTTCCACTGGTGGAACACTTATGCCATGCTGGGCAGTGGAAGATCTCAACTCCTGTAGGTATCCCATAAGCACAGCAGTGAAACCACACACATTTATCCTCAGACCATTCTTCAAGAAACAAGAAGCAATTTCTGAGTTTTACTAAAACTTAACACAAAGCAAGCAAACAGTTTTTAGCTCCAGTGCTGAGAGCTAGTGTGGCATAGTGGTTTGAGCATCAGACTACGGCTCTGGAAATCAGGGTGTGATTCCCTGCTGGGCCATGAAAACCTACTGGGTAACACCTTGGGTGAGCCACATACTCTCAGCCCTAGAAGCCCCTGTGATAGGTTCACCTTAGAGTTGTCATAAGTCAGAAAATGACTTGAAGGTACACAACAACAACAAACAACAAGATAACAAAGATAGATATAGATATAGAATCCAAGGTTCCACAGAATCTGAGAAGTATTCCTCCCTCCCCTGCAGAAAGCACAGTAAGACAAAATGGCATATTTTTTATTTGTAGCAAGACGGTGCCAGGCAAATATCCTTCATGATGTTATTGGCTCCTATTCCACCTTTAGGCTTCCTTTGCTAGTGTGAATCCCAAGAGGAAGATAGAATTTTGATGTCTGCAGTTACATTTAGTACCTTATGCCTCTCCAACGGTAAGGTATGAAACATTTGGAGCTAAACAAGATCACTGTCACTAGTGTTTACTGCTGTCATAGAGACTGTAGTAATAAAATGGTTTTTAATAAATGTATATAATTGTTTTTGTTTGGGAACAAATCATATTGGACTAGGCTTGAGATACTGGAAATAGAATTAAGATAAGCAATAGAATTAGTAGATATGATCCACTCCTGTCTTCGTCATCTGAATCAGCTGTGAAAACAGATGGCACTAAAAAAACTGGCTAAAAATCTTTACTTTTCTGGATGAAACCTAAATATCGCAAGTCAATCTTTAAAAATGAGGCAAAGAAAACATATGAATATTCTAATCTGAGATCGCAACCTGTTACTCTGCTTCCTTTTTACTGGAGTTTTTGTACATGATCATACTAATGTAGTAAACCATGTTAATAAATGAGCCTGTTGAAACAAGAAGAAATCTTACCTTGTACATTCGTCCCACACATGGGAGAATGGAATAGTCTATGCATGTCTGATCTCCTGGACATTGCTGGTTGCAATGAACAGAAAGCAATTGGCTGTTTACTCCAGATTGCTATACGTAACTGATGTGTTACCTCTTGGCAGGTTAGAGTACACATATATGGCCTGTGTTTTGTCTCATACTGAAGATTAGAAATGTCATCAGCTGCTGTGGTGGTTCTCTATGGGTTCTGCCTGTACAGATTTTCTTGAACACACCATTCCTTCTTTCAGCTCCCCTCTCTAAATGGCAATGCTAATAATTTATGCAATTTTGAATTAATCTCACAGGAAATTAAAATATGGCTGTCCACTCTTCTGTTTTCCCAGGACATGTCAAGGTGGTTCTACTAAGGGCTGATCAACTTTGAATGGGAGACCACTGCAGACTTATAGTATCTTAATTGCTTAATTTCCCATCAACAAAACATCACTGCAGGCAAATGGGCAGTGCTACAAAACACTTTTCTGGACACCAAACTGAACAGTCCCCTCTCTCACCACATTTACTTGTTTGACTTGGTTGTTTGCTATCATATTGACTTTAGCTTGTGAGCAAGATAGCTTAAAGAGCACCAGTCATCAGCTGTCCAGCTCAGGTCTTGCAAACTCAGAATTGTGGTTCCTTTGATTGAGTCAATCTACTTGTAGGTACAGTCTTTTCCTATTGCCTTTCACTTTTTTTTTTTTTTAGCATTATTGTTTTTTCCCCCAGTGAGTCATTTTGTGCCATAATGTGTCTAAAGAATGTCAGCTTTAGTTTAGTGATTGTGGCTTCTAGAGACACTTCAGGCCTGATTTATTCTAATACACATTCATTTGTCTTTTCAGCAATCTAAGGTATCCATATAACTCTCCTCCAGCCCTGCATTTCTCTTTCTGTCCACTTTTTCCACTTTTCAGCTTTCACACCATACATAAAAAATGGAAATGTTATAGCATGTATGATCCTGACTTTGATATTTAATGATATAGCTTTACACTCAAGGATCTTACCTACTTCCTTCATAGCTGCCTTCCCAAATCTTAATCTTCTTTTGATTTCTTCACCACTGCCTCCATTTTGATTAATGACTCAGCCAAGGGATATAAAGTATTTAACTATTTTGATGTCTTTCATCAATTTGATGTCTTTTACCCAATTAAAGTTATGTGAACCATCTGTAGTAATTATTTTTGTTTTCTCAATATTCAGCTGTAACCCTTCTTTGCACTTCTTTAACTTTTATCAATAGTCATTCCAAGTCTTTACTATGTGGTGCAAGTAATATTGTATCATCTTCACATATTAAATTGTCAATGTTCCTCCCCCTCCACCAATTTTCACTTCTGAGTCTAATTCTGTTTTCCAAATTAAACAAACAAGGCAGTAAAGTACAGCCTTTTCTGATCCCATTAACAATGGGAAACCATTCTGTTCTAGCTAACTCCAACTAAAATCTTTTAGTTCTGTACTTCTACTCCTCTTTGGGCCACTTGGATGAGCTGAGAAAAGTGTGATTGTATTTCTGTTCATCTGATTTTTAAAAGTAAAAATAGGTGAAGGAAGGCTGTTGATCTAGATTGGGAGTATGGCATGGGAGAAAGATATTTACATTACTGCTGTGCCATTCCACCACCCTCCATCCCCTGAATCATTTCTCTGTCAAAGTTTCTAATTTCCCTATGGTGGAAAGCCATATAGTTGTTCATATATTTTCTTCCCAGAGCAAATAGGATCTCTCTCTCTTTCTCTCTAATGATGCAGGACAGCAAGGGTTAAATCACTCCCAACATACAGTACTTTTCATCAGTAGTAGTCCTCACCGATGCTTTTTTTTTTTTAATTAAAGATGGAAATAGAAACTTCTTTTTGAGTTTGGGTCTCCCTTCCTACCCATTAAGAGTGCTCTCTCTGACTCTCTCTCATGCACACGCATGTGCGTGCACACACACACACACACACCAGAGAGTGACCCAGTATAAAACAATATGGCCATAGTTCTTGGCAACATAAAGAAGATATAGGATTTATAAAATAAATAATGCAGATAATGGATATTTAAACAGGTTAGTGAAGACTAGTATTTGCTAGTAGTGAAGTCTCAAAACCAAGAGACACTGAATAATGGTTATACCTACTGTGTATGGTATGGCAAGTTATGAAAGACCCACTGGTTATTTTGTTAGGCTATTTTAAATGTTAAATAAAGAGATGGGTAATATTTTATGGAAACATAAGTAAGAATTAAGATAATTTGGGCTGAACACTGGAGACTTACTACAAACCTAGATGAGATTGAAATGAAGTGACATTGAAAAGCTAGTATTTTGCATAAGTGGAAACACATATATAAACTTAATAGATTGAGAAAAGAGAAAGTCTGGAGGAAACCTGCAACTTGACAAAGCCCAGAATATATTGAAACGACACTGAATGGAACATGCTAAGTTCCAAAATGCTTTCTAGAGGTTGGACAAACATTTACATGAACTTCATATGTGTTTGAATCATCCATTAAGTCACACTGGATACTATACTTTACTTTAAACATAAATAAGACTTGACACAATCATTCTGAAAATGTTTCAGGATTTATTTGAAAATTAATTATGCTCAATGGCTGTAAAATTGGTCTGAACATACATAGGCAACAGCCCTTTCCATCCATGTCTGCTTACAATACAAACCCATGGACCCATTTTTAGGATTATTTCTCATTACTTTTTAGTTATCTTCTTTGTGAGGAAATCCACCTTAAACAAGTAGGAAATTTGCAAAATGCTCCTTCAAAAAGCCCCTCTAAAGTACAGAGAAAAGAGGAACATACAAAACTATCAAAGATATTGCCCTGCTTGTATTTTTTAGTACAAAAAGAAGAAAAGTAATCCCATGGCATCTTAAAGACACACTTATTTTTGTATACAAAAAAAAGAGAGAGAGATCTTGTAGCACCTTTGAGACTAGGGTTGCAGACTGCCAGAAATAGTGCAAATTGAGTCCACTTTTAGGGTTAGGGTTAGGGTATCATGGGAACTGTATTTTATTGTGGCACCAGAGCTCTCTGACAGAGAAGGCTCAATGTCTCAGAGAAAAAAATGCCCATGAATCCCTAACACTAACACTAACCCTAAAAGTGGACTCAATTTGCATTATTTCTGGCAGTCTGCAACCCCCTTAATGAGTGAAAGCCATTGTAGCATAATCTTTCATAATCTTGGTCAGCTTCCTCAGATGCATGGCTTATTTTGTGTCAACTTTTACAGATCAATCATTTTCCTCAAGTGCATGCTGGAGTACAATAGTACCATAAAATATTATGTCCCATCATGCATCTGAGGAAGTAGATTTGAAACCATGAAAGCCCATGCTAAAACAAATCTGTTAGTCTTAAAGATGCCACAACACTCTCACCACTCTTTATTTTAAGGTGTAAGCATAATGCTTCTAGTACCAAACTTTCCATTACAGAAATAATGTCCAGAAACACATTTAATTTAATAAACTTTCTTGAATGTATTACAGGAGATGGTGATGTTTATAGAGTTTTATTTTCAATTCTGGTAATGAGATTGTTCTGCCACTGAAGTGATGTGACCTTTAAACAGCCCTCCCAGGTGTCACAGAAACCTCTTCAGTCAGTCTGTCACCTATGCCAGAACTCCCACATTGATGCTGGTGGGCAGATGCTGGAGATGGGATTATGCAGGAAGAGGCAGATCACAGAGGTCTCCCACAAAACCCACAAAACCATGGCAGGTTGACACCAGAACTGGAGTTGCTGTGGGATGCAGAACTATGGGGGTGGTGGGGGAATGAGGGAACTGCCACACCAATAAGAATTCTGCCCCTCTACTGAAATTTTCCTTCAGTCCTCAATTTTCTACCATTGCAGAGAATGAGACATTCAAAAAATATCACACCTAGAAATTGTCTATTTGCTGTGTTTGTTTTCCTTTGGTAACTTTGCTGGCATCCTTTCTATGCCTCATCTATATTTCAATATTCAACTGAAGTTTTAAGTTGCTGCAAGACTAGAAATTTGGAGACTGAAGGAAAATTTAATGAGGGGATATTTTGTTTACAATGCCCTCATTTTGCCCCCCACTCTCACCAGTAGTTGCACAACTTACTGTGTGGAGGATTCCCCCCCCCCATTAGTGTCAATGTGAGCAAATGTATTGGGGGGGGGGAGGGAGGGTGGTCAAGCCAGGAAAACAGATGCTTCAGTGCTACTATTTCCTCATATTCACCCCACTAAAATGAACCTTCACAACTTTGGATGAGATGGTTCATCCACCTTCAGATCTCCCATCCTCACCATGAAGGACTGTGGTGTTATGGAAGGGAAGGAGTCTCCTTCTATGTTCATTGACTTTGCCAGTATTTGACTATGCAAAGGATCTTGTGTGCATTTGTGAGGTGGTCTGCCATGGACACCATTTCACAGCTATTTTCCCATAGCCATTTCTGCTGCTGTGCATTTGGCAAATCAGATTGCTTCCATAAAAATTTCCAGGAATGAATGTTACTGCATCTCAGTTCATTTACTTATGTGTTCTGAGGAGGAAAAAGGGGAAAAATATCCCCACACAATCTGTGTGCCTCTCAGAGATGCATAGAGGATATTATCTAAACTTCCAGTGAATCACAGCTGACAGTGTTGCTATTTCTAGGCCAAAGCAGTGCTCTTTGAACAAAATGCAATCGCTGTGTCTTTTCAACCTGCGCTTCAGCAGAGTGAAACAGCAGGATTCCCGCACTGTATAATAACTGTCAGAAACAATTTCTGCTCTGTAAGTGAGGTGAAGCAAAATGTCAAAATATTTGAATACATTTCATTGAGGATATCTTCTTTTAAATTAGTGAAGGCTGGAGGAAAAGAATCCTATTCTCTCACATAATAAATATGCATAGAGCACTGAGGGCCAAGTGAATTCTAATAAAGCAGAGTTCTAGCTTGTTAATGGTGTTAGAGGAAACCACAACAATAAAACACAATAATTATGAGTTAAAGAAAGGCCAGCCTTGGCCTTTTACCAGGATTCCTGAACGTATTATTCACAAGAAATTTAGTAGTCGAAAGCCACTGTGTTAATTACCATATTTTATAAAATCCCTTGTACAGAAAGGAGCAATCAGAGGAGGCAAGCCCGCAAGGAATCCAACCTGGATGTGTATATCTCATTATTAGTACAACTGTACTCTTTGGAACTCATTAGCCTTGGTACCTTAGCCTTGTTCATTCCAATGTGCCAAAGAACCACAAGGAAGAAATAATGGCATGGAGACCTCTCTAAGAAACAATAGTCCCACTTAAGGCTTGTCATCTTGTTGGAAATCAAAGCACAGGCCAAGCTCTCTAATGGAGGGAAAGTGGTTCACAGAAACAATGTGCTTTTTCCCTCTGCTTTTCTCAGGGTTTCATTTGTAGCACCTGAAGATTCCTTTATCATGCTTCTGTTACTGATCTAAATTCCTCCCCTGCACCACCATATGGGAGTTAATTAAGAATATGCTCTAAATTGGTACTGCACTGAATTGGTTACTAGTGGAAAGTCTTCCACTAACATAGAGAGAATGGAATGTGAATAGAGAATATTTAGAAATCATTATAGATGGATTAAGATGATGATGAGATAATTATGATGATGATGAAGATGATGATTGCTATATTATTTCATTCATACCTTTTCCCCAAAACTGGAACTCAAGGTGGCTTTAAAAAATTAAAAGAAATACAGATAAAAGCAGATACAAACTCATAAGTAAAACATACAAAAGTTATTGTCAAAACACAATTAAATTATCTCCTAGAATTTAAAAAAACCCCAATCAAAACAACATAACATAGAAATCAATAAAACAGCACAGTGGTAAAATTGTTTGCATTCCTTTCCGAAAAGCATGTGAGAACAGGGATAGTTGGTGGCTTCCATCCAGCATGGGTTTCTGAAAAACAAGTCATACCAGACTAAATTTTTTTGATAGTCACAAACTTGGTAGATGAAGGGAATGCTGTGGATGTAGCATATTGTGATTTCAGTAAGGCGTCTAACAAGGTTCCCCATGACGTCCTTGAAAAAAAGCTAGTAAAGTGTAAGCTAGACAATGTGACTATGGGGGGAAGCAGACGGGAGCTTCCCGTGCGCTGCGGGATGGAGCGCCGCTGGACCGCGGCAGCCGCACCGCGGCGCACCGTCGGCGACTCTAAAAGGAGCACCAAATTGGCGCTCCTTTTAGATTTCAGGGAAAGGGCGCCCTAAAAGCGGCGGGTGCACTTTCCCTGACTCAAACGCCGCGGCGCGTCCGGTCGCCGTGGCGTGATGTCATCCTCGGAGCGCCGGCCGTGCGGAGGGCCGCCGACTCCGAGGGCGACCTCAGGAAGAGGAAGGGCCGCCGCTCGTGCGGCTGCCCCTCCTCTTCCCTGCCCGGAAGACTACTCTATTAGTCGTCTGCCAAGGCCCTTTGACTGGATTTGTAGTTGTTTGACTGACTGAACCCAAAGGGTGCTCAACAACAGCTCCTCTTCATCTTGGAGAGAAGTGATCAGTGGGGTGCCACAGGGTTCTGTCCTGGGCCCAGTGCTATTCAACTTCTTTATCAACCTCCATCTTGGATAATGGAAAAGAAGGCATGCTTATCAAATTTGCAGATGACACTAAATTAGGAGGGGGAGTTAATGCTCTAGATAGAAGATAGGATCAGAATTCAAAATTAGTATAGCAGATTGGAGAGCTGGGCCAAAACTAACAAAATGAATTTCAACAGAGAGAAATGTAGGATACTCCACTTGGGCAATAAAAATGAAATGCACAGCTATAGAATGGGTGACACTTGACTTGACAGCAGTACATGTGAAAGGAATCTAGGAGTTTTAGTGGACTACAGACTGAACATGAGTCAGCAATGTGATACCGTAGCTAAGAAAGCCAATGCAATTCTAGGCTGCATCAATAGGAGTATAGCGTTTAGATTGAGGGAGGTAATAGTACCAGAACTGTACTCTATTCTGCTGTGGTCAGACCTGACCTGGAATATCGTGTCCAGTTTTGGGCATCACAATTCAAGAGGGATATTGACAAGTTAGAGTGTGTCCTGAGAAGGGCAATCAAAATGATGAAAAGTCTGGAGAACATGCCCTATGAGGAGTGGCTTATGGGGCTGGTTATGTTTAGCCAGGGGAAGAGAAGGTTAAGAGATGGCATGATAGCCATGTTTAAATATTTGAAGGGATGCCATATTGAGGATGGAGCAAGCTTGTTTTCTGCTGCTCTAGAGACTAGGACATGGAACAATGGATTCAAGCTATAGGAAAAGAGATTCCATCTAAACATTAAGAATTTCCTAACAATACTAGCTGTTTGACAGTGGAAAATGCTGCCTCCATGTGTGGTGGAGTCTTCTTCTTTGGGGGCTTTTAAACAGAGAATGAATAGCCATCTTTTGGAGGTCCTTCGATTGCATATTCTTGCATGGCAGAGGGTTGGACTGGATGGCCCTTGTGGTCTCTTGCAACTCAATGTTTCTATGATTTTATGATTCTAAGAATAATCCATTCCACATTTTAATCTATATTTCAAAGGAATTCTCCAATGTGCCAAGCTTTATTCTTAATAGGTCAAATTATTTGGAGAGCTCCTGCAAAGCCAGCCAAAACCTGGATTCATACTGGAAGAACAACAAGGAAGGAACCAACCTAGGGGAGTTGCAGACTGCCAGAAATAGTGCAAATTGAGTCCACTTTAAGGGTTAGGGCTAGTGCTAGGGAATCATGGGAATTGCTTTTTCCCCCCTGAGACATTGAGCCTTCTCTGTCAGAGAGCTCTGGTGCCACAATAAACTACAGTTCCCATGATTCCCTAACCCTAACCCTAAAAGTGGACTCAATTTGCACTATTTCTGGCAGTCTGCAACCCCCTCTAGACTCCTAAGGGAGGGAGTCTCAGAGCCTGCAAGCAGCCACCAAGAAGGCTCTCTTCTGTTTTCCTACTAGATGTCCCAGTGAAGATAGTGGGATCAAGAGAAGGACCTCCCTTAAAAATATTGAAGACTAGTCAGGAAGCCTAGTACTAGGGGTGTTACTAGGGTGTGCAGGGTGTGTGGGTCACACCAGGTGACACTAAGGAGCTGTGACACCATTGCTTCCCAAATGTTTGCCTGTTGACAGAAATGGGTTGTGGTATTCACTGGCATCTCTTTAAAATTCAGAAGAGATTGTGTGAGTGGGGTGAGGATCAGTGGGAAGAGAAAGGAGGGTCTCATGTTTTTTAAAAAATGACATTTTAAATTTTCATTTTTTTTAAAAAAATTGTAAAAATATCTTAAAATATTTAAAAAAAATATGTTAGGGGTGGGTGGCTATGTTTAGCTTGGAAAAGAGAAAACTGGAAGCTGGATGATAGCTATCTTTAAACTGCTAAAGGAATGTCATGTAGAAAATGGGGCAAATTTGTGTTTTGCTGCTCCAGAGACTGGAACATGAACCAGTGGAAGTAAATTTACAAGACAGAGATACTATCTAAACATTAGGAAGAACTGCTTCACTGTATGAGAATTATTTGACAGTGAAATGGACTATATTCATTTGGTGGTCGGCTCTCTATCTTTTGAGGTCTTGAAACAGAGGGTGGATGGGTATCTCTCTGGAGTACTGTAATTTTTCTGTCAGCTTATGAGGATTTTACTACTGTTTTCTCTCCAACAGGAGCCCTTTATTCTCAATGGGTAGACTACATTTGAGACTAAGGAAAGTTTATATACAATGAAATATTTCTGATGTGATATGGAGACCATTGTTTAAAAGTTGGGAATAAACCAGTCTGCTTATTTATATTTATATACTGCACAGAGAAATAAAACACACAAGGCAGATTTTTTTTAAAAAAAATGTTATATTTAAGATGTCCATGACAGAGATAGCAAGTTGGGGTACACAAGGAAGGCTTTCATCAGCCACTCCTTGGAACTAGTCAGCATGTCTTTGACCCACACATGTATCATAACAGTGATTGCTCAGCTTAAAAAACAGCAGCAAACCAGCCCTACTGCAAAATCTCCAGGGCGAGAGGGAATTGCAAGAACAGTCTCGTTTGTGCCTGTTGCACTGGAGATCACTCATGAGAGGGGTGGAAATGGCAGTTAGAGGCCTTCCAAGCAACAGGGGAACAGATCCCCCTCTTGGTAATTGATAAGTGCAAGGATCGGCTGGGATTCACTGCGTAGCACTGTAACTTTGATGTTAGGCATCCATAAATCCCATACAGGATTCTGATCATTACTTTTAAAAATTAATCATATTAAGAAAGCAAATCAGACATCTAACAACAAATTAGGGATAACTAGGGTGGGGAGCACATTTAATTACCAGAAACATAAAGATGCATAAACAGATTACTACTCAAATTAACAAATTAATAAGAAAGGCAAACAAAACATACTTTTGGAAAATTAAAAGGAAGACAGAGAGACTAAATTCAAATGAAGATCAACAACTGACCAAACCTTCACCATAGCTCTTTCAATGATCCACAAGTAAAGCTAAAACTAGCAAATGAACAACGATATTCAGGCAATATCTCACTATATAAATTCAATGACCTCAGACAATCAACCTTCATAAATAATATGACTGGAAAGTGCACCTAAGATTCTTGCCCAAGATTGCATGTCGCCTGTCAGTAAACAAAGTCCAGCTCACCTCCCACCTTTGCAACACATTACCATGGTATTTTCTTTATATGCCCAGGTTGGAGACACACTGACTTTCCCCTGCTTCTGTTTGATGACCAGCACTTCAGGTCAATCTGATCCAATTTAGAATTGATACAAATCAATCTGAATCAGCCTTATTTGCTTGGGGATTCAGCTGAGTCAGCTGCATAGCTCTAGCCTATAGTACTGATGCAAAACTTTTTTTGAAATATAAATATGTAATTAGAGCATTGTATCCTGGTTTACATATATCAGAACACTTCATTTTCATTGGGTTTGTTTACATTTCAGCTTTACTTTCCCCTAAATACATCATCAGCATCAAGTTATATGTCTACCATATTAATTCTTTAGCTTTTATTGACACATTTAGAAACTTTTCAGGAGATAATTATCATTTTCCTTGATTTATGCAAAGAAGAAAAAGAAGACAATATCCATTCTAAAATTATCTGCTGATATTGTAAAAATATAGGGCCTTTTATTTCATCAGCGAGTATCTATAGACATTATCACATGAGTGTTGGGACGATGTTCCTTTAACCAGTTGTAAAATATTTTGTGTGGCTAGAATTGCTAAGTCGGAGCACTTAGAATGATGCAAAAGCTTTCAACAGAGATTACATCATGCTAAGTGGCAACAGGTGATGACCATTAGAAAACTCTCTATATAAGTGCATTAAGCCTCAGTGCAATTGTGGGCTGATGAAGATAGTGGTTTGGAGAGAGTTGTTGGCTGGATTGTTATACTACAGATGGTGAATGTTGAGAGGAGTCATGAGGAGAGTTTGTACACACACTCGTCCCTCCCCATTTGCAGACTTGCCATTTGTGGTTTTGAATTTTTGTGGATGGCAAGCAAAGGGGGACAAAATGGTATGCACACTGCCATTATATCCAATGGGGCTTGATATTTTCCATTCATGGGGGTAGGTGGGCCCAGAACGGATCCCCCACAAACAGGGAAGGATGACTGTATTTGTAACTATTATTATTGCAATTTATGGTAAAGAACCTCCAAGGACTTGGAAAAATATCAACAGTGTCTGTGAGTTTATTCAGGTGGTCAGTGCATTGCCAATACTTAAACTGAACTGGTGCTTCTGTACTCTGCTACTGTTAACTACATCTGAGAGTGTTTACCTCAGATAGTGCTGTGAGTTGGCATCTCTGCTGGGCCTAGATTTTTTGATTTGTTTATGTACATCAGCAGGACATAGAAGAGAGCCAACAACAGGTTATGGGCCCAGTCTATGCTAGTCTGTGCCAGTTTGTACCCAATTTAGACCAGTGCTTCTCAGTTTGGCCACAAGAGGGAGGAGAGATAGCAGCAGAAGAAGCCTGAAAGCAAGTCTTCACAGACAGCTGGTTGAGGTTAGTTTACTGCAGCTGTATATGAAACTGAAGCAAAACAAGTTTGGCTGCTGGACTCAGGAGCAACACATCGAATAGTGAACTGTTTGGACTTGCTACAGGATACAAAAACTTCAACAGTATCCAAGGTGGACTTGGCAGATGGAGCTCCAAGGAAAGTGGAGAAGATGAGAACTGCATACATTCCCTACTTAGGGAAACAATTCTCCCAAGTTTTGTTTGCTTCAAGTTTAAAGAATTGTTTTCTAAGTATATAAACCTTAACTGATGATGGGTATAAGGTTGTGTTTGAAAAAGATGTATGCATTGTTACAAAGGATGATAAGGTCTGTGCTAAAAGTGAAAAAAGAGACAGACTGTATTTTATGTATCCACAGGCAGACAAGCCAAATATATCTGTGACTATGTCCAATGTGTCCCTGCATCATCAGTGTGTCCATTATTTGCATTGTGTACTTGGACATGCTAGTTTTGCCACATTGGTGCAATTGGCCAAAGTTTGTCCAGAACTTAATGTAAAACCCTGCCAAAAGTTCCTGGACTGCACAGTCTGTAAGATAGTTAAAGTCAAGGCTTTTCCTGTGGCAAGGAAAGCAAGAGAACTACAAAACAGCTCTTCCTGGTGGTTTATACTGACCTTGCTGGATCGTTTAAGGCAAGTGTGGGAAGAGCTAAATATGCATTTTTTATAGTGGACCATTACACCAGGTATGGGTTTGTGTACTTGCTTAAGTCCAAGGACCAGGCATTTACCAAATTCAAAGAATGGGTGGCAACGGTAGGGAGGAAATTCCCTTATAAATTGGCTAGTTTCATCTCTGATAGAGGTGGGAAATTTCTTGGAAATGCTTTTCAGCATTGGCTAAGGACAAAGGATATTCATCACAACTAACTCCCATACCCAGCTGGAAATGGTTTAGCTGAGCAAAGAGTGGGTTTGCTGCAATCAATGATTGCATGACTGTAGATGCCCAAGCATCCAGTAATTTGTGGGGAGAAGCTATTACATGTGTTAATCATGTGGTTAGCAGAGTCTGGAGTTCTAGCATTAATCAGACACCCTATTTCATGCTATATGGTAGGGAGCCCTGTCTTCAATACCTTAGAGCAGGGGTCGGCAACCTACGGCCTGCGGGCCGCACCTGGCCTGCTGACCCCCGCTGACCGGTCCCCGCTGACCCCCGCTGCCACCACCACTGCGTGCATCACGGCTGCCATTTTGTTTGCCAAAATGGCAGCCACGACTCGTTTGCGCATGCGTTGCACTCCTGCGCATGTGCGAATGAGCTGCGGCCACCATTTTGGAAATGGGGCCACCCATTCCTCCCCCCGGTCCGGCGGAAGACCTGGGAACCAGCGACCGGCCCCAGGTAAGTAAATCTTGCCGACCCCTACCTTAAGAGTATTTGGGCACTATGCAAATGTCCTTATCCCAAAGACCTTGAAGAGAAAAGGTCAGCCCAAGTGGAGGGTTCTCAGGGAATAAGTATTAATTTGGAGTATTTATACCCCACTCTTCAGCCACAAAGGCGCTCAGAGCAGCTTACAAATGGTTAATTAGATGGCTCCCTGCCCCAGCTTACAATCTGAAAACACATGACACAAAAAGAGAAGGGGATAGCATTGGGGAAGGGGATCAGGACCAGCAATTCTTCTCTCCCTCTGAACAAGTACCGGTTTTCCTTTGAACATGGACAGATTGTGTTCTCTAAAAGTGCTAATTTTGTTCACCCAGAAGTCCAAGAGGAGCCAATATCCACAAGGAGAGGGCGCAAATCCCAGTTATGATGCAACAGCATCCAAGCACATCACAACACACACCTGACAAGAGGTAGAGATCAAAGAAGAGGTAAAAACTGGGGGCAGTAGTGAGGAAGATACTACTACCACTTACTTACTTAATATCTAGGAGCTATAAGGGAGACAAAAATGCTCCTGAATTCTTTGTTGTTCCAAGTGGAAAGGTGTGTAATGTTGTATATGATGATGTATGTTGTGAACCAGAAGTGCAATAAGTGTCCAGTTGAGGGACAAGAAAGTGAAAAGGCTGCTATGGACCCTACATGTAAACCATTGGGTGATAAAAGTGATGTTGAAAATGTAAGGGACCAGAGTGTAGCGAGGTCCAGAGGGGTACACAAAGGGAAGAACATGCCAAATGGGTGTACCAATAATAGTGCAAGGTTAAGGATTCAGGAAGGTTTGTGTCAAGAAGCAAAGACCAACCACATATTTAAAAAGTGTAAAGGTCCTGGTAAAAGTAAAGTATATTCTCAGACCTGCATAGTGATGGCAGAGGACTCAAATAGAAGAACTAAATATGACTATAAGGTACACAAATGTTAAGCAAGTGATACAGAAAAGAAGTCATGACACCTGTATACTGTGAGACAGAGAGAAAAGGTGGCTGACATATTCACAGGGGCATTGCCAGCACAGAGGCACGAGAAATGGTTGCCTTGCTAGGCTTATGTAAATGCTGCAAACAATAACTGTGCAACCTGATGTATTTGATTTGAATTTTATTCTGTTATGTAAAGTTTGCCATATCAAAATATTTTGGAGGGAATTGTTGGTACAATGTTCCTTTAACCATTTGTAAAATATTTTGTGTGTCTAGAATTGCTAAGTCATAGCACTTGGCATGATGCAAGCTTTAATTTGTAAATATTATTGCAACTTGTGATAAAGAACCTTCATAGATTTGGAAAAATATCACCAGTGTCTATGAGTTTGTTCAAGTGGTCAGTGCATTGCCAATACTTAAACTGAACTGGTGCTTCTGTACTTTGCTACCATTATTTACTTCTCAAACTCTCCAAGCCTTCTCTCTTGTCAGGGATGATGGGAGTTGTAGCTCTTCACCTCTGGCTCTAACTCACCACCTTGTTATGCAGCAGAGCTGACCAGCTTTGATCAGTGGTTAATGCTTTTCTCCAAAGCAGCAGAGTTTCAGAGAATAGGCTGAAGACCCTGACAAACTCTCCAAGCCTTCTCTCTCTTCTTCCTGAGATGTCTCCAAACTTCTCCAGGATTCTTCTGGTTCTTGTATCTTCCCTCAAGACACCAGACAACTCAGTAGTCTTATATAAAAGATCTACTTTATTCTACTATATACACACAAATACTATATGCCCTACAAATCACAATCTCTACACTTCACAATATCTCCAAAACTACTCCACAACACTCCACACTACACCACAATATACATTAGCAAACATTGCAATTTATAGCCATTGTTAGACACCACCCACCAGTCAGTTTCCACCCAGTGGGTGTGTACATACATCTTGATTGGTCCACATAGATCATCCCATACCTAAGACCAACCCAAGTGTTTCATCACTTTACCTTGACCACTTAATGAGTCTCAGGTGTTTGCAATCTATCACAGGTGTTCTCAATATACCTTCTATAACTTTGTCCTTGGCTCTCAAGGCTTCTTAATTATATTATCTTTTTCACCTGTGTATCTTCCTGATTGCTCCTGCTTAGTCACTTTGACATTCACATACATATTTTTATTTCTATTACTGTATATCACATGTTGCTTTTTCCTTAACAATCCCCTCCGAAATAAAATATTGTATGTGTCTTACAATGTCATTCCAACCATTTGTGTCAGTCTTTCATGTTTTTCCGCTGTCAATGCTTTTGTGAACAAATCTGCTATGTTGTGTTGTGTTTCTATATATCTCAATTCTATTTTACCCTTCTGAACCATGTCTCGCACATTTTGATATCTTACTCCAACATATTTTGTTCTGTTCTTCAAACTTTCAGTTTCAGCCATTGCTATGCATGACTGTGAATCTTCCAGAATTTCTACTGGTATCTTGTAACTTTCATTTAAATCATTCAATAACTGCTCAACCCACTGTACCTCATTTACTATCTCATTTAAAGCTGCGAATTCTGCTTCCGTCGTACTTAACGCTACATTTGTTTGTTTCCTACTTCTCCAGACTATTGGACTTTCACTGTACTTGATTATTATTCCTGTAATTGACTTCTTGTCTCCTAATTCTGATGCAAAAGAACTGTCTACATAGCAATCTAAATCTGAATGACTGTTTCTAATTACCAATTTCTTATCTAGAGTTCCTTTCAAATATCTCAATAAGTGTTTTACTGCTGTCCAGTCTTCAATTTTTGGATCATTAACTCTTCTGGACAATACATTTACAGCATACGAAATGTCTGGTCTGGTGTGGCAAGATATGAACTGTAAAGATCCTATTATGCTCCTGAATAAAGTCTTGTCTTCAAAATCTCTAGTTGTTTTTTCAGATACAAAACCAGTTGTCATTGGAGTTCTTACTATTTTAGCATTTTGTAATCCATACTTTTCAATCAAATTTTCAATTTTCTTTCTCTGGCTTAACAAACAATGTCCTTCTTCTGTCCACTCAACACCAATACCTAAATAAGACTTTAATAAACCTAGATCCTTCAAAACAAACTTTTTAGACAACTCTTTTTTTTACTGATTCAATCTCCTGTCTTGACTTTGCTGCCACGCACAAATCATCTACATAAACCACTAACACTATGTCTCCTTTTGTATAGACACAAGCATCTGCAATGCTCCTTTTGTATCCTAGCTTAACTAACTCGTCATTAATGCACAAATTCCATGCTCTGGCACTTTGTTTTAACCCATACAATGCTTTCTTTAATTTATAAACTTTCTGACTACCAATTTCTTCAAAACCTTGTGGCTGCTCCATAAATATCTCTTCATCTAAACTAGCATTTAAGTAGGCTGTTTCAAAATCAAAATGTTCTACAACTAAATTTCTTTTTGCTGCTACAGCTAGAACCATTCTCAGACTTTCTGGCTTTGCAGTTGGAGAATATGTCTTATCATAGTTCTCATACTGCTGTTGTGCAAAACCCTTAGCTACTAACCTTGCTTTATACTTAATACTTCCATCTGGCATTTCTTTCTTTTTGTATACCCACTTACAACCAATTACTTTCTTGTCCTTGGGTCTATCAACGACTTCAAAAACATCTTTATTTACCAGACAACCAAACTCATCATCCATTGCATCAATCCATCTTTCCTGTTCTTCTCTAGACAAACTTTCCAACTCTTCAAAACTTTCAGGCTCTTCCACTGCTAAACAAGCTCTTGCATTTGTCACAACAAACCTATCTGGAGGCTTTCTAACTCTGTGACTACGTCTGGGAATAAATTCTGCTGATCTGCCTCTTTCATCCTCACTTCCTGTGCTGGGAGTTATAGTTCTATGGCTAAATCTCTTGTCCTCAGTCATTCTAGTAGTAATAGGTCTAGATTGTGTCTCATTATCTGAAGAACTATCACTGCTGCTAGTGGATGCTTCTGGCTTAACTGAAACCCCTCCGTTTCCTGAAGTTGGTTCAGTTTGTGTTTCTGGCTCATTTGAACTTCCTAACCTCAAGAAAACTTCCTTATTGGCATGCAATTTGTCCCAACCGGCATGTCTCTCGAAATTTGCAGACCTGGAATACTGCACTTCTCTTCCACCTAAATGAAACTTATAGCTATTTCCTGAATACCCCAAAAACCTAAGCCTTCTACTTTTTGGTTCTCCTTTCTTCCTGAAACAAGCTGGTATGTAAACATAAGCAAACTGTCCAAAGACTCTCAAATACTTGTAATTTGGCACTCTCCCATACAATACCCTGTAGGGAATGCCTTCAATTTCTGAATGATACAGTCTGTTACTAATATGTACTGCTGTCAAAGTTGCTTCTGCCCAGAAACTATCTTTTACCTCTGCATCTGCCATCAAACAAGCCGTTATTCTTTTTATATCTTGTATTTTTTTCTCAGCTAAACCATCTTCGTTAGGACAAGCGGGATTAGTAGTTTCATGCCTTATTGCTACCTTTTGAAACCAATTAAACAATTGATTACTTAGAAACTCTCCTCCCCGGTCAGTAACAATGGTGCCTACTCTAATATCAAATTGTCTTTCCACCATTCTCACCCATGCTTTTAAACTTTGCCCAGCATCAGATTTGTTTTTCAATATTCTTACAAAAGCAAACCTTGTATACCTATCAACAATTACCAGAAAATACTTGCTTCCCCCTAAAGACAAGCAACTAGCTTGGGCAACATCTGCATGTACAAACTGAAATGGTCTTTGAGCAATTCTTTTGGTTTTCTTGGCTACTGGAAAAGCTCGAACCTTTACCTGATTACATACAGTACAATCTAAGTGATTTTTGCATTCAGCAACTTTTAAATCTGGACACATACTGATTAACTTCTTTAAACATTTGAAACTAGCATGACCAAATTTTCTATGGAGTTCATGTATGCAGTCTTTATGAATTGGACTATTGTCTATGTTATTAGCATTTTCAACCCTGTAGCAATCAATATTGTCCTCCAAATAATAAAGCTTATCTTTTTTCAAGCCTATGCCTCGCAATTCCCCATTCAATTTTATCTTACACATGTCCTTTTCAAATATAACTGTGTAATCTCTGTCTGTTAACCTGCTCACTGATAACAAATTATTTTCTAACTCCTTTACATGTAACACATCATTAAAGTTTTCCTTTAGCCCAGGAATGAAAACTGTACCCATTTGATTTACAGTACTGAGCTCTTTCCCATCAGCTAAAACTACAGTATTTACATTAGCTGATTTTCTATTACTTATCAAATTAATATTGTTACACATTGAAGATGATGCTCCTGAGTCAATTAACCATTTACAATTAGCATTTTGTTTTTCCTTAATCATGGTTGCAAACCCCTTTTTGTTACCACTGTCCTTCAAAAATGGAGGTTTGGACTGTTTTTGATACTGCCGCGGCTGCCATCTGCTCTCTCCTTGCTTGCTTCTCTCAGCAGCAAATTGTTTACAATGTCCCTGCAGATGACCAATCTTCTTGCAATAAAAACACCTCCGTTGCTCCCTGGTATAAGCTGCTTCTTCCTGCTTTCGTAGTTCAGGCATTGTTTGTTGTTTTGGCACAGTCCTCAAACTTGCTGAGTCACCCTGCTCAGACTTTCTTCTCAAGTTTTCTTCCAATATTCTGGCAACAATTAAGTCTCTGTTCAGCTCAGCTTCTGGCAAATTTTGCAAGCTATTTGTAATGTTGTCCCAAGAAGGATCTAGCGATTCCAGCAAAATATAACACTGCTGCTCTTTGCTAATTTCCACTCCTCTCAGTTCAGCTTGCACAAATAAATCTTGCATTGTTTTTAAATGTTCTATCACACACTGTCCTTTCGTCATCTTTTGTCTGTAAATTCTTTTAGACCAAAGCATTTTTGCAAACACAGTTGAAGGTGTGTGTAATCTCTGCAAGGTATCCCACACATCCTTGGCAGACACTTTATCTCTTACGTCGTTAATCAAGTCTTCTTCTAGCATGAGATAAAGACATGCTTTTGCTTTAGCGTCTCTTTCTTGAGTGGCTGCATTAGCATCAGCTGCCAGCCCTGTTTCAACTGTCGACCACAGAGACTCCTTTATTAGTAGAGATTGGGCATATATCATCCAGGTAGAGTAGTTATTTCTATTTAATTTACTAAACTTTAGGATCTGCATCTTAATTTGTGCAGTGACTCAATTTGACACAGTCCTTCTGAGTATGCACAGCAGACAAAACACAAAATGATTTACTCACAAGGCTCCACAAAACCTTCTTCCACTCTCTGGAACTTTCAGCTTCTGTGGATGCTGGTTGCTCTAGTATCTGGGCCCATAACCCTTGTCAGGGATGATGGGAGTTGTAGCTCTTCACCTCTGGCTCTAACTCACCACCTTGTTATGCAGCAGAGCTGACCAGCTTTGATCAGTGGTTGATGCTTCTTTCCCAAGCAGCAGAGTTTCAGAGAATAGGCTGAAGACCCTGACAAACTCTCCAAGCCTTCTCTCTCTTCTTCCTGAGATGTCTCCAAACTTCTCCAGGATTCTTCTGGTTCTTGTATCTTCCCTCAAGACACCAGACAACTCAGTAGTCTTATATAAAAGATCTACTTTATTCTACTATATACACACAGATACTGTATGCCCTACAAATCACAATCTCTACACTTCACAATATCTCCAAAACTACTCCACAACACTCCACACTACACCACAATATACATTAGCAAACATTGCAATTTATAGCCATTGTTAGACACCACCCACCAGTCAGTTTCCACCCAGTGGGTGTGTACATACATCTTGATTGGTCCACATAGATCATCCCATACCTAAGACCAACCCAAGTGTTTCATCACTTTACCTTGACCACTTAATGAGTCTCAGGTGTTTGCAATCTATCACAGGTGTTCTCAATATACCTTCTATAACTTTGTCCTTGGCTCTCAAGGCTTCTTAATTATATTATCTTTTTCACCTGTGTATCTTCCTGATTGCTCCTGCTTAGTCACTTTGACATTCACATACATATTTTTATTTCTATTACTGTATATCACATGTTGCTTTTTCCTTAACATTTTTACCTTAGACAGTGCTGTAAGTTGGCATCTTTGGTGGGCCTAGAATTTTTGTTACTGCACATCAGCAGGATATAGAAGAGAGTGAGCAACAAGCTCTGCTCTTGCAGCAATCATGCCAGGTTTTTTTAAATGGAAATAACTGGTTTCAGAGCAGCCATTATTGCATGTCTTCACAATCACACAACTGGAGCTGATGCTGCCATGACACTTTCTTCCTGATTCCCCTTAACCCCACTTCCCTGGCTTATGTCCTACACAGTTTGCCTTTGAGTTATTTTACTTTTATTTATTTTTCCTCCATCAATGAAGAGAGATCCCTAACAATGCTTCAAGGACACGGCAGCTATGGGTCAGAGATTGCATCTTGTGATAAATATTGCCAAATCCACTTTTTCCCCAGTTGTAACCAAGATTTCAAAACCACATGAAGTAATCTCCTACATGCTAGATCAAAGAATCTAGTAAATCCAGTTTTGTAGACAAATATAAAATGTCTACATCTCTTCTTATTAGATCAAAGTGGAGGTGCAGTAATATTGAGATCAAACTTTCAGGAAATCCAGTGCAAGCAATTTATTTTATATGCATCACAATCTATATCTACCGGTAATTTATTGAAGCTTTGTACTGATAATAATGTGTATATGTTTTTTGGTGAAACATATTTAGGAAAGAGATGACAAGAAGTTTTAAGCCTCTAGTGTTATTTTTAATACAAATTTAGAGCAAAAACTTGTGACAATATAGAATTCAGAGACATAGGGCCTTTACAGACTGCCAGAAACAATGTAACCTGAGTCCACTTTAACTGTCCTGGCTCAGTGCTAGGGAATCATGGTAACTGTAGCTTTTTCTGAGACATTGAGCCTTCTCTGTCAGAGAGCTCTGGTGCCACAATAAACTACAATTCTCATGATTCCCTAGCACTGAGCCAGGACAGTGAAAATGGACTCAGGTTGCATTATTTCTGGCAGTCTGTAAAGGCCCATAGTTGTATTAGTCTGGAATATAATCAGTCAAACCTAGCTGTATTAATTAATGCCTGTATTGGGAGAAGAAACCATTGTCTTGATTCAGGCCTAAATGAATGGAATCGAAGTTATGGGGGGGGGGGATCTGTTAGCCATTTCAGGCTAACTTGGGCAATCCATCTGGACATTGGTGCCAATCATTAAGGAAATCCATGGGAGCTATAACTAGAAATTATAGATTACTGCCAATATGAGCAGAGGTTCATTTGACAACATATTTTCCCTCACAGACCCATGGATTCCTAAAGTCATCAAAATACATGCACATTCATATACTCAACAGGCACAGTGAAGTATAAATCAAAAACACAGCATGAGTTACTCATGAAGAAAATAACACAATAATAAGGGGTGGTGGTGGAAATAAACCAAAAGCTCAATAGAATGAACAGTACACTATGTTAACTCTAAAATTATTGGGAGGAAAAGCTTGTTGTAGGGATTAAAGTCCAACAATAGGATAGTCTAGGTCAATTTTAGATGTAAGATCAGATTCAATGGAATTTAGGCTGCATCTGCATTGCAGAAATAATGCAGTTTGACACTTCTTTAACATATAGTTCAATACTATAGAATCCTGGGATTTGAAGTTTGTTATGGCATCCCATCTCCTTTTACGAGACCATTAGAGCACTAAGATCAACAGAAGAGGTCCTTTCACTGTCCCACAACCCTCTCAGGTTCGTTTGGTGGGATCAAGGGAAAGGGCCTTCTTGGTGGTTGCTCCCAGGCTCTGGAACTCCTTCCGAAGAGAGGCCAGGATGGCCCCATTCCTACTCTCATTTAAATAGCAGGTGAAAACAGGCTTCTTCAAACTGATGAGGGTTAGGCATTTGAATGCTATGTAATTCAGTTTTTAAGATTGATAGAGATCCTTTAATACATTTTAATTTTTAGTATGTGATGTTTTTAATTTTTAAAAATTGCTTATTTTAAAGAAAACTTTGTATCTACATTTTAATGCTTTTGTATTGTTTACTGTATTGTTTTAAATTTGTTGTTAGCTGCCTTGAGTCCCTATATCAGGAGAAAGGCAGGATGATGATGATGATGATGATAAAAAGGAGAAGGAGAAGGAGAAATGCTGGCCCATGGTTTATTAAGCCAAAACTAGGGAACATGTGGTTCTTCAGATGTTGTTGGACAGGATTGCAGCCTCCCATAATTCCTCACCACTGCCTGTACTGAGTAGGACTGATGGGAGGTACATCTGAGAGACATCTAGAGGGCCACACATTCTCTGGCCTTGTTTTAGGCCTTTGGCCATGAAAGGCTTCGCATGGAGAAATTACAAGAGACCTTATTGCCCTGTGTCTTAATGTGGCCTCACACAAAATTAACAAACTGATTGAACCAGGCTCATATTTTTCATAGAAATTGTTCTTATACATAATGGAAAATTACCCCTGCAAATCAGGCTTCTCTGGAGAATACTGCCTTATTTACCATTGGCTAAAGCAGAGAAATGGCTATTCAGAAATGAGAGATTTCTCTGTTTGCTGTATTGCTTCTAGAATTGTAATGATTACCTGGTATTTTTCTTTTCTTTTTTGAAATTATCACCTCCCCCTGCCACTTAACAAATACTTCTAGTGGTAATTATGGAAGGTATGCATTTAGAGAAAACCATTCTACATGTATGATAATAGCATATTTTGATATTTATGAAATGGTACTTTCCCATAAACACAGAAATGCAGTTAATTATTACTGGGACTGTTTATTAAGACTTGGAGTAGAAAAATAATAAATGGGTACATCATTTAGTTGTTAACGTTTGACTGATTATTCATCTCATTTATCAGGTGCCAATATAGTTAATTTCAGAATAGCTTTGTTTGTACTGTGAGTTTTGAAGGTCAGTCATAATTTGAATTAACTGCTGTACTCATATTAGTTTGAGGTCCAATCTTCTCAAGGTTCTAACTTTTTGTCTGTGAGGAGTCCTGTGTCTTTAACACATGCCTCGTGTATAGAAATTAAGCATGATGCATTCTCTTTCATCAATATTTTATAGTGGGAAAACCTTCACCTGTTTAATTTCTACTGTTGATCTGATCCACCGGTGTAAATCTCGGTCAATGTATCTATAGTATTATTTTTTTTGTCAGATTATTGTGACATGGGAAACCAAGATCTGAAAATCTGTAACCCTCTAGGTATTGTTTGGCCTGTGACTCCCGTTATCCCTTTCATGGACTATGCTGACTAGGAATGCTGGGACTTGCAGTCCAACAGTTCCTAGAGAGCCACACACATCCTTCATCCATTATATAAAGATTGCTTTATCTGATCCTAAACCAGGATTAAGAACCATGAGGTCTTCCAGATGTTGTTACTGCAAGTCCCATCAGCCCTAACTAACATAGCAATGATATGGAATGATGGGGAATGATGTTCAATGGTATCTGGGTCACATGGTCTCCTGCCATGCCCTAAACCTGAGGATTTTATTATTTCTTTTATTACTAATAAGTGAGACTGACCACCAGCCCCATCACATTAAGGCTCTAATACTTGTCAGTTACTGGGAACTGACAGGAACTTTTTCAACATGCATCTACAAAATCTTTCTTCTGGGCTACATGTTCCTGATCCTTGCGCTGGTAAGTGATGTGACAGTTTCAGGGTGGGAGTTTGAATTTTAAAAAGAGAGAAAGTCACATTTTCTCTTATTTATTTTATGGTGAAAATAATCTGTTCTGTTCAGTTGTTCAATTAGTTTCCTTATATCCCATCTCTTTCCCAACAGTGGGATTCAAGGCTGCTATACATGAATGTGTGAACTAAAATATGCACATTAAGCAAACAAAATATTTGTATTCCTAATAGGTACTGTGGTCCCTAGTGAGACAGTAATATGAATTCCATGGCAATTGTCAAATTCAGGAAAAGAATTTAAGAATAGAGATGGGTTTTTGCTTAAGAAGAATATGTTTTCCTTTGTGTAAGGACAGAATCAATTGCTGCAAAGCAGGGTTTATCTGTCTTAATTGATTTGGCAAATATATTTAAAGCTGCCTCCTTTCCCACTCAACTATAATTGCATATATTTATTATCCCACTTTAAGATTTACTCTAAATTGATTTTATCTTCCCTCCACAGGCACAACACCTGCATGAGAGTTATCCCTGTAAAAGTGGTCTATTTCCCCCTCAATGTCTGCCCTGGAGCACAGATGGCTCATGAGCAAAGTGAGATCTCACCCATCCGTTGCACCTGATGTCTTCTGTATAGTGTGGGTTAATCAGCTTTTAGTCCAACTACAAGGGAGCTACTAAGGATGGCAAATCTATTTTAGGGCACTGGGATAGTTTCTTTAAAGTTCAGTCTAAAACTTGGAGCAGACTCATGATCCCGCTGTCATCAGAACCACCTATTACCACAGCTGCCTAGTTCATTAGAGGACTCACCATTTACCAAGAGAATGGGAGGACTATGTAAAGAACTGTGTTCTAAAGAACAGCGCTTGGAACATTTCTTTTAAAAGTCATCTGTCCAAGGCCTCCAAAAGTAATGAGCTGCCATTGTAGTTCTGATTTTTAAAGACAACTCTTTACCTTCTTTTTTCACAGAAATTATTGAAAGTTACTCTACAACTACTTTTAACAATCTGAATACTACATTCCTCAGACATTCAAGAAATAGCTAACTCTGTGTGGAACCAGCCATTGGTTGGAGATGGGGTACTGTTATCTCCAGGACATTGCTGCCCCCTCTTCCTCTTCTAGCAGCAGCACCAGTTTCCTCTTTTCTTCCTCTTCTTCACTGTATCCTTTGGCACAGGGTTACCTCATGATTCTATATGTGCACATCACTTTACTTCCCACAGCAGGTGGTGGGAAGACTTGGGCCACCCCTGGATGAACACCACTAAACTGGGTATACATAACAACTACCAATAGTACCTGTGGCACATTTTGGTTGAACTTCACCATATTGCTGTGAGCTCCTTCTTTAATTATGGATTTTGCCACTCACAAATATTTAGGACTATGCTATTGCTGCCCAGAAGGATTTAATTTTTGTGATCAACCTTGGGATCCAGATCTAGAGAAAAAAGAATGGGGGAAGAGGAGAACAATGACAACAACAACTGTTTTCACACATTAAGAGAACACAGGAGTATAAAAGCAGATATTTTTCTGTTTTGATGTCACCAACATTTTGTCTTTCCTCCACTATTTTGATATTCTGTTTTGTGAACATCTGCAAAATATGTCTTCCTCTCTGCCAAGGTCCCTTTATGTTAGGGATTCCTTCTTTATTCTGTTTTGCTGGTTTTCCCCAACATCCCTTTACTCAGTTGCATATGTTAATTCATTTAAATGAATGCAAATTTAAAATTGCCTTTTGCCAAGCAGTGAGACTGATCTACAAAGGAGAGGCTGGTTAGGAAGAATATCTCAAATGTTGAGCAATAGTCAGCTGGTAAGTCTTCTTCCCCAGCTGAAGTCATCACTAAATAATGGAGGAAGCTATGCAAGGCACTCTTCAGTGCCTCTGAACCCTCTCACTCTTTATGGTCAGAACTTAAACTGAAAAAGAATACTGGCATTTTTTTAAAGGCTGCACACAAAGTTACAAACTTATACATAGCTATTAGCTAGTAATTGTGAAAATTCCTTTTAAAAATGGTTACAGACTCCCCCAGCTAGGATTCTGAGAACTGTCCTGTTACAAGCATTGTTTTAATATAAAAACCCCTTTGTGGGTCTCCTGTCATGGCCCTAAACTAGAAAAGCCCAAGCAGCCATGGATTCAAAGTGCGGACCTCACATAGACACTTGAGTGGTCATGTCTGCCTCAACAATGAATTAACAAATCAAAAGGCCAGAGTTAGGAGCTGCAAAATAGGGCATTCACACTTGGGAGATTTATGAGTACCACCCAGGATATGTCTGGCTAAGAATGAGATAACATCTTCCCTGTTTGGAAATTGTCTACTTCAAAGACCATCTATCCAGAATTCTTTGATATGCAGTAATAAATCCTTGCCTCAGACTAGGTTTGAGGTCCCCCAAATCTCAGGCACATTGGGTCTGATTAGATTTTATGGTGACACTGCATTACTGTGAATTCTGACTTGGATCCCAGTTCTTCCGGTCTTCCTTTTCCTTTCATACATGGATGAGTCTATCCATCTTCATTTATTGTTGGAGCAACCTCCGGCAGGTAATTATCACCATTAGAAAGCTTTCTGTTTCTTATCCAAGCTAACTACTTTATTCCTAAGTTCTTGTGTGCTTGAGTGTATGTTTGAGTGTCTTTGTATGTTTGACTACCCAAATAAATCACAAAATTCATTGAGAAAGCTTTGTCTCTATTAGTCTACTCCCTAGTCACCTCTGTAAACATAGGATAAAAGATCCCATTGGATACTTGAATTTAGCAATTCCCCAGGTTCAAGATCCTCTTACAGTCCAAAAAAGGAACTTTTATGACCTCTATGTGTGAACATCATTATTGAACTTAACAGTACATACAGATAAATGATATTGCCACAAGGCCTGACTGGACTGTATGTTTAGCCCCAACCACACTTTTTGTTGTTGTTGATTTGGAGCAAAAACTACTTACAAAGTAGGTTTTGGACATCAAAAATACTGAGTACCATGGGGTTAACCATTAATATAAGTGTGATCAATGAATTTGAATGATTTTCTTTTACTCAGCTGTGTCTATTTTTTGGTTTATTACTGTGGAAAAATTACCACTCATATGTCGGGATTACTGGCACATTTTTAGTACACAGAGTTGCCCCTTGAAATTATTTTTACTTTTAGTTCAGGAGGAATAAATTAAAAAATGTGGGAGATAATAAACAATTAATTTTATTTTAAATGGAAGTAAAGTTTAATATTATTGAACTGAAGGAAAAGATCATGTAAAAATAGATAACAAGGACCCATACTGATGTAAAAAGGAGTGTTTAGTTGTCATAAGTGTAGTTACGGTAATACTGTTTTTTTGTGTTGGGTTGGGGGTTGTTGTTTGTTTTTGTTTCTTCTTTTGTCAATGCCATTGTTGTGTTATGTTAGGACTATATTAATTGTCATTGTTATTGTCAATAATGTGAATTTTTTTTAATTGTACCAAATAAAATCATAAAAAAAGAAATGTTAGAACAGGGGTAGGCAACCTTTCCCCTTTAAGGGCCGAGGGACTTCAGCTCCCAGAATCCCAGGAGCTATTGGCCAACAAGGGACTATTGGCCAACATGGCTGTGGCTTCTGGGAGCTGAAGTCCCTCGGCCCTTAAAGGGGAAAGGTTGCCTACCCCTGTGTTAGAATGAAGAAATGAATAAGAGTTCACAAAAAGAAGACTTGGCAAAGCAAGCTTTCCTTGGTTATATGTATTTTGTTTTTGTTTTTTAAAAAAAAGCTAAACTGAACTGAGTTTTTTGCATATACAAGATACCAGGGTTAAGGGGAAGATATCAGACACTGTTTCCACTCAAGGGTCTCTGCATGCACAGGGCTCTACAGCCTAAGGTCTAATCTGCAGTGCAGAAATAATGCAGTTTGATACCACTATAACTGCCATAGTTCAATGCTATAGAAGTCTGGGATTTGTAAATTTATGAAATATTTGACTTTTTCTGTCAGAGAGCTCTGGTGCAACAATAAACTACAAATTCCAGCATTCCATAGCATTAATGTATATATTTTTTGCAACATAGACTCAAACCATACATGGAGAGAGAAATCCCAGAGCTCCAAGCAGGGTTCAGGAAAGGAAGAGGCACGAGGGACCACACTGCAAACATACGATGGCTGATGGAGCACACCAGGGGATTCCAAAAGAAAATCAGCATGTGCTTTATAAACTATAGCAAAGCCTTTGACTGCATAGATCATGAAAGGGTATGGAATGTCCTTAAAGACATGAGAGTGCCAACACATCTGATAGTTCTGATGAGGAATCTGTACTTAGGACAAGATGCTACTGTCAGAACAGAGCATGGAGAAACAGAATGGTTCCCAATTAGCAAAGGGATCACACAAGGCTGTACCCTTTCACCCTATCTGTTCAACTTGTATGCAGAACATATTATAAGAAAGGCAGGCTTGGTCATAGAAGAAGGAGGAGTGAAATAGGAGGGAAGAATATCAACAATCTGAGATATTTCTTCCTTCTATTTTCCCTCTTCCCTCTTCCATGTCCAAGCCTGCTTTCCTTACAATATGTTCTGCATATAGGTTGAACAGACAGGGTAACAGGATGCAGCCTTGTCTGACTCCTTTGCCAATTGGGAACCATTCTGTTTCTCTGTGTTCTGTCCTGACAGTAGCCATTTGTCCTGAGTACAGATTCCTCATTAGGACTATCAGATATGTTGGCACTCCCATGTCTTTAAGGGTGTTCCATAGCTTTCATGATCTATGCAGTCAAAGACTTAGCTGTAGTCTATAAAGCACATGCTGATTTTCTTTTGGATCCCTGCTGCACTCTATTAGCCATTGTATATTTGCAATGTGATCACTGGTGTCTCTTTCTTTCCTGAACCCTGCTTGGACCTCTGGAATTTCTCTCTTCATGTATGGTTGGAGCCTATGTTGCAGAATTTTGAGCATTATTTTGCTTGCATGCAAGATTAGTGCTATGGTTCTATAGTTGCTGCATTCTCTTGTGTACCCAGGTACATAGAGCCAAGTACATAGAGATCCATAGAGATAAAAAGAGGCAAGTACATAGTGCCAAGGTACATAGAGATTTATCTGGCTATTCTTCTCACTCAGAGTCCAGATCAGCAACAGTTAGAATTTTATTATTTTTAAATTGATTTATGGATTTCATATTCCACCTTTATCTCAAAATGAAATTCAAGGTGGTTTACAATAATTTAAAAAGATAAATCTAGAACATGACTTACAAAAGTTGAAAAATAATTAAATAATACAAATGCGAAAACATAAGTTAAAAACAGCATTAATCTAGAATCTAGAGTGCAGGGCTTTCATGAAATGGTGAGGGCCAGGCATTGCTAAGTCCTAACTATGAACCAGTGCTTCCACTGCTTATTTTCCTCCTCTCCCCTCATTTCTTTTCCACTTTGTGCCATAGCCTATAATTCTTATAGTGCACAAGCTTGTACACAGGAATAGTCGTATTTTTATTAACCTTCAGTAAGCTGCTCTGGGAAGCATTCTGGATGAAAAGTGGCATAAAAATGTATCAAAACAAACAAACAAACACTGCATTTCAGGAGAAGAGGCCAGCAGGGTACTGAGGACAGAAAATGCTCATTTGAGGCTCATTAATACCTGGCACATTTGTTTCTCTGTAAAATTCTTCATGCCAAAAGTCGTCCATAAATAGATTGCATTGTGGTTAAGAAAAATCTGATGTAAATATTCTCAGAGCCTTTTCAGCAGAATAGCAGAGTTAAGTGTTTAAATAAATAAATAATATTAATTCCAAATAGATATTTCATGGTTTTTTAAAGTAGGTAAAGAGTCTACTTTGAGAATAGTTGCTACCTCCAATGAGATGATGTCTGGTTTCCTTTGTAATGAAAATTAGGTTATTCATACCACTTATGGGCCTTCTGAATATTTGATTTCATTGTCTGTTCTTTCCATATATGTAACTTTTGTTTTTCTATGCATATACATGTGATAGCTCATGTATATGTGGGATTTAAAAAGAAAGAGAGCAGGGACTACATCTGATGAATCCCAACTGAAATAGGTTGAAAAGATTTAGTACTCCCAGTAACAATATTTTGCAGGCAACTTGACAGTTCTTACCTAAGCCAAGTGACAGCTTTAGGTGATACACAGTATGCTGACAACTTCTTACATAAAGTATCATAGTTGGCTGTCAAAAGCTTTCTTGGAATCCAGAAATATAGTCCAAGCCAATTTTATGGCAGTGGAAATGTGTTCAGTAATTTCTAGCAAAGCAGTTGGTGAATGACTGAGAGTTATTTGATAACAAAACTTGTCCACTGTCTAGTAGGCAGGTTTAACCTTTTGCTTTTGTCACCCTGGCAATGACTTAGACATTATGACATAGTCTGGGCCATTCTTTAGACCAGGGGTCAGCAAGTTTTTCTTACCTGGGGCCGGTCTGCTGGCCTCCAGGTCTTCCGTGGGCCGACAGGGGGGAATGGCGCCCCCGCCGCCGCCGCCCACCACCACCGCCACGTGCGCTGCCACCACGCCGCCGCACATGTTGTGGGCCACCATTTTGTTTTCCAAAATGGCACCCGCAACTTGTTTACACATGCGCAGTACTCTTTTGTTTTCCGAAATGGTGGCCGTGGCTCGTTCACGCATGCGCAGGAGTACTGTGCATGTGCAAATGAATCACGGCCGCCATTTTGGAAAACAAAATGGCGGCCATGACACGTGCGCTGCGGCGGCGGCGCCAGGGGTCGGCGGGGGCCAGTTCAAAGGTCTCGTGGGGGTGGACCCAGCCCACGGGCCGTAGGTTGCCGACCCCTGCTTTAGTCCCTTGAGGGTTGAGGAGTAATTGCATTCTCAAACAGACTTAATGTCTTAGATGTCTAGAAACATACTAGCACTTTGTAGAAACATGTTTTCTTTGCCATGGTTAGGGGCTCACAAATGCCTACAGTGCAATGCCTTCTGTGGCAATACTGCAAGAAGCTAATGGGTCACCTCCCCCTCCCTCATGGAACTCCATTTTGTTCAAGGGCATTTCATAGGCAAGGCATTTGGTCCTAGATATCAGGCTGTCAAAAGTAAGCAGAGAAAGAATGTCTCAGTCCTTTAAAGATTATGTGAGAGATTTCTGCTGCAAGAGGGAATTGCAATAGGGACCCCATTTCTACCTGTTGTTCTGGAGTTTTGCTCATGAGAGGGGGTATGAATGTTAGAGGCTTGCTAGATGGCTCCAAAGGAGTGGCTTCCTATCTTCCATTTCAGTGCCAGATTGGGGTTGCAGCAACTGCATGCTGCAGCCCCAATCCAGCGATTTGCCAGCCCAAAAAAGAGCAGCAAAAAGCCTCCCTTACTGCCACAGTAGTATTTTTCTATACTTCTTTTGGCATGCACCATGTAAACACACACCAAAGGAGTACCGTAACACTGCTGTGGAGGTGGAGTGGTGGTCACCACAACTCCACTCCACCCCGATGCCAGGCCTTCTACATGGCCTGCATTCATAGAATCATAGAAACATAGAGTTGGAAGAGACCACAAGGGCCATCCAGTCCAACCCTCTGCCATGCAGGAACTCAAAATCAAAGCATCCCCGACAGATGACCATCCAGCCCTTGGTTAAAGACCTCCAAAGAAGGAGAGTCCACCACTCTCCGAGGGAATGTGTTCCACTCTCGAACATCTCTCACTGTCAGGAAGTTCCTCCTAATGTTGAGGTGGGATCTCTTTTCCTGTAGCTTGCATCTGTTGTTCCGAGTCCTATTCTCTGGAGCAGCAGAAAACAAGCTAGCGCCCTCCTCAATATGACATCCCTTCAAATATTTAAACAGGGCTATCATATCCCTTCTTAGCCATCTGTTCTCCAGACTAAACATACCTACTTCCCTAAGTCATTCCTCGTAGGGCATGGTTTCCAGACCATTCACCATTTTAGTTGCCCTCCTCTGGACGCACTCCAGTTTTTCAACATCCTTTTTGAATTGTGGTGCCCAGAACTGGACACAGTATTCCAGGTGGTGCCTGACAAAAGCAGAATACAGTGGCACTATTACTTCCCTTGATCTAGTTACTATACTTCTATTAATGCAGCTTAAAATTGCATTGGCCTTTTAAGCTGCCACATCACACTGTTGACTCATGTTCAACTTGTGGTTTACTAGGACTCCTAAATCCCTTTCACACATAGTCTCATTAAGCCAGGTGTCCCCCATCTTATCTCTATGCATTTCATTTTTTTGTCCTAAGTGCAGTTTCTCTGTGCTGAAATTCATTTTGTTAGCTTTGGCCCATCTTTCTAATCTATTAAGGTCATTTTGAATTTTCATCCTGTCCTCTGGGGTATTAGCTATTCCTCCTAATTTGGTGTCATCTGCAAATTTGAGAAGCATGCCCTTTATTCCTTCATCCAAATCATTGATAAAGATGTTGAATAGCACTGGGCCCAGGACAGAACCCTGTGGCACCCCACTGGTCACTTCTCTCCAGAATGAAGAGGAGCTATTGCTGAGTACCCTTTGGGTTTGGTCAGTCAACCAGTTACTAATTCACCTAAGAGTTGTATTGTCTAGCCCACATTTTACTATCTTGTTTGCAAGAATATCATGCAGGACCTTGTCAAAAGCCTTACTGAAATCAAGATATGCTATGCCTACCGCTTTCCCTTCATCTAGCAAGCTGGTAATTTTATCAAAAAAAGAGATCAGATTAGTCTGGCATGATTTGTTTTTGAGAAATCCATGTTGACTTTTAGTGATTATGGCATTCCCTTCTAAATGTTCACAGACTCTCTGTTTAATGAACTGTTCTAGAATATTTTCCGGTATTGATGTCAGACTAACTGGGCGATGATTGCTGGGATCCTCTTTTTCCCCCTTTTTGAAGATCGGGACGATGTTTGCCCTCCTCCAGTCTGCTGGGACTTCTCCTGTTCTCCAGGAGTTCTCAAAAATTATTGCCAGTGGCTCTGAGATTACATTTGCCAGTTCTTTTAATATCCTTTGATGTAATTTATCTGGTCCTGGAGACTTAAATTTATTTAGGTTAACCAGGTATTCCTGTACCTCCTCTTTACTTATTCTATGCTGCATTTCCCCTATTATGTCCTCTGCTCCATTTTCCTCAGGTTGAACATCCTTTTCCTTTTGTCTGAAGACTGAGGCAAAGAAAGTATTGAGTAATTCTGCCTTTTCTCTGTCCCCTGTTAGAATTTCTCCATCTTCTCTGCGCAGTGGTCCTACCATTTCCTTCTTCTTTCTTTTGCTATATACATACCCCAAAAAGCCCTTTTTAATGTCCTTAACCCCTCTAGCAAGCCTGAGCTCATTCTGTGCTTTGGCTTTCCTGACTTTACCCCTACATGTCCTAGCTATTTTTGTGAATTCCTCTTTAGTGATTTTGCCCTTTTCCATTTCTTATACATCTCCTGTTTAAAAAAGTAGTTCAGTTGAAAGTTCTTTTGTTATCCAACCCGGTTTCCTGAGACATTTCCCAATTTTCCTTCTCGATGGAACAGTTTGAGATTCTGCCTTCAGTATCTCCCTCTTGAGAAACTCCCATCCATCCTGAACTCCCTTCTCCTTTAGTATTCCTGACCATGGGATCACTCCATGTTTCCCTAAGATTGTTGAAATCAGCTCTCCTAAAGTCTAGAATGAGTGTTTGACTATGCATAGCTTCTCCTTTCCACTGTATAAGAAACTCCAGGAGAACATGATCACTGTCACCTAAGGATCCCACCACTTGCACCCCATTGACTAGGTCATCCCTGTTGGTTAGGATCAGATATAAAATAGCTGATCCCTTTGTAGCCTCTCCACCTTTTGGACAAAGAAATTGTCTTCGAGGCAAGTGAGGAATTTGCTAGACCTTGAAGTATTGGATGAGTTTGATTTCAAGCAAATATTCGAATAGTTGAAGTCACCCATCACTACTACAACTTTCCTTTCTGAGTGTGTGGTCATCTGTTCTAGAAAGGCATCATCCAATTCCTCAGTCTGACTTGGGGGTCTGTAGTAGATTCCCACAATAACATCCCTGTTGTTTCCTTTCCCTTTAATTTTTATCCAGATGCTCTCCAACTGATTTCCAGGATTTAAGTCCTGGATCTCTTCACAGGTGTAAACATCCCTGACATATAATGCTATTCCTCTTCCTTTCCTGTCTGGCATATTTCTCTTAAAAAGGTTATAACCCTCTATTCCTACATTCCAATCATGAGACTCATCCCACCAGGTTTCAGTGATGCCTATTATATCGTATTTGCTTTGTTGTGCTTTGTTCTCATGCTCTGTGCATTAGTGTAGAGACATGTGCCTTCCCCACTTGCTGCCTGTGTGAAGTTTTTTTCCTCCCACTGTTGAGCCCTTGTATCATTTGCCTTGTTCCCTATATAACACTTTGACTATTATTTACATCCCAGGATGTACTCCTGCCTTCCAAGATACCTTCCAAGATACTGTCTCACTTGGTGGATAGTCAGCTGCTTCTCAAGCAACAGGGGAACAGACCCCCATCAATTATGGCTGCTGTTGCCTGGTAAGTGGCAATGGGGGAGTTGGACCAGGAGCCACAGTGTAACTGTGGTGGTTAAGCATTTGTAACTGCCCAAGAAGATTGTGGCCCATATTAACATATTATGGAAAAGAGGAAATATCAAAGACCCTACTAAATGAATGCAAAGCTGGCCATAAATTAGGAGGACATGTCTTCTGTGCAATTCCCCAGAGCAGTGGCATCCCTATGGTTGGTGTCACCTGGTGTGGTAACTCATGGCATAACTCCCCTCCCATTGACTTCCTCCTCCCATTTCACACTGTACAGAATCCTTAGGAATGCTTTTTGGCACTAATGTTACAGGTAAATCGTAATTCCCGTATACCACTGAATGTCATGCAAATAGTTGTGACTTAAACAACTAGCAAAATTAAAAATTATAACTTCAATTTACAATGTCATATGCACAACCTAAATGTATTTACATATACATAGTGAAGATTTGGTTTAAATGTGATGTTTTTAAAGAAAATGTAAAAAGAATTACAAAATTTAAAATTTGAAATTTTGAAATTTTAATTTAAAAAAATTCTAGGGCCTCTTCTTTCTCATCCCGCTGAGCTCCACCCCACTCCCACCATCTCTTAAAGCATTTTAAAGGGAAGCAGATGAATGCCACAGCCCATTTCTGCCAAAAGGTAGGTATTTGAGGAGAAGTGGTGTCACCCCACGACAAAGTGTCACCTGGTGCAGTCTGCACTTCCTGCAGCCCCTAGTGATGCCACTGCCCTGGAGGCACCATTGCCCAGGAGTCTTGGTAGTCCTGATCCCTGGTATTTTATTATTTTGTGGGATGGCTCAGCCCCTTCAGCCTATGTTCAAGCCCTCCTGTTCTGCCATTTCAGGGTCCATGGTGACAGGCACCATAGTGTCTACAGTTGGCCATTTCTCCTGACTATATCACCAAGTTTATTATGGAATAGTAAGAGGGATACACATGTCTGGAAGTGCCACAATAAATAGTAGATACTGCCAACTTGTAAGATGAATGGAAACTATTCTTCTGGAGGCTGGAGATGTCAGAAGGAGAGGGAGAATAAAGGCAAGTTCCACTGCATGAGTGAAAGTGTGATACTAGGTACCTCCAATGTGAATAATCCTGTGCTTGCACTAGTAAGACATCTGAAAAGTCTTAGTGGGTAAAGGTATCTTCCAATCCCAGTGAACACTGGGGTACTTTAACTGGACAATGTCCCTTGGCTCACTTAAAAAACCTTCTGCTGGAACAGGTATTCACACATGATGTGTGAATATGGGAGGAGAACAAGGAATGTTAATAGCAATGCCATTATTATTATTATTATTATTATTATTATTATTATTATTATTATGTTAGAAACAGCTAACATTTCATGTTAATTTCTTGCTTTGGGGGCACAAACTTTTCTGGGTGTGTATGTCCACTTTTGATAATTTAATTCACTTTTTGCCAAATGTAAGAGAGTTAATAATGCATTTTAAACTATTGATGTAACAAAATGATTTGATTTTTTAAAAACATTTTAATGTTAACAAATTCCTTTGCTTTAACAATTCAACATGGAATATTTCCAAGCTCTGGGAAGAGAAACATTAAGTGCTGTGGACAGACATGAAGATACCACATCCTGAGTTCCTTCATTTCAATACTAGAAACAGATGCAAGTCTAAATCCATTGATGGGAGCTAAAATGAAAAAGCTGCCCGCCACTTTCTGCAATGTCTATAATAAAATGGTAGGACACAATAACAGCAGATCCCCTTCCCAACCCTCTGTCAATGTAAAATAGGCTCAGTAGTAGCTAGTGGTTCCCATGTCCTTGGAGTCGTGAACCTAGTGTAGGTTTTAGTTTAGATTTTATTTTATTTATTTTTTTAAAAATGAATATAATATTTTTTGTTAAAATACACATAAAACAAAACATATCAAACACATAGAACATAAAACATAATTACATACACACCTAGATGACTATTTCTATTAAACAAAACACTAAACTAAACTGTGCTAATACACCCAGAAAAATTACTGAAAGTTAGCCCTCAACCCTAAATACATGTAGCTCACCCTCCCCAACTGTGGGCTTGCCATCCACGGATTTAAGCATCTACAGACGGCAAGCCCCATTGCTTCTAATGGCCGCACATGCACTCGCCCATGGCAGAGTGGTGGTATGCACATGTGGCTGCCATTGAAATCTGTGGGACTTGAGATCCCATGGGGTTTTTCATTTGCAAGGGGTTCCAGAATGGAACCCCTGCTGATACTAAGGGCCAACTGTAAGAACTTCTACTACTTTTGTAACAGAAAAGTAAAACTAATTTTCAAAACCTGAAAATGTTATCATCTCACTTCTTTCATGTAGAAATTACAAAAAAATAAAAAAAAGAAAAAAGAAAAGAAAAGAAAAAAATATCCCACTCTTTTAGAAAGCTGTCTATTGACTTTTAAAAATGAAAATAGATAATTTATCAGTTTCAGCAAATTCAATCAACATCATCATCCAGTTTTTAACTAACAGGATCTCTGTATTTTTCCATTTCTGAACAAATAGTAATTTTGCTGCTGTAATAATGTATTGTAGAATCTTTCCATGTTATCACTTTAACTGGTTGTCCATCAGTCTCTATAAGAAAAGTTCTGGCTTCTGTCGTATTTTTGAGGCTATCTTGAGAATTTGAGAAGTCTTGAAAATTATCACAATCATATTATGAATCTGCCTCCAGAATTTTTGCTTTGTCACAAGCCCTTCATATATGGTAGTAGAAGGTTCCTTCTTTTGTCTCACATTTCCAGCACATATTTCTGACTCTCTTATACATTTTAGATAATCTATCAGGAATCAAAACCACCAGCACATCATTTTGTGAAAAGTCTCTTTTAAATCATAAGATAAGGTGAACTTCAACTTCTTTTACCACATTTTCTCCCATTGCTCTAATTCAATAGCATAACCAAAAATGTTGTGCCCATTTCAGCATATACTTTTAGTTTGGATTTTAATAGAGCTATTCAGGGTACTGAACTCTGTCCTCCCAGATAACTTCAGTACCTTGGATAGTTTCTTGGTGGCTGCCAAATTATGGCTGCTTATAGTTTTGCTGACCCCATCTCATTGCATGCGGTGGAACTGATTTACCTTAAATCTGAATATTTAAGGTTTAATTGACCTCTCCATTAGAAAGTCATTCTATGTAGCCAGAATATATTTGAGTGTTACACTCTGTGTCTTTTAAAAATATACTAAAACACCATAATAAAATGATTTTATATTTGCTGGAAAACCTTGCTTGGTAAAGTACAGTTCCTGAAATCTGTCTGTGATGTATTCTTAATGTGAATGCTTCACTTCACCTTATCCCTTTCAAGAATTTCACCTGCAGAGTGACCCATTCCAGAATTCTTTATGCTTCAACTGATTAAGAAAAAGGAGTTAAGGATTTGGATCTGGATAAATGAGGACTGAATGGAAGATGTAGCTTTAATGACCTGGACAACATCCAGGAAGTCTGCAAAAGGCTTGCAAGCAGTTCTGACAGTGAATATATTTGATAGGAAAGAGCATTCCGGCCAATTAAAGAACTGGGCCAGAAATAATGGTTTGTCACTGAATGTTTAACTGAGGCCAATTGGTCCAGATTAGCCAATGGGTTCTAATTTGTAAGTGAATTTAAAGGTCACTGTGAGCAGCCTTTAATGGGTAAAAGATAATGTTAAATTAATATGGAGGCAAAAGATTTTTCAAATGCTAGACATGGAGATAAAAATTAGATTTGCAAATCACACCAAAATCGTGTGGAAAGAACTAAGCAAATTGCTCTTATAGCTGAAGGTCATAACTCTAAAATGTCTGGATAAAGGTATGAATTTCAATCCATTGTGAAATTGCAGGATAGATTTTCTAGTGGTCCTAGGCAAATGGCCTACTAAAGGAGTTCATAATTAAGGAGGCATGGGAAATATATAGTATCATAGTAAACTTCTTCAGCTTTAGGTTTATGTTACAAGGCTACAAAGGCCACTGGGTATAAAGTATAATGATGCATTTTAAGATTGTTTTCAAGGCTTAATTGAGTCTGATAATCTGTGAAATACATTGTGATGTGGGGAAAATACATATTGGGCTAAATCCAATTGCTAGTCCCATCCAGAGATGATTTGTTGAGCCAATGAGATTTACATTAAAGTTTTTTTACCAAATTCCAATTCATTCAGTAGGTCTACTACTCAAGATGGAATAGCAATCGGAATTAGGCCAAGAAAATCTAATATATGTTTTAGGGCAGATATAACAACATTCATTAAAATAGAATCATACAGTTGGAAGGAACATCAAGGGGCAATCAATCCAGTTTGATGCCATGCAGGAATACACAACCAATGTAATCCTCAGAGGGGGCCACCCAGACTCTGTTTAAAGGCCTCCAAAGAAGAAGAGTCCACCACCCATGCAGGCAGTCAATTCCCTTATCAAAATCCTCCTACTGTCAGGAAGGTCTTCCTAACAGAGAGGTAACATGATGTCACGTCTCAATACCAGAATCAATACTATGTATTTTGAAGGTAATGGGGGAGGAGATTTGTGGGTTGCACATTCCATTCATACCAGAGTGAACAATGGCAGTGTGGAAGGGGAGAAGAACAATTTTCAGGTCACTCATACTTTTGTTTTAGTAGATCTGAGATCTGGGAAAGAAAATATACTATCTTTTTGTGGGGATCGGGAAGGGCAATATTGACACATAATATCAGTGTTCACCTTCAGTTATAATACATACAAAATGAAAGAACAGTATACAAAGGTTGTACTTTCTTGATTGTGATGACCTCCATTTTGAGTATTCTCTTCCTTTAAGTCCATTATGTATTTCTTCTGTTTCTATGGGCAACTTGGTCTCATTAAAAGGCAGGTAGTGAAATGAGCTACATCATTCCTTTCACTGAGACTCATAGTGGTGGTGATGACCAGCACTTGCACTGTTCATGAGAGCTGCCATTTAGGATTGATCTTGCAGACTTGTTGGCTCCACTGCTGGTTTGTGTGTATCTGTGCATGTGTGTCTCTGCCTCACTTCTGAAATCTGCATGTCTTCGGAGCAACAAAAATTCACAAGAACAAACTAATTAATGGATTGCAGTTTTGACAGCTACAAGAAGACAGATGAGAAAGTAACATACTTCTGGCAGCGTGTTATCAATTGGGAGGCAACAGTGCATTCCCGCTATGTGGTACAGTGAGCTGGAACAGACACTGACAGATGACACAGCCCTTGACGGTGAAGTCTGTACAAGCTGACAGCTCCACTTGCAGTCAGTCAAGTCCACATTTTGCACTGGAAGTGAACCAACTTGATTTGCAGAATATGCTCATCTTTATCTTTTTTTTCTTCAAGACCTCCTTTACACAGAAAGATGCCACTTAAAAAAAAGTATTTGCATTTAGCACTAGATTCTGGAATGGACTGCAGTACATTAAAGAAATGTGCTTTGTGCTGAGTGTCTGTAGGACACATTCAAAATGCTACATAATTTGAAAGCACTCTAGATCCAAGTCAGCTTGGATGTTTTTTCAAAGCTTGGAAAAGTTGCATTTTTGGATTTCCAGAATCCATGTTGGTTGAGGGATTTGGGACCTGTAATCTGAAAACATAACTCTTCCTTGATTTTTATTTGGCCTATTGCTGTATTTTGGGAAAAAGCAAGGAATGCTTTTTATGTCAGGAGTGGCCACATTTTGCCCTTTCAAACAAAAGATGCTTTAAAATCAAATCACAGTGCATAGGATCAGAAAATAAACAGTCCTTTTGCAAGGGCACTGCATTTACATTCCTGGAGCATAGGGGATGGCATACTAATATGAAAAAGAGAAACAAGTGGACCACCTCTCCATATTAAATCTCTTTCTAAATAAAAATGTGTTAAGGCAAGTTCACATGAATGTGTTCACTGGTCCTGTACAGATCACTTACAACAGAAGAAAGTCTCCTGACCACTCCTCCTTCCTTATATGATTTTATTTTTTCTTTCCAGAACACCAGTCTGAGTTGGACAGTTTTTGTGTTAAAGGTAAGCACACTATGTAACCTAGGTCTTGCTACCTGCTTGTAACTTCATTAACAATCTGAAAACATGTGAAGTCGTAGGCTTTCATGGCCGGCATCCATAGTTTTTTTGTGGGTTTTTTCGGGCTGTGTGGCCATGTTCTGAAAGAGTTTCTTTCTGACGTTTCGCCAGCATCTGTGGCTAGCATCCTCTGAAGATGCTAGCCACAGATGCTGGTGAAACGTCAGAAAGAAACTCTTTCAGAACATGGCCACACAGCCCGAAAAAACCCACAAAAAAATCTGAAAACAAATGGGTAAAGAAAGAAAGATAGCTGTGGTACTGGGGTAAAATTTGATTTAAAGCATCTCTTGATTTTAAAGCACCCTTTTAATAGCTAGATGTGTACTTTCACAGAGAATCATAGAATCATAGAGTTGGAAGAGACCTCAAGGGCCACCCAGTGCCATGCAGAAATACACAATCAAAGCACCTCTGACAGAAGCTTCCCGGTGGCAAGGTTTGCACACTGCAAGAAACCTGTCGTCGTTGTGTGCCTCCAAGTCATTTTTTGATTTATGATTACCTTATCATAGGGTTTTCTTGGCATGTTTCTTCAGAGGGGATTTGCCATTGCCATCCTCTGAGGCTGAGAGAGTGTGACTTGCCCAAGGTCACTCAGTGGGTTTTTATGCTCAAGTGGAGATTTGAACTTGGTCTTCCAGAGTCATAGTCCAACACCCAAACTACTACACCATTCTGGCTCTCATACAAGAAAACAGAGTTTTCCTAAATCAGGTCCACTCTCTATTGAGTGCTACATCCAAACCCACCAGGAACTGGCTCTCTGGTTTGTCTTTGCACTGACAAGGCAGAGGAATAATCCTAAACCATGAAATATTAATTTGACTGACAGAGGAAGGACAGATCATACAGCCATCTTCAGCTGGGTCTGGGTATCATGCCAATTTAGATGATCCTACCACAAATGATATTCAAGAGAGACAGGTAAAGATATTAGTTTTTAGCAACAGTGGTGGTAGTGATGGGTGGAATTAAAAGAGGTGCTACAGACAGAAGTAATGCTTCAGTCACATTGAGAAAACTAGTTGTTATGCCAAAACAAAAACAAAATCCCAAAACCAAATCAAAACCTTTCAGTGTTACTTTTAAAGTCTGGGAAATGGAAAATAAGTTATTGTTAGTCACAACCCTAATATATTACAAGCAAAATCTCTATTCATAAAGCTGGGGAGGACAGAATGAAGGGAGATAGAAAACAGTAAGAAAGAAAAAGGGAGTAATGAAAGAACAAAGACAAAGGAAGAGAACATGAGAGCTGGAGGGACCAACAGGCTTCTGACCCAAGTGAAGCTGTTATTTTTTGCTGCAAAATAAGTCAAATTAAAACAAAGGTCACATGTGACAATGGTATGTCTGCTAGTAAAAAAGAAAGAAAGAACAAAACAAATGTTTGTTAAGAAGGAACACAACTGAAATGGGGAAGGAGCAGTTCTTGTTATTAACTGTCATCAAGTTGACTTCGACTTATGACAACATTAAGAATGAAAGACCACTTAGGCTGCATCTACACTGCAGAATTAATGCAGTTTAACACTACTTTAACTGTCATGGCTCAAAGCTATGGAGTTTTGGGATTTGTAGCCTTGTGAGATAACTTTCTCTGTTAAAGAGCTCTGGTGCCAAAGCAAACTACAAAACCCAGGATTCCATAGGATGGAGCCATGACAGTTAAAAGCTGTGTGAAACTGCACTAATTCTACAGTGTGGAAACAATGAAAGACACCCAATATTTCTACGGAACTATAAAAAAACAAACCCGATGACGTGCTTTTGCACTGGAACTGTGGAAAAATTAGAGGAAAAACACACAATCCACACAGAAATCTTGAAATTCTCCTTGAAACCAACAACAAAAAGCTTCACAAATAGTGCAGGCATACATAGGAAGAGTTGTGTCAATGATCCCTAACTATGCCACTAAAAATGTCACATCAATGCCTTCCCACAGTGATGTTCCACTGAACAATTACAATAGTAATGAATGTTTCCCCATCTGGAGGATGTGCTATAATTTTTTGAGATAGAAAATATTGGAAATTTGACTATTTGCAAAATGTGATACTCCAGTAAAAGAAATGCAGCTAGGATAAAATATGTAGATACATTTAGTTTGTTTTGTCTTTGGCTTTTTTTTTTTTTGGTGAGTTTTACTCTGTAGATATATTTTTGTATTTACTGTATATATTTGACTATCAGTTGACCTCATGTATAAGTCGAGGGCAGGTTTTGGGGCCAAAATTGTGGATTTTGATATGACCCATGGATAAGTTGAGGGTAAAACTTAGGGGTATATAGCAAAGGATCTAAAGGATGAAACAAAGAAAAACAATGGCAAATAATTTACAAAATTCCAGGCAGCATAACTATTTGTGCATACACTGAAGGCTGCGTGGATGAAAAAGTAGAGAGGGGTTAGTGCTTCCAGGACAGATTATACTCTTGCATTTCACCAAGGGATGGTTCCTTTTTTAAATAAGAGTTAAAGTACAGTACTTGCATTGATCCGTGCTTAAGTTGACTCTGTTTTTTGGGGTCACTTTTTTGACTAAAATTTCTTAACTTATACATGAGTATATACAGTAATATGTAAATGTGTCTAAAATGTGTTTTTTATACATGATTAATAAGGTATTATGTGAAACTGATGTGTAGAATATGTACTATTTTGTGTTATATGTTATGTGTGGTAATGTTATGTTAAAAACCAATAAAAATATATATTTAAAATATATATAAAATATGTGGAAAAAAGAAAGAAAGAAATCAGTGTACAGCCAAACAGGCAGCCCTTGCTTATTTAGGCCAAGATTATAGTCAGTTTTGGTGAAAGGAAATTCTCAGTTGGATTCACTGTGCTGGATCACACCACATACATCCTGGTATGGCCAGCTCCATTAATAGGTGATTGGTTCATTAATGCCAGTCCGATCAGTTCTCACAGACAACACACTATAAAAGAGGTGGCATAGTGACTGCTTAACACAGTCAAGCATTAAAGCACCAGGTGATGCATTTCTGGAATACACGTGCCAATTGGCTGCCCTTTTGACATCATGCAAATGCAGTGAGTAGCCAGGCACATCTACCTCTTCACCTACATCTATTTGTTGCTGCTGCCCATCCCAAACAAAATATACAGATTTCTTCTTGTGTGCACAACAAGAATATCAAACTATTATGTGAGTCATTTGACCCTGATGTTAGATGAATATCTCACTGTATTCAGTAGATTTAATACCAGACAATACTGGCTTGTGGATTCAGTGGCAGGCACTCACCTTGCAATGGTTGGGGAGGCAGCCTTCCTGCTCAACCCACAACCTGTCTGTGTTTCTAGATAAGTGTGAATAGAAAAGTAGCCAAAACCACATAAGCCATAAAGGCACTTAATATTTCAAATAATTTTTGGAAATAGAAACCTAGGTGTCACCTAGGTTCAAGCATGGAGATGTTATTTGCACCTGATTTTGAAGAAGTTGGAAACATTCTCCATTTGAACTTTTCTATTAAAGGCTGATATAAGTTGTTGTTGTTGCCTGCCATCAACTCATCTTCAGTTGATGGTGACTCTATGAACGATAGCCCTCCAAGAGCTCAAGTCATCAATAGCCCTGTTCAGTTCTTTCAGACTCAGGGACTGTGTTTTCTTTGGTGGAATCAATCCACCTGTAATGTGGTCTTCCTCTTTTCCTACTGCCTCCCATTTGACTAAGCACTATCATCTTTTCCAGTGAGTCATATTATCTCATATTTCTAAAGTACAACAGCTTCAGTTTAGTCATTTTGCCTTCTAGTGGGAGTAGGAATAGAAAGAATATTCAAAATTATTAAAAATAATAATTGAGAAACATATTTTTGACTACTGAGAAATCCCAATAAGGAAGAATTCTGGACTGATGAGAATCTTTGTAGTTCAGGATTTATTCTGTGCCAAATTCACATGTTACTTTGTACAGAAAATAGATATTTTTGTGCAGGAAACAGCTTTTTCCACACATAGAATAATATTTCTGTATGGGAATACTATTTTCTGTGTAGAAAAACTTGCTTCCTGCACAGAAAACATGACAATTAGGGACATTTCATGTAAAATTTGCATGTGGTTGATTTGTACTGAAAACAGCTTTTTCTATGTAGGTTAACAGCTTTTTCTGGACAAAAATAAAATAAAATATCCATGCTGAAATATTTTCTGTGCAAAAAAGATGTTTCCTATGCAATAAACAAATAAATAATTTTTTCCTGTTTTCTGTGCAAAACCACATGTGAATGTTGTGCAAAATAAGCCCAAAAATGTGAATAGGGTTTGAAAATGGCATGGTTTTAGTCTTTCTCACATCTGGAAGAAAATTGCTAATTTCCTTCAAGAACAGTGGTGAGAAACTACATTCCTAAGTGAGAGTTTAGGTCTGATTTAATTTAAGACCCATTTGAGAAGTATAAGAAGAAACCATTTCTAATTTTAGATTACAATCTAATTCACATATACTTCAGATAAACTCTGTGAGACTTACCTCTGCAGACTGCATTTTGAATTATGATGTACATCTATGTAGGGAGTGATACTTAGGGTTCCATTTCCATACTTGTTCAACATGTCATTCACAGTGGATAGTGTGACATATGTTTTTTACCATTTGCACTTGTGTCTTTCCTGTACTGAAGTTTAGGAAATGTGAAAGTGAATTTAGCTACTCTGATAAATCTGCATGGGTGGGATGAGTATATATACAGAGCAGCCCTGGTTCTTTCATTAGGCAAAGTGATGCAACCATCTCAGGTGGTAGGTACAGGGTATAACAGTGGCAATCCCAAGGTGTTCCTATTGAGCCCCTGGCAGCCTCTTGAAGAGCAAACCTGAGCATTACTAAACTAGGTTTAAACATTTGGGACCCATTGATAATAGAGGATGCTGCCCAACTGACAGTATTGAAGAAATGTTCACCTGTCAATCCAGGTGGTTTTTGTGTATAATAGAGGAGGGATGCCATCCAGTCTTTACCTTAAGTAATAACATGCCTAGGTTAAATCCTAATAAGCAGCTAGATAAATCAAAGAAGTTAGTGGTTAAGGAGCATTGAATATGGACTAAGATACACGCATATTTTCTATATTATCTGTTACTGTATAATGTTCGCATTGTATGTTGTTATATGAATCCAATGCAAACTCAGATTCATTTGTCACAGACATTTGTTGAAATTTTAGTCAGTGCATAGTCTATCTATTTAGCAGAGAGATCTTAGCTAGGCACAATCCATTCTGTTGAAGAATGTCTCTATGTTGATTGATTAATTGATTGATTTTTGGAATCAAGGATAAAACCAGGGGTGCTTTAGATTAGATAGAGGACTCTGAGCACTAACAAGCAAAAGGCTTTGTGCACACAGACCATTTCTGCCCTCCTTGACAGATTTTATTCTGGCGAGAAAAATGGTCATGGCAAAACATTGGAGGTTTATAAACAGAAGATGATGTCATCTGATATATACACTAGGAAGATTCAAAGTTTGAGGCAGAATGAGTGCAGAATAAAAACTTCATCTGACAGCACTAAGTTTAAATGAGATCTACAAGGTCCCAGTTAGATTTTCACAAACAAAGGATTTTTAAGATTAAGTGGAATGTAATTCCTTGTGACTCTTTCTGATAGATTCAAGATGGAGATGGAACTTTATGAGTTTAACTTGGAAAATCTGACAATATAGTTACGTAGCCTTTTTAAAGGGGAAGGGGGGAGGTATAGAAAGCAGAGGAGAGAGGGAGAGATTTGTTTTCATATAAAAAGAGGTGATTCACTTACCTGCCTACACACGCAAAATTGATCAAGGTCACTTACTGAGCAAGCAATTTGTGAACTCTGCCATGTAAGTACAAATCTAAATCCAAATTCATGCGCAGTTCCAATGAAATATTTATGGGAACAAGCAGACCGGTTTTCATGCAGGGAACACACAGCCTACAGACTTATGGTAGATAGCCAGATTGTATATATGTGCACATTTGGTTTGTTACTGTTGTTGTTATGTCTTGGTTCTACTTGGGTTAGACATATTTTCAATTTCTTATATTTATCCTTAACAACCTTATATTTATGTTCTGCTTGGCTTTCTACTAAACTTAAAATATCATCTTGAAATTTCAAGATGCTTATGGAGTAAGAAGCGAATTTCTCTCTCCCCCCGCTATCTCCCCACTGGCCAAATTCCATTTTGAGTAACACAGAGAATGCTAAGAACAAGGACCCAACTTTTTAATATATAACCCTGTGTGGACAGTTGCTTTCTTTGGTGCCATGCACCCTCATATATTTCAATAACTCACTTGTAACGGGGTTTATCAAGAGAATTTCAATGAATATCCTGCCCAGATTTTCTGCTCATGTAATGTGTGGTGCTCCAGTAACTTTAATAGAGTTATGCATTTTTCACCTAGTGCTAGAGCTCTGATCTTCTTCTCCCACCCCCTCCTGATCTTTCAGATTACAGAAGCTGAAATAAATCTGTGGTCCCTGCCACCATGTATCATGACAAGAAGCAAGCCACGTGGTAAAAGAAAAGATAGCTTAAATGTTATCATGTTTTTTTAATATTATAAACAAATGCATAGGTTTGTGGTATAGATAACTACAGGAGGCTCTGATAAAATGCAAGAACAGAGGTGTGTTCAGTTCTCCACAATTATATTTTTTAGCTGCATACATCTGTACCAGTGCTTAACCCAGCCGTTTCAAGCTGGTGTCCTCCAGATGTCCTGGACGGGAACTGCCTCATTCCTGTCACAAAACAACCTGACTCCTAGTTTGCATCCTATTGTGATAGCCATTATGACCAGGGTTGATGGGATCTATAGTTCAAGATATCCAGAGAGGATCAGCTTGGTTGGCTTAACTATAGGCAATGCTGGAGTCATAGCACAGTAGTAGATGGCACGTGTTCTGCATGTAGAAGGCTGTAGATTCAACAACCTCAGTTAAAGGATCCTAGCTCACAGTAATAGGGGGGTGAGGTGATGTTTTTCTCATACTTTGGAGAGGTGCTGCCAGTTAGAATATTCCTTGTGAATCTTTCTGATAGGTTCAAGATGGAGATGAAAACATGAGGGCCTTTACAGACTGCCAGAAATAATGCTGCTTGAGGCCACTTTAACTGTTCTGGCTCAGTGCTAGGGAATAATGGGAACTAGTTTTTTTGTGAGGCATTGAGCCTTCTCTGTCAGAGAGCTCTGGTGCCACAATAAACTACAGTTCCCATGATTCCCTAGCACTGAGCCAGGGCAGTGAAAGTGGACTCAGGTTGCATTATTTCTGGCAGTCTGTAAAGGCCCATAGTTGTATTAGTCTGGAATATAATCAGTCAAACCTAGCTGTATTAATTAATGCCTGTATTGGGAGAAGAAACCATTGTCTTGATTCAGGCCTAAATGAATGGAATCGAAGTTATGGGGGGGTGGAATCTGTTAGCCATTTCAGGCTAACTTGGGCAATCCATCTGGACATTGATGCCAAGCAATAAGGAAATCCATGGGAGCTATAACTAGAAATTATAGATTACTGCCAATATGAGCAGAGGTTCATTTGACAACATATTTTCCCTCACAGACCCACCTCTTCATGGACTCAGGTTGCATTATTTCTGGCAGTCTGTGAAGGCCCATGAGTTTAACTTGGAGAATCTGACAATATAGTTACATAGCTTTTTAAAGAAGAGAGGAGAAGGTGTTAGCATATATCCTCCATTTTTCTTATATATTTTAGCCATGTGGAGTTCCCTATGACCCCAGCCTGACCCTTGGGAGATGGCAGCCATAATCCCCTAAATGTAAGGTCAGGTAAGCAAGTTAAAGTTGCTGAAGACCACTAGAAATTTCCTGGACAGGCAGGTTTTGGGAGTTGCCCTTGGGAATATCCCATTATGTTGGAAAAGATACCTAATGGTGTTTGTTTGTCTTGGTCTCACACTTAATGGGACAGTGATCAGATTTGATTGCACCCCTTTCTCTAGCTTCCTTTCCTTGATAGTTTTGAAACCAAATGCATTGTTTAGACCAGGGGTAGGCAACCTTTCCCCTTTAAAGGCCGAGGGACTTCATCTCCCAGAATCCCAGGAGCTATTGGCCAACATGGGACTATTGGCCAATATGGCTGAGGCTTCTGGGAGCTGAAGTCCCTCAGCCCTTAAAGGGGAAAGGTTGCCTACCCCTGGTTTAGACTATGCCCAGACTTAAATAAACAATAGTAAACCCATCAAGCCTTTGCCCATCTATTGTTTGACTCATGGCTAGGAGGCAGAAATTCCCTATAAGAACCCCTGGATTTTAGCAGACCTTGTGCTACCCTGGAAGTGCATGCTGAATCTCTTGTTGGTCTGTGCTCTGAGATAGTTCCTATGACCCCCTCTCTTGCCGGTCGTGCCCCTTCCACGGAACCCATCTGCATTTGCCAGAAGTCCAGAGGAGTCTCTCGGGTGTGAGTATATCTCCCTCTATCCTGGTTTCCCTCTTTGCCTCCCCCGCTCTCACTCTTCCCCGCTTATTCTTCTAGTGTGTATGTGTGTGCCACATTTGGATGCTTGCTTACTGTATTAATAAATATTTTAGACTTTAATTGGAGTTTGGTTCGTTTCAGTGTCATTCCTTGCCAGAACTTTTACATCTCTGGTATACAATTGGATAAGTTCTCGGAAGCGAAGTTGGGCGCTTCCCTCTCACATTTGAGCTAATTATAAATTCCCCAAAACTAGGTCTTTGTTTCCCAACAAAGGATAGGAAGAGGGAGGAAGAGGGAAAGAGAGAGAGAGATTTGTTTTCATATTAAAAAGCAATAGCAACAGTAGCTTCATTTATATACCACTTAATACCACCTAATCAGTCTCTAAGCAGTTTACAACTGTAAGTTAATTGCCCCCAACAAGCTGGGTACTCATTTTAGCAACCTCAGAAGGATGCAAGCCTGAGTGAAGCCTGAGCCCTGGCTGGTATTGAACTCGCAACCTAGTGGTTTGTGAGTGAGTGGCTGCAGTACAGGCATTTAACCACTGTGCCACCACCAGGTGGTTGCAAATGGTATAAAGGCCTGAAAGGCCCTTCTTATATTCTAGCTCATGCTGGCACTAAATAAGTGAACTGATGAGAATGACTTAGGGGCTCTGCAGACGGTGCAAAGTGCCATCTTGGAGCCAGGGAAGGGGAAGGACAGCCGCCGGCCGGCTGCCCCAACCCCTTCCTGAGGACGTCATCAGAGCGCCCACCATTGCACATGGCAAGCACTTTGATGACGTCCTTCTGGTGCAGTGTCCGGACATGCTGGGCCGGAAGAGATGTGGAAGAGATGTGTGGCGTCTCTTTGGGTGACCTTTCTGCCTGCTCTGGAAGGAGTACTATTTTAGCACTCCTTCCAGGGCCAGCAGAAGGGTGGATTGGGGCCGAGGCTGCCCCACGCCTCGGCCCCAATCCTCCGCTTCTCAGGGTGGCCCACAGCCACCTGTCTGCAAAGCCCCTTAGACAACTGACTACTTACCAAATAAAGCTCATTGTGGCAGCAAAAGCCACAATGACACCACTTTAACTGCCATGGCTCAATGTCATGGAATTCTGGGAATTGTAGTTTTGTGAGACATTTAGCCTTCTCTGCCAGAGAGCTCTGGTGCCACAAAAAAACTACAAATCCCAGCCATGGCAAACCTCCAGGTGACCTTGGGCAAGAGTGTGGAGATTATTGCACTACAAAATAACATGACTTATCCCCAACAGGATACAGTCACATTTCAGATTAATAGTTAATTTTATCACATTCAAATAGCCGCCGCTGCTGCCGGGTGACTGCAACCCGGCTGCAGCCTGGATCCCACCCGCGCTTATCTGGCTACTTTTCCAAAATAGGAGCTGTTGTTTTGGAAAAGCAGACAGATAAGTGTGGCTGAGACCCGGCCTGCAGCCAAGTTGCGGTCGCCTGGTGACAGTGGCAGTAATTTGAATGTGATAAAATCAGCTATTAATCCAAAACTTGACTGTATCCCATTGAGGATAAGTCGCGTTATTTTGTAATGTGATAATCTCCACACTCTTGGAGCCTAAGGACTTTATCACATGGGGGAAAATCAGGGGGAAATTGGGGAGTTAAAGAGCCATTGTCACATGAAAATTGCATGATCATAGTAAAGATTTTCACACAGGTCGCGATTAAAGAGCCATTATCCTGGGAATAACCAGGCAATAAACAGCCGCAAATCATTCACTGGGAAATCCCATGAATGATTTCTTGCTCTTTATTGCCTGATTATTCCCAGGATAATAGCTCTTTAATTGCAACGTAGTATGAAAATCTTTATCGCGATCACGCAATTTTCACACGATAATGGCTCTTTAAAACCCCGATTTTCCCTGTGTGATAAAGTCCCAAGTAAATCTTGCCAAGGCAACCGTAGGATAATATTGCTATAAGTCAGAGTTGACTTGAAGGCACAAAACAACAATAACAACATGGCAGCAGAGGGGCAAGCCCATTGCATGATCCCTTCCATTTGAAAAATGTTTCCTTTTCCATGCTATCTTGGTAGGCTTGTACAATGGTGTACTGGTAAATTTTAAACTTCAGGCAGTCAGCATGACAATTCCTCTAGCTGTGCCTCAGCAAGAGTTAAAAAATATAGGCACCTGTGTTGAGAGTTCTAGCTGTTTTTTACAGCAGATCTTTTAAGACATTGGGTTGATGCAGATGGCCCATTTGGGGCGGCAGAGAGCTGCCCCGGGAAGCAGCGGATCAGGGCTGTGGCAGCCCCATGCCGCAGCCCTGATCCTCCCTTTTGCTGCCCTGAAAAGAGTGGCAAAATGCGCTCCTTTTAGGGGTGGCAAAAGGCCGCCCTAAGAGCCAGCGTTGCGGCTCTTCAATGCCCTTTCAGTGCAGAGTGTTTAAACGCTGTGCCAGAAGGGCATCCTGACACTGCGTGCCATGCGTATGGCCTTGCTGCATCAAGACGATGTTGGGATGGGGTTGGGTTGGCCAGGGTGCGGCTGACCCACCCCAACTCCACCCCCAGGCTGGCCCTTTGGGCCAGTCTGCAATGGCCCATTAAGACATTTAAGACAATTAGATCTTAAATGCCCAGTCAGGACCAGGTGACTGCAATAGTTTGCATTGCAACAACAAATATAATTTCTTCCGTCTACATTATTTCTAAAAACTATGTAGTAGGTAAGTTTTTAGATAAGATAAACTAATGTTCTTTGCTTTCTTAGTACATATGGATCTTCTGTTTTTAATTGTTGTTGTTTTTTAACCTCATCTTCATAAACTGCAAAAACCAAAGAGATTCCTTATACTTCAGGTGTTTCTTACAGTGGAGGAATTTACACATAATTCACACTTTCAATCTGTAAATGCTGCTACTCTTTCATTTCCTTCATTTTTCTTTAAAATTTCAGTTATTTTCCACAGAAAAAAACAGAAAGAAGTGAGTCCTTGTGATGTCACAAGAGTACCCATTTTGTGACATCATTGAATTGGGTCACTGTGATGTCACAGGTGGGTAGACAAGAGTTTATAAATGAGCCAGAACTCCTTGGTCAGCTAACTGTAGGACAAATAAACCTGGAATCTGGGTAAATCTGGGTGAAACCCAGCCCTGCCAGGTTATATGGTCTTCTAGAGCTGGGTGGAATCATTTTTTTCAAGGCTAGGCAGGTGGCAAATGTGCCCAGTAGTTGTGTCAGATGCTGCTGTCCCTGCTAATACTCACCTACAACACACATGACATAGGAATTTTCCAGCTCCCATGCTGCTGCTGCACTTTCTGCAAAGATCACTTGCAGTCCAATAGAATCATAGAATCATAGAGTTGGAAGAAACCACAAGGGCCATCCAGTCCAACCCCCTGCCATGCAGGAACTCAAAATAAAGTATCCCTGACAGATGGCCATCCAGCCTCTGTTTAAAGAACTCCAAAGAAGGAGACTCCAAGAGAGTGTGTTCCACTGTCCAACAGCTCTTAATGTCAGGAAGTTCGTCCTAATGTTGAGGTGGAATCTCTTTTCCTGTAGCTTGCATCTGTTGTTCCGAGTCCTATTCTCTGGAGCAGCAGAAAACAAGCTAGTGCCCTCCTCAATATGACATCCCTTCAAATATTTAAACAGGGCCATCATATCACCTCTTAACTGTCTCTTCTCCAGGCTAAATATACCCAGTTCCCTAAGTCATTCCTCATAGGGCATGTTTTCCATACCCTTCACCATTTTAGTTGCCCTCCTCTGGACACGCTCTAGTTTTTCAACATCCTTTTTGAATTGTGGTGCCCAGAACTGGACACAGTATTCCAGGTGGTGCCTGACAAAAGCAGAATACAGTGGCACTATTACTTCCCTTGATCTAGATACTATACTTCTATTAATGCAACCTAAAATTGCATTGGCCTTTTTAGCTGCGGCATCACACTGTTGACTCATGTTCAACTTGTGGTCTACTAAGACTCCTAGATTCCTTTCACACATAGGGGGGTTGCAGACTGCCAGAAATAGTGCAAATTGAGTCCACTTTTAGGGTTAGTGTTAGTGTTAGTGTTAGGGAATCATGGGAATTGTTGTTGTTTTTCTGAGACATTGAGCCTTCTCTGTTAGAGAGCTCTGGTGCCACAATAAAAGACAGTTCCCATGATTCCCTAGCCCTAACCCTAAAAGTGGACTCAATTTGCACTATTTCTGGCAGTCTGCAACCCCCCATAGTCTCATTAAGCCAGGTGTCTCCCATCTTATATCCATGCATTTCATTCCCCCCCCCCCCTAAGTGCAGTACCTTACATTTCTCTGTATTGAAATTCATTTTGTTAGCTTTGGCCCAGCTTTCTAATCTATTAAGGTCATTTTGAATTTTCATTCTGTCTTCTGAGGTATTAGCTACTCCCCCTAATTTGGTGTCATCTGCAAATTTGATAACTATGCCCCCAATACTGTCATCCAAGTGATTGATAAAGATGTTGAATAGCACTGGGCCCAGGACAGAGCCCTGTGGCACCCCACTGGTCACTTCTTTCCAGGTTGAAAAGGATCCATTGTTGAGCACCCTTTGGGTTTGGTCAGTCAACCAGCTATGAATCCACCTAAGAGTTGTATTGTCTAGCCCACATTTTACTATCTTGTTTGCAAGAATATCATACAGGACCTTGTCAAAAGCCTTACTGAAATCAAGATATGTTATGTCTACTGTATTCCCTTCATCTAGCAAGCTGGTAATTTTATCAAAAAAAGAGATCAGATTAGTCTGGCATGACTTGTTTTTGAGAAACCCATGTTGACTTTTAGTGATTATGGCATTCCTTTCTAAATGTTCACAGACTCTCTGTTTAATGATCTGCTCTAGAATCTTTCTCAGTATTGATGTCAGACTAACTGGGCGATAGTTGTTGGGATCTTCTTTTTTCCTCTTTTTGAAGATTGGAACGATGTTTGCCCTCCTCCAGTCTCCAGTCTGTCACAAAGGAGGGACGTTATCACACGAGGGAAATCTATAGGTTATCCCACACAAATCCCCCCAAAAAGTGCACTTACGCCTAATGATTTCACACGACGTTGCACAGAAACTGATATTAAAGTGGTCACAAAGTTGTGTTATCTGAGATCTTTTTATTTTCGGGAGTTTAGAGGAAATGCATTTGTGCTTTTAAAGTAATTGCACATTTACTGTAGTATGAAATTCAAATTTGCACAAACAAATCTCCTTTAAAGCTTTTTCCCATTTTTTCCATGGTTCTGTGGGGCTGCTTTTACTTCCTGGTTTGCTTGGGTGACAACATGCCAGGCAGACATGAGCTTCTCTGCTTTTCTCTTTCTAAAATTTCCTGTCTGGTAGTTGAGCAAACAGGCACATTTCTCTCAAGCTAAAGAGTGACTGCAGAGTCGAAAAGATGAGGAAGAGGCTGAGGAAGAAAAAAGGTTTCCCATGCCAACAACCCACCATGGATAGGATTGGGTGGGGGTTGTTTTAATTTGTAAGCTGCTCTTTGTCCCTATTTTTTGGGGGAAGTGGGACAGAATCCCTGCTCAGCCATGAAACCCACTGGGTGACCTTGAGCGGGTCACACTCTCTCAGCCTCAGGGGACGGCAATGGCAAACCCCTTCTGAAGCAACTTGCCAAGAAAACCCCAGGATAGGTTCACTGCTTTAGGGTCACCCTAAGTCAGAAGTGACTTGAAGGCACACGACAAAGCGGGAGAAAGGGGGACCCATCCAGTGAGTCAGACCCCAATTTGGGGCGCCTTGCTTCTCAGCCCATCCCAGAGCAAGAGGACCTAGGCTAGCAAGTTGCTGTTCTCCAAGGCAAAAAGGACAACCCCACAGACATCCTCACAGCTGAAGAGGTGGCAGGCTTATTCCCTCGGCAACAGGTTTGCCCACAGGAGGAGGGAAGGAGGAGGGATGCTGCCCTCTTCTCCATCCGCATCAGGGGGACCAGAGGTCCTAACCCCAAAGGAAACTGTCCAGGAGGATGAGACTCAAGAAAAGCTTTTTTAAAAACACACACACACACACACAAAATAGAAAATCATGCTTCTTACTCCTGCTCCAAATGGAGGACAGTTTGATATTTCCTCCTGGAGAGGAGAGACGGTTGAATGAAATGCAGGACCCGCCCTGGAAAAGGAGGAGTCTGGTCACCCGAAAGCAAAACAAAACATGCCCATTTCTAGTACATTTACGGGTTTTTTCACTTGAGTATGAAAGTTAAAAACGTCTTTTTTTTTTTGCTTTTCACTTAATTCCGTTTTTATTCTAATTACGTGAGAAATGCTTTTGCGCAATTTAGCGCTATTTTAGCTTTATTTTCAGGATGCTTTATTTCCACTTTATTATCTCTTTAACCACGAAACTGGCCCCCGTGTGATAATGTCAGAGGACAAGGCACTACAAAATGTGGATGTTAAGAACAATGTAGGACTAAAAGACCCCAGTAAATATAAAACTTAAGCTAAGATCACTTAATATAAATATAAATATAAATTCAGGCTTTTAGTCATGCTCAAAATGGAGGGCATACTGAAAAACCTGGAAAAAGAGGACGTCTGGTTGCCTAAAAGGAGGACATGGAACCACAAAATGGAGGATGAAGGACCAAAAAAAAACCACCATGTAGGGTCTCTACAAACTGGCCCAAAGGGCCAGCCTGGAGGCAGAGATGGGAAGGGGCAGCTGCACGCCACATGCCGGACGCCCTAACCCCATGCCGGTGGCGTCCTGATTCCACGTGCCGTTACGCACAGTACGTGGCGTCAGGATGTCCTTCCAGCACAGCGTTTTGAAGTGGTGCATCGAAAGGGGCTCTAAAGAGCCATGCGCCAGCTCTTAGGGTGCCCTTTTGCTGGCTCTGAAAGGAGTGACATTTTGCCGCTCTTTTCCAGGCTGGCAAAAGAGAGGATTGGGACTGAGATGTCTGGCAGCCTCAGTCCGGATCCTCTGCTTCCCAGGGCTGCCCGTCTGCATCCTCCCCCCTTAGTATAAAACTTTTCCATGAGCTATAGTCTCTTGCTGCCTCTCAACTCTTCCTTGATGAACCTGCCACAAAGAAAGAAGAAAGGAAGGGAAATGCCCAGTCATGAAGCAAATAATGGAATAGGTGGTGCTCAGCTCCTCTCCCTTACAGCAGCCACATGGCAAAGGACTCTGTGCCAGGGCTAGCTTTTGTTTTTGTTTGTTTTTATAGCCTGAAGGATTCATTGCATACTTTCCAGCACTTCACAGATGAAAAGAAGGACACAAAATGGCCAAGCAACATCAGAGGGTGGTCAGGATGGCAAAAGTTGTGAAAGAGGAAAAACATGCCAGGGATGAGGAGAGGCTGGAACAGTTTGCTTTTTCTTACAGGGTCTCTGAACTGTTATAAAGAATTGTTTGATTGCTTGGGAAGGGCAAGACTCCATTCCTCTCCTCTCCTCCCTGCTGATTCAGCTGAGTAGAAACTACTTTTACACTTTGAATTCAGTTTGCAGCAAGTAAGTTTGCAGTAAGCTCAGGACAAAAGGGGGAAAGTGGGAGGAGCTGGAAAATTTAATTGGGACTGTCCTTGCCAAATTGGGACAGTTGGAGGGTGTGTCATTGCCACATAACAAACCTCTTTAGGGGCCACATTCCCAATGGTGTGTGTGTGAAGACCATGAAGTGTGAAGGGGAGAATGGGGAGTTTCGCTAGCTCCTTTCTATGTTAACCAATGGCTGGGATTCAGAACTGTGGAGAGCAAACCTAAAGACCTAATCTAGATTTAGATCTACTTGTTCACTTAAATCAATTTTGCAGAATTTACAGCCAGGCCCAGCCAGTGTTTGGTGAGCCAGAGCACAGCCATCTTTGATAGTGCTCTTATATTCATATATCCTTCCCACTTCTCCACTTCAAATCTTAAGATAATGAGAACATATTTTCCATGAGGTGGCTATGGAAAGGAATTTAGTGTATCCAAACATTGCAAATGTCGCTCATCTGGCTCTCCTCCCAGAGACTAGTTCTACAGAACCCTGTTGTTGAAAACTGCAACATTTCTAGCTTGATCTTGTATTCTTTCCACTGATCAGAATACTGACTACAACCTGTTGATTACCAGTTGAAAACTTTTGATGCTCATGTCCTGTTGATGCCCATGAGCTCATACTGAATAGAAGTTATAAAACCTTTGCTGTAATCAGTAAAGTGGTCCCTCTTGCAAACAACAAGCACTGGCATGGCCATGCTTGGGATGTAATATTTGCCTGTAAGTAAACCCCTTCCTTGGCTGGTTTGGGGTCCACCTGCAATACCATGTCCTTAAGGGAACACCATAGGATTCTGGGGTGAATGTGCCCACCAGCCACACATACCTCTGACATACAAACACACATGCCATTTCCATTCCCTCCTGCTTTATGCAGATAGAAGATAGATTTTCTTCAGCTAAGCACTGACAACATCTCAGCATTAAGGAGGATAAAAACTTATTATCTCTTCTTTAATTGACTGGAGATAAAATAGTTTCTATTCTTGTGGAAGGGAGAGCAGGACTTGGTGATGAAGCTGGCTGGGCAAATGAGGAACCTTGTCGGCCACATGTAGTCCATCGGATGGCAAGTGCTCATGCTCTATTCAATCTTCCTATCTCAGGAAAGCCTACCAGGAGTTTCCACATTACATAAAAAAACTGGTATCAGGATAGCATTCCTGACCAGTGCGCAAACGAATTCCCAAAGAAGAGAACAATGCCTGTACAGCATAGTCTCCTCCATATTTGTAACCAAAGCCAATCAGATGCTTCAGCCAAGGCACTGAACCAGCCAGTACTGTCTGGAGAGGCATGTATAGGGCCCTGGCAGGATTCCAGTGCACATCACAAATGTCTCCATGGTCCCTTTGTGCAGCCATAAGTCAGAAAAAACCTTCAGCCCTTGGGGCTTCCCCCATGGCATTTCAGTGGACCTCTTCCTCTTGGCATTACCCTCCACACCTTTTAATGACTGCTTATGGGTGCCCCTTATTATAAGGAACATAACTTATTTGAGTGGCCAAAAAGCTGGTCCTTTACAGGGCTTATAGACATCCCTTATGATGAGGGATGTCCCTGACTGGAAGCTTGGCCAGCTTCCCCTTTTATATAGATACCAAAAACATTCCTGTATTTTTGGGTGGGGGTCCTTCATAAAGACATGTGTGCTCATCATATGGTCTTTGGATGTGGACAATCTGTTAATTTTGCAGCGAAATACATGGCCAGGCCAGTTAAAATTAAGGCATCCATTTGGTATTTAGACAGAACACAAACTTGAGAATAGTAATGAATTTCAATGGTCCCTTATTGTTGCTTTGAAAACCTGGCAACACAATAAGTCACGGACAACCTGTTTCTTAAGATACTGTGCATCACACCCCCCGTGAATTGTTGCTTTGGTCCAGGGAATGGAGAAACCCTAAGGAAGGGGCTATACTTACTAGTTCATTTCAGAGAGAACTGGAGGGGAGCCTATGGTCAGAGATAAGGGTTATCCATCATATGAGATCTGTCATATTACCATCTTAAACAAACAAACAAACAAACAAAAAAAGCTACTCCTGAATAGATATCTCGGCCACCAAAAGATAGCCCAACCTGCTTGTCCCTGATTCTGTTGCAGTGATTGTCTACTGGTGTTATTATTTTAAGTGTGTTTTAATTGTCAATTGTTTAATAATATTTTAAGGGGGTGGGATTGTGGGATATAAAATGTATATTTTAATGTTGTAAGCCACCCCGGTTGCACTATACAGAGAGGCGGGATGTAAATAATAATAATTATTATTATTATTATTATTATTATTATTATTATTATTTTGCCCTTCTCCTCCTGAATTACAGAGCTAGTGTGGTGGACTGGTGTGAATGTTGGACTAGAATTCTGGGAGACCTGAGTTCAAATCAAATCAGTCATGGAAGCCCTGTCGGTGTCTTGGCAAGTCACACTCTCTCAAATATAGAGAGAAAGGCAAGGACAAGCCTCCTTTGAAGAAATTTTGCCAAGAAAACTGAGCCAGCATGGTGTAGTGGTGTGAGTGTTGGACTGGGAACCCAGAAGACCAGGGTTGAAATCCCACTCAGCCATGGAAACCCACTGGGTGACCTTGGGCAAGTCACAGTGTCTTAGCCCCAGAGGAAGGCTGTGGTAAACCTTCACTGAAGATGAAATCTTTCCAAGTAAAACTCTAGGAGAGGGAAATAAGATTTTTATGTGAGGATTTTGGAGAGAATGGAAGGGTAAAATTCCTTGTAGCAGGCATGAGATTATGGTTCTGCATCTATTTTATATTTTGACTGAGGGCTCTTAGGTTGTTTTCCATGTGAAGGGTTCTCAGGTGTCAGGAGAGGAGAGGAGGCACTCCTCCCTGAGACCCTGGAAAGCAGCTATCAATTTTTGGAGCAAAAGGGCTCCAGCTCAAAGGGCCAAAAGTATAACACACCAACTTTGAAGGTTATATCCATACCATGGTCTTTCCATTTTCTATGTAGGGAGGTGAAAGCTGGATGGTAAAGAAAGCTGACAACTAAAATCAACTTGGCTCTTCCAGATGTGTAGATGATGGAGCCAGCTGATTTTCTGACTAGAACATAAAGCAATTGATTCAAATGGCAAAGGAAGAGATTCCACCTAAACATTAGGATGAACGTCTTTACTGAAAGAACTGTTTGAATGGACTGCTTTGAGGGTGGACTTTCCTTCTTTGGAAGTCCTTAAACAGCAGTTAGTTGGCAGGGGGATTAGACTTGATCGCTTTCATGGTCCCTTCCAACTCTAAGATTCTATGATTCAGGTGAGACAAATGTGGCAAGAGGTTGCAGCATTTATGAATGTAGTTCTCTCTGCCTTTCTCCCCCTGCCCCAACAAATGATGTTTTTGTTTTTCCTTCTGAGACACATTGGAACAATATAATCTCTTCTCTTTAAAAAAATTAAAAAAAAATTTTTTTAGAGTAATGATGCTATTCTGAAACAATACTTTTGCTCTAAAGCTATCTTAAAAAAGAAAAGAAAAAAGAGGAAATTTGTATCTTAAACCGCAGGACCATCCCAACAAACTACACACTTTTGGGAGCAAAAAACCCTCTGGTATAGCCCCAGAAGTCATTATAAAGAGCCCACAAAAAGAATGGAGCAAGTGGACTCAAGGTGATAGCAACAGGCAAAACCCAAGTATTGCAAAAACTCACACACTTCTTTAGAGGAATCTGAAAGAGCCTCCTTTGAAATGTGGTGCTAGAGGAGAGTTCTGCCAGCTAAAGTGGTGTCAACCTGGATTATTTCTGCAGTAAGGATACAGCCAAAGAATATATAATTCTGTCACCATCTTAGTTTCCAACCTCTAAAGGGCAGGTACTTTCTTTAAGTTGGATCTCCAGAGAAAATCTAACATTACCTTTTCCCTGACATACAGTGGGTCCTTGGTATCCAATGGGGACTGGTTCCAGGACCCCAGGTGGATACCAAAATCCACATATGCTCAGGTCCCATTATATACAATGGTGTAATAAAATGGGTCCCTTATATAAAATGGCAAGATCAAGGTTTGCGTTTTGGAACTTTTTCCTAAAATTTTTGAGCTATGGTTGCTTGAATCTGTGGAAGCAGAATCCATGTGTGTGCGTGCGTGTGTATGTAATCACTATATAACAAAAACTTGCACTTATAACTATTGCCATCTGTCTTTTTCTTAGGCACCTATTCACCATTTAGACTACTATATATAGCCAAGTCTAATAATTGGTAGATCTTCCCTAGCAAAATCCAAACATGCATCTGATTTTATTATCATTAGCTGTTTGGAATACTGTCAATTTCTATATCCATCCAGTTTGGGGCTGTTGAGATGGTCTGGTACAAATTTGTAACACGACCTCCTTCCAATCCTTACACTTAGCAAGAATTCCATCCTATAAGTCCTATCTTGTGAATCATGAAATAAAAAAATTCTACTTTAATTTTGAATGTAGATCATTCTACACTGCTGAAATAACATCACAGCCCACAGTTGGGCTTTTCTATCATGTCCTCCTATTTTGCTTAATAGAAATAAGATGAAAACAAACATATGTATCAGAAAGCCTTCCTTGCTATTCTGTGATTTCTGATTAGTCCTAATAAAACTATTATGTTGAAAATATTTTTATTTAATGGCCAAGTGCTCATCTTGTTTTTGCTCACCAGTTTCCCTAAGTAACATATTGCCTGAACTAGACTACAAAAAGGATTTACCTGTTTTGAAAAAAAAAACTTACATGTTCATTGCTGTCATTCAATTTCCTTTATTTAATGTCTTTACATTCCTAAAGATCTGATCTACATAGTAACATCACGTGTTAAAATGAATCTGCCAGTTTTACTTTCCCACATAACAGGGACTGTATTTTTTTTTAAATCTTATGTTTCTTTCTGCCCTTTTCATGAAAAAGTGTGGGGATTTTGGTAAATTTGAATTTGAAAAACTAAACCAAAGAAAATTTTCACACATCTGGATCATCCATATTCAATTTCCAGCATAGAGTGGACCTTATTATACCTGCCTGCTACATGGTTGTTAAAATGGAAGACCCTGTTAAGAAAAAAAAGTGATTGAATCCCGTAAACATGGCTGAATAAACAAGGATCCAAACTCATAATTCTAAGAACACAAAGCCTGCTGCCTAAATGGAGCAATTGATCAGATTTGCTTTTTCCAATTTTTAAACAACAAATCACACATTCTTTTCCATTTCGTTTATTTTTTAAAAAAAAAGGAAGTGAAAAAAGATATTTCCTTCTAATTCTTGCCCAGCCCTCTTCATATATATTGTGAGGCTGAAAATCCCTGCAGCAACATTGGCTCACAATGTTCCTGGGATCAATTGTCCTGGTTGTTGTCATTCTTTGTCCATTTCTTCTGCTTACACACCAGGAACTTTGAAACTGGGAGTTACTAAGACAGCTTGTTACACGGAGAAAACTTGAATTCACTGTAAAAGTATGAGTCTTAACCCGGTGTTGAGGGCGGTATTTTCACCCTTCGGGGGTGAGACTTCTAGGGCGGGACTTCTTCCACCTGCACTCCTAGGCCTTCAGCTGCCTCTCCTCCCCCACACTGTTCCTGGCCTTCAGCTGCCTCCTGAGAGACAGCTGAAGGCCTGGGATGGCTGGGAAGGAGAAGGAACAGGCACACAGCTCTTCCTCCTCCTCCCTGCCTTCCGTGTGCCAGGGGAAATGGCTTCACATGCCATCTCTGGCATGTGTGCCATAGGTTTGCCATCATGGCGTTAGGGTCTCTATAAATTGGAAACGACTTGAAGTCAAACAACAATGACAAATACTAATAGCATTCCTCTCCCAGGACACTCAAAACAAGAAATGTACCAACAAAAACTGAAAAAAACAAAAATACTGTAACAATACTACTGAGGCTGTTCCCATAATGCAGAATTAATGCTCTTTGACACTGCTTTAACTCTCTTGACTCTATATTATGGAATCGTGGTGTGTTTTTTTAGTTTGTTGTAGTACCTGAATTCTGACAGAGAAGGCTAAATATCTACAAATAGCTACAAAAAAACTACCAATCCCAAAATTCCATAGCATTGAGCCATGGCAGTTAAAGAAGTATAAAATTGCATTAATTCTGCAATGTAGATGCAGCTGAAGACAATAAATAAGAAGAGCTGAAAAACACTATGTCAAGTGTAAATGCCTGGCAGGATAGAAAATGTTTAATAACATTAGCTAAAACTAAGACAGTAGTCCTCAACACACTGACTTTCCACTAAACCTAGTGGGACTTACTTCTGAATAAACATGTTTGGATTGCTTTATAAGTATAAGCAATAAGCTTGACAAACAGAATAGATACAGCTGTTTCCAGTCAGGAGGGATCATATTGTGCCTGTCCTTGTTGGTTAGGGGGGGAAGCAGAAGAAAATAAATGGCCATCCTAATTCACCACTAGCAAAGTTGAGGACCTTGAGATTCAAACCAAAACTTTAATCAGTTAGCTATTAAAGTCATTTTAATACAGAAGAGCTAAAGACCTTTGTGCTGGATAAACAAATCTGTCAATTTCAGTTTTTCCCCCACATTTGAAATTTCTAAATCCCAAATTCTTTCCAACCCAAAGATAAAGGAATCTGTGAATTGTGGTATTTTTTTTTTAAAAAGCAAAATTAAAAAGGAATCAGAAATGTTTTTACCCATTCCCTGTAGCCAAGTATGATTCAGTGGTATAGCACATGGTTTGCATTCAGAAAACTCCAGGTACAATCTCTGGGAGCCTTTTTAAAGGATCATTCAACTTGGCTTGGGCTTTATCAGGTGGCTATAGCCAACTCATAGGACCACAGAGACCTGTTGACTATCTATTGGGTATTAAATATCAAGTTTGTGAGGAAAACATGCTTTGAAGGCCACAATATAAATTCTTTGTTAGCAACCATTTCAGCTTGCTTGCCTGAAGGGATTTTTATGAACCAGCCTTTGTTTTATGGCCATTCGAACTGCTGTAACCAGTCTTTGACAACTATGTTGTGGAGGACAGATGGAGGACTCTCTCTGTGCCCATTGACAACACCTGGGCTGCCCTGCATCAGCCTCAGAAGCAGCCAGAGCTGGGAGAACTCAGGCATAAAAGCCTGCTGCAACATCCTTCCCAGCACCAGCAGCGGCTGAGGCAGTGTGGAGGACAGATGGAGGACTCTCTCTGTGCCCATTGACAACACCTGGGCTGCCCTGCATCGGCCTCAGAAGCAGCCAGAGCTGGGACTGTAGGTGGTCGCTGGAAGGCCCTGCCTATTATCTTTTGCCCTGGCTATGACAACAGCTTCTGTGACACAGCAATTGTCATGTTTCCTCTCCCGCTATAGCCTTAGAGAACTCGAGGTTTAAATGTCATTCATTGAAGATGTGCTTTGTGAATTTTTAATTGTTTTTTAATTTGTTTTGTTTGTTTTGTTTTTTAGGGGTGGGAATGAGGGATGGGACTGAATTTGATTGTATTTGTTTTGATGTTTATATGTTGTACACCGCCCCGATTGCTTGGCAGAGGGGCGGGATATAAATAAAAATTATTATTATTATTATTATTATTATTATTATTATTATTATGTTTGCTTTTTTGTGATATGCTTTTCTATTATTTTTAATGTGTGGTAAGTTGCTATGATGAACAAAAACAAACCAAGAGAAAGAATAAGCATGCTCACATGAACATTGTTTTTACAATGCATGGTGGGTTATTAGTGAAGGCATACCTCAATTAACCAAGCCTCTGACAGTGAATCTCCTGTTTATAAAGTCTTTTTTTTTAAATGCCCAACACTCCCCACTTTCCCCTTCATCTTCTGTATAGCTGGATATTTTTTTTTTAAATTTAAGCATTATTACCATTGAAAGGAGGATGAAGGAGGGGTGAGGAAATACAGACTTGTGAGTTTAGGTTGCAGCAGCATGTCTGAAGTAGACAATGCAATAAAACTTGAGCTGGGAAAGAATGGGATTCTACTCTAGCTGATCCTACTGTATGCCTGCCTATAACAACAACAACAACAGGCAAGGTGAACAACAGCTGCTTCCTTACTAAGCATGAATGAACTGCAAAACAGAGGCTGCATCCAGACTGCAGAAAGAATCCAAGTTGACACCACTTCAACTGCCATGGCTCAATGTTATGAAATTCTAGGGATTGTATTTTGTGGTGGCACCAGAGCACTCTGACAGAGAAGGCTAAATGTCTCAGAAAACTACAATCTCGAAATTCCAAATTCATATGAGCCATGGCAGTTAAAGTGGTGTTGAACTGGATTATTTCTGCAGTGTGGATGCAACCAGAGTGAAAGGGGAGGGATCATACAAGCCTACCTCATCAGTTACCTCCAGCATGTTAAATGAGCATAGATCTATAGGTTTGGCCACCAAAATGGAAATCATAAGAAAACTGGAGGAGGTTTTTTTAAAAAAGCCATTCCCTGATGCATTTTGGAAGAAGCTTTCAAGTAGACTCTAAAGCAGGGGTAGGCAACTTTTTCCTACCTGGGGCCAGTCTGTTGGTCCCGAGGTCTTCCGTGGGCCGAGGGGGTGAAATGGCGCTGTGCGCGCATGCTCGTGCGCTCATGCGCACTATGCCGGAAGTACTGCACATGTGCACACACTCGCTCGCGCATGCACAGTACTTCCAGCGTACTGCACATGCGTGAGAGAGTTGTGGCCACCATTTTGGAAAACAAAATGGCGGCTGCGACTCATGCGGCAGGGGCACGCATGGCGGTGGGAGTGGCATGCGGCGGCGGGGGCAGAGGCATGATTGGGCTGGGGCCAGTCCAAAGGCCTCAGGGGGGCGGATCCGGCCCCTGGTCCATAGGTTGCCAACCCCTGCTCTAAAGGGTTCAAACTGTTTTTGTTTTGGTATGCAGCGCTTACATGACCTTATTGCTTCAAGTGTGCACATTGTTAGCTCTGAATAAAAAGTTTGCTGAAATATCTTGCCCTTCTTTTGGGGGTTTAGGACCATATATTTATTCTTATTCTTTCCTTATTAGTTCTACCTCTGGTACCGATGTGTTTTTGTTGTTGTTGTTGTTAAATTAATGCCCAGAAACACATCTGCTTTGATAACTAAGGTATACCTGAACTTATTGAAGCAAACAAATATTTTCTGATTCTCCAAAATGAGCCTGGAATTATACATCGGTTTTGAAAATCCTTGTTAATCTACAATTTCATGATCAAAGCATAATTGGGGATATAGATTTGTGTTTTTATTAATAAAGTTGTCATCAAAATAAATACTGGAACATTCCTCTGTAATATTTAGGGCAAGGTTGCATGGACATCTTGCTATCCCCACCTACAACATTTTATCAAATGCATCCATTATACTTTGACAAGATACTTTATAACACTTTGGGCTTACTGATTTCAAAATGATGTTCAGAACAAGGTGATGGTGTTCCTATTGACTTTGGCTATGATAGGTTCAAAAGGGACATTTGTATAAAAATCGTGAGCTTTTGTTCTAGGCCAAAAAATTGGCCTGTCTCCATGGCTGCTCCAGACAGTGAGATCATAGGGTTTATTGTCTGAATATGCTCCTACATTAATATTACGTTGTTCCTTCTCACTATAGTACTTGATTTACTATGAATTTTAAAGTGTTTTATGCATTAGACACAACAGAGGATGTGCATATCATGGGCTGTAAATTACACGTAAGTTAATGAGTATAAACAAATAAACATGAATGGGACTTATCAACAAAAAGTGGGAGAGATGTAACATACTAATTTACCCAACACCCTGGTGGATTTATTAGATTATTTGCTAGGTGGCAATGGTTTCTATTTCCAAATTGCATTAAACATGATGGAGATGTTTTTTGATAAAGATTTGCAAGACAGACTTTTTAGTCATAGAGCATTCAATTTACATGCAAGCAGGAAACTTTCTTTCCTAGTTTTTGAGACAACATGTTAAATAAAGATGTATTCAAAATCCAAAATCCACTTACAAGCTCTTGGAACAAACAAGTAGAGTTTAACATATTGTGGCAGAATTGAGCTGCATATCTACAAGGCAATAAATTGTCTTAAGTGGAACATAAATAAATAAAGCCATAGTGTATGGCTTATATTGGCAGTCTTCTTAGGGATGGATTTCACCTTGGAGTGAACATTAAATACAAACAAAGAAATCAAGGCAGTTGGATACACTTAGCACTATATATATATTTCCGGTTGCAATTTAATGACACATGAGTACAGGTGCCCCACAGGTACTGAAATGTCAAAAAATGTAATGTGGGATGAGCAAAGTACTAAGTGTTCCCTGCATTGGTGAGTGGCAAGAAGTTCTGTAGTTGACTTGGATTTGATCCTAACTAACAGGGAAGACCTAGTTAATGAGGTGCAAGTAGTTGGATCCTTAGGTGGGAGTGATCATGTTCTCCTGGATCACTTATTATACAGTGGAAAGGAGAAGCCAGGCATAGTCAGACACGCATTCTAGACTTTAGGAAAGCTGATTTTAGTAAACTTAGAGAAATACTGGGGGTGATCCCATGGTCAGGAATACTAAAAGAGAAGGGAGTTCAAGATGGATGGGAGTTTCTCAAAAGGGAGATACTGAAGGCACAATTTCAAACAGTTCCAATGAGGAAGAAAAATGGGAGGTGTCTCAAGAAGCCAGGATGGATGACTAAGGAACTTTCAGCTGAACTAAGTTTTAAACGGAACATGTATAAGAAATGGAAAAATGGGGAAATCACCAAAGAGGAATTCAAACAAATAGCTAGCACGTGTAGGGGTAAAGTCAGAAAAGCTAAAGCGCAGAATGAAATCAGGCTTGCTGGAGAGGTTAAGAACAATAAAAAGGGCTTTTGGGGGTATGTCAGTAGCAAAAGGAAGAAGAAGGAAATGGTAGGGCCACTGTGTGGAGAAGATGGCAAAAAGTTAACAGGGGACAGAGAAAAGGCAGAATTACTCACCTTCTTTGCATCAGTCTTCTCAGAAAAGGCAAAGGGTGCTCAACCTGAGGATAATGGAGCAGAGGACAGAATAGGAGAATTTCAGCTCAGAATAAGTAAAGAGATAGTACAGGAATACTTGGTTAATCTAAATGAAGATAAGTCTCCAGGACCAGACGAATTATATCCAAGGGTACTAAAAGAACTGGCAAATGTAATATCGGAACCATTGGCAATAATCTTTGAGAACTCCTGGAGAACAGGAGAAGTCCCAGCAGACTGGAGGAGGGCAAACATTGTCTCCATCTTCAAAAAGGGAAAAAAAGAGGATCTCAACAATTATCGTCCAGTTTGTCTGACATCAATACCAGGAAAGATTCTGGAGCAGATCATTAAACAGAGAGTCTGTGCACATCTGGAAGGTAATTTCATAATCACAAAAAGTCAACATGAGTTTCAGAGAAACACGTCATGCCATACAAATCTGATCTCTTTTTTTTGATAAAATTACCAGCTTGGTAGATGAAGGGAATGCTGTGGATATAGTATATCTTGATTTCAGTAAGGCCTTTGACAAGGTTCCCCATGACATTCTTGCAAACAAGCTGGGAAAATGTGGGCTAGACAAAGTAACTGTTACTTGGATTTGTAATTGGTTGACTGGCTGAACTCAAAGGGTGCTCAACAATGGTTCCTTTTCAACCTGGAGAGAAGTGACCAGTGGGGTGCAACAGGGCTCTGTCCTGGGCCCAGTGCTATTCAACATCTTTATCAATCACTTGGATGACGGTATTGGGGGCATAGTTATCAAATTTGCAGACAACACCAAATTAGGGGGAGTAGCTAATACCCCAGAAGACAGAATCAAAATTCAAAATGACTTGAACAGACTAGAAAGCTGGGCCCAAGCTAACAAAATGAAATTCAACACGGAGAAATGTAAGGTGCTGCACTTAGGGCGGAAAAACGAAAAGCACAGATATATGATGGGGGACACCTGGCTAAATGAGACTACGTGTGAAAGGGATCTAGGAATCCAGGTAGACCACAAGTTGAACATGAGTCAACAGTGCAATGCAGCAGCTAAAAAGGCCAATGCAATTTTAGGCTGCATCAATAGAAGTATAGTGTCTAGGTCAAGAGAAGTAATAGTGCCACTCTATTCTGCTTTGGTCAGGCCTCACCTGGAATACTGTGTCCAGTTCTGGGCACCACAATTCAAAAAGGATGTGAAGAAACTGGAGAGTGTCCAAAGGAGAGCAACTAGAATGGTGAAGGGTCTGGAAACCAAGCCCTATGAGGAACGACTTAGGGAGTTGGGGATGTTTAGCTTGGAGAAGAGAAGGTTAAGAAGTGATATGATAGCCTTGTTTAAATATTTGAAGGGATGTCATATTGAGGAGGAAACAAGCTTGTTTTCTGCTGCTCCAGAGACTAGGACCCAGAACAATGGGTGCAAGCTCCAGGAAAAGAGATTCCACCTCAACATTAGGAGGAACCTCCTGACAGTAAAGGCTGTTCGACAGTGGAACACACTCCCTCAGAGAGTAGTGGAGTCTCCTTCCTTGGAAGTTTTTAAGCAGAGGCTGGATGGCCATCTGTCAGGGATGCTTTGATTGGGAGTTTCTGCATGGCAGGGGGTTGGACTGGATAGCCCTTGTGGTCTCTTCCAACTCTATAATTCTATGATTCTATAAAACCAGAAAGTAGGATCTTCTTTGGGTAAAACAGCAGTACAGATGTTTGTGTCCTTATAATTTTTCTTGTTTCACAAACTAGGAAATTTATTCAGTGTTGCCTGGGTTGGTGCTGATGACTTTGCTTATGATTTGAATGAAAAAAACAAACTGGAATACTCCCTCTTTGTTTCATCTCAGTGCCCACAGCCACTGAGATTCATGTTCATGTTCAATGCCATTGATTTGAAAGTTTTAGAGCACTGTATATAATTTTACTTTTATTATGTTAACATTTTATGATTTTTAACTGTTTTAATATGTACTGTTTTTAAAGACTGTTATCTTTTACATTTCATTTCACTCTTTTAATGAGGCATGTGTTTTAATACTCTACTAGTTTAATTATATTTTAATGCCTGCTTTTGTATGTTGTTAACAGTAGGGGGAGGGAGTTGTTCATTTTATCATGTAAGCCACCCTGGTTGTATTTTACACAGAGGCGGGATATTATTATTATTATTATTATTATTATTATTATTATTATTATTATTTTGTAAGCTGCTTTGTATCCCAGTTTTGGGGTATAAGTGGAATAATAATAATAATAATAATAATAATAATAATAATTCAGCAACTGGTGGTTAGGTTTCCCCTCCTAGGTGGCTATGAGAAAGGGATTGCGAGCCAGGGTTTTTGCTATTGCCCCGCTCCAAAGTGAATTGATAAGATGTGCTAGTGCCACTATACCACCATACTTTAAAAAAACATTAATGTTGGCAACCAGCAAGAGGTGGGGATATTTTGCAGGCAATAATTTGGAATTCTAACTGCTGATCCCTAAATGAACGTCTTGGCAGAAAATCTGAAAACCCACTACTGACGGAAATATGAGGTGATTTTGTTTTGTTTTACCTCCTTCCCTTTGAAAGGTACAGACCAGTTGCACTAGACACAAGTATGTGCTTATTGCAAATATGGTCAAAGCCCTTTTTTGGGGGGGCGGGGGGGGGTCAGGGAACCTATTTGCCTTTTATCCCAGTACTGTGTACTCTGACTGGTAGTCAGTCCCTAGACTCAAGCATAGATCTTTCATATCACCTGATATCCATTCCTTTTAAGTGCAGATGCCAGACTGAACTTCACATCTTTTGCATTCAATGCATGAGATCTACCATTGAGGCACCTGTTGATTTATGGGGACCCCATAAATTTTATAGGATTAGCTTAGGCAAAGAATACTCAGAGGTGGCTTTGTCAGTCCCTTCCTCTGAAATATAACCTACAGCATCTGGTATTCCTTGGTGGTCTCTCACCCAAGTACTAACGAGGGCTGGCCCTACTTAGCTTCCAGGATCAGGCAGGATCTGGTGCCTTTAGGGTATTTAGGCTGGCTACTGAGCTATGATCATTCCCCAAAACAAAGCTCCCTTATACCTGCTCATGTTCGGGCCCATCGAAGCCCCATGTTTCTACTCTGATTGGTAACAACTCTCCAGAATCGAGATGTCAAACTACACAAATTTATCATCTTTCAGTAAACCATCCACAATGGGATTTTATTAGAGGTATGTATCTGAGGAGTCAGACTTGCAAATTAAGTCCCTGTTGACCTTCCACTGGCCAATCGCAAAAGAAAGCATGCTAAATGCAAGAGAAAAAGCATAAGCTATGATAAACAGATGTCTTTCATCTCTTCAGGAATCACCTCTTATAAATATTTGATAGATGTGTCATTGAATTTGATCCTCAGTCAGAGGACTTTCATAGAGCTTTGAAATGCTACTTTTAAGATTATGACTACAACAGTTACCCACTGATCTTGATGGCTGTGGGGATTCTGGGAGTTACTGTCCAAAATGTAACTTCTTCAAACTGTGCTCTTTCATGTCTTTTGCTATCTTTTTTTTCCCCAGTTGGGCTACCAGGGATTGATCATGGGACATATAAAGCATCTACTCTACTATTGAGGTAAATTCCTTAACAATTTTTCTTTCTTTGCATTTTGAACAAAGAAGACTTTCTAAAGACATACCCTCCAACTGTCCCATTCTCAATCCTCTGTCATCCCATGCTTTCAAGTGCTTTTAAAATGTCCCAGTTTCTTTCCTCCTCCCACTCTCCCCTTTGTCCTCAGCTTACTTCAATTGCTCCAAACCTAGTTCAAAATGCAAACATAGTGTGTACTGAATTAACGTAGCAGAAGAGAGAAGAGAAGGGGTGGATTTTTGCTCTTCCCTGTAGGCTCAGGCAAAAATAAACTGCTGCCACTTCTCCTAGCTTCTGTGGTCTTCTGCATTAATAACTGTGAAAAGTTTGAGGGTATGTAAAGATAGGCTGTTACCAAAATAGTAGGGACTACTAATTTCCAGTGGGTGCTATGAACCACAATGTAATAGAGATGGGTGTTAATAATAAAACTTATTTTGCAATCTTTTTTAGAATTCATGCCACTTATGGGATACAGTCCTACTCCACACCTCTTCTTTAGATGTAATCGTATCTTAATAATCCTACTTTCTTTTATCTCCTGCTATGAAATGATCCTACTTCCTTCAAAGCCAATTCACTTTCTCCCCACCACCACCAGTTTCTACACTGCATTGTACACATAGCTTTTAAGAATCACATGGAAAGGGCAACCTATGCTACATCTCAAATGTATTTTTACTGAGAAAGAAACTGAACACAAGCTATGTTGTGTTATTCAACAAATAAACGATCTTTCATAAGAGTAACAAAAGTGGTAATATCAGTTCCTCCAGTATACATGAGCACTGTTGTTGAATATTTTGCACAGCTGTCTCACTACAAATACTTATTTTATTCTATGTCCAGCACTGGAACTGTTATCAGTACCCTCTTTGTGGACCTAAAATTCTCAAAAGCATTTTTTTTCCATAATGAAAAATAACCGAAAGGGCTTTCATTGATGAAAATATGAGAGGCATCTGAAGCTCTGGAATATGTAGGAGGAATACTCTGTTGTTCTAGTTAGGTTTTTGAAAAATCCTATTTTCCTCTTTTTCCTATTAGGACAAAGAGGAACAGGGAAGGATGTGGAGCCATATTCTGAGTGTCTAAACAATTGGACACTAGATGTAAAAAGATTCGGTGATAACTTCAGGGGAATGTGTGTAGGTTATTACACACCAGAAACCACAAAGTCTCGATTACATTTTAATCAGTGTCATATGTCAGAGGTTGCCCAGGCATAGAAACACTGGGGTTGATTTTACAATGGTGGATATCAAGAAAATCCCATAAAATCATTTAAATGTAACAGCGATAAACAATGCCAGAAGGACCTTTCAGGTTTTCTCAACAACAGATCCTACAGACAAGCCACAGCTTGGAAAAAATTACATTTTTTGGAATAAAATGTTCTGAATCCCCCCACCCAGCAAGGGGAATTCTGTTATCTGCAGTCCAAAAAATTAACTCTTCCAAGATCTGATCAAAGTGCACTCCAATTTACAGCACAGTTGTTTCTTTTTGCAGTTTGAATTTTTGCATCGCTTAATTCCACTTCAAAGGTTCATCAGATTTGCTTCTCCAACTGCTTTCTCTGGCATACATAATCCAGAAGAGGTTTCACTGTAGTCTCTCCTCCAGCGCCTGCAGAAAAAACGTCAGACTATATTTGAAGCAAATAAAGGACATTATCACACAAGGTTTTTAAACCGCAATTCAAGTACAGTGGACCCTCAGCATCCAGGGGGGATCCATTCTGGACCCCCCGGTAATAATAATAATAATAATAATAATAATAATAATAATAATGTTTTATTTTTATCCCGCCCCTCTGCTCAGCAATCGGGGCAGCGTACAAACAAATCCATGGATGCTCAAGTTCAATTGTCTGCAATGGCAGTGTATGCACACAGCCGCACCACCATTAGGGACAAGGGGACTTCAGGTGAAGTCCCATTGTCTCGTCTAATACAATCTCTTTAGATTATATTATTCTTTTGCATTTACTAAACATGGTAAAGGCTCTGGAAACCAGAGTTCAATTCTCAGCTCAGCTATGAATCCCATCGGGTGACCTTGGGCAAGTCACATACTCTCAGTCTCAGGGGAAGGCAATGGCAAACCTCCTCTGAACAAGTTGTGCTAAGAAAACCCTGTGATAGGTTCATCTTAGGATCACCATAAGTCAGATATGACTTGAAGGCACTCAACACACACAAACATGGTAAATCACACTTGCATAAGCTCCACTGATTCAAAAGGTTTACTCTAGTTGGGACTAACAATTGGGTTTAGGCCAGTGTGCAGTACTTTCCATTGTTATGGATGAGCACTGGGGATAGGATGTGGGCAGTGGCAGCAGTGAATAATTGGCCCTGCCTCTTTCTGCATTCATGGAGATGTCTAAACTCATGCAGTCCAAGAGGAGAACTCAGACATGTACATTCTTTCTGATTCACATGTATTGTGATGATTAGTCTCTTCAGGAAATCTCATGAAAGCATCAGTATCCTATCACTGCTAGTCCACTGAAGTAAGTTTTCGGTAGTGATTGTGTAAAGTCACATTACTTACTTCATGGCCTTTATTTCTGAAGTCCTACCTGTGTAGACAAAGTGACCCTGACTCCACTCATACAAAAAACATGCTTATTTTGAGTCACACTGTCCTGATTGTATTGTCTGTGAACGCAGAGATGCAGCCAGTTCTGTTTGTCACATAATTTCATAAATGCCAAATTGGATGAGACATTTAAAATATATATCTGTCAAATCTGAACTATTAATGGGATTTTTTCCCCATCTCCTCCTGATGTTGGGCTTGACAAGCCAAAGAATGAAATGAAAAATAGAGTTGGCACTGATTAAGAGTTAGAAAAGACAAGTTTTTCTTAAGTGGAGAGAGAGTTAAGGAGAAAATATTAGACTGAGTTTTATTCCTTTGACAGTGGGTAAACCACAGGAAAGGCATACAGGTTTAATCTACACTGCAGTAATAATGCAGTTTGACACCACTTTGGCTGATATTGGTCCATTCTATAGAATCCTGGGGCTTGCAGTTTGTTGTGGCACCAGAGCTCTCTGACAGAGAAGGTTAAATATGTCACAAAGCTACACATCCCAAAATTCCATAGCATTGTGCCATGGCAGTTAAAGTGATGTTAAACTGCATTAATTCTGCAGTGCAGATTAGACCACTGATGTCACAGTTTCTCAGCCTTTACTGAAAATGAGGCAACCATAGTCCTCCATATATTTTTTGGTGTACAACGTCTATCATCCCAAAAAAGCATAGGCAATTGTGAAGGATGTTGAGAGTTCTTGTCCAGCAACGCCTGAAGGGGAACAAGTGACCTCTGTCTTACAGGGATTGTTTTTCACTTTCTCTCTGGCTGCTTTGCATGGCTTGCTTATCCTGTGCAGTACAGCTAGGGTTGCCATATCCCAGTTTTAGCCGGGACATTCCTGATTTTTGAGCCTTGGGGATGTCCCAGCCCAGTTTTAAAAAGATGTTCCAGTCCCTGGCTGACCTCTACCCTTGCCTCTTCCACAGGCCTGCGGTGGAATGGAAAAGTTGCTCCTCCTCCTCTGGGTCCTGGCCAATGGGGATGGAAGAACTGGAAGCCTGCCCCCTGCAGTCTCTCTCAAAAGGGGCAGCAGCCCAGAGGAGGAGCATTTCCTTCAGCAGAGAGAGAGTGGTGGAGGCAGGCTTTAGGCAGCAGCAAGGAGAGCCAAGGGCCTGGGGGGATTGGGCCAGGGAGGCACTGGCTTGCTTGCCAGGACTCCAGGAGGCCTCGCTTGGGGCTGAGGTTTTTTTTTTGGGGGGGGGGCTGTTCAGCCGCAGCCACTGCCACCACCTCTCTCCGCACTTTTGGCACAGTGGTGGCAGTGGGCAGCAGCAGAATCCATAATTCCCTAGCATTGAGCCAAGGCAGTTAAAGTGGTCTCAAGATGGATGATTTCTGCAGTGGGTTTTGGACCATGGTGACTCTCCTCCATTGACCTCCTCCCATACCACATACACAACCCTTGGGTTGCATACACAGTGCAGAAATAACCCAGTTTGACCCCCACATTAACTGCCTTGGCTCAAAGCTATGGAATCATGGAGATTGTAGCTCACTCTCTGACAATAGAAGGCCCGGAGTCTCACAAAACTCCAGTTCCCATATTTCCCTAGCACTGAGCCATTGCAGTTTCAAGTGGTCTCAAACTGGATTATTTCTGCAGTGTGTTTTGGACCAAAGAAGGCTAAATGTATCACAAACCTGCCATCCCTAAAATTCCATAGCATGGAGCCATGGCAGTTAAAGTGGTGAGCTATTTCTGCAGCCCTAGAAATAGAGGAATCCATACTCCCTCCCTTCAGAGATAGGGGTCCCTTTCTGTGGGGAAGTTTCAAGGGGGGATCAATGGACAGGGACCAGCTTACATCTTCTTCTTCTTCTTCTTCTTCTTCTTCTTCTTCTTCTTCTTCTTCTTCTTCTTCTTCTTCTTCTTCTTCTTCTTCTTGTTGTGTGCCTCCAAGTCATTTCCAACTTATGGCAACCCTAGGAAGGAGACCCAGGGCCTGCTAGGCCTCACTGGGTGGGTTGTTGATAGTTGTATGTTGGCCGGAAAGCAGGAGCTACATTTCTGCCTTGTGTCTAGGAATAATGTCAAAATCTCCTCCATTTTGAGCATGACTACTAAGAAGCATGCATTTATATTAATTTTTTTAAATTTATTAATGTTTTTGGCTTTTAGTTGATCATGTCTTTCATTTTTCTTGAATGTCCTACATTTTGGGGTAAATTTTGTCCTATATACGTCTTACATTTTGTCCTAAATTTTGTCCTAAATTTTGTCCTACATTTTGTCCCAGTTTGGTGGTAGAGAATTATGGCAACCCTAAGTACAGTGGGAGCTCTGGGGTTAATATTTGCCTTTTAAATGCACATCTAGTGGGGAGAAATGCAACATTTTAATTAGGAACGTAGCACAATAGCTAGTGGCATTGAATCTTTTCACCTTGGGCTATTGTGCTGACCTAAATCCAAAGCTTGGACAAGTTACAATTTTGGCTGGGAGATTCTTGAAGCTGTAGTCGAAAAAGTTACTTTTTCAACCTCTGCCCAAATCATTCTTAAGAAACTACTGTTTGTTGGGGGCAAGGGAGCATATAGGTGTGTGTCAATTCGCCTGTCAATTTATAATGACTCCATGAATTTCATGGGGTTTTCTTAGGCAAGAAATACTCAAGTGGTGGTTTTCTATTCCAGTCCTCAACAAAGGGGACACCAGGGATTGCAGTAATTGCAGGACCATTGCATTAATTTCCCATGCAAACGAAGTTATATTCAGTATTCTACAACAAAGAGTTTTACCATATTTGGAGCAAAGAAGTTGGGCTCAGCAAAGGAACAGGGACTAGGGATCATATTGCAAAAATCAAATGTTGCATAATGGTATGCACCAAAGAATTTCAAGAGAAAATGAGACTGTGCTTTATAAATTATATCAAAGCTTTTGATTGTATAGATCAGGAAAAATTATGAATCATTCTTAAAGAAATGAGTATGCCTCAACATCTTATTGTCCTGATAAGTAACTATACTCTGGAGAAGAAGCCACTGTCAGGACCCAATGTGGAGTAATGGAATGGTTTCCCATTGGCAGTGGTGGGGTCAGATAAGGATGCATTTTTTCACCCTGTCTATATCATTTATATGCCAAACATATTGCATGGAAAGCAGGATTAGACACAGGAAGGAGACATGAAAAGGAACAGCAACAATTTAAAATACTTTTTACTGTTTCTTCTCGGTGCACTAGACGTACAATAATTGACTAGTTTGGGAAGCTTTGCTGGTGTGCCTTTTTGTGTAGTGACTTACTTTTTAGTAAGATGTACAAAATTGCAAAAAAAAAATCTTCTTGAGTGTATGTGTGTGTAATCCTGTGCATTTTATGCAGGGATGAACTCTCTGCACAGGTAGTTCTTCTAAGCAGGACAATCTTGTATTTGTAGCAGTAACATTTTTGAATTGTAAAAATATTTCTCTGGATTTTTCTTGCTGTTGTTGATAGGCCTATAAGTAGTAAGATCAGTTAATGTGTGTGTGTGTGTGTGTGTGTTTGTGTGTATGAAATGATAAAGCAACTTGTGAAAAAATTGTACTGAATGAAGCAAATTTGAAGTAATTTTTGGATATAGAATACTGAACAGTTGTATTTAAGGTTCTGACCCTATTTCTGTCACCTTTTATTTTAGCTTCTTGTCTGTCCTAAACTGCTAGAAAAGTTTCATCTGTCATCCATCACTTTCTTTTTGGCTGCAGATAGTGTCTTTTTGCAGTCCTCACTGACACTGTCTCTGTTTCCATTCTTCTGTCTCCTGGTCATTTAGGCTTAATAGTGCAAATCTATTTTGACATTATCTTTAAAAATACCTGGATGTTCTTTAGGTTGTATTTTGGTACAATTATTGGTTTAGTGTTCTTCTTTAGTTTTACTCTAATTTTTGATATTAGCAATTCATGATTTATGCCACAATCAGTTCCTTGTCTTGTTTTTGCAGAGAGAATTGAGCTTCTCCATCTTATTCTTCCACTTATTTAGTCTATTTGATTTCTATATTGGCCATCAGGTGATATTCATGTACACAGTTGCTTCTTTCATTGCTGGAAAAATGTGTTTGTGATGGGAAAACTGCTGGCCTTGCAAAATTCAGTCAGTTGTTCTGCTGCTTCATTTCTTCATCCTAAGCCAATTTCCCCAACAATCTTTGATTTTATTCTGTTCCTACTTTTTTTTTTATCCCAATGATTGACAACAAGTCCTTTTCTAATGTGTGGTCAATATCCTCCTGGATTCCAACAGAGAATATTTAAAATTCTTCTGCCTCTGTTATTGGAGCAAAAAATTTGGTTTATGGTTATACTGATGGATTTTTCTTGATTCTTATTGATAGTATTCGGTCAAACTTTGCATTATATCCTTTGACTGCCTTTGCTTCATCTCTCCTCACTATCAGTGCTGCCCCATTTAGATTTCTCTTCATTTCCTGAGTAAGTTTGACTCAAAATATCCCATTCCTGTCCACTTTTGCTCACTCACACCAGGTATTGCAATGTTTATATGTTCTATTTCTTGTTTTACTATATCTAGCTTTCCCTGATTCATGCTTCTCATATTGCATGTTCCTATACTATGTGTTGGGCAGGTTTCATCTTTCCTTTCACCTCTGAACATGTCAACAGCTGAATGTCCTTTCAGCTTGAGTCCAGTTGCATCATTAGCCATAGTGCTACTCATAGTTATCCTGTGCTGTACACCAGTAGCTTATTGAGTGCCAACCTGGCAATATCTCTTGTTTCATTTTGAATTGTCTCATCATAGGGTTTTTGTGGTAAAGGGCATTCAAAAAGGGTTCATCATGCCTCCTTCTGCACAGTATCCACAAGTGCTACCTGTGGTGCCACTGTCATTTCTGAGAGGTCCTCCACCAGTGTCACTCCCCATTACTGCTGTTTGGCACATTTACACTGGCTTCTCACCCAAAGTTTGATGTGATAGACCCTACCAGCAGCACTGCTGCCATCAGCATAGTCTCTTGCCTTACAAAAGCACACAGCCCCACCACCACAGAAAGGCAGTGCCATGGTGAGACAAGCTAAATACTCTAATTTCATAGACTGCCAGAATGAAGCATTTAGGGCTGTTGCTTTAAAACATTTACAAATAACAGTGTGGAGGTTTAGAATTTGGACCTCACTCATGGGATTGCCAGGTCAAAGTCAACTCGAAAGCAGTTAACAGCAGAAGCAACAACAACAACTCCTCCCCACATAAACTCCAATATTCCACAGTTGAAAACCAGGGCCCCTGCGGCCAGCTACATCTGCATGTGATCAAGTTGGTCAACCACAAGCTAGGAGAGGCTGCAACAGTTTGCTTTTGCCTGGCCCTATTAGGAAGCACATTATTCCACCCTCTCCTTTCCTTTCCCTCCTGCTCAGTTAATTCAGTACAAATTATTTTGACACTTTGATCTCAGTCTGCAACAATTTAAGTAAGCTGATGACAAAGGGAGATAGTGAGAGGAGGAGAGAGAAATTGGGACATTTTTAGAGACATTTGAAGAGGTGGGATGACAGAGTATTATTCAGGGCCATCCCTGCCAAACTAGAACAATTGGAGATTATGGGCTTTACCCCTCCCAACAAAGTTTCTCCCCTTCTTTATTTTCCATCTCAGCTTTCCATCTTGATAAGGACTGTGGACTTGACATGACTGCTTCACTGTCAGACCTTGAACGCTCTGCTATGGTGGGTGAGTTATGCAAAAGGCCTCTCAGTGTCAGCTCACGAATGGCACTTCAGTGTGGTATATATGTACTTGGAGTGGCACTGGTGCTGTTTGTGAATAACTATGGGACAAACAAGCAGTAGTCACACATCCAGATCTAGGTCTACCTGGTCCTCTTCTCGTGAGTGCTTCCAGATGCCAACATTTGAGTCCCTCATGTTCCTGCCATGCTTTTTAGTTCATTAGGCTTTACCTTCAGTCTGCCTTGTTTCATGCTTCTGGATGCTGGGATATGCCATGCTGTTGGTCCTGGGTGGAAGGGAATAGTTATTTATCCTGGGGATGGCTAATGAGCAGATGTGGAGGGAAGGTGATTGACACCAGGGTCTACTAAGGTCAGTTCTGTGAGAATGCCTGGTACAAGGGAAAACAACTGGGCAGTCTAGGGGGAAATATTTTGATTTTTTCACAAATGAGATTTGAGTACATAAAAAGATTTGAATTGTTTTGTTCTTTTATTATACTATGTAACCAAAATACTTCTGTTCCAACAACATCACCAATCTGTGAACTGCATTGGCTTCTGAATAAAGTTTGCTGTTTTACACTGAAATTTGGGGTTCCTGAGTCAAAGACTGCTGGAACATGACACCAGATGATGCTTTTATTATGCAATCATCTACCTAACTCCACAATTTTTTAGGGTTTTCCAGACCTCACTGCCTCCCATTTGTGATTTATCTGCATTCCCACATCCCACCCAAAAAACCTGTTACAATGGGAAAGATGGAAAAGCTATGCAATTAATATTTATTGAGAATAAAAAGAGTCAGTCATCTGGAAGCACCTTTGGTACTTTATCACCTATGTACACAAATGTAAGTTACATATATATGTAAGTTATTAATCCAGTGATTACCACTACACTGAACTTACCATGAGGTGCATCTACACTGTAGAAAGAATACAGTTTGACACTACTTTATGTGCTGTAGCTGCATCATATGCAGTCTTGGGATTTTTAATTTTACAAGGTCTTTAGCCTTCTCTTCCTAAGTGTGCTTGTGCTTCACAAAACTATAAATTCCAGAATGTAGGATGGAGCCAGGGTAGTTAAAGGGGAATCAAATTACATTATTTCTACAGTGTAGATGCACCCTTGATCTCAAAGTGGAAACAAAGCATTTTACTATATGGTAGTGAGAAATCTTCTTGTCCTTTGCCAAATGCTTTTCCACCCAGATGTGGAAGACTTTTTAACACTGCCCTATTTGGTACCAGTTAAGCAGGTCTTCTAGTACATTACAGGTATTTTCACACTTTCATCAACACACCATAATAAAGGATTAGTGGAGTTCATGAATACTTTCTGCACCAAACACTTTTCAAAATTAGGTGTGACGGAGTAGATGCTAAAAAGACAGGAAGCGGAGTTGCTAACACACCTCTCTCATGTGTAATGCTTTGCACTAGCACAGATTATAACAAGGTATAATTGTTGCTTGCTCACTTGTCTGAGTTCAAGCAAACTATATCAAATGGTACCTAATTATACTCATTGAATTCCATTATGTAAGGCAGCATACACAGAGGCAACTCAATGTAAACAAAAGGTCCAAATTCTATTACCATGATAGGTGTCAACAGATAAAAAGCTGCAGCTGCTACTAATTAGCTTGGTATTTTTGTGCTTACAATATCAGAAGTAAATTGTATGAAAATCTGTTTGTAGCCCAAGTATGCTGTTTCCTGCATCTCCATCTGACGCATGCCCTCTGCTTACCCAAAATGTTTGGCTGCTGGACAGAAAGACCCCATTTGATAGCAGGCCAAGTTGAAAGGTCTACTGGTGGTGAAACAATGACCATCCTTTTACAAGCGGATCATTGTGGCTGAACAATAAAGCTTTCTGGCTTATTTGAATGTCAACAATTCAGAAAAGTTGATGTTTTGAAGCCATCAAATAAAATGTTTTTTGTGAAACAGTTTATTATTTCAGGGGTAATTATTTGAATCATTCATGGTAAAGGATGTTTACTAATGAAAGCTTGGCGGCTGCAAATTCCAGAGAGACTGAATGCTCTTTGTGCTGACAAAAAGGTCCAAATCACAAGAGAGCAACTGACTGGACAAATCATTCATCTATGCAAATGCCAGCTAAAATGGTCAGATGCATTTATTACCCTCCTCATTATAGTAAACAAGGCAAGAATCGTGACTGGCAGTTATCAACTTGCCCTGAAGTATGATTTGTTCTCCTACTACTATTTAAATGAGAGGAAAAAAGGCAGGCCACCAGGGACTTCGTCGATGTATAAAAGAGTAAATGTCACATAGCCTAGTGCTTAAAGATTCCTGATTGACAAATGTTTTATTTGACATATCAAACAATGATGGTTTTCATATCAAATAGCCCACATTGGCGAGCCAGAACTTAACCCCTTGAAGAGTGGGACAAAGCCAGAGTGGGACTGAGATGAAAGTTACACTCAGACCAGACCTGAGCAGTTCTTCTCCTAAAGAGCTAAAAATATATCCTGTAGCAATTGACAAGATGACAAATTGTTTTGTCACAACACGCACACTCACTCACACTCAAATCACATAAGCTGCAGTGTAAAAAGTAGCTGTTAGAGGTGGCTTCAAATGACCTACTTGCATTCTGTAGCTGTGGTGTTGCTGCTTAATGCTGAGATTATTAGCAAATAAAGAATTAATAAAAGTAAATGCTAGACTATTCCAGTTCAGTATTGCAGTTCAGTGCATTATGGACATTAAATTCCTCCTGTGTATGAAAATGAAGGGCCTTACAGCTACATCCATATATTCATATACATACTCTCCAACTGTCCCGATTTGGCAAGGAATGTCCTGATTAATTCGCTGTTGTCCTTTTTTTCCAACTACTTTCAAAATGTCCCAGCTTTTTTCTACTCCTCCCTTGTCCTTGGCTTATTTCACTTTCTGCAAATTGAGTTCAAAGTGCAAAACTTGTAGTTTTAACTCAGCAGAGGGGTATTGAGAGAAGGTAGGATCTTGCCCTTCCCAGCAGGCTCAGGAAAAAGCAAACTGCTTTTTGCCCACTATCAAACTACTAAGTCTCGCTCTGCTTATGTGTTCTTCCTCATTAAGTACATTTGCCAGCTTGACCACACTCTAATGTTGCTTGGTCATACATATCCCAGTTTTGATCTGTGAAAAGCTGGAGGATATTCCTATAATCTCAGCAAATTATTTATAGAGCATACATGTGTCTGGAGGAAGGAAGTCAGTTCTGTAGGATGAAACATGTACAATAACATGAGAATAGTGAACTGAAAATAAACAACAAAGATTTATGGTACAGAAATGATTTCAAGAGTGTGACATGAGTGGCAAAAACATGTATGTACTTGACATTAACTTGTTGAGCATCATGGACTGAGCTGCCAGATCTTCAGCCCACATTTTCTACAGATCTCATTTCCTTCTTTGCTTCCATTCTGTTTCTACTCCCACTGGCAAAGGAAGTCATTCCAACATTAGGTTTATATAAGGACTGCCTTCTCCTTTTTAGCTAATCTGCACAATCCACACTGAAACAGATGTGGAGATGTGAAAAAGTTCCCAACTAAACTGTAAATACTTGATCAAATATGATGATAAAAGTTGTCACACATACATGTATACAAAGAGATAAAAGAAAATAATACTATATATGTTAAGTTACATTATCCTTCTGTAGGCGAGCCAGTGTGGTGTAGTGGTTTGGGCAATGGACTGTGACTCTGGAGAGCAGTGTTCGAATCCCCACTTGGCCATGACAACCCACTGGTTTACCTTGGACAAGTCATACTATCATAGCCTCAGAAGATGGCAGTGGCAAACCCATTCTGAAGAAACTTGCCAAGAAAACCCTGTGATAGGTTCATCTTAAGACTGCCATAAGTTGGAAATGACTTGAAGACAAACAACAAGAACACACACATCCTTCTGCAGGCCACCTACAAATATTTTTGTTGACAATCGGTCACACAGAACTGATATCCTATCATACATAGAAATGTCAAAACCTAATTAGAGATGGTAGGAAAAGGTGTTCATTTGGTATCTTTCAATTAATGGGCTACCCGGTAGTAGCTATTTGCTAATGGAAAAAAACTTTTATTCACACAAAGCAGGTCACCCAATTTTTCACTTGTCCAGTCTCCTCTACCCATTATTGCTCCCATGCCCTCCAAAAAACTGCATCCTGTTGAGGATCTGCATTCTTGCATGTTAACATCAGGGGTCAAGGTTTAGCAGCAGTGATATAGTACAACAGGAAAGGGAAAGGGGATGAAGAGTAATGTAGAAAACTAAAGGAAATGTTTGCAAAGAAGAAGAAGAAGAAGAAGAAGAAGAAGAAGAAGAAGAAGAAGAAGAAAGGTTACACAGTACTTATGACAGATTGTAAAGGAAACAATTCAAGGAGAGGAAAAGCTAACTGGAGTAGGTCTCCTATGGTTAAACAACATGCTACAATAAGTGGCTATGTTAAATATTGTTAATAGTGTGTAGCTGAGCCTTATTTTCTCACTTCAGAGTAAACATGAAGGGATGAAGCATGCAGAGGCCCAGTCTAGATCAGGATCATACACATGAGGAGTGAAGGCATAAATACAGTAGTCCTTTGCAGAGTGAAAATACGTGTGCAAGGGTTTAAACCTGGGTGGGCAAAGTGTAGCTTGTTAAAATGGTACACATGGTCAGGAATTTTGATATATGTAAACTAATCAACAAATTCTCAAGCAACTGGTGTGCTCAGTCAGCATCAGTGCCTCCCCCCCTCCCCTCCCCTCATTGTCCCTATATTCACACAAGATAAGCCACCCAAGCCACATTCAAGGGGTCTTGTTACCATCCACGTTCTACATGACTGAAGAGGAGAGCCTCCTTTGTCCAGAAACAACAGGTTTCTAAACACTTGAGGAGAGTTGAAGATTTCATGTTATAAATGTCATAATGTTATCCATTCACCGAATCCAGCCATTGCCTGATTACACCTTTAATTTCCCCAAATGCATGTAGAGATTAGGCTTTAAGATACTTTCTTGCCCACAGCCATTTAGAAGGCTGGTGAAGGATCTGAATTTAAGCATTACAAACTCTCTTCCCATCCTGCACCCTCCAGATATGTTAGACTACACAACTCAAAATTCTCAGCCAACACAGCCAATTTGCTGTTTGGGATGATAAGAGTTGTAATCCAACAGATCTGTAGGGTGCAGGGATGGAGGAGACTGGAATAACAGGTCCAAAGCCAGTTAATTGAGTCACTGAAGTAAACTAGCATGTGCCTAATTTATATGAATAAAAAGAAAGAATGATATAGGGTTTGACTGAGTTATTGCTGAATGTTTGAATTATATGGAACAACAGAACAGAGGGGAAAAGAAAACCTTCAAGTTCATTTTTACCACCACAAAATAATTCCTTAAAAATCTAAACTGTTGCCAATGCAAAGATATTAACGCCAGCCTTTTTATTATTCTAAACAGTTCCAGGAAAGGCATCCAAATTTACATAGCCATTTATTTCTATGGTAGCAGGAATTCATGCTAATTGTACATTAATTCCTAGGATGAATAATTGAGGTATCAGATGCAACACCTCAAAAACATGCACAAAAATCCACCCTTAAATCTTGTTTAGTACTCAAAGTAACAAGTTCTAAGCCATGAGTTAATCAAGAAAACTATACATAGGTCTTCATTAGCATACCAGGAATCAATCCACAAATGATAAAATCACTGAACATGCAGACTTAATAGTGCATAATTCAATCATGCTTAACTCATTCTGAGCACATCAGTATCTTCAGGTTCCACAGAAATGGTAATTTGTAGACAGGATATAACAATCATCTATCTCAGAGAAAATATTCCATATAGGTATATTTTGAAATTTCTGCTATATTTCTTTACAGGATATTTGCAGAATAGAAAGGAAGGGTACAGAACCATATTTATATTGAGGCCAAGGATGGGAAACTTTTGACCAACCAGATATTTTTGGATTTCTTGTTGTTTTGTTGTTATTTGCTGTCAAGTCAGCTTCAGCTGGCGGCAACCCTATGAATGAGAGACATCCAAGAGCCCTAGTTACATCCTGCTCAGGTTTTGCAGACTCAGGGCTGTGGTTTCCTTGGTTCAGTCAATCCGTCTGTAGGGCACTCTCCCTCTTTTCCTACAGCCTTCCACTTTACCAAACATTATCATTTTTTCCAAATGAGTTATGTGATCTCACAATATGTCCGAAGTACAACAACCTCAGTTTAGTCATTGGATTCTAGTTAAAGTTCAGGCTTGATTTGCTGTAGGACCCGTTATATGTCATTTTAGCAATCCACGGTATCCATTGAACTCAACTCCAGCACCACATTTCAAATGAATTGATTTTCTTCCTGTCAGCTTTCTTCACTGTCCAGTTTTCACAACTGTGTACAGAAATGGGAAACATTATAGCCTGGATGATTCTAACTTTGGTATTAAATGAGATGTCGTTACACTTAAAGATCCTATTTACTTATTTCATAGCTGCTTTTCCAAGTTTTAATTGCCTTCTGATTTCTTGACAGCAGTTTTCATTTTGATTCATTTAAATTTTAATTAATTTCCAAGGTATAGGAACTCTTTAACTACAGTTAGCCCTCTTCATTTATGGCTTTGACTTTTGCAGATTTGATTATTCATGGATTTGATTAATATGTTCTCTCTAGGAATCTCTAGGTCCTCCAGTTTGACTCTATGGACAACATCACAGAAACCACACTGAAGGATCTAGACTAGAGATTCCCAGAGGGAACACATCTCTAGGCATTTATAGGTTCTCCAGTACAATTTTATGGTCACCTCTGGCAGATATTGATCATAGAGTAGCACTGGAGGACTTACAAATGCCTAGAGAAGTCTCAGGTAAAAACATAGTGTTTTTTTATTTGCATTTTTTCCACTTTCACTGGGGTTTTGTGCCCTTAACCCCAGCGAATGTGAAGGACCCATAGCATTTCTATGTCTTTGTTACCTGCGTTAAAGTTCTGAAAGGGGGGTTGCAGACTGCCAGAAATAGTGCAAATTGAGTCCACTTTTAGGGTTAGGGTTAGTGCTAGGGAATCATGGGAATTGTTTTTTTTCTGAGACATTGAGCCTTCTCTGTCAGAGAGTTCTGGTGCCACAATAAAATACAGTTCCCATGATTCTCTAACCCTAACCCTAAAAGTGGACTCAATTTGCACTATTTCTGGCAGTCTGCAACCCCCTAAGTCATTTGTGGTCACTATTTTTCTTTTCTTTTTCAACTGTAACCCTGCATTTACACTTCCTTCCTTTACTTTCACAGTAGTCATTCTTGTCCTCATCCTTTCCCCAGTAGCTGGTTAAGTGCCTGCCAACCTGAGAGTCTAATCTTACAGTGCTATTATTTATTTATTTATTTATTTACCACCTTTCTCATGCTATATTGACTCAATGCAGCTCTTGTTTCTTTTTTGATTGTCTCATGGTGCCACTGCCATTGCCTCTGAGAGATCCTCTGCCAGTGTCACTGCCCACTAGTACTGCAACCCAATAGCTGTTTGGCACATTTAGCCTGGCTCCTCAGCAAAAGCCTGTCTAATGCAGGAGGCTATACCAGCAGTAATGCTACTATCAGCATAGCTTCTTGCCTCACAAGAGCACACTGTCCTGCTGCCAAGGAAAAGTAGTGCCAAGGTGTGACATTTTGGACTACAATTCTCACAATCCCTTACTGTTGGCAAAGCTGGTTAAGCTTTTAGAAACTGAAGTCTATAACATCCAGAGGGCCACAGTTTTTCACATTCCTGATAGAGGGTATTCCAATGTCCTGTTGAAGAAAAATTGAAATTAACATCGCTAAGGAGAACTTTCTATGGCTATGGCTATGGCTCATGAGTGATTGAACAGTCAATTGGAATCAGGAAAAAAAATGCTAAAAACTGACCAATTCTCTCTGCACTGTAACCTATCTGACAGTCTCTGATGCATTCAGATCAGAGCAGGACTTTAAAGAAATAGACAAATAAGCCAGGTTATCCAATAGAGAAGAAGGTTCCAGTAGAAATAAAGGTGATGCAGGTAGTACACTGACTGAGCCCAACCAGACTGTATCATGAGCTAATCCACAAAAAGATTTTAATTAGTTTTGTCCAGGCTTCTGCATTTTGCCCACTTTGAAAAATGAAAAGAAAAATAACAGAGGCTTACTGTGCCAAATGAGAAATCCACAGCAGCAGGCCATTTAAAATCAAATGCCTAGTAGAGTACAAAGCACGGAGAACTCTTACTCTACTATTAAATTAGCCTCTGCAGCTATCAAACATGTTCTCTAAGCAGAAACCTTTCTTAAATAACTTTTGGTATAAATGCCTCAGCTAAATATTATCTCGTGATCATTTATCATGGCATACATTTAGCTACCAGGTTGATATGAGAAGGCAATTGCTTATAGTACTAGCCCAAATTTTGATAATTTTTTTTTACTACACTGGACGTGTGACCATAGTAAAATTTTAATTATTACCATAGTCAGACACTGACTGGCTTCTCCTGTGTTGCTTGCAAATTGTAACAAGTGACTACATACAATTCTTTAGGGTCTGGCCTTCAACCCTATTTTCAGAAAAAAAAAATCAAGGGGATCTAATTCCTAAGCGTCAGTGGAATACTGCACTAAAAAGCTTTTTGCAGTGCCAACATAAAATGTGAGTACAGGGCTCTATTTATATTCTGCTCTAGTCTTTATCACAAGCTAAAATCAGCAACTTGTTTTGCGGCTCCTAATGTTTCTGCAAAAAAGGTTCAGTATTTTGTGTCATTTCTCAAGTGCAGGATCTGTCACTGTAGAGCAGTAACTTGCCAGCCACTAAATTTCAGCAAAATTCAGCAAAACTGTAATTGGAACTCAGGAGTGCTAGGTCCTCCTTGCTTCTCTCTGCCTTCTATAGCAGGGTCCAAATGCCAGGTTCCAAAAGGGGGAAAAACAACATTATTTATATATTGGCATTCTTCTTTACTGCTCAAATGCATTGCTCAAACTTTCACCCACACCTATATTGATACCTGAAATCTGGCTTCAAGTAGTGGGGTATCTTGTAAAGTAACAAAAGCTTGGTGTTCTTTCCTAGGAATTGACAATGTAATTCTGGACTGGTTTATGGCTTTAACTTTAGGGCCACAAAAATCCAAAGTGATTGGATGAGGACGACTCACAAGGAGTTTACCTGGAAACACAGCAGGGAGTAGACAGAAAGAACTGGCTTCTTACTTCAGTGCAATGAGACCTCCTTTGTCTCTTGACGCAGAGAACTTGGAGGAAGAAGAAGCAATTAGTATACCTATTTTGCCTTGATTCCAATATTACCTGGATTGTACAAATGCCCTTGAATCCAGGCTCCCTTTCTCATGGGAACTTCACTCAGGGGTCAAAGAGACTGTTGGCTTGGAGTAGCCTCTGGCTGCTCCAGCCCTGATTAAGCCCTGAGCAGCGCAGGACTGTGGTGACCAGATGCCATGGTCTGGAAAGGACCACCACAGTTTGTTTCTGCTCCTTTTGTATGTGGGCTTGAGCTGCCTTAGGCAGCCTTGGGGCGGCTTCTGGCTGATGGGGGGGGGGGGGTGTCATCTGCATGCCACACCCCTGCATTGGTCCAAAGCCAGCACTTTTGCTATCTGTTTTGAGTCTCAGTATTCCAAAAGGTAATTGTGATGTCTGAAGAACTTGTGGGCTCCAGATATGAAATATGAAAATATGGAGACCCCCAATACAGCATGGGGTATGCAGGGCGCACTAACACTGCTGTTGGGGATGATCTTGTCTTGAACAACCTGCTCCCAACAGGCAGCAATAACTGTCTATGAAGGAACAGCAGCAGAAGGCATGTAGTGGTGACAACCTACCTCTTCCATCTCCTCCTCAGCTAGGCTGTTCACAGCATCAACAGGGGAAAAGAAGAGGTTTTGGAGTCAGTCATCCAGTTTACTGACGTCTTCTATTCTGAGTGCCAATGAACTGAACCAATCCTATATTGTCTGGGAGCACAGCCAAATAGCATGACAAATAGTGATGGGGCAACCCTTAAAAATACAAAACAACTTGAAGGTCATTTTCAAGATTACACATGACTGGAGCTTTACATGTAATCTACTGGGTTGGACTCTCTGTGCACCAAAATGAACCTAAGAAACTGGTACTAAATGCCCACTATACTAGCAGTAGAAGTTTCATCTTTCACTAGTTAAATGCTATAAAGCAGTGACAACACATTACCATCCTCCATTGGCCATGGAAGAAGTCATGGAAGATTTAGATGCCAGATATGTAACAGAATCACAGCTGGTTGCAAAATGGATATTATTATTATTATTATTATTATTATTATTATTATTATTATTATTTATTTATTTATAAAGCGCTGTCAATGTACACAGCACTGTACAAAGAGACAATCAAAGCATAAAATAGAAATAAAAACCTGCCAAAGGCATACAATCTAAAAATACAAAACAATAGGTAAAATAATAAAAGTTAATTAAAAACAAGGAACAATTACAACAATTAAACAACAACATCCACTGTCTGCCCAAATAATAGAAAGAGTAAATGTGTATTAGGCAGTGCCTGGGAATGCCTAATATACCATCTAGTCATGTTGTTTTGGGCAGGCTTAGTTTTGTGTAGTGTGTTGTGGACAACAGTCTAGGAGGATTGAAACCCACCACATATTGTTTGGGCTCTTGTCTCATCTTGTGGTTAAAAACATCCAGGTCTAGACTAATCATCTGGACCCACAAGTTGGTGAAAGCTTTCCTCATGGCTTAATTCAAGCTGTCTTAAAGAGGCAGGTTGTTAGGCCCTGAAAAAGAACCCAAATCTAGATAATCATATTTCAGATAACTATTGCCCATGTATCATGTACTGTCCTTGAACACGATTCTTGAGAAGTAGGTGGTTTCTGTTAACAGTTATATAAATCCATTCCAGTCTGGGTTTTGGCCTCATTTTGGGGCTGAAATGGTCTTGGCTATCCTAGTGGATACTCATGACAGGGATGTGGATGAAGAATGCAAACATATTAGTATTTCTGGGTCTGTTAGGGGCCTGGAGTAACATTGACCAAGGCACCCTTCTAGAATGCCCTACAGAGGTAGGGCTCACAGGAAGGGGTAGAGTATTATGGGAGCCCCACTGCCTTTAAGGACGTTATCACACGGGAGAAATCTGTTGGTTAATCCACACAAATCCCAAACAAAAAGCGAATTTGCGCCTCACAATTTCACACAACGTCTCACAGAAACTGGTCAGAAATTGGACAGAAACTGGTATTATCCAAGATCTTTTTAATTTTGGGAGTTTAGAGGAAATGCATTTGCGAAATTACAGTAATTGCGCATTTACTTTAATCTGAAAAGCAAATACGCACGGACAATCTCTTTTAAAACCTGGAGGAGGGCCAAGAGGAGGAGGAGGAGGGACCTCCAGGGAGGGACAGTCCCAGGCTCCTCCTCAGTGCCATGCAGGGAAGGGAAGGAAGGGAAGGGAAAGGAAGGCAGTCCAGGAGAGGAAAGTTTGGGACGGAGGAGAAGTTTGGCATTTGGGATGGAGGGAAAAGGAGGGGAAAGAAGGCTTCCCTCACAGCAGCTGTGGGTGGATGTGGGTGCAAGTGTGGGGTGTGCTTGTGGAGCAACTTGGAGATCCATCTCACCATGATGTTCTGCCCTGCAGGTCCTATAAAGGGGAAAGGCTTTTTTGGGGGGGGTCATGGGAGCTACCTCCAGTTTCCCCCTCTCCTGGGCATCATCCAAGGCTCTGGCTCTCCCCAGGGAACACCCAGCCCTTCCTTCCTTCCTTCTCCTTCCATCCTTCCCTTTCCTCATCCTCCTCCTTCTCTGCCTGTGATCCTGCCCTCCTTGCCCATCTCCCCAGCAGCTGACAGCCTCCAATGCCAGGAAAGGAGAGAGAGAAAAGGGAGGGTGAGCCTTGCCTTGCCTTGCCTTGCCTTTCCAGCTTCTTCCGCCTCCTCCTCCTCCTCCTCCTCCTCTCTCTTGAGAGGTTCTAAACCCTACGGAAGGGGGTTAGGACCTGTGCAGGAGGACATGACCCCAAATGGAGGACAGTCTGACATTTCCTCCTGGGAAATGCAGGACCTGTCCTGGAAAAGGAGGAGTCTTGTCACAAAACACACCCATTTCCAGTACATGTACGGGTTCTTTTCACTTGTGTATGAAAGTTAAAAACGTCTTTTTTTGTCTTTTAACTGAATTCCGTTATTATTGTAATTACGTGTGAAAAGCTTTTGCGTAATTAAGCTCTATTTTCGCTTTCTTTTCAGGATGCTTCATTTCCACTTTATTATCTCTTTAACAATGAAACTGGCCCACGTGTGATAACGTCCTAAGAAACTCACTCTCAGGGATCATTTAGATGCATTTCAGGTTTGTTATTCACACTATGGATCCATATCTATGCACATTTGTGGGAGTTCGGTTGCTCACACATGCCAGTACTCAAATAAACATGGAATCAATGATGCAAATGTATTCAAAATGCATTCAAAGCATGAAGTTTAATCCCAAATTATCCTGGGTCTGTTTGCATCAGTTTTTCACATGGCCGACAATGCAAATCTTTTTTAAAAACTCAGGGAAAAACCTGGTATTGATTATCCCAGGTTAAGTGGGTTTTTTGGCAAAACTGAATCAGTGTACTCGGGTTGCATGTGAACAGTAGAGATTCAACCTGGATTCATCCTGGATTATTTTCACCATCCAAATAGTCCCTCGGAAACTCCTCTTCTGCCTCATAACCAATAGCTTTTCAGATCACATTTTGCTCCCAGTATCTTATTTTACCATCTCTGCCTGATGAACAAACCAGTGAAGTTTTGAAAACAAGTGTGATGCATTTTATGCTTTTTGGTTGTCAAAATAAAAGTTTCACTACCAAGATGGATTCTGTTGTTTTTTGTTTTATGACCAGCATGGCAACCTGCCCAATGTTCTTTGAGCTCCAGATAGCAAATATAGCTGCAAGAGAGAAATCCTACACTTGAGAAAGTGAATTTAGTCATAAAAAAATCCCCATAATGGGAGAAAGGTGGGATATAAACTAAATAAACAGATAACACACTGGGAACTTTTTAACGTATTTAACTCCACCAACACCAGGTAAAGAAAACTAATTTGGTTTCAAATGATATATTTTCTCTGCCCCAACGTCTAGACTTGTCTCTACAATTGTGAATACAGAAACATTACTGAGAGACTAGGAAACATATTCAGGGGTAGCTGTGTTGGCCATGAAGCAAAATACAACAAAATCCAAAATCTACAAAACAATATTTTTATTGGTCAACCGAAATGCACAAAATTGCATCATTAGCCAATAAAGGTATTGCTGTTTTGTGGATTTTGTTGTATTTTGTTGAGACTAATTCCACTCTTCCATTATAGTTGCCAAAGGCCTCATACCAGACACAAGTTCTTAGAGGAGCAGGGCATTTCATAACTTTAGAAGAATTCAAATTTTATTGCTTTTGTTCCCATTTAGTTTACAGCTGGGGGGCTGTTTTCATCTATGTGTGTGCATATGTGTGTGCATGTGTGTGTGCGTGCATGTGCACTCAACTTCAAGTCACCTGTTCATTTATGGCAATCTGCATCACCTCCATAGGGTTCTCTAAGGCGAGGAATACTGAGGTGACACTTCCTAAAACATCTCACAGCATAATGTACATGCTATGACTACAACATGGTCACATGTTTCACTGCATACCATTTTGTCATCTTTGCCTGAAGAAGACAACTGTGAAGCTCCAAAAGCTAGTAAAATGTACTTTGTGTCTTTTGGTTGACCCATTCAGAACCCAGTTAACAGTGGAATTCATTGCCCAAATGCAGCTACGCGTAATGTCCCGTGCAGGGACAGTATCCCTCTGTATATCCTATCGCTCTGTATAGCCTATTCTTTATGTTCAGTAGCAGATCTATCCGTGCACTTTCTTCCTTGACCTTCCTTAGTAATTGTTCCAAGTCATTGATATTTTCCACCATTAATATTGTGTCATCGCATATCTTAGATTGTTGATGTTCCTTCCCTCCTTCTTCTGAGTCTAGCCCTGCTCTTCGTACAATATTTTTTTATGTACAAATTGAACAAGCATGGTGATAATATACAGCCTTACCCGACTCCTTTGCCTATTGGGAACCATTCTGTTTCTCCATTTTCTGTTCTGACAGTGGCCTCTTGTCTTGATTCCCTCTCATCACTTCGGTAGGCAGGAAACAGACTTTGAGGGAGTCACCACCAGGGAGAACAACCCCCACATCCCAGCCTGTATTACAGCCGAGGATACAAAACCAACTCAGAGAACATTCAATATAAAATATAAGTATAATAAATAGAAACTACCACAAACTCACACTCAAAAGTAGCTAACTAAGGGAGCCCTGGTGGCACAGTGGTTAAATACCAGTACTGCAGCCACAAGGTTGTGAGTTTGATCCCAGGCAGGGCTCCAAGGTCCACTCAGCCTTCCATCCTTTCGTAGGTCAGTAAAATGAGTACCCAGCTTGTTGGGGGCAATAGGCTTACACATTGTAAACCACTTAGGGAGTGTTAGTTCTCTGATAAATGGTATAGAAATGTACTTGCTATTGCCATAATAACCACCCTTGCAGAGCCAAGGGAAACAGCCTCCTCAGTTCTGAACGGAGAGGATATTTCTGCCTCTATAGCTAAAAAATGAACATTGCACAGGTAAGAACCACTGTTCCTCTTTCCAGCAATGGAGGTGGAAACATCCTATCATGGAACATACCCAAGCTCCTCAACTAATGGGTGGGTGAACTGAGGCATATCACTTATGTGAGGACCACAGGATATAATGTGCATCTTCCAAAGAAAGCCTCTTCTGATTCAAAGGCAACCAAATAGCAGTGGTGTCACTAGGGAGTGCAGGGGGTGCGGACCGCACTGCTCCTCAAACACCTACCTTTTGGCAGAAATGGGCTGTGGCATTCATTTGCTTCCCTTTAAAATGCTTTAAGAAATGATGGGAGTGAGGTGAAGCTCAGTGGGAGGAGAAATGAGAGTCCCTCAATTTTAAAATTCAAATTTCAAAATTTTAAAGTTTAAATTTAAAAAAATATTTTAAAATTTCCTTTAAAAAAAAAATCACATTTTAACCAAATCTTCATTCTGTATATGTAAATACATTTAGACTGTGCATATGATTTTGCTAGCTGTTTACATCACAACTATTCGCATGACACTGAGTGGTATATAGGAATTACAATTTATGAGTAACATTAGTGCAAAAAAGCATTACTAAGGATTCTGTATGGTGTGAAATGGGAAGAGGAGGTCAGTGGGGGAGGGTGACACCATGAGTGACAGCACCAGGTGACACCAATCCAAGGGACACCACTGCCAAATAGTAGTGGTATGCAAATGTGGAAGATGAAGGCCATGCCACTGCCCTACATGTATCTAAGATGGATGCACTCTGTTGTTAGTGCAGCAGAAGTAGCTGCACCATAAATGGAAGGATCGACAACTGCTCCCAGCAGAGATATCCCAGTCTTCTTGTAGTATGTTAAAATGCATCCAAGGCATGCCACAATTTATCTAATTCCTTCTTTTGATTAGAACTATCAAGTGTATTGGCACTCCCATGTCTGAGAGCATTCCATAGCAGATGTAAAAATGTACCTGCAAGTAGGCAAAAATATCATGACCTGCCTGACAGCCTTGAGCCCTCTCTGTCTAGTTCTCTGCATTGGAAGACTGCATGCTGGCTTTGGGCAGCTGCAGCAAATTGTCTCATTCTGCTTCCCTGCCATCAAATATGATCATAATGAACTCATTTATATCCCACCAGTTCCTAATATTGGGACCCCAATAGCTTCCAAAAGGTAAAAACAATTCAATTCACATGGGAAAAAATATGCATTCTGATAAGAAACAATACAAGCACTTATATATATATGTTGCTTTTTTTACTAGCCACTTTGGAAATTATTCAGTCCATAATAAGTTTAACAGTAAGAAGAGACTACACACTTAAAAGGTACACAGTGTATGTGTAATTTCCCCTCCTTTCTTTTTTGGTGTTTCATTCATCAGAGATTGATTTTATATTGATAGTTGTTTCTTAATAAGCAGTTTGACTACACAATTAAAAGAATTTTGCACTGCTATAAATAAAACTTCAGAGTAAATGTCTGTAATCAAATTGCTTGCATGTATAGAAAACATACAGACTCGAGGTCCCATCATTCTAATTCCAGGGGCTGATTCCAATCTTTCATGGCCTTTCCTTGCTATTCATCCTCACAACTTTCCTTCAATGTGATTAATATGGTTCATATGACACTGCTACTCAAAGTGTTAATTGTAATCCTTTTTAACTATTTCTGATTTAATAATTTTTTAATGGGGGGAGGAGGGAATTATATGATTTTAAATTGTATGTATTGTATTTTACTATGTTCACCGCCCGGATTGGTCCACCATAGGGCGGTATACAAATAAAAATTGTTATTATTATTATTATTATTATTATTATTATTATAAAGTGGTGATCTGTGAACCTGGTGAGTTTCTAGGAAAGAAACAACTGTAGCAAATGAACACAAATATGTTGCCAGTCTCTGACACACTGGAGAAAAATAAATGCCAGCCCCCACACCAGATATCCCAAGAAGCTCTGTTCTAGGACATATTATACCCTTACTTTACAGCCTCTTTTGCCACTTTCCAAAGTGGCATATATACTAAAATAAATCATATTAAAGCAAACTTCAAACTTAAGTAAATAAAACAACAAAAAAGAACAATATAACCCATCCCACTTCATTTCTATTGCTGTGACTTATTCCATTCCCTCTTAGGAGCAATTCCCTCACTTATTGCCAGCCATATTGATTTCACCAGAGCCCAGGCATGTTGAGTCATATATATTTATTTGATTTATATCCTGCCTTTTCCCCAGGCCTGGAACTGCAGGCAGTTGATTAAAAAACCAGATGCAACAGAAAACCCAATAAGCTTGTTGTTGCTGTTGTTAATTGCCCCCCAGCTGACTTCTACTCATGGTGACTCCATGAATGAGACACCTCCAAGCGCAATGTCCTCAACTGCTCTGCTCAGGTCCTGCAGCCTCATGGCTATGGACTCCTTGATGGCATCTATCTATCTGGAATACAGTCTTCCTCTTTTCCTACTGCCTTCAACCTTTGGGTTGTGGTTGTGTGCCTTCAAGTCATTCCTGACTTATGGAGACTCTAGGGTGAACCTATCATGGGGTTTTCTTTGTAAGATTTGTTCAGAGGCTTGGCATTGCCTTCCCCTGAGGCTGAGAGTGTGTGACTTGTCCAAGGTCACCAATGGGTTTACATGGCCGAGCTGGGAATTGAACTCTGGTCTCCAGAGTCACAACCCAGCACTCAAACCACTACGCCATGCTGCCTTCTACCTTACCAAGCATTATTGTCTTTTTGAATGAGTCATGTCTTCGCATGATATGTCTCAGTTTAGTCATCTTGTCTTCTTGGGAGAGATCAGGCTTGAATTGTTCTAATTTGTCTTTTTAGCAGTCCACAGTATCCATAGAACTCTTCTTCAGCACCGCACTTCAAATGAGTTTACTTTTTATGTTTTCTTCACTGTCCAGCTTTCACAATAATACATAGAAAATAGAAATGTGATGGCATGGACAATGCTAATGTGGTCTTCCTCTTTTAACTGCCCTCCACCCCTCCTAGTATTATTGTTTCTTAACATTGTTTCAATAAGCTCATATAAAGACATAATCAAAACAATCATATTAAAATAGAACTTCATCTTTAAAAAAAAAACAAGTTTAAAGGCACATCAGGGGGGAAAGTACAAGTACAGTGATATCTGCAGCTGTCAGCTCCTGCTTTGTTGTTCATAGAATCATAGAGTTGGAAGAGACCACAAAGGCCATCCAGTCCAACCCCCTGCCATGCAGGAACTCAAAATCAAAGCATCTCCAACAGATGGCCAGCCAGCCTCTGTTTAAAGACCTCCAAAGAAGGAGACTCCACCACTCCCCTAATGTTGAGGTGGAGTCTCCTTTTCTGGAGCTTGCATTCGTTGTTCCAAGTCCTACTCTCTGAAGCAACAGAAAACAAGCTAGCGCCCTCCTCAATATTACATCCCTTCAAATATTTATAGAGGGCTATCATATCCCCTCTTAACTGTCTCTTCTCCAGGCTAAACATACCCAGTTCCCCAAGTCGTTCCTCATAGGGAATGGTTTCCAGACCCTTCATCATTTTAGTTGCCCTCCTCTGGACACGCTCCAGTTTTTCAACATCCTTTTTGAATTGTGGTGCCCAGAACTAGACACAATATTCCAGGTGGGGCCTGATCAAAGCAGAATACAGTGGCACTAATTCTTCCCTTGATCTAGATACTATACTTCTACTAATGCAGCCTAAAATTGCATTGGCCTTTTTAGCTGCAGCATCACACTGTTGACTCATGTTTAACTTGTGGTCCACTAGGACTCCCAGATCCCTTTCACACATAGTCTCATTAAGCCAGGTGTCCCCATCTTATATCTATGCATTTCATTTTTTTTGCCCTACATTTCTCTGTGTTGAAATTCATTTTGTTAGCTTTGGCATAGCTTTCTAATCTATTAAGGTCCTTTTGAATTTTCATCCTGTCTTCTGGAGTATTAGCTATTCCTCCTAATTTGGTGTCATCTGCAAATATGAGAAGCATGCCCCTATTCCTTCATCCAAATCATTGATAAAGATGTTGAATAGCACTGGGCCCAGGACAGAACCCTGTGGCACCCCGCTGGTCACTTCTCTCCAGAATGAAAGGGAGCCATTGTTGAGCACCATTTGGGTTTGGTCATTAAACCAGTTACTAATCCATTGTCTAGTCCACATTTTACTATCTTGTTTGCAAGAATATTTTGCGGGACCTTGTCAAGAGCCTTACTGATCAAGATATGTTATGTCTATTGTATTCCCTTCATCTAGCAAGCTGGTAATTTTATCAAAAAAAGAGATCAGATTAGTCTGGCATGACTTGTTTTTGAGAAACCCATGCTGACTTTTAGTGATTATGGCATTCCTTTCTAAATGTTCACAGACTCTCTGTTTAATGATCTGCTCTAGAATCTTTCTCAGTATTGATATCAGACTAACTGGGCAATAGTTGTTGGGATCTTCTTTTTTCCTCTTTTTGAAGATCGGGACGATGTTTGCCCTCCTCCAATCTGCTGGACTTCTCCTGTTCTCCAGGAATTCTCAAAGATTATTGCCAATGGCTCTGAGATTACATTTGCCAGTTCTTTTAATATCCTTAGATGTAGTTCATCTGGTCCTGGAGACTTGAATTCATTTAGGTTAACCAGGTATTCCTGTACCTTCTCTTTACTTATTTTGTGCTGCATTTCCCCTATTGTGTCCTCTGTTCCATTTTCCTCAGTTTGAGCACCCTTTTCCTTTTGTGAGACTACTGAGGCAAAGAAGGCGTTGAGTAGTTCTGCCTTTTCTCTGTCTCCTGTTAGAATTTCTCCATCTTCCCTGCACAGTGGCCCTACCATTTCCTTCTTCTTTCTTTTGCTATGGACATACCCCCAAAAGCCCTTTTTAATGTCCTTAACCTCTCTAGCAAGTCTGAGCTCATTCTGTGCTTTGGCTTTCCTGACTTTGCCCCTACATGTCCTAGCTATTTTTGTGAATTCCTCTTTAGTGATTTTGCCCTTTTCCATTTCTTATACATCTCCTGTTTAAAAAAGTAGTTCAGTTGAAAGTTCTTTTGTTATCCAACCCGGTTTCCTGAGACATTTCCCAATTTTCCTTCTCGATGGAACAGTTTGAGATTCTGCCTTCAGTATCTCCCTCTTGAGAAACTCCCATCCATCCTGAACTCCCTTCTCCTTTAGTATTCCTGACCATGGGATCACTCCGTGTTTCCCTAAGATTGTTGAAATCAGCTCTCCTAAAGTCTAGAATGAGTGTTTGACTATGCATAGCTTCTCCTTTCCACTGTATAAGAAACTCCAGGAGAACATGATCACTGTCACCTAAGGATCCCACCACTTGCACCCCATTGCAATCCCTGTCATCCCTGTTGGTTAGGATCAGATATAAAATAGCTGATCCCTTTTTGCCTCTTCCACCTTTTGGACAAAGAAATTGTCTTCGAGGCAAGTGAGGAATTTGCTAGACCTTGAAGTATTGGCTGAGTTTGACTTCAAGCAAATATTCTGAGTGTGTGGCCATCTGTTCTAGAAAGGCATCATCCAATTCCTCAGTCTGACTTGGGGGTCTGTAGTAGATTCCCACAATAACATCCCTGTTGTTTCCTTTCCCTTTAATTTTTATCCAGATGCTCTCTACCTGATTTCCAGGATTTAAGTCCTGGATCTCTTCACAGGTGTAAACATCCCTGACATATAATGCTATTCCTCCTCTTTTCCTGTTTGGTCTATTTTTCTTTAAAAAAGGTTATACCCCTCTATTCCTACATTCCAATCATGAGACTCATCCCACCAGGTTTCAGTGATGCCTATTATATCATATTTGCTTTGTTGTTCTAGGAGTTCAAGTTCGTATTGTTTATTTCCCATGCTCTGTGCATTAGTGTAGAAACTTCTAAGAGCATCGGTCCTCCCCACTTGCTGCCTGTGTGAGGTTTTTTCCTCCCACTGTTGGGCCCTTGCATCATTTGCCTTGTTCCCTCTATAACACTTTGACTATTATCTCCAGCCCATGATGTACTCCTGGCTTCCATGATACCTTCCAAGATACTGTCTACCTCCCCCACATGACTCAGTTTAAAGCCCTCCTGATCAAATGATTGAGACTATTGGCAAAAATGGTTCTGCCAACTGGTGTGAGATGCAGCCCATCTCTTGCCAGAAGTCCACCCCCATGGAACCGCAGCCCATGATCCAGGAATCCAAATAGTTCTTGGCGGCACCATCTACGGAGTCAGTTATTTACGTTTGCTATCTTCCTCTCCCTTCCGGCACCATGCCCTTCAACTGGGAGAAGAGATGAGATAACAACCTGTGCATCCAGCTCTTTCAGCTTCCTACCCAAAGCCTCATAATCCCTTCTGATATTCTGAAGACTATGCCTTACAGTATCATTGATTCCCAGATGGACCAAGAGGACGGAGTAATGGTCAGCAGGCTTGACAAGTCTTGTCAGCCTCACTGTCACATCATGGATTTTTGTCCCAGGGAAACAACACATCTCCCAGGACATCTTGTCAGGCCCACAAACCACTGCGTCTGTACCCCTCAACAAGGAGTCCCCAACCACCACCACATTCCTCCTCTGAGGCTTAGCAGTGGCTGTTCCCTGCAGTGGTACTCTTAGGGTCCTCTGCACTGTCCCTGAGGATCGTCCCTACTGCTCTTCCTCTTCATCCTTGATAAGGGAGACAGCTTCAAGCCGATTCTGTAGCTGCAAGCTTCCAGAATGATTCTTGATTTCCCGACTTCTGTGTGTGTTGTGACGTTCTCCCAGCTGTCTACCTCCTGTGTGCATGAAGTGACCTCTTCCCCAACAACTTCCTCTGTGTGGTCCCCGTCCAAGACCATTCATTCTGCTTTGTCCAGGAAAACCTCTTGCTCCCTAATATGCTGAAGTGTAGCTACCTGGGCCTCCAGCTGCTGTACTTTCTCTTCCAGGAGGGCTGCCAACTTGCACTTGGTGCAGGTGAAGTTCCCCCGTCTCTTGGCAAGAAGACAAACATCCCACAAGTGTTGCAGTGACTGCAGCAACTCCCTCAGTATCCATATTGAGAAATTATAAGCACTGAAACAGGTCTGTGGGCTTTTCCCTCAAAAAGTCCCCCCGTAAAGGGCGCCTGTTCTCTTTGCCTTTTCACCAGGCTCTGTCAGAGAGCTCAATCAACTGGGTTTCTAAATCTGCAGAGAGCTCCTGGATGCTACCTTATTCAGGAGGCAAATCTCTGACTCTCTTCCTCTGAGTAAAAAAACCCTCTCAAAGCTCTTTAAATTATTATTATTATTCTAAGAACCTCTAAAGAGAAAGGTCAAAGCCCCCTTTCTATCTGTGCTGTGCTTTCCCTTGTCCTGTGAAGAATTTGCACGCCGTTAGGTGCGCATCCCTGGGAGGAGTTGTATAGAGGTAGTTCGCTAGCTCCACCCTCTATGGACTCAGAGATGTGACTTACCAAAGCCCCACCCACTCAGAAACAGACACACTATCCCCAAATGTTTTTGTTTTTTTAAAAAATTAAACACTCACCCACTCAAAATGGCTGCCCAGAAACTGCTTTCTTCTCCTTCCTGGCAGGAACTGACCTGGAAAGCCTCTGGGAGGAGTTGTATAGTTCCTGCCAGGAAGGAGAAGGAAAGCAGTTTCTGGGCTGCCATTTTGAGTGGGAGAGTGTTTAATTTTAAAAAAACAAACACTTGGGGATAGTGTGTCTCGGCTTTGCTGTGTGTATTCAAGTCATTTCAGACTCATAGTAGCTCTCACATGGGATTTTCTGGGGCTGAGTGTGACTTGCTCAAGGTCACCAGTGGGCTTCCATGGCTCTAGTCTCCAAAGTCATCATCCAACACTCAAACCACTACACCATGCTGGTTCTCCAGCTTGCTTGCTTGTTTTTTTTAAATTTTATTAAAATTAAAATCTTCCTCAGATTACAAGTATATAAGTAAACAAAATGATTCAGATTAACTAAATAAGGAAGAAAATGCAACCATGATACTAGTCAGTACCATTCAACTCTAGATTTGATTGTTAAAGCTATTTCTTCCTCATCCATCTTATGGTATTACATCTCCTGCTTTTGAATAATAGTTGTAGTTTCTAATAGTGTCTCCATCAAATGTTTCAGTATAGAGTGTTTTTCCAAAGATCTTGGTGCTATTCTCAAGTATGTATCTGCATTTACAAAATCAATAAATGGGTTCCATTTCTCAATAAAAGAGTCTTGGTTTGTGTCTCCTGTTGTTCTGCTTATATCGTCCAACAATTTCTCAAGCAAGTAAGTGTCCCATCTTCAGTTCCACCATTTCCCTAATGTCACATGGTCTGTTTTCCAGGAAGCTATCTCTTGTTGTTGTGTGCCTTCAAGTCCTTTCTTGGCTTATGGTGAATCTGTCATAGGGTTTTCTTGCAAGGCAGGGCGATGTCATAATTGAGGACAAGGCACTAGAGCATGACACAATAGATGCTAAAAACACTCCTAGAAATGTAAATTCATGCTGCTTAACCATGCTCAAAGTGGAGGACATTTTGAAATTCCTCCTGGACAGAATGTGTCCTGGAAAAGGAGGACCTCTGGTCATCTTGTTCAAAAGGGGTTTGCCTTGGCCAATATCTGAGGCTGAGAGAGTGTAACTTGCCTAGGGTCAGTCACCCAGTGGGTTTCCATGGCTGACCTGAGACTTGAACCCTGGTCTCCAGAGCCAGAGCCCAAGACTCAGACCACTACACTAGCTTCTGCTGCCCCTCAACAAACCAAATTGTTCCCAAATAGCCAATTCCCTCCTCCTCCCCCATCCTTCCTCAATGACCAATGTCCAAATAACCGCCAAGGTGGGCAGGGCAACCCAAAATGTAGGAGAGCCCACAAAAATGGAAGAGAAGACCAAATACAAGCTAAGAACGCTCATATAAACGTCAGCCTATGCTTCTCAAAATGGAGGACATTGTGGAATTCCTCCTAAAGCATGAAATGTAGGCCATGCCCTAGAAAAGGAGGACGGTCTGGTCCTCCTTTTCTGACGTGTCTCCCAACCACCAAGGAGGATGAGGCACCCCAAAATGTTGCTCATTCAGGAAACACGTAAGACCAAAAACACACTTCAAAGCTAGTAAAGGAAGACACCTAATCACGCCACTCCCTTAGCATTAAATACCACCACAAAGCCCCGCCTCCTTTTTTTCCCTCCTTACGCGCATGCGCACGCAGGCTCTCTCGCAACATTGGCCGACGACGCCATCGTCCACACAGTGCGTGGGCGGGAGAGCCCCGCCTCTTCGTCAGCGCGAGAATGGCGAGCTGCGGAGGAGGCGGTTGTCTGGAGAATTAACCCGTTCGCTCCCTCCTATTGGCTCGCGACTCACGCCAACGGCTTCTGGTTGCGCGCGCAGCCCAGGGAGCCGTTGGCCCTCTCCGGCCGTTGGCCTGTGCGAGCGCTAGGCCTCAGCTCGGAGGGGAGGGGGGTTATATAGTCTGCTGCCGCCGGCTGTAAACAGCGACAGCCGGGAAAGGCCCCTCTTCGCGCAGAAACCCGTTGCAGGCGTTGTTTGGGGTTCACCCGGCTGGCCGTTCCTGCAGGGCAAAGCCCGACACGTCGGCTTTTCTGGTTCCGGAGGTGGGTCCCTCATCTGGCAAGGACAATAATGTAGCCCTCCTCCTCTCAAGCCTTTTTGTAGGTTCCTTGAAGGCAGTGCTGTTGGTTTTTGTTTTGGTGGGCCCACCACAGTCGGGTTTCATCCTGCCTACTGCTTCAGGGAAAGAAACAGAGTGGTGTAGTGGTTTGAGTGTTGGACTACGACTTTGGAGGCCACAGTTCACATCCCTGTCGGAGCTTAAAAACCCACGGGGGGGGGGGTCTTGGGAGAGACAGAGTCACACTGTCTCAGCACTCCCTCTGAAGAGACTTGCCATGAAAACCCTAGGAGAGGTTCGCCTCAGGGTCGTCATAAGCCAGAAATGACGTGGAGGGACACAACAAGAAGTTTATGTACAACATGTGCCAGGAACCCACATTAGGGGCGATTGGGGGAAAAAAACAACCAGGGGTGGCCAGTTGCTGCTAGTCTCTGCAATTTGCGCTCTTTTGGTTTAATCTTAAAGGGAGAGGGGTGTAAATGAGTAATCCAGAGGATGGGATAGTCGCAATTGCCTGTTTGCATTCCTTGCTCTGGCTGTAGTGGAGAATGTGAGGGTGACCATATTTTTGCTAGTGCCGCAGAGCCTGCTCTGTCTTGCTGGGCGACCCAGAGAGAGAGAGAGAGAGAGAGAGAAGAGCAGAGGTAGCAGAAGTGATCACTTTTTCTCAGGCTGTTCCTGTTAACACTGTTGGGTCCAGTTTTTCTACTATGCCATCTAAAGGAGGAAGTTGAACATTTCCCCCCTTTCCTTAATTTGTTATTTCCTTTGGGCTGCTTAGCAGACCAGATCCTTACTGCGCCAACTTCCACAGGGAGAGGATAAGTCATTGCTTTCAGTGGCAGCCATGCCTTCCAGACATTTTTGTGGGCAAGCAAGCAGCAACTGCCCTGTTCCACCTGCCCCTTGAGTTTGAGAGTTAGGGAAAGTGAGTGAAGAGTGTGGTTTTGATGTTAGGAAAGGGGGGGGGGGGGGGGGGGAGGATCACTTGATGGGTCTAAAACCAACCAATGCAGCTGTTGGCCTCACTAGGCAGCACTGAAATGCCAGTTGCCAAAACTTGTGATTCTGGCACAGCATTCCAATTAGGTGTCTATGGTAATCTGTGCCAACTCTTGGGAGTATTTGTCCAGTGTCCATGATATCTCTTCCACCAACCACTAATTTAAACCACTCATCTGCTATCTACCTGCCACCAATCTTGAGTTCAGTATAACACTTTGAAAAGTTGCAAATCATGTGCTATGCCCTTGTTGGCATGTAAACACTGTTCCTTGTCAGTCAGCAGTCTGGTTATGGTGTTCATTTTATGTAATCTGGGGATAGTGAACCTTTGGCCTTTGTAGCTGTGTTGGCCATTTAGCAAATTCAAATAAAAATCCATCAGTGATACCTTTATTGACCAACCAAAATGCACAATACACTTGTTGCAAGCTTTCGAAGCTTCATGGGCTTCTTCATCAGGCAAGATGTTACAAACCAAACGGGAAAAAATAAACAATTGGAGATGTTAGTCAGATGCCTACATGTTGTTTCAGTCCTTAGTTAAGATGGTATATGGTGGGGAGGGTATCTTTTGTAGGCAGGCTCCTCCTCCTCCTGGCCCTGTGGCTATAGGGAGATTTTCCAAGTCCAGAAATTTAAAACCCATTTGCATCTCAACAGGGACCCCTCTTTTGCAATCCAACATGTCTCCATTCCAGTGAGGCCTCTTTGTGGCAGAGAATAATGGATTCCTCAAGAAGTCTCTATGTGTTTACATCAGGAATATTTTGGTATTAATGAACTGTTTTTGCCATTATTGTTCTATCATTAGCCAGGTTGGCTGGGGTTGACAGAAAGTGGACGCATAACATAATGTAATTTGTAATGTAACATATTCCCCAACCCTGATGAAGTGGCTCATAACATTTTATTACAGGTTGAGAGGCTGTTTTCTTTTGTTGAGAGAGATGTATTTTACTAGTCTAGTCACACCTTTGTAATGGTTACAGACTAACAGTTTAACTCTATCCATAACAAGACCCAGCGAGGTGTAGTGGTTTGAGCACTAGGAGTCTGCAAGACCAGGGTTCAAATCCCCATTTAGCCATGGAAACCCACTGGGTGACCTTGGGCAAGTCACACTCAGCTTCAGAGGGAGGCAAAGGCAACCCCCCTCTGAACAAATCTTGACAACTTCCTTCTACAAGAGTGAAATTTAATAATACCTTCCTTTTGGATTACAGCTCTGTATTCTTGACAGTCTAATCTGGTGTAACAAACATTTCTGATTTTCTAAGATCGAAAGTAGATTCCTTAACAGACATACAGTGAATACATCAATAGTTTTCTACAGCCTGACACTCAATGTACTGAAGTACAAGACCCTTCATCCTCAGCCAGTATGGCAGATGGGAATTTTGTTCCAGCCTATGGGAAGGTGCCTTGTAATGGTCAGGCTTTGTGGTTCTGCACTCACAATCACTGCCATTATTGTCATAGTGAATTTTAGTAGCAAACAGGTGGTGTGAATGCCAGCAGAACTGTAGGAATAAGAAATCACTGGGAAATGAGGGGGAAACACACACACACACACACGTTCAGGGAAGCTCAGTGCCTGCAGAAGTACATCCCAAAACGAAATAAAAAATTCTAGTGTTAAAAACCCATTCCAAAACAGCCCCCTTTGTATAGAGGAAACTCACTACTCACAGACTATAGCCTAAAAGGCGGAGTGGGGTGGAATACCTTGCTTGACTTGTCTGGATCCCTAAAGAGGAACACCTTTTGGCAGAGGAGAAAGGCTACAGTTTTGTGTTACAAGTCCCACTTTTCTCTCTGCTAGTACACTTCGTTGGAAGGAATATTGATTTGGAAACCCGGGCAAATAAAAAATTAGGTGGTTGTTTCTAAATGCCTTCGGCATTTGCAAGATATGTGTAACCTAACCCGAAAAAGAGAGGCTAAAACCTAATAAACTAAAACAACCCCATGAACTTCCGGAACGTGGGGTTCTGAGAGCGCAGAGAGAGAGAAAGTTTAGACTGCCTCCTTGCAATGTGTGGGGAGAGAATTTCCGGGTCAAGGCTGAACGCAAAAGCTCTTGTCTTGGGGAAAGGCAGTGAGTTGTGGTTGTGTGTCCGACCTAAGGCGGACCCTGTCTCGGGGTTTTCTGGGGCTGAGAGTGAGTCGCCCGAGGTCAGCCGGTGGGATTCCGTGGCGGAGGGGGGCCTCGAACCCTGCTCCTTATCGAGTCCTAGTTCAACGCTCAAACCGTTGACCCACAAGGTTAGAAGGCCAATGTTGGAACCCTGGATTTCACTCCATACACATCCCTCCCACTTCTCCAAGGAAGAGGGGAATACATGCCCATTTAAAATGCCCTGGCCCAGCAATCTGGGGAGAAAAACAATTACTGCTGTATATATGTGAGTGTGTTTGTAAAGCTGCAATCCCTGCCCCGCCTGCCACAATGTCAGGATACCGAGGCGGGCTGATGCTCCCTCCGTCCCACCGCGCAAAATGGTGGCCAGAGGAGCCAGGCCGGTTGGGGGGGGGGGCTGCAAAGGGAGCCTCTCTTCGCCCTCCTCCTCCTCCTCCTCTTTCCTCGCCTGCAGCGCCTCCACTTCTCTCTTCGCTTGGCCCCGCGGCGCCCAATTCGCGCCTCTCCTCTCTGTCTCCTCCTCCTCTCTCCCCGAGGGCCCCGCACACAACGGCGGCGGAGGAGCCCTTTTCCCGAGCCTGGCGAGGCTCCTTCCGCGTTGCTGAGCCCACCCTCGGCCGGTCCTCCGCTTTCCCTCCTCTCCAACTCTGAGGGGCTGAGTGTGAATCTCCTCCTGAGCGGACAGAGGAGTCCACAGGTTGGCAAAACGGGGGGGGGGGGGGTCTCCCTCCGCCCTCTCCTTTCTCGCCTCCCTCCCCAGTTTGAACTTGTTGCCCTTTTTTGTGTGTGATTCGTTTCAGAGTGCATCGACATGGTGCGTTGTAGACTGCATTGTGTGAAACAGTGCAGCCTGACACCACTCTTAACTGCCATGGCTCCATCCTGGGACTTGTAGTTTGGTGAAGCATCAGCCCTGCTTGGCACCAAAGGCTAGAGACCTTGGAAAACTACAACTCCCAGGATTTCGTAGGACGGAGCTACACATAAAGTGGTCTCAAATTTCTCCATTGTAGATGCATCCTTGAGAGTTGAAATAGTAAAAGCCAACAAAGAACCACCGGCTGTATTTCATGGTCTATTATCACCTGTGTTCCATAAATGTCATTACTATATGGACTTATGATGGGCAAAAATCCAACCAGGCCCTCTTTCCTCAAGTGCATGCCCTGCTCTCTCTTGAGCTTTTGAAGGCCTGGCTGGAAGAAATGGGAGGAAGGTAACCTTTCCTCTCACTTACTTCTGAATGCTGTTTTGTTAGCTTCTGAAAGGCAAATTTACTGGACACCAGTCTCCGCTTGTGTGTTTGACTTGCCCTCTTTACCACGGAGCAGTTTGTATCCCCTTTGGAGGGAAAACTGGTGTATAAATAAAGCTGATATTAATAAATACCCCCCCCCCCCGACATTCAGTCCTAAGGCCTCTACAAACTGAACCCCAGTGTGAAGATTGGATGGATGTCTCTTGTCTCTACTGTTTATTTTGTAGTTTGTGGTTATGAATATAGTAATTTATAATGGGATTCAGAATTTAGACCAAAGCCCTCCATTTTTAAAAAAAATAATGGAAAAAGGTTTGTGTTCCATGTGTACAGAGCGAGACTAAAGTGAGGGTGAATACTCTTACAACACTTCTCAAGTATTTAAACTGCTTGCTGTTGTCCAGTATATATCTACATTTTGTGATGAGCTCAGCCCTGAGTTGCTACAGGCACATGCCTGTCATCTGTTCAGTAGTTAGCAACCTTTCTGTCATCACACCTGCATTGTGACAGGTATCTCTCCCAATATTGCCATTTCTGATGGTTGTGACCATTTATTATTTTCTTCAGAGAGGGACCTATTTATCATTGTCAAATTATGGGAAATCATACAGGAGGATGAGAAGATACATATATATGAACCATGGTGTGAATGATGTTGTTGGGTCTTGTAACAGTCTTGGCAGACTAGATGTGGAGATAAGGTTGGCATTTGGATCTGGCACTGGATCTGGTTTCTGGATCTGAATCTCTGTTGCAAGGCCTGCTTTTGCTGATAAATAATCTTAAAAGGCTGTAAGCAGATTCAGGCCTATCAACAAAGCTTGTGAGAGAGGTGTGCAGGACACAGGTCACTCTTCCAGGACACTATGCTTCTGACCTAAGAGTGGACCATTCATAAACAAAATAACTCCAAGAAAGGATCCTGATGAGAAACAGCTGCAAAAGGATTCATAAAGAAGTTCACCTCTAGCTCCTATTGCTAGTGAAAGATAAGAATGGAAGATAATTTTAACTGCTACTTTGTATGTTGTGTAGAGAGTAAAGAGATGATAAAAGGAGGAAGAAGAGGAAACTGAAATGGTTCAAATGAGAAAGTGGCTTATCTGTGAAGCACAATTGTGCAAGAATAGAGCACATAGGGGAAGTTTGGATTGTCTTAATAGAATAGAATTCAGAGGATATATAATTGCCTGAGAAGGAAGATCTACTGTGGATGTAGGTTTCTTTTGTTTAGACTGGGAGTAGAATTAGCAGAAGAAACATGTATTACTTTTATTGATGAAGAGACATGATAGGCCAAATCTGATTGGTTTGTAATCTGCCATGCTCATTTGTAGCAAAGGTAGGCATTGCCATAGGTTGGGGGCTGCATTGCCTCCTGTGGAGACTTAGAGGCTGCACACACCCATCAACAAACACACTTTCTTATCAGCAGTTCTTTAAAATGAACTTATTTGGTGAGATGAGTAATTCTGAATGGTTTTTATGCTGTTGGACTGAGGTGCCTGTATTCTGCTTTGAAGACAATTTTGATTTTTTTTTAAAAAAAAATCGAAGTTATGTTATAATTTATTATTGAAGGGAAGTGGAATGGTATAGTAAACTGTCAGCAAGGAATTTTGATTCAGCCATAATTTACTGTCAAACTAAATATGGAAAGTGGGAGAAAGTAAAATTATAAACATGGAACTAAATTACAAACACAGGTTCAAGCATCCCACTGGCCAGTGCAACAAAACTCCTTCCTCTCATTGCTGCAGCTCTCCAGACTGCCTGAAGGATGTTGTCAGCAAGTTGCCTTGGCGTCTGGATCAGCTTTTTTTGGGTGCAGTGGGAATGGAAGATTGCCCCTTATCCATTTGGTGTAATTTGGCTGTCAGACCAAAAACCTTCTATTTCCTTTTCTACTTAAATAGATTAGGATTGCAATTCTGTGTACATAACTAGGTGTAAGCCTGGTTGAACACAGGTTTGCTTTTGAGTAAATAGCAGCAAACATAGGATTGCACTGTTAGTGTCTTAAACATTAGTAATATTGAAATGATGAAGGCTGCTATTGTCATCTCTTGGCTTGTTAAGAAAAAAGGTCCCTTTTCAAATGCAGACACCATTTAGTCCAGTTGGCATGTTCTAGTAAATGCTAAACAAATGCTGTATCTATTTTAAGACAGATTTTGTCATCCTTGTTACAGACTCCAACAGGTTACAGGCATTGCCTCGTCTATTTGCCATTGAAGACAAACAGCTAAAAGCTGAGGCAAGAAGATTAATTTGGGGACATTTTGACTCATAAGTCTGTAGAGGAGTATCTTTCTCAAGGTTAATGCAATTCTGGGGTTACTAAGGCACTTTGAACACATACCTTTGTGGTGTTCTTATGATATGATTAAAATTCAGATTATTTTTTTTCCGTTGACAGGAAACTAAATCTATCTGCTGTCTGTGTATGTGTATGTGATAATTTTCTACATGGCTGCTTAAAATACATATTTTTTAAAGTGCTTTCTATATATGCTCATAATGCTTATAACGCTTTATGATGATGTTTCTGGACAGTGGCAAAATAGTCCTTTTTAAAAAAAACTGCTTTTATACATGCCGTCTTATTTTTTATTGTAAAATTTCAATTTTCCCCTTATATTTGTGAGTTAGTATTTTTAAATATTTTTATTATTATACAATTTTAATATTTTAGAATAGTTATTACAAGCAGCAGTTCCAATTTTATGTAGATCATTATATTTAAAAAGTTGATCTATATTTAAAGTCTTGTTCTTGCCAACAACTCCCCTCAGAAATGAATGTCCTCATTTGCTTTTTTAAAAGTAGGTAACAAATTGCTTGTTACTGAATGTATGAAACCTGGCATATTGCAAAATATCTTTTTGCCTCAGTGGATATATATTGTATTGATCAATTATTTCTGTGCATAATAAAGAAGGATGCAAGAAAAGGACACTTGAAATATAGTTACCAGTACAACTTTTAAGTTTCCATAGTTTTTGATAAGCTGACTGTCACAACAATTTTATGTTGTGATATTTGCATGCCTCAGTTGCTTCCAAATACGTGATGCTGTATTAGCATGCTTTTATCAACATTGCTTGCGTTAAAAACCAAGATTTACATGAACTAACATGTTAAATTGCTAAATTTCAATTTTTGCTAACTCCTTCAAGAAATTATCATTTTCATCCTGTATTGGTTGAATGTAAATATATATTCCTCCTAAAATACCTTTAAAAGGAGTATATTTCGTACAATTAATTAAGTTTTGCCCAACAATGATAACAAGATAGAAATTATAGGAACTGTTACCAATATCACACAAACTTTGGGGTCATTTGAGATCATCAAATGCCTTTTAAAACTTTTATGTGCATTTGGGATAGATGTGTCTCCACTTGTCCTTTGTGTACAGTTAGTGCATATGTTGAAGTTTTAAGATTCCTTGGGTCCTATGTGGTAGAAAGCCTTGGCATAACTTAAATAAACAAAGGGCCTTTGCAGACTGCCAGAAATAGTGCACATTAAATTGAGGCACTGCCCTGGCTCAGTGCTAGGGAATCATGGGAACTGTAATTTATTGTGGCACCAGAGCTCTCTGACAGAGAAGGCTCAATGTCCCAGAAAAAAGTACAATTCCCATGATTCCCTAGCACTGAGCCAGGGCAGTGCCTCAATTTAATGTGCACTATTTCTGGCAGTCTGCAAAAGCCCAAAGTCTTTTCATGAGCTCTTTAAATAAATAAATAAATAAATAAATAAAAATAACAGAGCAGATTAGATTTTAATACCTTGTTTATCTGTGCTGATTGGCTAAGGGTGACATCCTGTATCCCTTTACGTAGGCATATGTTCTATTGAAATAAAACAGCTTTTCTATGACTAGTCTGTTTCATGGTGCAGAAGTCTAGAATGAGGTATGAAAAGTATGTGTAGAAAAATTGTGCTTTTAGACTTTATTGAACTCTTTAAAAAATGTGTGTGTATACAAATGTAAACACACCTGCAGCCATAATAATATAGAGTGATATGTTGGCTTTATTATATTACAGTTATAAAAGAGTTGTTTGAACAGAAAAATATATATTACTTCAGCTCATTTAATTCATGATATAGTGGGCAAGGTTTTGTGCATAGGCTGATGGCTGCAATAACTTTTGGCAGAGGAAAGATGGAGATATGCATTTCTGTACCAGGCATGATGAAACGGTTTTACTTCTCCAGTAGCCTGTTGGTCAGTTTCTTGCACAACATCCCTCAAAAGTGTGTGCACAACATCTCTGTAATATTGAATAAACTGAGGTCTATCTGTAAAGGTAGAAGGGCTGGCTGGCAAAGGATTTTAGGGCAGTTGGGATTAACCAGTACTGAAAAAGTCTCCTTAATCAGTCACTGAGGCCCTAAGCAGATGGGCAGGTTAGCACAGGCCATGCTCATGCTATCCTGCCTTAGGCCATTCCTTGGATGGGCATATTGATGGATGGGTGTTTACATGCTCATCTGCTGCTACACCATGGACCCACTGTCACTGCATGCCTTGTATCTGCCTCTGCTGTTGCTTCTGCTGAAAAGTTACCTGTTGTTGTCCATAAGGGTGGAAATGGGGTGTGTCTCTACATCCACATGGCCAGGCACCCCCATTCTGGCCCATGCGTAAAGGCCCTGAGTGAGATCCTTTAGGAAGAAATAAGGAATATGACTGCATTAAATACCACCACTGATAATGCTATGGATCAGAGCACTGGCTGTATGAGTGATTACTCTAAGGCAGAGAGTTTTACTTCTAGGATGTGCTATAATGCTTAACAGTGCCCTAGACTGATTTTTGAAATCCCTGGCCACTGTTCTGGTGTTAGATATGAACCTTCAACACAGGAAAGGTAACGTCCTTAGTCTCCCCATTTGTATTTCTCTGCTCTCTCGCTGAAGTTACAACTTGAGTATAGTGAGGGAGATAGGCAAAACTCAATAAAGTAGTCCTGCCTTCAGTGCTGACACAGTATATGATTCTAGATCTCAAAGCTTGTTCTGCCTCTTGCTGCAGCTTTGATTGTCCTGTTCCTTCCTCTTAAGTCTAAAACAGATGAGCTAAAAAGAGCGGCTTCTGTCATGCAAGTGACACATGCCCCTGACCTGGCTAGAAGCAGCTCTGAGGCTGCCTAAGGCAGCCTGAAGCCGCTGGCAAAAGGAGCAATGAAAGTCCGTTCTTTGCTGGCGGTCCATTTGAGACTGTAGCAGCAGCCTGCTTTCAGAGCAGGCTGTGCAGTTGCCTGCGGTCTCTGTTCGACCAGGGGCCACAGGCCACTCCAAGCCATCAGTCTGCTTCCCCCTAAGAGAATTTATGTTCCCTGTTCTCATCTTACGGAATCCTGCTTATGAATACATTTTGCTGAAGCTTTGCTGAAATCATTGAGCTAAGCCTTGAGTCGTGCCTACCTCATTTTAAGTTGTTCTTTCCTTCCCTAGGGAGAGTCTTCATGGAGTTCTATTTCAGACAGTTTTGAAGTGGCATAAGACCAATCTTGCCTGATGGATATATGGAACAGAACTAAAATCTGGTTGACCCAACTGAATTTTGTTTTTAAAGTCTACTGATTTTTCTGTTGGGGTGAGTGTCCTCAGTCTGTGTTGGTAGTTTTTTCTGCATGGGCTGTAGGCCGACATGACTCAGATTTTCAGGCCAATTTTATCAGCTTCCATTTGACAGTACAGCATGCCCACCCCAATTGTGGGCTTGCATCTGCAGATGGCAAGCCTCATTGAGTTTAATGGCTGTGTGTGCAGAGTGGCAGTGTACATGCATACTGCCATTGAAAACCATGGGACTTGCGGTCCTATGGTTTTTGCCATCCATGGGGGGGGGGGAGGGGGAACGGAAGCCCCATGGATAAGAAGGGCCCACTGTACTCAGGTTTTGTTCAGCTGTTGTGCACTTACCACCAGAGGTTTACTCCACCACACAGGAAAGAGGAAAGAGCTTAATGTGTGCCTAAAGACATGCTTATTTAAGGCATATTAGTTTTGGGCCACATTCTGGAATCTTAGGGCCTTTACAGACTGCCAGAAATAATGCAGCTTGAGGCCACTTTAACTGTCCTGACTCAGTATTAGGGAATCATGGGAATTGTATTTTTTTCTGGGACATTGAGCCTTCTCTGTGAGAGAGCTGTGGTGCTACAATAAACTATAGTTCCCATGATTCCTTAGCATTGAGCCAGGACAGTTAAAGTGGCGTCAAGCTGCATTATTTCTGGCAGTCTGTAAAGGCCCTTACTTAATTAACCAAAATGTTGCTCCTTGTTTTACTTCTAGCCAGTCATCCCAACACATATGGGACTAGTAGTAAAGGTATGTGGGTGAAACATGGAGTTATCCAGCCATTCTTGATAATAGCTGTTTTCTATATTCAGACACAAATGATTCAAGATGAGTAGCATTTACTTCAGTAATTATGGCACTTCCTATATGTCTGGGATGGTATGCATTCTACAGGACTTTTGGACCACAGTGGTCCGCCAGTCCCCAAAGTACATGAAGTATGGCATTAATGGATAGATAGCATAGGTCCATTTGACTGCTAGAAATAATGCAGCTTGAGTACACTTTAACTGCCCTGGCTCAATGCTAGGGAACTGTAGTTTATTGTGGCGCCAGAACTCTCTGATAGAGAAGGCTAAATGTCTCAGAAAAAACTACATTTCCCTTTATTCCCAGCACTGAGCCAGGGCAGTTAAAGTTGACTCAAGCTGTATTATTTCTGGCAGTCTTTAAAGGCCCATAGTTATCCTAGATACCTGTATCAACTGTTCTTGCCTTTTCCACAAACATTTTCCAAAGTTTTGCTACAGTTTTACAGTGATTGCTAGAATTTCTCGTTGCACAGGGTATCATAAATGTTCTCTATAGAGTTCAAGATTCTGTGGATGGGATAGATTGTTGGCTTTTCATTATTTCTACTGTGAGAGTGATGTGGAATTTAAAAGTTTAATCTTCATGGTTTACTTTTAAGATAATCTCAGATACAAAAAGAAATGCTTAGATTAGGTGTTTTAGTAATGGCTCTTCCCATGTGATACCAATATTTATCAATTGCAGTGCTAACTTAAAACTGACAAGCTGTTGCCAGTAAAAGTAACAGTTGTTGAATTTGGGGGTTAATTGACTATGCTTTATTGTTTTTTGTTTTTATTCAGGTCCCTTGGTGTTTATTAGAACATCCCACAATGCATGTGTCTTGAGCTTTAGAAATATAATATCTATCTGGATGTCGCCAGCATTTCCCATGTTGACAGTTCTGAGCATGTTTTACTATATTTGCCTTCGACGCCAAGCTAGGACAGCTACAAGAGGAGAGCAAATGAACAATCGGAGAGCCATTGAATCAAACAGAACCTTACCTATTGATGTGGAATTAGTCCAGTATGCCAAAGAAGTGTTGGATTTCAGTTCTCATTATGGTAGTGAAAACAGCATGTCATATACAATGTGGAATTTGGCAGGGACGCCTAATGTGTACCCTAGCTCTGGTGACTTCACGCAGACTGCAGTATTTAGAACTTATGGAACATGGTGGGAAATGTGTCCTAGTGCACGGGCACCTTTCACAAGGACACCGCCCGATTTCCACAGTCAAGACTATGTAGAACTTGCTTTTGAGGAGCAAGTGTATCCTACAGCAATACGTGTTCTGGAAACATATCATCCTGGTGCTGTCATTAGGATTTTGGCATGTTCTGCAAGTCCATATTCCCAAAATCTGTCCACCGAAGTAAGGTAATTCTTATTTTTTCTTTCCCTGAAAATGAAATGTTAAATTTTAAAAAACAGAATGTTATGCCTTTAAAAATGCTGTTTTGGGTTTCTTTTGTTTTTATGACTGAGGATTTATACAGAAGCATAAAAAACATAATTCACATCACATTTCTACTTGGTGACTGGGGGAGGAAAAGGGAGGGAGCTTACCAATTATGCCATTTTGGGGCTTTTAACTGGGCTTGTACAAAACAACCTCTATTGTTTTGTGTTGTTCTGAGACCAGGGCAGAAAGGCCATCTGTGAGAGCATCCCATCTTTTCCCATTTTATGTTGTTTTTGTTTTGATTTATAGTTAAGTCAGAGTTTTGTCTGATTAGGTTTCAGTATCACATTGATACTATTATTTGCTTGGTTGCATGCAGGGGGAACTCAGAAGCTTTGTGTGGCGGTGGATGGACAGGTTGGTGGATGGTCACCCAGATCCAGCATATGTGGTGTTGCCTTTTTTAAAAATTACATTCAGTGTATGTATGGGTGGGAGGTGAGCAAAGTTTATGGCAGCAAGGGATATTCATATATTCGAATATTAGAAGGCTTGTAGGGCCTCTGAAATGGAGGTATCCATTTGCATATTCAAATATGCATATTCAAATACATGAATATCTGCATACATACATACATACACTGAACTAAAAAAATATTGACACTCTGCTCGCCAGATGTGGATGCCAAGATAAACCCCTTTGAGACCCTTCCCGCCATGACCTTTGTCCACCTGCCAAGCTCAAGTTGTGAACACTCAAGGATCAATCCTGTCCCCCAACTGGAGGATCCTCAAGCCCTCCCAACAGCACTTTTCTCTACCATTCATTAACTGCAATTTTATACATTCCTGCATAGAAGTAACTCAATTGAGGTCAGGGGTATTTAGTTCAAGATAAGAGGACAGAGCATTACATTCTTATTGAATAATAAATTCCTTTGGACACAGCAGGAAATAGATTCAAAGAAATATGGGGAAGATTGGACTATAATTTTTGCTGGATTGGAGCTGAGAGGTACACAAACTAGCTGTACCATTCTGTAGTGTTTTTTTTTAAAAAATCCTGTTAATCTTGAGGGAAGGTCATGTGCGGAACTTTAAATGCTATGGCCTAAACTGAATGAGGAGTCATTTAATTCTCCCAGCACACACACACACTTATAAGCCAGTAGTCTGCCCTCCACATTTGCGGGGATTAGGAGCACAAGACCCCTGTGAAAGTGGGAAAACCACGAATATGGGAAAAGCCGAGGAGGGCCGTGTGCACCCTTCCTTCTCCTTTCTTGGGCTTTTTCTCCCTCCTTCAGGAGCTGGGAGGAAGCCCAGAACGGAGGAGGAGTGTGTATGCCCTTCTAGGCCATACTGGGTGGGCGGGGGGCAGAGCACAGTTGCCCTTCAGACATATTTGCAAACAGTCAAATCTGTGAATGTTAAACCCTTGAATGTGGAGAGTTGACTGTACCTCCTTGTCTTGCCTTGGCACCACAATGCCTCTGCCTTGTTCAGAGGCTGCCTCTGCTGGACATCTGCTGCCTTTACTGGTCTCCAAGCCGCTCTGCCTCCTAGGACTGAAAATGATTGTTACAGCAACCACAGCAAGTCCCTTTAATTTAATTTAATCTCATTCTCAATCAGGATAAGCAGGGATCATGAAGTAGTGTCCGAAAGGGGACTTGTGTACATGGAAGTCAATAACACTACTCCCTAGAAGCAGGAATCACAAAGCATTGTCAAAAAAGGGACTTGTAGACATGGAAGTCAATAACTGCGCCTCTTGCAACTCCTTCTAGCTCTCAGTCACATATTTAGAGCTGGTGTTCTTGTATTTAGGGCTGGGGTTCATACTATGGCCAAGAAATTCCACTTTAAAATATATCTTACAATAGTATGACTACATATATATATATATATTAGTTCCTTTTTTTAAAAAAAATCTCATGCTTTTCCTTCTGTTTCTGAGTATCAGAACTCTTCTAGAAAATCTGTTGGAACTCTGTATCTGCAAGATTACATCTAGCATATCCTTCATAACTTATAGTACACAGACACCTTCCATTAATTCAAGGAGGAATGTGCTCTTTTTGTAGGTGAACCTTGGGACAGGTGTAAGAGCAACCCCCTCTTTGAATTGATGGAACTTGTCAGTAATTTGCAAGCATTGAAACTGCTAAACATTAAAAAAACAAGGTGTCAAAAGCAGAGGGAAGCCTGTACAAGCTATCCAATGGGAGTACAGGTGGCAGTGAGAATGACAAGTAAACAAGAAAGGCTGTTGGTTTATATGGATATGTGACCATATGTATATCTGCATGCTTTCTGGGAAGAAACACCCCACAGATACTGTGGTCAGTGACTTAAAATCTGATATAGTGAAGATGTGAACATGGCAGAAACGCCCTTTTTCATGGTGAGGGAACTGTATGGCTTTCAAAATAAATTATATAATTTGAATTAAAATGGCCTATGGGACGTTAACAGGGTCAAACTGAGGCAGACTACTGCGCATTGGAGTTGCAGTAAAGCCCTTGTGTGAATTCAGCCTAAGTAACATTAAAATAATTTAAAAGTACTTCACTACTACACATTTTAAAAGCCACAGGAGAGTACCTGGGAGAGGTCCGATGTAGCCTTCCTTGATGGAGTTTTTGGATGTAGCTATTTAAAAAGTCCATCTTTATAATTCTGGTGACCACAAATATGGAGAAACAGATCTTGTTAATAGGTTAAAACACTGGACTGGCTTGGATTGAATGCTTTTCTTCCATGCAAATACAATGGGAAAATTAAAGTTTGAAATCTTAAAAGATGTTATTACCCATAATTATTAAATAGCTTAGGCTGTCAGTATTGCATTTGAAGTGTTATAAGTTATTAGCCCAGTATCTATAATATTTACAGAAATGTGAGGTGCTGCATTTTTTTGCACAAAATTTTCCACACCATATAGGATATTAATTTCTAGGGTTTTTTCCTTCAAGGAGACAAGCACTGACAGACTCTAGTGCTCAAAGGAATAAGCTAACAGATGCTTTGCTAATTTTGTATCTATTTCACTTAGGACCCAAACAGACAGACCAAATAAAGCAGCTTCTGCCACTTTAGAGGTGTGCTATTTAAAAGACGAATGTGTTCTAAGAGGCCAGAAGCCACGTCGAAGTTGCGCTCCGGTCCAGAGTATGACTAGAGTATGGCTTTGGCACGGCTTCCAGCCTCTTAGGATGCATGCGTTGTTTAAACAGCACACCTCCAAAGTAGCCCAAAGCTGCTTTATTTGGCCTGTCTGTTTGGGCCCATAATCTCTTGTTTCTCAGTCAGTCACAAGTACAGGCAGTCAAGACAAATTGTAATAAGTTGTCTGTGCCCACAGATTCTCAAAGATTGTTTAGTAAAATAAAATGTTCAACTAGTTGTACTGAATCAGTTTTTTCTCAACTTAAAAATGAATTGATAAGTAGTGCAGAGAATTAGTGAAGTAGAAGGTATATAGGAAAAGAAAGTTAAACTGTTGATATGAGATATATTAGGTACATTTGTCTTTATGACCTTAAACATAGTGGTTCTTTGGTAATTCTTGTATTTATTTGTATATGAAATAGTATTTTTTAAAAATATATATATATAAGGGAAGATATGCCACTCTTTTTACATTATTCCACATAAAGTTTGGAATGTGTTTGGATATCATATTTAAAGTAGTCATGCTAAGTCAGATATTATTTTCAGCTCTAATTTGTTCTGGAAAACCCACATCATGGGATATTTCCCCACTTTCAAAGCCAAAAGAATACCATGTATTTTGTGGTTCTGTTTCTTAGTACTAGTGCAAAAGTAGATCTCTCTTTGGCAAGCCTGGGAAAGACTTTTGCTTGAGACCTTTGGAAAATTGCTGCTAATCAGAATACTGTGAGGCTGAGGGAATCCTGTTGGGCCAGTGGTTTATATATAGGTCTGCTTTGCAATTTGAAGATCTAATTAATGTTGGAAAAATTCAGCATTCTTTCTTCCCTCTCTCTTTACTATTTAGAGGAAGTGGAATTTTAGATAGTATAGTATTTCCTGCGTGACATACTCTGCTATCTTTTCACATTTAAAACTTCCCATTTGCTTGCTACTAGCATTGAATTAGAAGGCCATAAATATCTTTTGCAATCCAGTAAACAAAGCATGTGAATCAAGTCACTTCCTTTTCAAAAGTTACTCACACAAAGAGATTCTTCTCTCTGTGATGGGTCGCCATCTCATTCTCCCATATTGGGTTGACATATACACGAGTCAGTATGGTAATACCTCTAGAAAAAATGGCAGCAGTAGCTGTTTGGGGTTTCTAGGCCCAAGGAGAGAGCTGGATGGTGGCATCAGAGGATGAGTGAATGCTTGCCTCTCAAGGCTTCTCCATCCCTCAACCGCTTTTTCCTGAGGAGAGGGCTGGACAGAGGAGGAGGAAGACAGGTGAATGCTTGTCCCTCAAGGCTCCTCTACTGCCCATCTTTCTCCCGAGGAGACAGCTGAGCAGTGGAGGAGGAAGAAGAGTGAATGTTTGCTCCTCAAGGCTCCTCTGCTGCCCAGCTTTTTCCTGAAGAGAGAGACAGGTGGCAGAGGAGGGGGGGGGGCAAAGGCTCACCTCTCATATGCTAAAGAGCCACTGTGGAGCCAAGAAGCCTCATGCTGAGCCCCAAACCTTTACCCTTGACTTACCCACGGGCCATGCCAAATTCCATAATTTAGACCCCAAAACCTGCCCTCAGTTTATAGATGAGGTCAACTTGTAGTCAAGTATATATGGTCATTAGGATGTAGGCTCCTCATGCATATGTTGATCAAGGCATTAGTAAACTTTTCATTAATTGCAAGCTACCTGTCTTGTTTGTATTTATTTTAGTCAGTTTCAGTTCTCAGAAAAGCAGCATTAGACTGGAACATGTTCTTCTGTTACTGTGCAAATGAAGCTAATCTCTAGCAGGCTTAGATTTGATATTTTTTTGATATTTAAATATCTTGTTTCCTAAACAAAGGCTTAAGTCTTAGGAAACATGAATTGCCTCACAATTAACTGAGGATTCAGGCCTCTAATCTGTTTTTTAGTTAGTCAGATTTGTTTTGATGTGCTTTAATCTTTAAACTGGAATGGTATATGTTAAATTACATGTATGTAACAATTGCTATGGTGAATAATACCTGAGACGGTTGGATGCCGGGAGCAAATTTCACTTTTGTTTTCTATGTGTGTATCATACTGACAATGTTGATGGGACTGTTTTATCCTAGCAGAATAGTTGATGAAGTAGAGTCCAAAGAAATCCTGCTTAATGAAGAAATTCAAGCCCTTAGATTTATTTCTATATTTCATATAACAAAAATATTCTTAACATATTTATTCATAGATCTTTCTTGGCTTGAGTATGTTGTTACTCAGGTAGACTTACATAAATGAAAGTTTCATCCTCAGATTTAACAGATACGTAAAGAATTGTGCAAACAATTGAGAAAGGAATTTATTAAAGCATTGCAAAGATTTAATAAGTACTGCTTTCTTCAGCTTGAGGCACAGAATTTATTTCATTTCCTGACATCTTGCAGTTGTCCTGGATGACTAAGATCCCATCTAAGATTCTCAATCTACATTTTAATGAAATTTCCTTAAACTTTATGTGTACCCTGTTGTTCTTTGCAGTATACCATACTGAAAGAGGATGAAGATGCATACTCATATGCATTCTGTGTAGGGCTATGTGCATATATGTACAGATAAACTCTTTAGGAGTTTATCTACACACTCTTTTTGCATATGTTTTTTTTAAAGCAGTTAATTTATGAATAGACAAATTTCTATAATTCTGTGATATCAGAACAAACAAATGGACTGGGGAGATCAATACAACCCTACTGATTGGTTTTCTGCAAGCGTTTAAAATAACAAGAAGAATGTTATATCATGCCAAGGATCCATCCAATTGAGTATCCTGCTTCCCATGATGGCAGTAGATCCTACCCCAGAAAATTATATTCAGTTGCATATAAGTTTCCACACAAACATCAAAGTGCTGTCTTCTGATAGATCTTTTAATGACAGATAAATTTATCTAATCCCCCTTTAATAGCATATATGCAGGTGACCAGAGAAGAAACAGACATAACGAAATCTTGTGTTTCCTCCTCTCTCTGTGGCATGTTGTTCTCAGCTTGTCCTCTTGATATTGGCATTTGTGAGTTTTCCTGCTTCCAGAATGGACATTCAGTGAAGTGTGGTACAGTGGGCATGACATCATCTGTTGATTATACTGGGATGTAGAAGGAGGTACAGGCGTGCTGTTTTCAAGAGTTGTCTGATAATTTTCTGTAATATCTATTTCCATACTAAGAAAATATATTTTTTAAAAAAACCTGAAGAAGCTGCAGATGTTTCTAGGAAATTTCACTCTTAGCTTCTCTGATTCCCCAAACTTTTCTTACCCCCTTATGTCCAACAATTTTGCAATTAAGGCAGAGATTTTAGGTTGTCATGAATGGTTCTGTTTCTTGAATAAAAATGTTAATTTGGAACAGATTTTGCAACCAAAGATTTGTATGTGCAGTTGCAGTCAGAATGAAATGGGGGACAGGTTTTTTTTTTCTGTTTTGAGAGTTACCTTTCAAATAAACTTTTTCTGTTTTATGTAGTCTGTGACTATTTTCTGCTCCTTTTCTCTGTCTAGTCAAGACATTTATTTTTAAATTTGCTTTTAAACTTCCCTGTCTGGTGTTGCCTCATGTCCATGAAACATACATTTGCTAAAAAAATTTAGCAGTTTTTGTCATAAAATTGTTTGACGTTATGCTCTTCTAGAGAGTGACCTTGAAATTTGTTTCTGACTCAGGTAACTCATCTTCTGTGTCACTATTTCCTGGTACATTACTAGCTGAGCATAACTGTTTTGCATACAACTAGCAGTTGGGCTGCCATACAATGTTATTATGATAGGAAGTTGGTACTAATAGTTTTTTTGTGGGTTTTTTTTTTTTTCGGGCTGTGTGGCCATGTTCTGAAAGAGTTTCTTTCTGACGTTTCGCCAGCATCTGTGGCTAGCATCTTCAGAGAAAACTGAAATGGAAAAGCCTGGTTGTATATATACTGTGAGACCCTGGGTAGGGAGGGGTGGTTCCCAGGTGAACTGTGTGTTGTTCTGTGTTGAATGGGTATTGTTCTGTGTTGATGGCATCGCTTCAGGCTATGCAATCCAGGATATGTCTGCTGTTCCCATGTAAACTGTGTATTGTTCTGTGTTGAGTAGGTGTTGTTCTGGTGTTAATGGCATGGCTTCCAGGTGAGGAATGCAATCAAGGAGATTTTCTGCTGTTGTCTGCTGACCCTGGTTGGTCTTCCCTTTGCATTTGCTGAGTGCAGATTTTCTTATTTTGTAGGACTGGTAGCCATATCTTGTTTACTTTAAGATCATCAATCTCACACAGCGGCAACTTTCAGAAGAGGAGACATCTATCCTGGCCAAAGGAGGCAACTTTGCAGTAACCACCACCAGAATCCCTGTTGAAGGCATCATTGCCCAGGTAGAATCGGTACTCCACCACCTCCCAGAAGAGGAAGCAGAAGAAATAAGAGGAGAAACAGCAAGGATTCTGCGCAAGGCAAAACCACCTCCCAGCAACATAACCAGAAAAGAAAGGAAAGCCATCAAGGACCTCAATTCAGACCCAGAAATCATCATTCTCCCAGCAGACAAAGGCAATGCCACAGTAATCATGGAAACAGAACAATATAAACAAAAAATCAGTGAACTCCTGGATCCTACAATATACAAAAAAACGGAAACAAGACCCAACCAACAAAATCACAAGGAAAACCAACACCCTGATCAAAAACTCCTCAATTCAGCCAACCACAAGACAAAGTTTGTGCAAATCTGAGGCTCTCCCGCCAAGACTATATGGACTTCCCAAGATTCACAAGGATTCCGTTCCACTCCGACCCATAGTGAGTGCCATTGGATCTCCCACATACGATTTGGCCAAGTTTCTGGCCACACAATTACAAACCCATATAGGGCAAACCCCCCATTACATAAAGGACTCAACTCACTTCATAAGAAAAATCAATAACCTTGAACTTCAACCCGGAGACATACTAGTCAGCTTCGATGTGGTCTCCCTATTCACCAAAGTCCCCATAATGGACACCATGATACTCATCCGACAAATTTTTCCAGACGACATCACAGCCTTGTTTGAACATTGCCTCACCACAAGCTATTTCCAGTGGGACAATGGATTCTACGAACAGAGAGATGGGGTAGCAATGGGAAGCCCTCTGAGCCCAGTGATCGCAAACTTCTACATGGAGCATTTTGAAAAACAAACCCTGAAAACAGCACCGAAAAAGCCCACAACTTGGTTCCGATACGTGGATGACACGTTCATCATTTGGAGCCATGGAGAAGAAGATCTGGTTGGATTCCTGAATCACCTGAACAACATCCACCTGAACATCCAGTTCACTATGGAAAAAGAAAAAGAAGGAACACTGCCATTCCTAGATGTCCTAGTCATCCGCAAACCTAACCAACGTCTGGGACACACAGTATACAGAAAACCCACACATACAGACAGATATCTGCACAAGAACTCTAACCATCACCCAGGACAAAAAAGAAGCACAATAAAAACACTGGTAGACCGGGCAAAACGCATCTGTGAACCCCACTTCTTGGAAGAGGAATTGAAGCACCTAGACCAGGCTCTGCAGGCAAATGGTTACTCCAGCTCAGACATCAGAAGAGCTGCCAGACCCAGAAAAACCCAGAGGACTGAAGACAAGCAGCCACCCAAAGGGAAGGTATTTTTACCATATATCAAAGGAGTCACAGACAGAATTGGGAAAGTAGTGAGGAAACACAACCTCCAAATTGTTTACAAACCAACCAAGAAAATCCAACAAATGCTGCGCTCAGCGAAGGACAGGAGAGACCCTCTCACAGCCGCAGGAGTTTACCGCATACCATGCAGCTGCGGACAAGTCTACATAGGGACCACCAAACGCAGTGTCCAAACACGAATCAAGGAACATGAGAGACATTGCAGACTGGGCCAGCCAGAAAAATCAGCAGTAGCAGAACACATTATAAACCATCCTGGGCATAAAATGCTGTTTGAAAACACTGAAATTCTGGACCATGCCAACAACTATCAGGTCAGAATGCACAGGGAAGCCATTGAAATCCATAAACACTTAGACAATTTCAACAGGAAAGAAGAAACTCTTAAAGTAAACAAGATATGGCTACCAGTCCTACAAAATAAGAAAATCTGCACTCAGCAAATGCAAAGGGAAGACCAACCAGGGTCAGCAGACAACAGCAGACAATCTCCTTGATTGCATTCCTCACCTGGAAGCCATGCCATTAACACCAGAACAACACCTACTCAACACAGAACAATACACAGTTTACATGGGAACAGCAGACATATCCTGGATTGCATAGCCTGAAGCGATGCCATCAACACAGAACAATACCCATTCAACACAGAACAACACACAGTTCACCTGGGAACCACCCCTCCCTACCCAGGGTCTCACAGTATATATACAACCAGGCTTTTCCATTTCAGTTTTCTCTGAAGATGCTAGCCACAGATGCTGGCGAAACGTCAGAAAGAAACTCTTTCAGAACATGGCCACACAGCCCGAAAAAAAAAAGAAAAAAAACCCCACAAAAAAACTATGGATGCCGGCCATGAAAGCCTACGACTTCACATTGGTACTAATAGCTTTTTCTCCATTAGCAATCTAACACAGCATTCATGTTTCAAGTGCAAGGTATGTTTTGACATCAAATATAACTTCAATAATAGATGCATTTTTCTGTCAAAACGTTATTCTTACTGTTTCTTACTTCATTCAGTGACTGGTCTCAGCTCGTTTTATTTAAAACTAGCTGGAAGGTTTCTTGAGCGTGCCTTCTTCCACAAGTGGGTACAAGGTAAATCTGGACTCACTGGTAGAGTTCTGGGTAATCTGCAACAGACTGCCAAGAGTTTCTGATTTCTAATGATTTAACAAGAACAAGTAAAATAGTTTTATTTTTAATGTGCTGTGTCTGTCCTTGTACTAATCACTTAACTGTTAATCTCAATGTTCGTCATTTGTAAAATATGACTATTAATTTATTGTCTTCCACTATGTTTTTGTGCAGTTTATATGACCTCTTTGATTTTTTTTATGTGCTAGAATCCCTAATCTATAGTAAAAACAAATGTAGCTTTGTATTTGAATATATGGGGAATCATTCTTTGGTGTGGTTGGTGATTGGTTTCCCCCACCCCAATTTTGTATCTGGCTGTTATTGGTAGACCTCATAGATGTAGTAAAAATGAAATAGGTCTAACAGTCTTAAAGTCTTTCCATCTCTTTTGTAAATTCTTCTCACATTTTTCACCTTTAGAAGCCCATGGGTCTTTTTTACATTGTAAGAATACTCTAGTTCAGGAGTAGGCAAACTGTCCCCTTTAAGGGCCGAGGGACTTCAGCTCCCAGAATCCCAGACTATTGGGTGCCCAGAACTGGAGACACCTGGAATACTGTGTCCAGTTCTGGGCACCACAATTCAAAAAGGATGTGGAGAAACTGGAGTGTGTCCAAAGGAGGACAACTAAAATGGTGAAGGGTCTGGAAACCATGCCCTATGAGGAACGACTTAGGGAGCTGGGGATGTTTATCCTGGAGAAGAGAAGGTTGAGAGGTGATATGATAGCCGTGTTTAAATATTTGAAGGGATGTCATATTGAGGAGGGAACAAGCTTGTTTTCTGCTGCTCCAGAGACTAGGACCCGAAACAATGGATGTAAGCTCCAGGAAAAGAGATTCCACCTCAACATTAGGGGGAACTTCCTGACAGTAAGGGCTGTTCGACAGTGGAACACACTCCCTTGGAAAGTAGTGGAGTCTCCTTCCTTGGAGGTTTTTAAGCAGAGGCTGGATGGCCATCTGTCGGGGATGCTTTGATTGGGAGTTCCTGCATGGCAGGGGGTTGAACTGGATGGCCCTTGTGGTCTCTTCCAACTCTATGATTCTATGATCCCAGACTATTGGCCAACATGGCTGAGGCTTCTGGGAGCTGGTCCCTTGGCCCTTAAAGGGGACAGTTTGCCTACCCCTGCGTCTAGTTCCTACCTTGCTATTTCAGTATATTTTCCAAGGTAGATAACCATGAGCAACTTTGCTAATAAAAACTGAAGTCCTCTTGTATGGAAAGAACTTTGTATTGAATTCTAGTCTTCTCACTGGTGGCTGGCCACTTGGATGATACTGCAATGGATTGCTAAGCAGCTTCTTTATTATAAAGCCATCATGGCAAGTCAGCCTTACCAATCTAACACTCTTCAGACAAACTGGATCACAACTCTCAAACTTAAAACCAGCATGGCTATGTAGATAGTCACCTGAAGTGGCTGTTGAAATGGCTTTGTTACAGTAGATTGAAACTTTCTTGCTTCCAAAATTTTGGATGTCCTAATCTGAATCTTCTTTGTGTATGTATAGAACTTCAAGAGTTCTAGTGAAATAGCTTGTTTTCCTGTGCTGCTTAGTTGCAGGCTGTGTATTCCTCCAAGATAAGCATACCTTCAAATGGGAAATGCAACAGCAAATTTCAAGACTGAACACTGCCCAGAAGAAAAATCACTACTCAAGAAGTAGCACTGTACTTCCAGAGCACAGCCAATGTTTGAACCACACAATAATATACCATTATCACTTTATAATTCCAGCCATGTAATTCTTTAAATCAGTGGTCCCCAAACATTTTTTGGGCTGCCACCTCCTTTCCTATTAGGCAACAACCCTAATGCCCTCCAATTCCTATTTCTTGATATTAGGTCTACTGTTCTACTACAAATTTAATCTTGGTAAGCAGCAGCAACCGAGCAACTGGCTGAGCAGCGACAGTGCTGGCCAGTGCAGGCAAGAAACTTCTTGGTCACTGCTCAGCCAGCTGCTCAGTTACTTCTCCCAGGGTGATTGGGTGCAAAGGGAGAAGCTTCTCCCTGACGAGGAAGAACTCTCAGCCTTTCTTTGTTGGGACAGAGGAGCACAACCAGTGTGCATATAGGTGGTTTACAGAGGCCACATGCTCTGGATTGGAGATTGATGTGGACAGGAAAAGGGAGATGTTTTAACTACAGGAGCCATTCCAAGGGGAAGGATTCTTTCCAAGAATCAACCCCAGATACTCCTTCCCCACACATCTCTTCCCCACACATGTTCAAGAGTCTCCCCCTCTCCCAACATTGTTTTTTGTACTGCCTTTTCTCTCGGCCTGTCCGATGAAAGAAAATAGGAGCAGCAGCACAGCTCCAACCTGTCAGCCAAGTCCCAGCAAAGCTCACAAAACTTAAGCAGGGTCCCAAATTTGAAGCTCATTTTTGCTACCACTTCTCCCCCATTGCCACGTGCTCTAACTCCTTGCTCCAGTGAGTCAGTCTGTCCCAAAATGGCACCACTCCAAGCCATGGAAAAGATGCCTTGTACCCAGCCTCGAAAGAATTTCCTGCCACTGCTAGCAAAAGATGTGTGTGGCTAAGAGAATGAGCTCATGTGTGCAGATGAAGAGTGGGGAGACACCACCACATGAAGCAATCAGTGAGGCTTCATGGTGGCTGTAAGGTACCCCGAAAAGAAGTTTCACACAACCCTCATTCCATCCATGGTCCTAAAGACTGCTGGTCCACCTTGTCTTTCTTGCACAACAGTACTTTGTCTAAAGGACACCCTCTTACCCTCCACCACCCCACTGGATCTTTCCACGCCTCCCCAGGGGGGTGTACCGCCCACTTTGGGAATCACTACTTTAAATGATCCATTCTATTCTTATCTTCTTGAAATGCCTCTTCAACTCTTCTACCCAGACTTATAATGTGTTAAAAGAGAATTAACATTAAAGAGTTGGTGATTAAGCTTAATATACTGTCTAATATTTTTTCAGTGAAATATTTGTCAAATATAATGGACAGCCAAGACTGCTTCATTTCAATCACATGTTTATTTATTTCAAATCTGTTTTATTTGTTTGCAAATGAACTTAATATTGTTAATGAAAGTATTTATTTTTCATAATATTAATGTTATATGCGTGCTTTTCTTTTTATAGGTGGGAAACCCTTTGGTCTGAGCCACCTTCCAAGGTCAATTCATCTCAAGCACGTCAATTTATGCCTAGTATCAAACAGATAAACTTTCCTACAAATCTAATTCGACTGGAAATAAACAGTTCTCTTTTGGATTATTACACTGAATTGGATGCAGTAGTTCTACATGGCTTAAGAGAGAGGCCTGTACTTTCACATAATACTTCAGTTATTGATATGAATGATCTGGGTAATGATGAAGATGAAGAGAGAAACAGCTGCAGTATGGACAGTCTTAATAAACAGTTTAGTGCTACTGACTTAAGGGAATGGACAACTAATGGATACTTTGATAAATTGCCTTATGAGGTAAAGAAATTGGGCTTCTTATTAGGATGAAATGGAATTGCAATAACAATTTAGTTAATAAGAGTTAATGACTTCATGTATGGCTCTGCAGTTGAATGATTTTTTTTGTAAAATGTCATAAACTTAGTATATTTTAGTAAACCCTGTGTTCTTCTCACAGTGTTATACAAATACAAGTATTCATCAAAATACTATAATATGATCTGCTTTTCCTAATGTCTTTTACTTTTTAAAGCATTAATTTGTTTCCAGTGAGTCAGATTGTTTCATGACATGTCCAAAGTATAATAGCCTCAGTTTAGTCATTTAGCATTCAATTGAGATTTCAGACATGATTTCTCCTCAGACCCATTTACAGTCACCCCTCCCAATTTGCGAAGGATCCTTTCCGGACCTCACCTCTGCGAAAATGGGAACTCACAAATACTGGAGCCCCATTGAAAATAATGACACGCATGCTGCCATTTTGTCCCTCCTTGCTTGCCATCCCACAAAGAGCAAAACTGCGGACCGCAAGTCCGCAAACGAGAAGGGATGACTGTATTTGTCTTTATGCCAGTCCATGGTATTCACGAAACTCTCCCCTAGCATCACATTTCAAATGTGTTGATTCTTCATGTCAGCCTTCTTCATAATCCATCTTTTGCATCCTTTGGAAATACTATGCCATGGATGTGACTTCTGGCATTTAATGATATATCTTGAGGACACTTGAGGATCTTATGTAGTTTTTCTCATAGCTGCCCTTCCAAGTCGTCTTGTGATTTCACCTATTATATAATTCACTTGTAGTCTTAATTTTATTTTATTTGTCAACTGTAACCCTACTTTTGCACTTTCTTCCTTGACTTTTATGAGTAGTCATTCCAAGTCTTTGCTATTTTATGCTAGTACAGTTGCTCCTCCATTTTTTGCAGGGGATCCATTCTGGACCCCTCCTCCCTCTGTGAAAATAAAAAACTGCAAATATTCAAGCCCCATTGGCTTCAATGGACGTGTGCTCCAGCATGCACCATTATGTCCCTCCCTGCTTGCCGGTCCACAATAAGTGAGACTGTGGACTCGAAATGAAGGGATAGAAATGGAGGAACAACTGTAATATAAGGTCATCTGTATATCGTAAATTATCGATGTTCCTTCTCCCTTGTTTCAAATCTCTTTCCTCTAAGTCTAATTCTGCTTTCTGTGTGCTATATTTTGTACATATTAAACATGTGATAAAATGCAGCCGTGTTCCATGATATTGGCCTCTTTTTCCAGAGTATATATTAAGTATCAGGACAATAAAAAGCTGTGGCACCCATATTTCTTTTAGAGTTATTTATACTTTCTCATAATCTATACTATCAAAGGCTTTGCTCTAATCTATAAATCATGAGTGGATTTTCTTCTGAAATCATTTGATACATTGCAATACAAGGGGGTATCATAAAGTTTTAATTATCATCTTTTAAAAAATGTGACAGAAAGCTTGTTTTGATTTGTAGTTGTTAACTTATCTCTAATTAGTCACTGTCCAGATTTACACATTTTCCCAGAAGTTCTTGATCCTTCAAATACCGTTATTATAGAAGCCTGCAGACTGCGCCTTAAAGCACTCTTCCACTTCGTGAATGACGTCATTTGTGTAGTCACCTTGGCAACCCTGCAACAGATTTTTAATTTTTGGGAAAAGAAAAAGTCACTTGGTGATGATGACACTGACAAAATTTCATCAAAATACCATAATAACTTCAATGTGATAATTATTATTTTATGATAGTCACTTTATTAGAATGCATTTTGGGAGTTTTCAATCCATGGGACATTGTCTTGTTCCCCATATTTGTTGCCAGGTTTTTGTTAAAATTTGGAAGGTTTCTATCTATATAGTTTGAAACAGCTGTATTGATTTTCTATTTATTCATAGTGGTTTATTTCTCCTTAGTGCTTTGCATGGTTCTTTCTGTGGTCTATAAATTCTACAAAGATGTAGAATCATTCTTTATAGAAATGCTACTCAAAGGGATGGTCAAAGTGATGGTCTGTGAACTATTGTCTGCCAGTACCTGGTCAGTTTCTAGAGAGATTCTCCACCAGAGTCACTACCCACAGTTGTTTCTGCCCAGTAACTTACCCTCACTGTGTTAAGGTGCTTGATACATTTAGTCTGACTCCTATCTGAAAGACTGATAGCAGTGCTATGGACAGCATAATGCCTTGCCCCACAGGAGGACACAAACCCACACCACAGAATGGTAGTACCAATGTAAGAAAAAATCAGCATAAATCTGTTAATTCTCAATTGTCCAGAGTAAACTTTATCTTCTCTATTCCTTTGATTTGTTACGGGACTCTTTGACTATTATGCAAAATGCTTAAAAAATTAGCATGTTTTGTTCATTCATTTGTCTTTATTATAGAAAAAGATAGTCCCAGTTTGTGAAATTTTATGATTTCAATCATTTATTTACTCACACTGTGGTTCTTTTCCCCTTTTGGAAAGAAAAAACGTTATTTTAAATCTTCCATCTGCTAAGATTATCACCACAGTCATTATTAAAACTTTTGGTAGTTTTTGTGAAGATTTTAAAAGTCCCTCCAAAGTTCTTTCAACATTATGTAAATGGGCTATTTTTAAAAAAGAAACATCAAAAATAGACAGCAGCTGCCCCCCACCCCACCCCTGCGCAATAGTGTCTAATAACCACAGTGGGTTTGAAAGAAATGATACATGTTATATGACGGGTACACACATACACATATATGAAAAGCAAATTTCTGTCAGACATCATCCTCTAAAGTAGTAAAGATTAATGGGTGTTAGCCCATAGGCTTGGAACCGGTTACTTTTGTTTAATTGAAAGCAAGAAAGTACACTCATCCCTCCCAATTTGTGAGGGATATGTTCTGGACACCCCCCCCCATGAATCGGAAATACTGCAGATATTTAAGCCCCGTTAGTTATCATGGCCGCATGCTCCTGCGTGCACGATTTTGTCACTCCTTTCTTGCTGTCCACGAAGAACCAAAACTGCGGACTCTAAGTCCACGAATGAGAAGGGATGAGTGTACTTCAGTTACATCCTAATGTCATAATCTTAGTGACATTTCATTATACTTTTTTCATTTCAGATATTATGAAGTATAATTTTAGTCTAAAGTGGGATTAATTTTTCTGGTGTTGATACAAGTTAAGAGATTTTTATCTCTGATGCAGAGTTAGTAGTGTATGGGTTATCAGATGCATTAAAAATGTAATTAGTTAAAAGGGATATTATCAAGTTTTTCATAGCCTTACTAACTAACCAAACTATGACAGAGAAATAGGAAAAGCAACATTTTCTTCTCTTTCAACAATTTTCTTATTATGACCACATGCCAGCAATTAATATTGTCAGATTTACCAATCTAAAAGTCCATTTGGTTCACTAGTTGTTCTGTTGGTTCTCATATAATGTATAATATAAAAGTTGTGTATTCCTTTTCTGGATTTCCAAAATCCTGAATATTCCAAAATCCATTACTTTTTGAGCTACAACGCAAGTAGCATAGGGCATATGTGTACTGTATTTGTGAGGCTGGAGAGAGATGCAAAGATCTGTGAAATGGTGGGAATCCATACCTCCTGCCATTTCATAGATCCTCAGTCTCTCTCCAGCTTCATTACATCTCATTATGTATATGCAAACACAGGTATTTCAAATTCTGAAAAAAATCTGAAATACAGAACACTTCTGGTCCCAAGCATTTCAAATAAGGGATACTCAACTTACATATATTAATCACAAACATGATTTTTCTAATGTGTACATGTCAACTTAAAATATGTACTTATACTTGCATCTTGGTTTAATGTCAGAAGAGTAAGTCAGGTGATCACTTGTGTACTTTATAGATGTATGCATTTCTCTTTATATTCATCAAAATCTAGCTCTATTAAGTTTAGTGGAAGTAAATTAAGCTGTATTTTATTCTCCCAGTTAAATTAACAGGACTTGGAAATACAGCATGCCAGATAGGGATCATTTTATAAAATAGCTGATCTTGTACATACATCTGAAAAGAGGTTGTATATATGCAAAGAGGTGCGAATCAGAGACTTTTCCATTTTTCTGATATTCAAAAAAAAAACCCCAAATATTAAAGATAGAAAACCAGAGATTGAAAAAGTGAATGTCTATAGTTCATAAACTTTAAAAAGTAAGGAACCAAGCACAAAATAAAAAAAAAATGACTGAAAATGCCTTTGGCCCCCAACATGAAGTACTTGGAATGAAATGGGAAGAGAAAGATCTGTTATGATTAAGTTAATTAGAATGAAAATTAATATTTTACTATTGTGTATCAACCAGTCTGATCTGTTTGTGTATGTCTCTGTTTTTTTTTTTTTCTTTCCAATTCAGCTTATCCAGCTGGTTTTGAGTCACCTTACAGTTCCAGATCTGTGTCGACTATCACAGACATGTAAACTACTCTATCAACACTGTTGTGATCCTTTACAGTATATTCATCTCAGTTTGCAGCCTTATTGGGCAAGGATAAATGACACAGCATTGGAACACCTACAGTCTCGTTGTATCCTTGTCCAGTGGCTGAATTTATCTTGGACAGGGAACAGAGGAGCCATTTCTCTTTCTGCCTTTAGCAGGTGAGTGATGATGAATTGTGGTAAATATTAGAGAATCCTCCCCTAACCCTACAATTCAGGAGAGTTTTAGGAGTCATTGAATACTTTTTCCCCTTAGTAACAGTAAGTCACACACAGAAAGTTTTCTGTAGATGGCTTTGCAAATGCAGCAGAATTTGTAAAGTTACTTTTAATATAGATTGATGTAATGCCTTTGCAGACTGCTAGAAATAGTGCAAATTGAGTCCACTTTAAGGGTTAGGGTTAGGGAATCATGGGAACTGTATTTTATTGTGGCACCAGAGCTCTCTGACAGAGAAGGCTCAATGTCTCAGAAAAAATGATTCCTTAGCACTAACCCTAACCCTTAAAGTGGACTCAATTTGCACTATTTCTGGCAGTCTGCAAAGGCCAATAATCACATGTTGAAGCCATTGGATGGTGTTCTGGATATCAGTGTTGTCCTGCCTCTGATCAGTTATGGATGGCTTCGGCATGTCATTGTATAATTTATTCCTAATTCAAAGTCCTGAACTGTAAGGAGTCACTTTGTATTTGCCAGTAGCAGTAAAATAAATAAATAAATACGGCAGAAACAATATTAGTAAAGCAGAGAAAATTACTTTGCCTTTTCCAGTACACTATAGTATCAAGTAGACGTAAAGCACTCATTTCTTCTAAAAAGAACTCAGAAAAGGAAGCTATGACTAGCAGCCCATTCACATAACAATTGCAATACTATAATTCTATTTTAAATTGCTATCCATCCTATGGAATCCTGGGGTTTGTAGTTTGGTGAAGTGCTAGAGCTCTCTGGCTGAGAATTGTAAATAGCCTTCCCTAAACTGCAGATCCCAGGATTAAATTAAATTTTTACTATCTTTTGTCTTGGTCCCTACATGGCCTACATTGAGATCCCTCTAAACCAGCTAAACTGTAGCAGAGACAACAACTGTACAAAATTTAGGTTTGTGACTCCAACACCACCACTTTTCGTCCTCCTGTGTGATTTTTTAACATATTTTGCCTGATGAAGAAGCCAGTGGATCTTTGAAAGCTTGTATTATGTATTTTGTTCATTTTTGACTGGCCAATAAAGTTGTCACTCTTTTGTGGATTTGGGATCTTGTTTTCCAAAAGAGTTCTTGTTACACAGTTTTTAGAAATAACTTTGGGGGGTATATATAAATCTAATACAATCCACCTATGGCATGAGTCAATCTGCCAGGATAATTTGGCAATCTGATATGAACATGGCTATCTCTGAAACCACTTGGTCATGCATTTGGACATCCTCCCCCATATAAATCACAGTCAGCATTGACAGTATTTGACACCCATAAGATTATCAAAAATGGCAAAAGACGCTCCCCCAAAATACTGGAGAGGTTGTAAGACTCTTGGTTCCTATTTACAGATGTGGTTGGATTGTCCAAAGGTTAGAGCTTTCTGGAATGTTGTTTTAACCCAAATTTCTGATACTGTAAAACAACCTGTACAATTTTGCTGAGGTCTTCTATTGCTATCGACTTACAGCGAGGACAATAGCCACCTGAAAAATTGAAAACTTGCTACATTCGTTATCTCAGTGGCCAGAGCTGAAATTGAGAAATGTTAGGAAATGAGATGTTCAACTGAGCAACTGGTGGAAGAGGATTTGAAACACATTGTTGTCAGAAAGACTCCTATACCTTCAATTTTTGCAAAGGACAAAAAAGGCACACACATTTTTTGAGGATTGGTCTGTTTTTATTGAATATGTTAATAACAACATGAACAATATTTGACCTCCAACCCATCAGACTATCTTTTGGAGAGACACTCTGGACTTGGTTCCACTAGTTGCCCTGGAGTGAGATGACACCTTAAATTCCGTGTGTTTCCATTATCCCAGGATGAATCATCTTTCTGTAAAATTTCTGTTGACCACCAAGGCTCATAGAATGTATTTTGTGTTGATTATATTGATTGTTTGCAGAGCTATTAATAAAATGTTAAAAACTTTTTTTTTAAAAAAAAGACATACATGAATGATGTGCCTGCATGCTCTAAATTCACACCTTTTCTTTCCTCACTTCTTGGTGTGGCACAGACAGTTAATCCAGGAAGTCTTCCATTAACTATAGTTTCCCAGCTATTTGGAAAACAATATTACTAACTGTAGGAGAAATCAATATGTGAAATCACTGTCTGAAATTGGTTTAAGATTCTGGCATATTTTGCTCTGGATAACTATATTTCTCTGTTTTAACAAAATAACAAGACTCTATGATTAAAGATTTCCTGAATTAATAGCAACATGCCAAGAAGGGGGGAAGGAAGGAGGCAGTATAAGAATGAAGCACAAGCCACATTATTAATATGAAGTCTAAATGGCCTATACGTGCTTATAGCACATAAAAGGTAAGTGATTATTTACCTATTCACTGTTGGCCAACTAAACTGTTATCAGATGTTTCCCCTATTTTCTCTAATATAACGTTGTACATTCGGTGATACAATTTTAGGCATTTTTGTTGTGAGTGAATAACATGCTATTTCTCTTCATTATATGTTAATTTAAAATTTCTTTTTCCTAATAGTAAGTAGAATTATCAAAACTGTGTCTTATCATTTATGTAATGATAAAGAACTTAAGGCTGTTTTGGCTTTAACTCCTGCGTATTTATGTTAATACTGATTACATTTAATTTTATTAGCTAGCTATTTGTTTGTTTTGCTTTATTTTTGTGAATGGTTTAAAATTTAAGTTTCATATCTGTTTTTAAAAAGCAGCATTTCTTATCATTCTCTGACCCTTTCTCCACTCTTCCCAACCCTCCTCCACCTACAAACATTTTTATGCATTCAGACTGAAGGCTCCTCCCACTCTGCCATAGGGATCTCTGAATCCCCCTTCATGTTGAGTTATATCTGCTATCCTTCTAATCTGAAAACTGCTTTTTATATTACAAAATGCCTACAGGAAAGATACTTCAGTGTAGCTATTAACATAAAACTGCAGTATAATCAGATCAGATCAGTATCAATGTAATCATATTGATTGATTTACAGATGTAGTAACACTTGGTCTCCAGTATACACACACATTACAACATTTCTCGATATCAATTTTGTAATACACAAAATGCACCTTAGTTTAGTGTAGATGTATCATGATGCTTGCCAAGTAGAATTCACCTGTTGTAGCTGTGACTTCACTTACCTAGCTAGACAGCTTTCTCTTAGAACATGATCTTGATTATGCTTACTTTTTCAATTCTTGGGGGGCTGAACGCATGGGCTAAAAGGCCTGTGTCCTGCCCCCCGCCCTCAGCCTGGCATCATCCTGTATGGACGATGCAAGCCAATAGTCCCAGGCCAGGATTGGCCTGTCTGGATGCTGATCTGGCTGTTCTGGACTGACCCCTGCCCAAAGGGCCCGTAATGCAGTCCAAAATGTCCAGCTGTTTGCAATGGAGTTTCCTGGAAACTCCACCATGACAACTGGCATGGCCTTACACACCCCATAGCTACTGTCATGTCTGCTCTGAAAGCCCCTGCCTGTGACATTAAAAGGGGGCACCTGGCCATTTAAGTGTAGCAAGGGCCTTCAGAACAGATGCAATGGCAGTGACAGGTAAGGAGTGTGCTGCAGTGGCCTAGGGATGGAGCTGGAGCAGAACCACAGGGCAGGATACCTCAGGGTTGGCCTGTGGTATCCTGCTGGTCTGTATAGGCCCTGGGTTAAGTTATTGCTGTACTAATATGATTCCTTATTAGATATGTGTAACTACTCCTGGGCTACTGAGAAATGGTAGGGAAGACTGAATTAGATTTTATCCAGTTTTTATAAGTAGTTTTAGACAAACTCTCTCCCTCTCTGTGTCTGCCATATTAATTGACATGACCATATGCCTTTTACAGGTTTCTGAAAGTTTGCGGTTCAGAATTAGTGCGTCTGGAGTTGTCTTGTGGCCATTTTCTCAACGAGGCTTGCTTGGAGGTTATTGCTGAGACATGTTTGAATCTTCAGGAGTTAAATCTCTCCTCCTGTGATAAACTGCCACCTCAGGCTTTCAACCATATTGCCAAGTTGCATAACCTTACACGGCTAATTCTTTATCGGACGAAAGTAGAGGTATGAACAATAATGATAACACTTAGGTAAAAGTTGAATTTACAGTAGTATTTCAAGAACATAGTAAATGTTTATCAAAGATAAAGAAAAAGAACAGAATAGAATAAACTATTTGAAATATTTGTGTTTGAAGAAAAATAACTTACGGTATGCTGTAATTAATACTTATGCTGTAATTATGCTATGCTTAATACATGTAATATGGCATTTGCTAATATAGATACCACTATGCATCTCATCTCCTCAGTGTTTTCATTGGTGTGGCTTGGTTTCTTTGCTAGAATCCTGGCTGCTTGATGTTTGAAATTTATTTAAGCAAGAATTAGAAAAATATCATATCTATGAAGTGTTTTTGGGACTTGGCATGTACTACATTTCAGCTTTCTGACAGTCGACTGCTACAACAACTGTACTTTTTCCTGAATAAATTACTAACAAAAGTATCCAAGTATAATATTATATTGTAACAATGTGGATAATATTATTTTGTACAGTAATTCAGCTTCCTTTACTCATCAATAACAGAGCTTTGTGCTATCAACTGAAGTTCCACTGAAGCTGGAATCCAAATGTTTAACAAAAAGTGTTTATTGTAATCTCTCTTTTGTTTGTCATTTATTACTTGCATACACACATGTAAAATACAGCTTACATTCTATAAACATAAAAGACCTTATTTTCTGCTGTTGGAAAAGGTTTTCTTCTCATCCAAAGCTTATTATTGTGAAAATGTACGACACATGTACACCTCATGCTTCACATTTCCAGACTTAATTTCCTGACTTCAGTTGCAATTTCTGTTTCCTCGTGCCCCATATTTACTCGGTATGCAAGGTCGGTAATTTCTGTGACCAATAGTGGATGAGTTTTCTTTTTAAAGGATAGTTTTGAAGATATTCAGTCCTCTATTTAAACAATCCAGCTGTCATGTGCCTTAATAAGATGTAAAGCTGTTTCCAAAATCAAGATTCAAGAAATCTTCACATTGCAAATAATTACTTTTTAAAAGCTTCTTAACTTGCAAGCATTTTATAGAACATATGATTTTGTTTCAGCTATCTAAGTAACCTATACAGTTTTCTAAATTAAGACCACCATTATATGTAGAAGATTTTTGTGCTGGTGGTCTCGGCATTTGCTGATACATGCCTCTTTAATCTCTTATTCATTGAATGTGCATTCACAGCATACTTTTAGAATTAGTTGGCATTGATGCATTGAGGTGCACAATGGACAATAAAAGTACTTTGTTCATAGTAACTTCACAATGCACATCATTATTTTGATTTGTGTATGTGTATTATCTTGATTTGATGCTTATCTTGAATTTCTGTTTCCACTTTTGCATTGAAGCCAACACAATATGTTCATTAAAGCTACTACATCCACAGTTCCACTACTTCTAGTATTTGAAACAGCAGCATTTCATGTTTTAAAATTAAATATCAGCTCACACTTCTTGCAGTTTATAATCCACCCATTTTAGTTCATTTTTTCCTATTGCTCTTGAAAGTTCATAATAACAAGTATTCAGTTTCACACTTGCCACTGCTTTTTAATTTTTTTGTATAATTGTATATTTTGTGCAAATTCATTATGAGATGGTGACATCTTAGAAATGGAATTGAATTAGATAGTTGAGATGTGTCATGGCTGCCTGCAATTTGATGTTTAAGGCATGTGAAACAGTAAAACTTGTTTTCTTCCAGCTGTCCTGAAAGGCCTCCTCACTGACCCAAAAGGATCTATATTCCCGGCATTACAAATACATTTCTTGAGTTAGTGGTTCCCTCACCCATTTTTGCAGTCTTCCAAGCATGCATACAAAATTATATGTAATCTCATATAAGTATGGTAAAGCCTTCCTCCCATTTTACTTTATTTCATTTCGTTTAATGTGGTCAGTGCTTGTTGGGATCTGAAACAAGCTATATGAAAAACACCATTTTCTGTAGCCCTGCTTATCTATGATGGATTGTGCCCAGATGAACACATACGTTCCCTTCTATCTAATGATATTCAACAAAAGTGCTGTCATTGCTATACTGACAGGGTAGGCTAGTGCTACAGTTTTCCTGGTTTGTTAAGGCTAAAGTTGTCTGCTCATAGGCCTCTTTCCAGATTGGGAAAGTAATATGACGGTTTTTTAAATATATTTTCCAGCTGTTCAATACCAAGATAATTATGCTTTAGAAAATCCTTTAGAAAGTGTGCTTTATGAAAAGCTGAATGTACAGACTTGGAAGGAAAAGTTGGCTTAAGCACTTTGTAGAAAAAAGAACACAGAGACTGGACAATTGGTGCATGGGCTAGCTCTCATTACCTATCAGCAGCATTGTATTAGATCTGTGGTACATCACTAAACCAAGATGGCTGCAAGTATAGAGACAACTAACTTCCACCTGTATACTGTTTACAGAAGTCATTGCACTTGAATCTATCCAAATTGCTTTAAGCGCATCTTCAACAGATTAGGCTACATGATAATTGATCCCAATCTACTGTGTTTGACTCAGACCTGCATCCTTCCGAGGTCGCTAAATGAGTACCCAACTGTTGGGGGGCAATGAGCTTACAGTTGTAAACCGCTTAGACATCCCATAGCGTGATATGAAGCGGTATATAAATGAAGCTGCTTTGCTTCCCCCCCCCCCCCGAAAATAAGACATACCCATAAAATAAGTTGTAGCAGGATTTGTAAGCATCTGTGCAATATAAGACATACCCTGAAAATAAGACATAGGGCCAATGCAGATGGCGTAGCTCTTCTGGGCCGCCCCTGGGAATGGTGGATTGGGGCTCAAAGGGCCACAGCCACAATCCTCCTTTTTGCGGCCCCCAAAATTGATAAATTATGAGCGAGAGTTGTATAAAATAATTTGTCATTTTAGATTACTAGAAATGAAGATGGTTTTCCTATCACCATTACTAGCTTTGGCCTTTAATTTTCATTACTGAGAGGATTGAGTTATCCTTATAGGATGTAGTACCCTTGTTAAAGGGCTCTAACACTCTCATTGGCCAAAGTGAATTTTCCCGAGGCACAAGGAGAGGTTGGGGCGACTATAGGAGTTGTGTCGGGGAAAGGGAGATATGGCTGGAACAGAGTGGACAAATGTTACAAAAGAAGACAGGATCGCTGTTTAGTAGCTATCCCGCCTTCAGTTCCCTCTGTTTACCAGAATGATTTGGGGAGCAGACCAACCATTCCACAGAACCTCACCCTGCTCCTTTGCAATGCCAGGTCGGTAAGGAACAAGACCCATATCATCCAGGATCTTCTCCTGGATGAGGATGCCGACCTGGCTTGCATTACAGAGACCTGGCTGGGGGAGGATAGTGCTGTCACATGGGCGCAGGCCCTCCCAGCCGGGTACTCTGTTAGTGAGCAGGTGAGGGGAAGTGGGCGGGGGGGGCGGTGTGGCTCTGGTTCATAAGAACATCTTGACTCTGACCAGGATACCTATCCGGAACACGGTCCACTTCGAGTGTATGTACCTTAGCCTGAAGACTAGGGATAGTTTAGGGATTCTGCTAGTCTACCGACCACCCCGTTGTCTAGCAGACTCCCTGACCAAGCTGACACAGCTCATGTTGGAGTCTCCCAGACTTTTGGTTCTGGGGGACTTTAACATTCCGCTCGAGACCAGTTTAACAGGTGCGGCTCGGGAGTTCATGGACACCATGACAAACATGGGCCTATCCCAATTGGTCGACGGGCCCACGCATTGTGCAGGTCATACACTCGATGCGGTCTTTAGTACGGAACAGGAATATCCGTGGGCGGAGGTGGTAAGTACCTCTGCATTGTCATGGACGGATCATTTCCTTGTCAAAGTGGAACTGAGAGCCAATATCCGTTCCTCCGGGGGTGGGGGGCCTATTCGAATGGTCCGCCCTCGAAGGCTAATGGAGCCAATTGGATTCCAGAAAGCCTTAGAGGGTTCAATGGTTGGAAATGCCGGTGATCCTGTTGAGGCTCTGGTTAATACTTGGAATAGCGATCTTGCCAGGGCCATAGACACGATCGTTCCCAAGTGCCCTTGCCGCACCGCTTCAAATCGTAAGCCATGGTATACACCTGAGCTTAGGAAGATGAAGCGGGCTGGACAACGGCTAGAGTGCAGGTGGCGGAAAACTCGACTCTTATCTGACAGAACTCGCCATAGGAATTTTCTTTATTCCTATCGGGAGGCAATATATGCAGCGAAGAGAGCTTTCTCCTCTGCACGTATTGCGTCTGCAGAATCTCGTCCGGCAGAGCTGTTTAGGGTGGTGAGGGAGATGACGCAGATTCCTCCTGCGCCAAATCCCTTGCTTAACCCGACAACAGCCTGCTGCGACACATTTAATAACTTCTTTGCAGATAAAATCTCTCAGATAAGAGCCGACCTTGACGCGACCATTGGGACAGAGTCTATAGGCGAGGCGTCCACTGACTCCGCCGATGTAATTTTACTGGATCAGTGGCAATCTGTGAGTACCGAGGACGTGGACAAGCTGCTTGGTAAGGTGAGGAAGACGACTTGCCCTCTCGACCCTTGCCCATCTTGGCTGGCCATCTGGGGGGGGATGCAGTGATGAGATTCCTTACGGATATCATCAATGCGTCCTTCAGGGAAGGACATGTTCCATCATGTCTAAAGGAAGCGGCAGTTAGGCCGCTTCTGAAAAAACCTTCCCTGGACCCCCTGGACATGAAGAACTATAGGCCTGTGTCATTACTGCCATTTTTAAGCAAGGTGATCGAGAGGGCGGTTGCTCTTCAGCTCCAGGCAGTCTTGGATGAAACTGATTATCTAGACCCATTTCAAACCGGCTTCAGGACAGGCTTTGGGGTTGAGACTGCCATGGTTGCCTTGACCGACGATCTGCGTCTGGGCATCGACAGGGGTAGCGTGACCCCTGTTGGTGCTCCTAGACCTCTCAGCGGCTTTTGATACGATAGATCAAAAAGCTGTCAAGACGGATCTCTTCCGGCAGGCCTTTCCAGACTAACTATCTAGCCTCGGGTAGAAATATAAATAAAATATCCCTCCTCAGTGATCCTCACGTGGCCCCATCATTGATGGTTGGATCATTCTGGCTGGGCATATATTCTGGGTCTCTATTCTATTTTATTTTAAATTAATTGTGCATTATGCTGTTTTAACATTCATCTGATTTAATACTGTCTTAAGGGGGGGTGGGGGGTTATTGTATTTATTTGTTTTATGGATGTATACACTTTTAACTGTAAGCCGCCCAGATTGATAATTCAGAGGGCGGGGTATAAATAAATTTTATTATTATTATTATTATTATTATTATTATTATTATTAAAAGAACAGCTCAAAGGGCGACAAAAACCCGGCCTTTGAGCCGCAGCTGCTTCCGTGGCTCAAAGAGTTGCAGGCCTGGTTTTGCTTTTTGCCATCCCCGAAAGAGTAGCTCAAAGGGCTGCTCCTTTTGGGGGTGGCAAAAAGTTGGCCTTTGAGCTGCAGCGGCAGCTGTTTTCTGGGTTGCCCCTCGAAGCGGTGGATCTGCCGCTTCCAGGGGCAGTTCAGAAAAGAGCCACCGCTGCGGCTCAAAGTGTTATGGCTATGATCCTGCTTTTTGCTGCTCCTGAAAGAGCGCTCAAAGGGCTGCTCCTTTTGGGGGTGGCAAAAAGCTGGCCTTTGAGCCGCCACAGTGGCTCTTTTGCACCCTTGTGGTGCAGCGTGTATGCACGCTGTGCCAAGAGGGCGCCCTGACACCGCACACCCTGCGGACGGGTGCATGGCGTCAGGGCGGAGTCTGGACAAATAAGACATCCCCTGAAAATAAGCCATACTGCGTCTTCCTGAGGAAAAATAAATATAAGACAGTGTCTTATTTTTGGGGAAACACGGTATCAGTTTTTATATTATAGACCTGCTGAGGGAGCATTCTGAGTTGGTTAGGGTGTACACACACACTTGGATCAGAAGGGATGGAGGAGGTTTGGACAAGCAAAAGATGTGCAATTCAAATTGAGTCCTCACTGTGTATATCATACTTGTGACAGCTGCCATGCAACTCTTTGGTGGGCTGTTGGTAGTAAAGTTCTGCTGGGGAAGATGGCATGCAAGGGCTGATCTTGCTTGCATTCATCCTTCCCCCACATACTCAGGTTCTTGATAGCCTTGCAGAAGAGGATGTGATAGTTGATTCACCTTGTGTATCTTTTTCTCCATCAGAATCACTCTTCTGTCAGCTTGCCAAACAGCTTTTCCTTGGGCTGATGGGAGACCAATTATGTTGAAATGAAGGTGCAGAAAGTCATTCCCATGCACTCTTATTTCCTATAAAATTGTGGTGGTAGGAGTAACAACATGGATGGGGAGTGGCAGTGAAAAGCTGTGGTGGGCCACAGAGGAGACCTCTGAAGCCCGTATGCAATCAGAAGCCATAGTGCTGTATATTTTGCTCTCAACAAAGTAAAGTTTAGTATGTTTTACTAGTCTGCCACTAAGAACAGGATGACTTAGGGCTAGGCTTTGGCTGCACTTTCACAGTTCCCTTTCTAGCAATATAAGTTTTACACCATCAGCCCCAGTTTCTGAAGAGAGCTTTTTATTCCAGTGTGCATTTGATCAAGATTTACACTAAAAATTTTGTTACTGTTATGTACCTTGAAAGGTGATTTAGAAATTACTTTAATACATTTACTAAATAAATTCCACAAATCTGGTTTGCCACAACTGCAGGTTATAGTGCATAATGATAGTTGCTAATTTGGTATCCTGATACTAGATATTGTTTTCCTGTTAAATGAACAAATGTGTGCTATTCCAGTAGCTCGTCTCTTAGTTTTCTCTCCTTTTCTTTCTCTCACCATTATCTCTAGAGACTCAACCTATTCACTCATCATGTCTGTGCATTAAACTATGCCCAATTAGTACTCATTTGTGTCATTAATAATCAATAAATCAATCATCCATAAAGACCACAGTTTTAAAGAGGTCATACAACATGGTTGAATATTGAAATTCAGTAGCTGCTTGCAAAAATGGTGAATAGCTGCAGAACATTTAATAAGATTCCTAGTTACCTGTAAAGCTATTTTAGCTATTTGCTGTTTTAACTAGCAAATAATTGTAGCACGACACAGTAAAAATTCTAAAAAAGGGTCATACCTTTTCAAGCTTCTCTGACTATTAGAAATCTAATAAATATATGCAAACTAGTAATGTCATACTAAAATATAACAAATATAAAATGGCAATATATAGACCAAAAAAAAAAAAAGAAGTAAGGCATTTCCGTTTTTTACTTAATACTGATTGTTCAGCTGTTCTTCCCCTGCACATTAAAGCATGTTACTAAACTAAAAGTCACACAGAGACTTCCATTCTATATCCACAAACCTGGGAGTAAGTCCTAAATGATTCAGTGTTATTATTCTAAGTTTATAGAAATACATAAAAAGTATTTCAGGAAAATATAAATTGCTAATTTAAAATTAGGGTGTGTGTGCATGTGTGAGAATGAATACTCATTCCAAACTCAAAAGGACTGCCATTTTTCAGAGTACATCCGATTATCTGTTTTATTTTTAATGATGTGGCATTTCAATACAAACATGCTTAAAATGGCAGCAGCATGACTGTATGATGCACATTATACTTGTTCCCCTATGCATGTTATCAGTGACAATTGCTCGATGATCATCAGTATCCTTGTCAGCAAGAGCATCCTGTGACATTAAAGTTGCCAGCTCGATCCTGATTTAGTGTGACTGTATTGGCAGTTCCATCAGACTGTAGCTGATCACTGAATGTCAGAGATGTTGCACTTTTCTGAGATGTCACTAGCCCTCTGTGTTTTTGGTTTGGCCTTATGTGTTGTTTGAACTTGCCAGACTTCTAAGAGTTCTCCTGAGGGAAAGGAACTGATAGGTCATGGGAATAAAGGTGTCTTCAGGGCATGCAAAACCACATCCAGAGTAACTTATTATATAAAGGCTTGTAATGATTACCTTGACTCCAAGCCAATCAATGGTTAGAGCATCTGGGGACTCATTAAATGGCATTTGCGGTGTCTGTTACCTAGGTTTTGAGCTGAATTTCAGGGAAAGTGGTGACAGCCTTTAATGTCTAATTGACCCTTTCTCTTTGTGTTTGCTTTCTATATTTGCTTCTGATGTGTTCCCCAATGGCAGCAAACAGCACTGCTCAGCATTCTCAACTTCTGTTCAGAACTCCAGCACCTTAGCCTGGGTAGCTGTGTAATGGTAAGTTTTAAAAAGTATGGATTTTTGCATAACATAGACTCCCAAGCCCAGTTACACAAAAATTAGCCACTTTTTTCAGCTTCTCCAATTATACTAATCTGCTTCTTGTAGAATTATAAGATAAATGTGTGTCTGACATTCTACTTGTTGTTGTTTTTACAAATGTAAGGTTGCCTTCCTGTTTTGTAGGAATTGTGTGGATGGTTAGACTCTCTTCAAATAAAAATTAACATGGACATGATTTTATGGCTGCATTTTTTTATGGATTTGTTAACATTTGCCATTTCATTTAAAAAGAGAGTAGATACCCTGATATCAAAATGTGACCAGGGAGGCTTGACCTTTCTGCATTTTCTTTGGCCACAAATAATATTTTTTAAAAAGCCACCTTAGGTCCTGTATTAGGAGAAAGATGGAATATTAAATAAATAAGGTGAGACATATAACCACAGAAGAAATGAAAACAAGAGAAAAACTTGTTTAGGCCCAGATCACACAAACAATAGAATGTGACAGCTATAAGTAATACAACTCCATAGATGTTGTTTCACACATAGAGAGATTCATTACATAAACATGGTAGTTTTCACATCACAATGAACTTTCTAATATGATGATGATGATGATTGGTATGCCTTACCATTGGACGTGAATTTGGAAATTAGGTAAAAGCAACTACACTAGACCAGACTAAAGGCTTATCTAGTCCAGCTGAAGGCACAGTGGCCAACTACTTTCTGTGGGGCAGAACAAATAGGCAGGAAAAAGCGGCTGGAACCTACATCTTCCGGAAGCAGGTTGAAACCCTGCTGTCCGCACCAGCTAATTCTAAGGTGGCCTGAATGTGCACCACGAACTGCCTTGCGCGGTATCAAGCCACACCGCTGAGTAATTTTTTTGTCATCTCCCCACCATGGATGCGCACCATCACACAAACACACTGCCAGCGACTGCCTGCTGCCTAGATGCCATCCCATTGGATGGCTGCCCCTTTGATTGGCCACAGAATCACACCTGTGATCCTTCCCAGTACATGACATCAGAGCATTGGTGTGCCCAGTAAAACACTGGCAAAGCATATTTATGTAAATTCCCCTTATATACTCCTTCACCCCATGCCTCTTCTTGGATTCTCTGGCTTGTGTATGTTACACTTATATACATTAGGGAAGTGTCACACTTTCACTGTTTTGCATTGCCACCCAGCTCCATGTTTTTTAAATGTGCATGTGCACTGGTGTGTTTATCTGCAGCTTTAGGGTTAGGCTGAGGATGGATCACTTTCACATCAGTGTGTTTATATGTAGCATTGAAGGTGCGTATTTTCCAGTGGCACGTCTGCATATTTGCTGGCTTTATGTCAACATTTCAGACTCTAGTGTGAGTCAGTGCTTCCTGTGCTATCTTGTTTAGGAAACTAGCAATTATTTTTGCCCAATTTGCCAGGGATATCTACCATATTTGCATGCTTTGGCTGTATTTGTTTCTCTCTTTCCTGGAAATCAACAGGAATTGGCAATGCCTTGTGGACTGGCTTCTGGCCATTGGCTTGCAGACTGGCTTGTGGAGTGGCATGGGTCTAAGTATATAGGTAAATGCTTAAATATGATTGAGGGTATAAAGATAAAAAAAAAGTTTTTCTTCACAGATTGAAGACTATGACACAATTGCTAGCATGATGGGAGCGAAATGCAAAAAACTTCGAACCCTGGATTTATGGCGATGTAAAAACATTACTGAAAATGGAATAGCAGAGCTAGCTACTGGCTGTCCCTTGTTAGAGGAGCTTGATCTTGGCTGGTGCCCGACACTTCAGAGCAGCACTGGCTGCTTTACAAAACTAGCCCGCAAACTCCCAAATTTGCAAAAGCTTTTTTTGACAGCCAACAGGTCTGTGTGTGACTCGGACATAGAAGAACTTGCTGCAAATTGTACTAATCTCCGACAGATTGATATTTTGGGTAAGTAAGCCCAAGAGCATTTTATTCTTCTTTAAAATAGTTGGTTGTATCAGTAGCAAACAGAAGTATGTGTCGTATATAATAAGGCTCTTTCACACATAAAAACAGGTGATAGAACAACTGCACTGGATCAAAACATAATGAGACATCAGGTTAAAATCAATTGTAGGTTTTTTGATTTATAGAATTGTGAATGAGACTGCTGATTTGTTTAATTACTTCCCTTTCCCTGCAAAAAGTTTTTTGAAAGAAACTTGATTTTTAAAATAGTTTCTTGAAAACCAATCAGCTGTTATTGCTAGTTTTCAAAATTCCTTGAAATTTCAATAGTATATGACAGGCAATATTTATAATGGATGAATGTTATGACAAAACATTTTCCTGTAGTGGTCAATAAAATATCTTTGTTTAGCATCTTCTTTTAAAAAGCAATACTGTTGATTAAAATTAATAAAAATACATTTTCATTTCTACTGCAGTGGGCATGAGAAATTTTTCTTCTGAAACTTAAGACTATAATTCTCAGTGTTATTTAAAAATGAAGCATTTTATTAATAAGAATAAAAATTGTTTTGCAAAAAATAAAAAGGGACTATTTTTATGTGTTACAAATGATGCTTTGCACTTTAATCCAGAACATAGTAATAATGGAAAACATTACCTTAAGGTACACAATTTGCCCATATAGCAAATTTGATATGAATGTTTTCAAACATGTAAAGAGAGGGCTTTTCAAAAAGCTACTTATGGTAATTGACTTAAATTCAATGTGTGATTGGATTTAGGTACTGTTTCTGAATAGTCCAGTATAAAAAATAGTACATAAGTGCAATATACAAACACCAAAGTAACACATCATGCAGGCATCTCGCTGTTTGCCAGTGTAAACCAGTGTTCTTGAACCTTTCTGCAAGTTACGTAATACTATCTATCCAGATTGATATTGTCAATGTATGAGACAATATTCATTCACTGGTATGGGTTGGGGCCGAGAAGAGTTTACTGTATGTGTGATCCGGTGGCTGATCCCCCCCCCCCCCCGAACAGTGTAGCATGGTTACACTGGTCCTAAAGATCTTGTACCATTTTTCTGATGCTGGAACAAAAATTGGTGCATGATCTAATGATTCCTTCTGAGCTGATATATCCTAGCTGAAGTCGCCTATGTGTTGATTTCTCTAATTTTTTTTTCTTTTTTCTTTTTAAAATCTTTTTATAGTTTATATTATAGAAACCTGCGATAATAACTGCATTTCATTGTTAGCAGTGAGAATCACACAGTCACCCAGGTATTGCAATGCAACTCCCATGAGCTCATGGTGAGAGAGGCTGGGAGTTGCACTCTATCCACATCTGGGGTGAATTCTGATTACTATCCCTATTGTACTTCATAGTAAAGGTTAAGTCTCTCTTACAGAGAATTCTGAAATCCAAAATATTCCAAAGTCCAAAATTGTCCACATGGGTGGCTGAGATAGTGATACCTTTCCTTTCTGATGGTTCAGTGTACATGAACACAAACTTGATTTCATGAACAAAACTATTTAAAATATTTTGTATGAAATTATCTTCAGGCTATGTGCATAAAGTGTGCATGAAATATAATTGAATGCCATGTTTAGACTTGGGTCCCATCTCCAAGATATCTCATTATATACATGCAAATGTTCCCAAATAAATAAATAAAACCCTCAGAATTCCCAAACACTTCTGGTCACAAGCATTTCAGATAACGGAGACTCAACCTGTAATAAAATAAGTATCAATTTATTCTACTTCCTATAAATTAGATAAGCAGTTTGGTTTCCATGTGGATTTAAACAAGACTTCTTTGTCATGTTATAAGGATTTCAACCAATTGAATAAAAAAACTGTGTGTGTTTGTTTGTGTGGGTATGTATCTTATGACAAGTTAAAATAGAAAAGTTCACAGAAAGAAAGCCTCTCCACCTGTTTGAAGGAAGGCTGTATCATGTCCAGTTGTGATTGTTTTCTCAGCACAGCAGCCACTTACATCTAGCACTCCATATTGTTCTGGAGGGAGAAGACAGGGAAAGGATGCATTTCTTCCATAAACATCCTTAGGTAAACACATTTTAGGACCCATACCTTGGTATATGTATTGATTGTGCACTCTCAAATATTTCTCATAATATCATTCTCTTTCCACAAAGCAATCTCAATTTTATACTAAAACTGTGTATCTGAGTAGTGACATTCTTTACTGGTTTAATATAATTTCCACATATCAACACTATCTTGCATATCAACAATAAAATTTTAGTGCTGTTTTCCCTTTTTATATTTGACTTACCTTTTCATATTTACGCAGAAAAGAATACTCAGTTTCAAACAGTGACTTAAAATTCCTAATAAGTTATTTCTTTTAACAAGTTAAAATTCACAGCACTTGACTGTAAGAAAACAGAAAGTGAAAAGCCTTGTGTAAATTGAAATATAGGACCTTTAAGTAATACTGTCCTTTAAATAAAGAAATTTTCTTTGATGGTTATCATAGCAAAGTCCTTAAACAGCTCACCAAAGGGGATCAGCGTGAATAAATAAGTGAGTGAGTAAGAGAGCCAGTGTGGTGTGGTGGTTTGGGCATTGGACTACAATTCTGGAGACCGGGGTTTGAATTTCCTCTCAGCCACGGAAATCCACTGGGTGACTTTGAGCAAGTCATACTCTCTCAGCCTCAGAGGAAGGCAAAGTCAAACCCACTCTAAACAAATCTTGACAAGAACACCCCAAAGCCATAGGCTTGCCATAAGTAAGAAATGACTTAAAGGCATACAACTAGCTCCCAACTTGCACTTCACTTCACTTCTGCTTTAATATTAACATTCTTTAAGGTTTAAAATTCCTTAGAACAGTATTAAAATCATAGAAATATGGAGAAATGGGTGTGCATTCATTTTGAGTATACCAATGCACTTCAGTTAAGATATTCTACTTTTTTCCTATCTAGCTTTTCTGCTAGCGGTGGCATTAGTAATGAATAATTAACAACAGATTGAATTAGTATGCAAAGGGATTTTGTAGCACATTTGAGACTAACTGAAAGAGAAAGTTTTTGGAGACTTGAAGCTACTTCCGTAGATGCATATTTGGGATGGAGAATCCAGGGACAGATGTAATTGGCATAGCAAAATTTCACTATCGTAGAAACTAAAATTTGGGAATCTGTTCAATTACACATAAATTTAAGATTCAAAGACATAGGTGTGTTAGTATGGAAAATCAGTATGCAAAGGGATCTTTTAGCACCTTTGAGACTATCTGAAAGAAGTTCATACCATAAGCTTTTGTAGGCTTGAGTCTACCTCCTCCAATTCATGGGGTGGACCAAAGTTGCTACAAGATCCATTTGCATAAATTTAAGAAGCAGAGAGAGAGGAATTCTTGCCTGTATATGTGTCTATTATTTGGTTCCCCTATTAAGTTCTACATGTAAATAGATGGATTATAAACTATAATGTCCATGTCTTTCCCCTTCCCTTCCTTCCCTGTTAATCCTGAGGTGCCAGGTTTAGTGTACTGATTTAAATATAAAAGTGGAATATGTTAAAAGGGGATAGTTTTGGTCCTTGCCTGTAGAGCACCGTATGCATTGTCATTATGTGATCACATAAATGGCAGCATATGTGTGGATTGTGCTTAAATAAGGGCATAAAACATGTTCAGAAAAACAAACTTCCATTTGATATTTTGACTACAGCCAGGCAGCATAAAGTACAGCTTTGAAGAAAGTAGTGGGTTTAGCCATCTGTATGCACCCTACAGCAGTTCTTATCTCAAATTGTCAAATTAAAATGGGTAATTCTGTCTAAGTTCATACAAATTTAAGCTCTATTCTCAAATATGTAAAGCTATTCAGCCATGAAGAAAGAATAACAATGCATTCTTCTCTGTTATGATAATGTTTAATATAGCTGTTTAGATGCTATGAACTAATTTTTTTTAAAAAAAATCCTCCCACAGCTTCCTAGAATGCCAAAAGCTCCAACTGTCCCCTTCATGGCTGTCAAAACCATCAGCTTTTCTTGACAGTTTCAAAATGCAGTTATTCAGTTTCTGTACAGAAATAAGCAGCAGATTAAAAATACAGTCCCTGCTTCAGAAAGACATCTACATAGCTGAGTTTCTGAGAGTTTCTCTTCTGAAAGAAACCTCCAGAACTGGGAAACCACTCCTCCTGCTTATGAGCTAAATCTGCAGCCATAATACTGAATGAATTTGACCCTTGGTGTAATTTTAAGTGATCAGTTCAGATTTCAAAGGAGAGAGAGAGAGGAAGAGAGTGACCAAATTGTGTAATGGGGAAGACGAGTAGGTATAGATCTGACACCACCTACCATTGCATAGGGTCAGTATGCCACAAATGTGGTCCCTGAGAGAAAAGGAGTTTCTCACTCTAGCTTTAACCTTTCTCAATACTATCATCCTAATCAAATACAGGGGTGAGTTCTAAGAATTTTTAGAGAACATTATGACAGTAATTGCGCTTAATGCCTATTCCTAGGATTCAGTTGGTAAATGAAGATAAAATGGGATACTTTCAGTCAACAATTGTGCTTAAACTTTCCTTAAGATATCTCTATCAAAGTATTTGTAACAGGAAAATCCTTACAAATTTTCCTTCATGATGAATTTGAACAAAACCATGAGTAGCTAGGTGAAGTGACATAAGAAAGCACATATCGGTCATCTGGAACTGAAATGTCACATTTTAGAGTCTTGTAGAATTGGGCAGGGGGAGAGAATGGCCTAAATCCTCTTGTTAGTCCCAGCTAGAATAGAGCTATTGATGCAATTGGATTGAAACAATTTGATGTTGACTCATCATTTAACAATTAATTGAATAGGTCTCCTCTATTTGGGACAGACAAACAATATACGGAGAGAGAGAGAGAGAGAGGTTCCCCTTATTATGGTTAATACTGTTTAATGGTCTTCTTAAGACAAAATGGAGAAAAGTATGTAATCATATATTTTTAAAATGGATTTTCTAGATGACATCCTTTAATATATTTTACTTTACTTTATACAATTGGGCCTCTGTATCCATGGATTTAGCCATCCATTGCTTGAAAATATTTTAAAAATATATACATTCCAAAAAGCAAAGCTTGATTTTGCCATTTTATATAAAGGACACCATTTTATTGTCTCACTGTATTTAATGGGACTTGAGCATCCATGGATTTTGGCATCCCCATAGGGGGTGGTGATCCTGAAACCAAACCCCAGCAGCTACCAAGGGGCCACTGTATAAGAATACAGAACATATATTTGGGTATATATTTGGGTAATTGAAGATTAATCACTATACTAGAGATTTTGCAAGGGTACATATAAAAACATAGTGGATGTGAGGGCGATCTGGCTGCGAAATCTGTCACCCCATTGATCGCCAGGGTTGATTCAGCTGATCTGGCAGGTTAGGCGGGTGTCCCCTTCCTCTCTCACCACTCCATGTGCATCCCTCCCAAAGTGGTGTGCTTGGGGGAAGAAGATGACCATCCCAGATAGAAGGAGTGTACCGTTCTTCAGTCAAGGGTATATAAAACATAGTTAGAGAGCAGAAAGCATTGGGATTAGCATTGTGATTTGCATGGTGAGTGCAAGGATGCTACTGACTAATTACTTTTAATAAACAGCTTTTTTGTTATACAATGAATAGATTTTCATAGATAGATATAGGTATGTATGTGTGTATGATATGATATATGATTCATATGATATATGAATGATACATATATATGTACATATATACATGTACAGACACATATAGGTATATAAATAATTTTTGACTGGTCCACATGGTTGATATGAGCCCATAGACTTCCAAAGGTGACAAAAAAGAGATGGTAAAGGAAGAAGGGTGGTTATTGTAAAGATAATGATTATAGTGTGGTTTTCTAAGATTAATTCTGTCTTGTCTGAGAGGAGATGAAAGTGTCCATTTTATTATGTTAACAACCTTGTGAAGTAGAGTAAAAGCATGACTTGCCCCAGGCTACACAGTGAACTCAAGTGTTGAAAAGAGATTTGAATCTTGGCCTTCCAAAATCCATATATCACACTGGCTTGTAAGTTTACTTTTAGATGTTAGAGATGATTTATTTTGTACTGTAGGTTAGATTAGACTACAGTCTTTTATTTCTACAACCAATTAGATTTTAAAATTGCCTTTAATTTAGTTGTTTAATAGGACAATCTCTTTAACTTTATTTTAATATAATAACTTGTGGATTTAGTTCTGCCTGTTTTTAAAACCGTGCTGTGATCTATCCCGAGTCCCATTATTGCAAGGAAGGTCAGATATAAATAAATTAAAAACAAACAAATATAGAATACATCTTTAAAATTAAAGGTGGTTTTTAGTTTTGTTTTTACTGAGTGTTAACATTGTAGCCTCTGCTGCTACCCCCCTCCCGTAGCAACATGTATTTAGTTTTTTCCCCAAGCATAAATCTTGAATTGCTGTCTTTCCTTTCCTTCCTTTATAGGCACAAGAATGGTAAGCCCTGCATCTTTAAGAAAATTGCTGGAGTCTTGTAAAGAGCTTTCCTTACTTGACGTGTCCTTCTGTTCACAAATTGATAATAGAGTTGTCCTAGAACTGAATGCCAACTTTCCTAATGTGCTCATCAAGAAGAGCTTCACTCAGTGACTCAGTTCATATGCTGCTATATGGAACTGATTTGACAATCTTCCTTCCTGTGAATATGTGATTACTTTTTTTCAAAGAAGAAAATATCCTGTGAATAATGGAGAAAAGGTTAACTCTTCTTAATATGAAGGTTAAATGGGAAATCAAAGATTTAAATTGGGATAGGCCATTATTCCACTTGGGCCTCCATTTTGAAATGGAAAGAATCATGTAAATGTAAAGTGGCATATATTTAAATGCACATTTAATAGCAGTTGGATAGTAACATTAAAATAAATTTGTAATACTGGCTAATTGACAAATTGAAGACAGTACTCTATTTTAATTTTTGTTATTGGCCTTTAAGAGGCAGATGTGCTTTGGTCATAGGTGGACCTCAAATGTCTGAAGTGCAAATTTAACTCATTTTGTTGTAACAGTAGATCCTTTAAGATTGCCATTTGTTGAAAGGAGGTTGCCTTTTAACATTTATTTCTAAGAAATGAATTGCTGTTAAGTATCTTACCATCTTAAAGTGTTATATTTATTATACATTGGAATCCAAATCCCAAAATATACAAAATATATAAGGTTGGTTCCTTATGGAGCCAACCAAAAGGAACAAAAATAATTACACTACTTTCAAAGTTTGCTAATTTCTTCATCAGGCAAAAATGATAAAAATAATCCTGCAGGGGAAGAAAAGTAGCATTTTAGAGTCACATGTCTGCATCTTTGTTATACCACCACATCTAAATTTTATAAAGAAAAATGCTAAGATTACTTTATTTGTACCAGTTAAGTGAGAGCCTCTGTTTAAAACATTTTACCTCTTTAAAAAATATTTTATTCAGGTTTTCCTATATGTATATTTCAATGTTTGTTTGTTTTCATTAGATTAACAAAAACCTTTTAACTAGTATCAATAGTTGTGAGGCTTGTAATTTGATACTGAACAGGAGTTGAAACTGCACACAACACATACGTACCAAGCCAAACCTACTTATGTACTTTATTCTCCATGACTCTTATCTCCTGGAGGTTTAGCAACGTAAGCATGGTGCGAATAATGAGAAGCCAGTGGTGATGTAGAAACATTTCTAAGATCTTGAAAGATCTAACCCAGTGGTGGCGAACCTATGGCACACATGCCAGAGCGGGTACCCAGCACAGACTTTGCCAGTGTTTGTTACAAGAAAGCCAGAGAGACGCAGCACTTTGCTATAAATAAGGGAGTTTGGCATTGTAGTTTGCACACTCAGGACGTTTTCACACGCGGGTCTCTAGCAACTAGCATCATTCCGGTATGCTTCTGGTCGCGCAAATGTAATTCCCAATGAAACCGGCATGCAAAAGAACGGGGATGATGCCGCAATGGGATGGGGATGGGAGGGGGTTCTCTGTGACGTCGTGTGAACACAGAGGCAAAGGATCCGCAATGGGACGGGGATGGGCGGGGTTCTGTGCAACGTCATGTGAACACAGGGGCAAAGGAACCGCAATGGGATGGGGATGCAACGGGGTTCTGTCTGCTTTAGACCCCGTGTGAACGTCCTCAGTCTCTAAAAGGTTTGCCATCACTGATTTAGTCACTGTCAGTCCTACTACATAAATATCTGTTCTTCAGATAAACCATCATGAAACTATTGCTGTAGATATTTTGGATTGCATATAGGTTTTCAGATTTTCAATTAAAAATGCCCCCTTTATGTTGTTTCAAGGATAAAAGAAACTCAGTCCAGATTCATGATTACATTATCTGCTTTTAAATCTTTGGAAGAGAAATTTGATCATTCTGATAAATTTCCAGCATTGTGCTATCTCTTGCATTTCTTTAGGAGATATTACGTTTTATTGAGCTTTCTCTTAATCTGAACTAGTACTTATTAGTGATATATTATTAGAGTCTGCATACCCAACAAGTATACAGTTGATATTTGGATTAATTGCAAAATGGGGGAACAAGCAACGAATTCAGAGGTTTATGTCTTCTTAAAAATGCTTCTGGGAAAGGAGGAGAATCTTTGATCCAATCTATTGGAATTAGCAAGTACAAACCACCTGGAATATCTAAATAGATGTATCCCTTGGATTTCAGTTGGTCTTTAGCATGTGCAACTTCTCCTGAATTGTGCCAATATTTATTGGCAATGCTTATCTGATAGAAAAGCAGGCAATAAGTTATCTCTTTCTGTCTCTGGGTGTTTCTGCATTAAACAGCAATGAACAAAGAATTCTGTGTCTTAATTGGAAATGAGGAGACTCTTGAAGAAATGAGTGCTTCAAAGTATTCATAAAATTAAGGTGTCAAATGTTCATAAATTAACAATGTAATCCTGTGTTCCCTCAGGCAGTGTCTCAGATACCATAAAAATAGATTGGAATCCCCCACCCCACCCACCCCAAAATGAAGACAGATCATGGATCCCATTCCTTACCCCTGCAGAAAGATCTGTGCCCTTAACCTTTCCAATATCAAAGGGTGGGGGAAGAATGAGGATCAGGAGGGTGCTCTGAATCCAAAGCCCCCCAGCCACATTTCCAAAATAGGGAACATTCAGAGCAATTCTGAAGCTGATCTAAATTATTTCTCTCCCATTGCTCACCATGGGTGGAAAATGGTAACAAGAAATAAGACATAATAAACAATTATTGCCACTCCTCCCATCTTGATAGCAGCCTTGCAGGGCTTTTTGCTTGCCAGAGAGCTCTCACCTCAAAGTGCTCATATTTAACTGTAGCCCTGTAAGACGACTGAAAACTTACTAAAATGCTTGTGTTGATACAGCATTCCAAAAACAGTACTGCAATTTTATGGGGACTTGAAACCTGCAAAGAATTCAGAATAGGGTAAAGTTCCTACGTAGCCAAACCATAGGGGCCACACTAGTTTCTTTCATTCAGCTTTTATTTCAGGGAACTTCAGATATCATACTATTACTTAGCAGGCAAAATGTTTGCCCCCTCCAGGCAAGTGAGTCAGATTTGTGGATACATGATCATGTGTAGCTAACTGTAGAGAAATGTTACTGTTATCTAGAAGTATATAGAGACTTTTACTGTAATTTTGTGTCCATGATGGTTGAAGAATATTGCACAGTCATGAAAATGGCCACCAGTTTTATGTGTTTTGCAGTTCATACTAATTTTTTTCCATGTTGGTTTTCCAACTATTATAGCCACAGGGATAAAATAGTATGTTTATCAACCAGTCTTCAAATTATTTAAATCTGTACATTGTACTTTGCTGTCAAAACTGTAATTGTAAAACTGTTCAGTAGAATGGTTATTTTACCCTTTTAAAATGTGTTTTTACAAGATCTATTTAGTGTAATTAAGAACCATATTTGTACATACCTGCAACAAAAGTGTGCTCTTTTACACTGTTTATACTGTGTTTACAGTTTTTAATTGTAAAAATAGCCCTTGGTTTATGTAGCTTGGGTATGCATGGAAGTTTCCTTTAAACAAAGTATATGAACATCTCCAACTGTAAATAGCATTAAAACTTGTGCCTTCAGATTTTACAGTCAACATACAAGAACATGTGGGTTTAAAGTATCACTGAGGAAAACATGTTTTGGCTTATATTACAACTATCTTTGTTTACATCTCAGAGCAACCAAGATTACTCTCTTCATAGAAATTAGACTTGTAAAACTTGTCCAAGAATGAATTAAATTCTTTATTTGGAAATTCTGACCAATGTTTATAATCCTGGGGATTGTCAAATACCATGCCATTCAAATTGTTACTGTACTGGGGTTATTTGAAAGACTGAAGACTAACCAACAAGAAAATGTAATTGCATCTTGTAGGGAAATGATGCCGCACTTTGAAGAAGGATTTTCTTGAATACTAGAAGGAAAGAAAGCATCATTCTATCAAATATCCTGTAAGTACTGTGTTCTGTATGTCTGGGCTCAGATCCAAAGACCTCCTTTGCACATTCAAGTGTTTGGGTACTTTTCAAATTTCTGCTTCAAAGTCTACCTCATGCTACATAAGAGGCTGCTTTCAAGATTACCCTAATTCTTTTTTAAATTGTTGTGATGTGAAGTTCTTAGAAGAGGCTCAGTCCACGCAGAGAACCTTTGGAGGGACACACACACAAGTTATATGCAGCTTGTTGGATCCTAAACCTGCAACAGAGTGAAAGATAACTGTGTGTGTTACTCTGTTGCAGCCGCAACAATTGTGGGCAGTGGGGCATCTGTTCTATGCAGAACTCTGTTCTCCAGAAGAAATCTCTCCCATATTATCCAAAAACAAAAAACCCCAAAATATTTTATACAAAAAGCTCAAGACTTAGAAAACCAGTTTGCCTTTCCTTTCTTTAAAAAGCCTGTGTCTAGTCCAGAGTCAGTTGGGGGGGGGGGGGGGGGAATGCCTGAAATATAATAGTCTTCAAATAAATATCAGTATTTTTCTGCTTTATATACTACATTCACAAAAATGTTATTGCTTAGATTAGAATCTCCTCCCTGACTACTTAATTGCACTTGAAGATTGATCTATTTCTTGGCTTAATATTGAGTGAAAATTACTTGAAATGTCAAATATATAATAGAATATAAATAAAATTTTGTGTCAGTTTTCTCATAGTGTCTTTCTGAAATGAAAGGGATAAAACACATGGAAACGGCACTTGGAGGAAATTTGGATGACATAAAACTGGGGAGGCAAGCCTAACTTGATTTTTTTTTTGCTGCACAAAAATCTAACATCTAAAGTGTGTGATTTCATCTTAAGATAACATCAAATGTGATTTCATTGCACACACACATGTAGACAATAACCCTACAGGTTCTAGAGAAGCATCCATGTTTCTGTGTTTAATAGTCTTCATTTAGAAGGTATACTGCACCACAGTGGATAGGAAAAGTGATAACATTTATTAAACAAGCACAGATGGTTGAGGTAAACAAGCTGTGCCATCAGTTATGGAAGGAGATTAAAAATCTTGAGTATTCTGTCATCTATCACTCAATCCTAAACCAACTTTTTCCCCATCTCTTTCATAGATGGGACAAGCCAAATAAGATAACCTTCGGGAACATTGTCCAAAGACATGTTAAAGCAGTGATTCCCAAAGTGGGCAGTTCTTTGGTGGAAAGATCTGGGAGGGTGAGGAGGAATGGGGTGAAAGGGGTCAGTGAGGTGAAGGGGGGATGTTGGTAGGGGTCTTCAGTCAAAGTATTGGCACACAAGAAAGAGAAGGGGAACCAGCAGCCTTTAAGACCATGGTGGGGATGAGGCTTGCATGAAACATCTCTTTTCCGGGTCCTTTAAAACCACCACACAGTCTTGCTGATCATTTCATTTGGTGGTCTCCCACTCTTCACCTGTCTGTGCTCCCTTAGCCACATTTTTTTTGCTAATAGTGCAATGTTGGTTGGGAAATTCTCATGAGGTTTGTCCACGATATCACTTCTGTGGCTTGAAGCTGCACCATTTGGGGACTGGAGCAAGGAGTTAGAGCATGTGGTGGCAGTGGGGGAGAAGCAGCAGCAAAAAGGAGCTTTCAAATTTGGGACCCTACTTAAACTTTGTGAGCTTTACTCAAACTTGGTTGACAGATTGGATCTGCGCTTCTGCTCCTGTTTTCTTTCGTTGGACAGGCCAAGAGAAATGGTAGCAGCAGAAGCAATGTGTGTGTGTGTGTGTGGGGGGGGTTCAACAACTTGAAGCTGTGTAGGAAAGGCACATCTCTTGGGAAGCAGACGGAGGAGTATCCAGGGTCAATTAAAGAGTTCTTTGCCTTGGAGCAGCTGCTGCAAAAATCTTTCCCATTCCCCACCCATGCCAGTCTCGCACTCCAGAGCATGTAGCCTTTGTAACCCTCTTGCACACACACACACCGGCTGCACCCCCTCTGCTTCCATGAAGGACTCAGAGTCCTTCCTCACAGTGAGAAAAGTAGGATGCCGGTTGCAGCCCTCTTTGCCCCAGCAAAAAAAGATTCCTCACCTGGTCCCTTTACACCTGGTTACCTTTAGAGCAGCAACCAAGCAGTTGGCTGAGCAGCAACCAAGATGCCATGAGGCTTCTTGGTCACTGCTCAGCCAGATGCTCAGTTGCTGTGCCAAAGGGAACAGCAACTGAGGTTGGTTGCTTTGAGTTTGCAGTAGAACTATGGATGTAATAAGAACTAGACACTAGGGTTGTTGCTCAAGAAAAAGGGGATGGTAGTCCAAATAAGTTTGGTGACCATTGTGTTAAAGGAAACACGGCCTTTGCAGACTGCCAGAAATAGTGCAAATTGAGGCCACTTTAACTGCCCTGACTCAGAGCTAAGGAATCATGGGAACTGTAGTTTATTGTGGCACCAGAGCTCTCTGACAGAGAAGGCTCAATGTCTCAGAAAAGAATACAGTTCCCATGATTCCCTAGCACTGAGCCAGGACAGTGAAAGTGGACTCAATTTGCACTATTTCTGGCAGTCTGCAAAGGCCCACAGTAGAAAGTTAGAGCTCTTAGTTAAACAGCAGTCTCTTGTACTGCTCAGTTGTTCAAAAGATTGCCTCATAATATTCTAACAAAAACAGTATTTGGCATCAATCAAGGATACCATTTACTTCAGAATATTCTTAGTTGCACGTGGGTCAAGTATTTTCAGTCTGCTTCTGTCCAGTAGAGAGGACCTGATACAGAATGTGGACAGTTTGAAAAAGAAAAACTGAAATAAAATATTCTAAAGTAAAGTACTGGTGTTTGAGCTTTAGAAAATAAAATTTGGATTAGTTTCAATTCTAATCTTTATCATAGTGAGACAATTTTCATGTGAGATGAGGAGGGGAAGGGAAAAATTATGGAGTAGAAAATATGGGACAATAGTCACTATAAAAGAGGTGTGGTTTTTTTTTTTTAGTTCTTTTTCATAGGTAACGACAAAACATAACCCCCAATTAATGCATTTTAATTAGAAAGTATGTTGTGAACCTTCCAAATAAGCAAATCAACTAAAATATTTGTGTAAATAGCATTGATCTCCTATTAATAATGTAATACACCAGGGAATTCCAAAAGAAAATCAGCATGTGCTTTATAGACTATAGCAAAGCCTTTGACTGCATAGATCAGGGGTAGGCAACCTTTCCCCTTTAAGGGCCGAGGGACTTCAGCTCCCAGAATCTCAGGAGCTATTGGCCAACATGGGACTATTGGCCAACATGGCTGAGGCTTCTGGGAGCTGAAGTCCCTCGGCCCTTAAAGGGGAAAGGTTGCCTACCCCTGGCATAGATCATGAAAGGCTATGAAATACGCTTAAAGACATGGGAGTGCCAACACATCTAATAGTTCAGATAAGGAATCTACTATACTCAGGAGGATGGCTATGAAAGAACTAGAAAAGATCCTAAAATGCAAAGATATACAACTCAGCACAAAAGTTAGAATCATACAAGCCATTGTATTCCCTATAACTATGTATGGGTGTGAGAGCTGGACAGTCAAGAAGTATGATGGGAAGAAAATCAATGCATTTGAGATGTGGTGCTGGAGAAAAGTGCTGAGGATCCTGTGGACAGCCAAAAAACCAAACAAATGGGTCCTAGAGCAGAGCAAGCCAGAAACTTCCATCGAAGCCAAGATGACAAACTGAGACTGTTGTACTTCGGACAAATCATGAGAAGGGAGGATTCTTTGGAAAAAACAGTAATCCTGGGAAAGGGAGGGAAGTAGAAAGAGAAAAAGGCCACATGCTAGGTGGATGGACTCTATTAAGAAGGTCACAGGTATTAAAGGGTTGCAGGAATTAAGCAGAGCAGTGGAGGACAGGGGGTCTTGGAGATGTCTCATCCATCGGGTCACCATGTGTTGAGATAGACTCAAGAGCAGTTAACAACAACAAAATAGTAGAAATTAAATGCATATACAGTCACCCCTCCTTTTTTGCGGGGGGGGGGGGCACAAAAAAAGGAAAAATGCAAATATTCAAGCCCTATTGGCTTGAATGGAGGCGCGTGTCCATGGGGGCAAGCAGGTGTGTGCCAGAGGTGCGCACTCCATTTTGTGTCCCTCCGTTCGACCCTTGCAGATAAGTGAGGGTTGCAGACCTCAAATCCACAAAAATGGAGGGACAACTGTAAATCCATATCTAAACTATTAATAAAATTTAATGTGCTCTCATTTCTCTTCAAACTTGCAGAGAAACTGTAATATTGAAATTCCTTCAAATATCTTACTTTTCAAAGCCAATATTATTCCATTTTGTTGGTGAAGCACTGAATGCCTATATGGTGTCAGCACATTTGTCAAAGTTGTGAGTGAATTTTCACACACATCTATAGATGCACCAAAAGAGTCCTGAAACATTCAAAGTGCACATGAATGGAAAGTCTTCCTTGTACATGTATATCAGGGGTAGGCAACCTTTCCCCTTTAAGGGCCGAGGAACTTCAGCTCCCAGAAGCCTCAGCCATGTTGGCCAATAGCCCCATGTTGGCCAATAGCTCCTGGGATACTGGGAGCTGAAGTCCCTCGGCCCTTAAAGGGGAAAGGTTGCCTACGCCTGCGTTAGTTCATGATGTTTTAGTGTTGGGGTTTTGCAAAATAATGGCATGTCCTTTTCTTTTTATTCCTAAACTGTTTTTCTAAATGCTCAGATGAAGTTTTAAGTTAACTACATGGGGGATTCTTATTTGAAAAGGCCACAGTGTTCTTTCTCTTTCCTGTACCCTTACTACTTCTCTGATCTTTACAGAACAAGTTTATATTTCCAAAATGATCATTCAGACCAGTATGGAACAAGAGGAAGAAGAAATGGGAAATGAAAGGAAGGGTTAATTGTTTCACTGGTCTGAAACTAACAGTTTGGATACTCAGCCTTTCAAATAGTATTTTTTAACAGGGTCTTTCACTTTTGATTATCCCTTAAATCCTTATCTTGTTGTATGCAGTTCCCATAGAACAAGATGCAGAAAGAGACAGTAGTCCAGGTTGCAAAGTTTTGCTCATTTCATTAGAAGGGCACAAAAGCTTTTAAAACAACCAGGCAGGGCATCAGACAAGGTGCATCAGATGTGCAGCTTCATAACAATTCATGAAAATTCACAACAATCTAACAATTCATGAAAATTGTACATGGTAACAGGACAGTTTTGCTAATGCTCACATTTACACCTCAATATTCCTTGTACATTGTTTGAGGAAATGCTGTTATTGATGTGGAGAGAAGGCAGGTTAGCGCCAGCCCTGGTGACAACCAATCAGGACTGAGCCAATAGAGTGTTGGGCTGTAAGAGGGCAAATTCTATTAGGAATAGTTGGAAGTCAGATAGGGTTTGGATTCCAGAGAGTGAGGATCTGGTGGGGAAGGTTCCTGAGTGGAAGAGGGTTAAGGTCCAGAAGAGACAGAGGGGCCTAATACGCATACTAAGCTCCAAGTTAATAAGGAGAATATCCTGATGGGTATTGATGGCCTTAGAGGCTGGTTAAGAAATAGTGGTAAAGGTACCCAAAGAAGGGCTAAGATTGTCTGTGGTAGGGGAAATTGAAAGTGTTCCAAGGAAAGGAGTGTTTTAGAGTATTATTATTTGTAATTGGAACCAATTATAACAAGTGCAGCAAGACCAAGGGAAACACTGTTACTTGTAAATAAAGTTTTGTTGTTACTTTATGAAACACTTGTTACAGTGTGGATGGATATCCACGCCACTAAAACTTATACAAGAAAGGTTATACCAAAGAGTTTTAGAAGAGAAGGTTGGTGAAGGAGTGTCTCTTTGCATAAATTGGTGGCAGCTGTGAGACAAAAAGGGTCCATGGTGTGGCCGCAAATGAAAGAAAAGAAAAAGTGCACGTCACAATTGTGTGCCTTGAATTTAAGGAGGCAGTAAAGTGAACCTATCATGGGGTTTTCTTGGCAAGTTTCTTCAGAGGAGCTTTGTTATTGCCTTTCCTTGAGGCTGAGAGTGTGTGACTTGCCCAAAGTCACCCAGTGGGCTCCACAGTCAAGTGGGGAATCAAACCCTGGTCTCCGGAGTCATAGTCCAGCAGTCAAACCACTACATCACTGGCTGGCTCTCCATTCAAGGAAAAGAGGAATATAATTGTAATACACATAAATAAGCTTAAGAGAACTGGGTAAGCAAACTTATAACTTAATTTTCAGTTATTTGTCAGAAACAATATTTTCTAAATGAGTTAGAATGTAAGAAAGAAAGAAAGATACTTTGTTTTTGCCTTCACAAAGACATAATTCTGATGACACATTTAGGCAGCTCTATAGAAAAGAACAAAGATTGCAAGTCAAACCCATTTAACAAAGGAGAACCTCAATAATTGTGAAAGAATTACCTGGCTATATTTGCTTCCATATCTGAACACTGTCATAGTTAAAAAGAATGATTCTCATCCCAGTCTCGTAAAGAGAACAGAAAGGAAAGAAATTGTTATTTAACTTCTGAAACTGAGATGATTTTAGAACAGATAAACAATTAATCATCCATGAGCTGAACATAATCCAACTCCATGAGCTGAACATAGTGGTAAGTATAGTTCATACAAAACTAATCTAATTATCTTAATTAGAAAACACAACTGATATGTTTTCCAAATGGTTCTTGAACTGAACTCAGAAAAAATAGCCATGATAAGAAAGATATGTAATTGGTTGAATGATTAAACACTTAAGAGTGTCAATAATGGGATCAAGATAAGATGCAAAATAAGTATCCAGCAGTGTTTTGCACATTCAAGTTTGGTCTTGTATCATTTAACATCATCATTAAGTGGATGAGTAGATGAAGAAGTAGATGGTGTACTCATTAAACTTGCAGATGGTGAAAGTTTGGAGAAGATAAACTTAAAACCATTGCTCACAGTAACAGTGAAATTCAAGACTGGACTATTTAAAGAATTGTGCAAAATTGAGAAAGAACTGAAAAGAAAAACCAAATGCAGAAAATTGGGTTTGTTGGCAGGGGCTGGAGAGAGTGCAAAGATTAGTTACTCCAAAGTTTTGCAACTACATAAATAAAAACTATTAACTGACAATTAGTTGTTGTTGTAGTAGTTGTTGTTAACTGCCCTTGAGTTGATCTCGATGGCAACCTCATGGAAGGGACATCTTCATGACTCCCTGTCCTCCACTGCTCTGTTTTGTTCCTGGAACTTCATACCTGAGACCTCTTTAATAGAGTCTATCCATCTGGCAGGCAGCCTTTCTTTCTTTCTACTTCCCTCCACCTTTCCTAGTACTATTGTTTTTTCCAATGAGTCTTCCCTTCTCATGATGTGACCAAAGTACGGTAGCCTCAGTTTAGTCATTTTGGCTTGCAGGGAGATTTCTGGCTTGACCCATTTGTTTGTCTTTTTGGCTGTCCACAGGATCCTCAACACTTTTCTCCAGCACCACATCTCAAATGCATTGATTTTCTTCTTTTCCATTTTCTTAACTGTCCAGCTCTCGCATCCATACATGGAAATAGGAAATACAATGGGTTGTATTCTAAGATTTGTGCTCAGTTTGCAAATGAATAATGAATCCATATGTGATTTGGGGGCATGAGTGGCTGGTGCCATTTTACATTGTATGAAGAGAATCAGTTCTCAAGAAGTCAAAGTAATAATGACACTCATTCCAATAAAGCCTCTTCTGGAGCGCTAGTGTAATCACCATTCTAAAAGAATTGTTTTATGGGAATAGTTTCTAATTTAGAATCTATTTCAATGTTTAATTTTAAACAGAATCCAAGCTTTAGCGCTTACCATGAATAACTCACACATTATACTCACAGCAATATCTGAACAAAAATGGGATGAGATTGAAGAAGAAGACTTGAACAAACTTAACGCTGAGATCTCTGAGGCAGAAATTAAGAAGGCAATAACAAACCTTAAATCTAACAAATCACCCGGACCTGATGGCTTCACGGCAAATTACTATAAGAAATTTGAAGAAATTCTGACTCAACCATTAAAAGAAACTTTGAATAATATCCTGACAGAGGGCATACCAAACTCATGGAAGCTAGCCAATATAACACTAATTCTGAATGTAAATCTGCTGCAGGAACTTGGATTCATGTTTGGTGGGAATGCCCCCAAATAAAAATGTTCTGGATAAATGTACATAAAGAAATAGAAAAAATGCTAAATATAAAATATGACATGTCCCCAGAGCTATACTTACTTAATATGACAGATAAGCTTCCAAAAAAAAAAAAAAAAAAATAGAATGCCCACATTGGAGGAAAATCTTGTACATGGTCACAGCAGGAAGATTATTGGTGGCACAGAAGTGGGAAACAGACAATATACCCACAACAGATGATTGGGTACTGAAATTGCAAGACATGATAGAAATGGATAGACTTACAAATATGTTACATGATAAATCAGAAACGGAGACTCTAAAGGAATGGAAATTGGTACTTATCTACTGTGAAAACAGGTGGAAATAGATGTGACCAAAAATTAAACATCAAGCAATAAAGATAAGGTAATGAGATCAGAATAAGATATAAAAAAACAAAAAAAAAAAAGCTCTATAAGACAGAAGTGAATGAATAGCAACAATGTAAAAGGGAAGTGTAGAAAAACAAGACACAAATAAACACATAACACAAATGTTCGTCAAAGGAAGTAAATTTTATTTTTTATGGAAGTAAAAAATGTAATTAAGCAAGGTTAAGAATATTAACAAATTGCTTTCATTATGTATCTTTCTGATAATGTAAATATGTTTATAAACAATAAAGCAAAGAAATAGCTAATGCAAAGATTAAAAAAAAATAACTCACACATTAAAATAACATTTATATAACCTACACATACATAACAGGTAAAATTACCACAAACTAATAGCATGGGTCATTGTGGTGTAGTGGTTTGAGTGTCAGACTGTGACTCTGGAGACCAGTGTTCAAATCCCATTTTGGCCACGTAAACCCACTGGGTGATTTTGGGCAAGTCACACTCTCTCAGCCTCAGAGGATGACAATGGAAAACCCCTTCTTTAAAAACTTGCCAAGAAAACCCTGTGATAGGTTCACCTTAGGGTTGCCATAAGTCAGGAATGACTTGTGATTTCAGCATTTGGACTATGACTCTGGAGATCATGGTTTGAATTTCCACTTGGCCATTGAAACCCACTGTGTGATCTTGGGCAAGTCACATTCTCTCAGCCTCAGAGGAAGTCAAGATGGGGTCACCATAAGGTTGCCAAAAGTAAGAAATGGCTTGAAGGCACAGAATGCCAACAAATATCATTCCTGTTGTATCACAGAAATACATTCCAATGTCAGTTCCATTCTCCCTTTGCTCGGAAATGGAGAAAAAATAGTGCTATCCATACAAAAGCAGACTTCAGTAACCCTCAGCTTGCAAAAGCAAACAAAAACAGCTTTCAGGCAAACAAAACTAAAAGGACTAACCCTCCTTAGAAACTGGAGAAGGAGATAGTTGGAAGGAAGAATAAAACTGAGTATCTAGAAACAGGATGGAGATGGAAGATACATATACAATTGTGGAAATGTCACAATCTGGATAGGAAAATTCCTGATTTACATTGAGAAGCTATTTTAAGATGTTTCCAGGAAAAGAACTGAACATTCTTCATAGATGCTAGTGGAGAAATAAAATATTGCAATGTAGCTCTTCTTAAGAGAGGGCATACTGCATAATGGGGGGAGGGGGGAATGAAAACAGTTCAGGCAAGATTATTTGATGTCTTCCGGTTTTCATGCAGCTCAAATAGCACTAACCCTGCCAGAAGAGAGATCGGCAGATTTGGGGATAATTCTAGAATTTTGCAAAAGGCCATGTATCTTTACAAAAATTAGCCCTGTGAGAACTCATCAGCATAATATGTTGACTGGGGTGGAGGGATGATAACCAGCTGCAAAGAAGAATTGAGTGGAATGACTGGAAAGGGAAGAGTGGGAAAATAAAGGCTGCGTCCACAATGCAGAAATAATCCAATCTGACACCACTTTAACTGCCATTGCTCCATTGTGTGGAATTCTGGGAATTTTGATTTGTTGGGGCACCAGAGATCTCTGATAGAGAAAGGATTGTAGTGTTTTACAAAACTACAATCCCCATAATTCCATAGCATTGAGCTATGTCAAGTGATGTCAAAATGGATTATTTCTGCAGTGCAGATGCAGTTAAAGAGAGTCTTCTGTAAAAAAGACAGTATGAAATTTTTACTGTCAAATGTATTTCTTGGTTCATATTAGGAACCTATTTGTAATTATTCTCAAGGACAGAAGTGACTGCTGCCCATAGACAATGATGTAGAAATCAAAAGAATTTTAATGCAACTAGGATTAGGCACAAATCTATTCACTCTGCTCCCTAAAATAGGAGAACACCCAAAGTGGAGGAACCTGCCAAGGCATGTTGTGTGCCTTGAAATTCGTGGGACAGAGAAAAACTGGGGAAGAAAATCAAGTAACAGACACCCTGATCAGAACACGCTGGGCTACAACATTTTGTTGCGGGCTCCACATGTTCCTTCTTTTCTGTAAGAGATAACAGGTACCTCACTTTTTATTTATTTACTGATAATGTGATCACTTTGATGTACCTGGTGTTTTTATGAAAATATCAGGTCTTAAAAATACATTAGCAAAAGTAATTCATGTTCGCCTTTTGAGTACATTGTACTGTGAACAATTATGTTTGCAGACCTGACAGAATAATGCACTGCTGGTTGCTAACTTTTTTTTTTCATTATAAAAAGATAGTGAACCTTTTGGAGGAGGGGGTGAAACCTCTCTAGTCTAAAGCAAAAAAAAAAGTATTCTCAAGAAGAACATAATTTTGGACCACAGATAACCCCTTCTCACACTAACTCAGATGAGGGCATATTGATGTACCCTTCTAGTACCTTAATATCCATCCCAAGTAAACATTGAACCATAAATCTACTAGCCAACTCACTCCCCACAGGTTTGATCACTATGGAAAGGCTGAAATGAATCATGGGCCTCATTTACAAGAAACAGGTTTGTAGCATAGTCCTATGCACATTTAGACCATTATAGTCCAGTTCAGTTGATCCATATTTGATGGAAGTATCATTCTGTTTAATGGACTGAGTGGTAAGCCAGAGATAAGTAGGATTCCATGTATAAACATGGCGTAACTTGCAGATAGGATTGCACCCTAAGATATAAAGTTTCCCTTCATGTGTTCTACCAGTTTCTAACTGTAAATTACAAGAGCAATTTCTAAGAGAAGGCTCAGTGACACATTCAGCAAGGCTAGTGGGAAATCTGTGGTAATATCATACTAGCCTATATCACAACCTGTACTGAAAAGGAAATAATCACATTTTCCTCATTTCTGAAGCAGTGGTGTTTGACACAGAGTTTAAAAGGTGGAAGGCAGGCGAAAAAGAAGGGGGGAAAAAGAAATGTGGAAGCACCTTTTAAGATTAACTGTTTTTTATTTTAGTATCAGCTTTTGTGGATATAAACCCACTTTTTTGAATGCAGTACTAAGTAGTATTAAGGCCTCAGGCATTCTGAGAGAGAGTTTTGAATGCAAGCAAACTGACTTTCAGCAAGCATATTTACACAGGAGTGGAACAGAATGTAATAGGATCCAGAAAGATGCAAATCGTGTCCCTTGCCCTAAATTTTCAAAGGCCTGGGTGAGGCGATACAAGCCTTTCATATCTTTACAGTGGTCAGTTAGTGCTGATGTTTGAAAGCAATAAATCTGCTTTTTTAACTTGAGGCCTTAATATCACTCTGTGCTACATCTGAAGAAGTGGATTTATATCCACAAAAATTCATGATAAAATAACTACTGGTTAGGTGTTTTTTTTCTTTTTCTTTTGCCCACCACTTCCTCTTAATGCTGCAAAAGATTAGCACAGCTTTGAAAACTGTCAAAGAACAGTAATGGTCCACAATGTAAATGTCTATGGCACACCTTTTGTTTTTACTTGGGATGGAAGTTCAGATGAAAGTCTCCATTTTACAAATTTGTTTGTGAGGGTGATCTGATATGATAGGATCCTTACTTCCTTACTTCTCAGTGGGCACAACTCTTCAGCATCAACAATGACTATAAATGGATTGTAAGCTGCAATGTTGTGGCTATGTTCCATCTCCCAATCAGACTCATCAAACCCATCTTAAAATCCAGGAAGCTGTATTGAGGGATGGTGTTCTGTGATGCTGATGAATGGGACACTGAAGGAGAATGTGCCAAACCCATCTGATCAGTGAACCACAAAGTGATGAGGAAAAATAGGCCCTTCTGTGGGCATACAGGAGTTAGACACATGATTCTCTACCACTCCATTCACTAGCAGCACAAAACTCCACTGATCAGTATCACTGCCTGGATTTTAAGGTGGGTTTAGAGGGCATTTGCAGACATGGCAATGGTACCACAATGATAAATATGAACCCCAAATGGTTAGGAGGTTACAAGCTTGGTTTATGACATAATAACTGCCTATAACAGAATGCCAGCCCCAGTCTTCAAATAGGGTGTGTGTGGTCATTTTCAGGGAATCAAAGACTGGGGCACTAAGGGGGGTTGCAGACTGCCAGAAATAGTGTGAATTCAGTCCACTTTTAGGGTTAGGGTTAGAGTTAGGGAACCATGGGAACTGTATTTTATTGTGGCATCAGAGTTGTCTGACAGAGAAGGCTCAATGTCTCAGAAAAATAACAGTTCCCATGACTCCCTAGCACTAACCCTAACCCTAAAAGTGGACTGAATTCACACTATTTCTGGCAGTCTGCAACCCCCCAAAGTTTGCATTTATTTGAATAGACATTAAGGTACAAGAAGGGTCCTTTAATATACCCATGTTTTACACTATCATGACAGTGGAGAGTTTTGAGTCCAGATTTAGCTGCCTTCAATCCTAGTTTGGGGGGAAATGTTGGGATACAAATACAGTTACTAATAATCTGTGGTTTATATTTCCTTCTCTCTGGCAGTATAATTCCAACCATAACTTTTTGTTTTACAGCAAAGGCTTGTCTTATGGAATTTCCTTCTTTTTCAAAATGTCAGAAGAAACAGAAGTAAACGATAGGAGTGGGAGTCCGTCTTCAGTTACTGAAGAATTACAGTCAGCTATCCACATTTGTGGGTTTAACTTTTATGGATTTGGTTATTAATGGATTATTTGTTACTGCCCTATATAATTTTTATTAGGACCTACAGAGAGACTGCATATGAGGCAAGGCTTGTAAGTCCCTATTTAAAATGGTGTAGGGCAGTAGTGGAGACAGCAGCAAGCCTCACCAGGCATCCACTTCTGCCTTGCAAAGGAGCACTACTGCCTTAACAGCATCCACACTGGGGGTTTAATCCTTGGATTGTACTTTTTTGGTGTGTTAAATATGATTTGGGGGGGGGGGGGGCTTAGAATTATTTGCAGTTTTACCACTTTCACAAGAGTCATGTCCTCCTAACCCTGGTGAATGTGGAGGGTAGACTACAGTTATTATTTTAGCTGTGCTTTGCTTTAATCTATGTTGTAAAGTGCTTTGAATCCAGTGCTGGGAGAAAGGCAGGATAATAAGTCAACAGTAAAAAAGCAATAAAAGGCAAGAAAAAAAAACATGGTGGAATATCTATGTCAGAATTTTGGAGGTGATAATTGAACCCTGTAGCCCAGCACTCAAACCACTATGCTACGCTGGTTCCACTCAAACCACTACACCACAAAAAAGAAGGGCAAGCCAACATATTTCAGTAGATTTATTATTATTATTATTATTATTATTATTATTATTATCAACTAATAATATGCACATATTAAGTGAAACAAACAGGCTAGGTAAGACAAATAAACACAAACATTGGAGTTTACCACACGGGGAGCCCTGTGCAAAATCGCTCTTTAAAGAGAAAAAAGCCGCAAAAACGGAAACTTTTAATGAACGGGATTTCTCCCGTTCTGCCCTGTGTGAAAAGTAAAAGCACTGTTAACAGGGAGGTTAATCCTAATGAAAACCCCTCATTTTTACTTTCAGGTTTTTACAAAAGTAAAAAGAAACGTAAATAAGGGGTTTTCATTCAGATTAACCTCCTTTTAACATCAATTTAACAACGACGTCGTGTGAAATCATGACCGCTTTTGCGGTTTTTTTCTAATTTAAAGCCCCGTTTTCGCACGGGATTTCCCCCGTGTGATAAACTCCATTTTAAATCTTCTAATAATCAGTTGAAAGCTTCTTCTGAAATTCATCCAGGAATGGTTCTTTTTATTTCACCAGGCTAGACATTTCTTATGATTTCCATTTAGTTCTATAGATCTGTGCTTTCTTAACCTGCTGAGGATAGCTGGTAAAGCAGGCCAATCTTTCCCCTTTTTTTTCTCTGTTTTGCTGTTCATGGAGTAAGGGAATCTGGAAGCAGCTGCTGTTCACCTTGCCTGTTGTAAGGAGGCACACACAGCTACAGTAGAATGCACTAGAGCAGAATCTCATTCTTTCCCAGCTCATGCTTTCCTGTACTGCTTACTGGTACACACTGCTGCAACCTGGCACTAAAAGTCTGTTTCTGTAACCCTCCTTCATCATCCTTTTCATTTCTATGCTGCTAAAAAATTCCATCTAGGTCAAGCCTGCACAACATATGGCCAAGGGGCCACATGTGGCCCACCAAAGGATTTTGGGTGGCCCACAAAGATATGGAACAGCTTCAATGCTCTTCTACTGCATGGCTTTCTCCTGAGGAGAAGGCAATGTGGAGGAGCAGGAAGAAGGGTGAATGCTCACCCTACAAAGCTCCTCCGCTGCTCTGCTTTCTCCTGAGGAGGTCAGGTTGAGGAGGAGGATGGGCAAACACTCAGCCCTCAATGCTCCTCTACTGTCCAGCTTTCTTTCAAGGAGAAGGTCAAGTGGAGGAGGAGAAGGATGGGCAAATGCTTGCCCTGAAAGTCTTCTCCACCACCTGGCTTTCTCCTGAAGAAAAGGCCTGGTGGTGGCAGCGGAGGAAGACAGGCAAACACTCACCGTGCAAGGCTCCTCCGCTGCTTGGCTTTTTCCCCGAGAAGGTCAGGTGGAGGAGAAGGACAGGCAAACATTTGCCCTGCAAGGCTCTTCCTCCACCTGACATTCTCCTGAGGGCAGTGGAGGAAGAAGAGGGGCCAATGCCCACTCCACATGGCTCCTCTGTTGCTCAGCCTTCTCTCAAGGAGATGTTCAGATGGAGGAAGAGAAGGACGGGCAAGACTCCTCCACCTCTCAGCTTTCTCCTGAGGAGAGGCCCAGGCCCAGGCAGAGGAGAAGGAGGACAGAATTAATATTAAATTATTATTAATTATTAATTTATTAATATTCAATTAAAACCTATCTGCAGCCCGAAGAAGTTTAGCCTATTTAATTTTGGCCCCTTCCTACTGCCAAGTTGTGCAGGTCCGATCTAGGTAGAGGACAAGGAAAAAGGGGTCAAAGGGATATAAAAGGACTTTGTAAAAAGGAGCTTTGTCAGAGGCTTTGTTCACTGAGCCATGCTTGTAGTTACTTTGGGATAATAATATGGCACTGATTTGGACTGTAATGAGTAACATGGGCTGCAGTACTCACAGACATACCTCTTTTGGGAGGTGATCCTCATAGAGAATCTAGATGTTGATTTGGGGCAGTTGAACCTTTGCCACCATTGCAGCCCTTACAGGTTCTCCTTTTTACCTGATAGTATGGCAGCGAATGCAAGAAGCTAACACTGAGCCAACTGTAGGCAATGGAATAAAACCATACTCTATAGCTGGATAGCAGAAGATGCTGAGGTCTCTTTCCCTCCAGAGGCGATTCTTGGTTCCAGAAATCCCTACTATTTGTTTCCTATATAGCTTGCAACACAACACTATTGTGTTGCAAGCTACTGCAAAATCTACTTCAGACGTAGCCCGAGCTTGAACTTTTCTCTTCTTCCAGCAGAGGGATACTCATCAAATGGGAACCATTTTGAAGTGCATTCCAGCCATACATCCAGGATTTCTTTTGATACTCTGCTTTCCATCTCAGTGGGTTGGTTACCTCTGTTGTTGTTCATTTCTGAGTTTGGAAAACACTTGTTTTGATTAATGTTCCTTAATCTCCAGTTGGTTGCCATGGTCAGTGGCAATGCTGGCTGGGGTGGGGAGGGTCTGGAAGCTGTCATCCCAAAAAAAAAGAAAGAAAAAAAAAAGCAATTTTTCTGAACTTTGGTGGTGGTTGTTTTCTAATGAAGGGCTTTATTCTGAGGCAGCTCTTTTTAGAATGCACCTCTGATATGTTTTGGAGTTGACCATGATTCTGATTATATGTTTTATGTTTAATGCTGTCATTTACAATGGGAACCAGATGATTGTACTGGTTCAGATGGCTATTACACTCTTTAAACTGTAAATAAACTGATTTCTTGTGAGGAAACTAAGCAGCAACATTTTCCTTCAGTGTGTGGTTGACTCTCCATTTTTCTCAGGTCTCTGTTCCCCTGTCCCAAAAAACATAGGCAATCAAATTAACATGAAAGGAATGGTGAATCCAGTTTTATAGCAATAGGATTTAATCCACTTTCTTCTACCAATTATTCAAAAAACTGCAGGAGTAATTTAAAGTTAAGATTTATGTTTCTTTTCCTTTTCCTCAAAGGTAATACTTTTAAAAAATCTTAATTATTATCATGCTGTCAATGTGGTGAGCCTGGGTTATGTGTGTGTGTTATTACAGCTTGATCTGCACCCAACATCTTTTCAAAATCACTATCGTGTTTCTGTGGTTTCATGTGTGTGTGTGTGTATGTGTGTGTGTGCAAAATGCAATTACAGTTTGTTTGTTTTTTGTTTTTGTTTTGTTTTTGCTTTTGTTTTGCAGAAGAGGAGGAAACCTTTTGGGCTGTCCCAGAAACATGTATTAAAGAATAATACTTGGTTTGACATGTTGTTTTTACAAAAATCATGTATGTTTAAATTATGCTACCCTCTTTTCTGGAGAAAAAAAATGAATTTACACATACTGTTTTTGTCACTGCTGTTGATTCAAACAGAGCCGTGAAAGCTAGTCTGAAACATTTTCAGCTGTTGTTTAATACTGAATGGGTTTAAGCCAAGTTTGGTGTGGGAGTTGGGTGAAGCAAAGTCCACATAAATTAATGCAGTCCCTTTGATTACCATGGGAATCCTCCTGTGTATGGGATTTTTCCATCTATGCAATAAGGAGGGGGAAGTTGTCTATGTATGTAGCCCTGAAAGTAATTGTATTTCAGAAGTACAGGTGGAGAAACTGCAGTTTTAATACTATGAAAATGAAAAAAGAAAACAAGAGAATAGGAAGGATATGCTGAGTGCAGTCAGGTGGATGATAACATGAGTGGAATAGATCTACACATCTATAGCTATTTGGGGCTTTAGTCAGTACCAACACCAAGTATCTGATGTTTGGTCATCATTGCCTCTTAGCTGTACTAAAGTCAATCTAAATATGTTGCTTTGTGTTTAATATTTTCTTTGTCATGGCTTGTAAAATAACAGCATAAAAAGTTGACTGAACATACACAGGGCTTTAGAAATAAACATGCATATAATGACGGCATGTGCTATGTAGCATAGAAAACATTTTGACCTCTGACCATTTCCACTTTATGTTTTTCAAATCCCAGCAAATTACCATTGGTCCCCTTTAGGGAATTATGATTATAATGGCCTAAAGTTGGTGAGCAGCTTTTTGTTACAGCTTCAGGAACAAGAAAAAACGTGAAAGAAGATTCTCATTGAACAGGTTCATGTATTTATTTTGTGTGGTTAAAGGTAAAGGTTTCCCCTTTGACATGATTATCAAATCATGTCCGACTATAGGGGGTGGTGCTCATCTCTGTTACTTAGCTGGGGAAGCCAACAATGTCAAAGACGACTCCATGATCATGTGGCCAGCATGACTGAACAGAACACTTCCTACTGAAGTGGTGCCAGTTTGTCTACTTGCACTTTTACATGCTTACAAACTGTTAGGTTGGCAGAAGCTGGGACTAGTGTTAGGAGCTCACTCCATTGTGAGGCACTTGGTCTTGAAGTGTTGATCTGCTAACCTTGTGATCATCTTAACTGCTGAGCCACCATGTCCCATCATTTGGTACGGTACACATCCCTTTTCTCAACCCATCACTGCTACTGACTTCCAGTTGTGCTGACCTCCAATTTCCATTCCTTTTACTCACTAACCCAGTTCCTGCAGTCGAGTTTCTACTTTGAAAAAGGCTTGGTTTTGCTTCTGGGGTAGAGAAGGAAAAAATAAAAGTGAGCTGCAACTTGGGATCTATTGGCCTGACTACCTGGGAGAAGAATACCCCACCACCATCTTCTTCAATTGTTAAGACTGAGCAGAGAGGCCTTCTCCATTGTGGCACGCAGACTATGGAACACTCTCATAAAAAGGCTGCTGGTCACTTTGCAATCGCTTTGGTGAAGATAGTTAGAGCAATCCTATGGGGGTGTAAGAAGGAGCTAACTGTAGCAAAGTCCTACTGGGCTCATGCTGGCTAGGAGTGGAAGCATAAGAGGGGGGAAATAGAAGGAAAGGCGTATATCACATCCAAGGCTGGCATATTTTGCTTTTCTTGTCAGGAGCATGTCAGGAGTACACCTGAAATGCACCCCAATCCACCCTGAGTTGTCTTCTTTTGCCCCCACAGATGAACAAGAATTGCAATACACCCACAGATAACAGGTTGGGTTTCCCCCCCCCCCCCACATTTTCAAATATTTGACTTCTAAGTTAAGAGCTTTTTACTGTATGTATTTTTAATTGTGTTATCTTTATGGAGAGTACCACCCTGAGGCTATTTATATTGAGTGATGCCACTGAGAGTTCTTGTTATTGTTGTTGTTGCAATGTAGGTGGTTTAATTAGCATAATTGATTGTAGTTCTAGCATTTCACTTTCCAGTTGTAGGACTGCTGTCTATCCATTTCCTAATGGCCATAAATTCTCATGACTCTAGAATTTATGTTTAATGCAGACATTGATACTCCCTCCCTCCCTCCCTCCCTCCCTCTGTGCATGTGCTCACTCACATATACATGTAAATGTGTATAATATGAAGTACACAACATTTGGCATTTAACTTTTTATTGATTTGCACACACAAGAAGAGCTCTCAGATCTCTCTCTCCAAAGAGCAAGTCCTTGATGGCACACAAGAAGCATGTGGGGGATCTGAGACAAGTCTGTTTCCACCTTCTGGGCAGCTCAGGTGAGAGAGGCCATAGTTGGCTGCAATGGCATTGAACTTGAAAAGAAACTGTTTGATGCTTCCTCTTTTGATAAGTATGCCTGGGAGTGACGTAAAATAACCAAGAAATTAGTGATGCTATTGCTTCTTAAGTTGTGAAGCAATGGTAATGTGAGTGTAGGCAATAGAAGCACAATCCACAGTTGCTAGAGAAAATAGAAGGGCAGCATTTAAGGAGAAACTTTCATCCCAGAATGAAGGACAGTTTCTTCTAATGGTTTTCTTGTTGTTCCAACTACCTGGTTTGCATGTTGTACCTCACTACAGTAGGAGTAGAGAATCTCTGGCTTAAATTTCAGCTTCTAAAATCTAGACACTGGGGCCTATAGCTGGCATGGCTAATAGTAAGGGAATGTGTAAGATGTTTTGGAGAGCTAACCATTTCTGACCCCTCCTTTGTACCTTGTTTTCCCTGGAATGTGTGGAAAGACCCAACTGTATTGTGTAAAATAATTTTCCCAGCCAAACTAAAAGGAGGAAATGCTGTAGATCAGGGATGAGGAATGTGTAACTCTCCAGTTGTTGTTAGACAAGTCCAATCAGCCATAGGCAGCATTGCCAATGCTAAGAAGTGGCAGAAGCTGGAGTCCAGCACCTGGCAAGCTGCACTTTTCCCACTCTTGCTGTATAGTAAAAACAGATCAATTTTACTTACCCTACACTAAGCTCATAATAACAAAAACAACTCTTCCATGTAGCAGCATTTTATATTCATGTATAACACACCCTAACACTTCCACCTGTCTGACCACATGAATCAGCTCAATTATGTGTAATGTCATTGTGCCACCTGTGACTCCTCCTTGAAGAAAAAGCACTTGGGAAAATGTCATTAGGGTGGCTCCTGGTTCTATATAGATGGCTTCAGAATATTTCTTTCACATGTGTAAGATAGAACCTTGGTGTGTATTAAAATAAGTGAACCAAAAGGTAAGGTGACACTTTTTTATTGGACAATTTCTGAAGTTCAAAAGAGGATCCCATTTTTTTTTAAAAAAAAAATCTCCACCTGTTTTTTGTCATTATACATTTCACATTTTCTGGTACCTCCTGCAGGAGAAACGATATAGTTTGGAACCCTTACACTGCTTAATCCAGATCAGTTTCAGAGCACACCATACATTTCTATGGAAAATTATTCCCTAAGGAGTTGCCATTTTAGACCACACTTCTAGTGAATGTCTACTGACATTGCTTAAAAATAAGCTCACACAGGTTCATGGTGGCAAAGGAGTACTTGCCTCTTGTCACAGCAATGAGGCAATAAATGATAATGTGTACATAAAAGCTTTGAGATATTTCTGTGGCCATAGGAAACACTTCAAGAATGAAATGGACTACAATCTCTGGAGCAATTACTCTGGAATGGCTCCACATAGTTCAATGGGACTATTAGGGCAAGGGGAATGTTTTGAGGATGAAAGTATTTTTTTAGTTTTCTGGGTACCACCAAATTGTTCAAGAAAATGTATTTGAATGTAATATATTTAATTGTTTAGGTATGTGCTGGTAGACAATTCTTTTTCTCTGTGAAAATGTTTCTGTGAGTGTTAGTTTTGCACTTTTAACAGCTTAATTGTTCTGAGTTGTGATGTAAAATTCTCATTCAAGAGCTTTAGAAAAGGAAGAAATGATGGCAGTCCTGTTAATGTGTAGCATTTCCCCTGTTGTGTCTCAAAACAGGAATAATTCACTCCATGGAGAAAACTGTACACCACTACCAGCAATAACAACAATGAAAGAGAGAGATAAAAAACATTATGTGGTGAGCAAAGAAATCACATAATCCAGAGCCACCCCAGAGATAATAATTAATAATAATATGAGAAGCTAAAGCCCATTAGGGCTAGTTGAATAGATAGGGAGCATGTGGAATTTAGATGCCTTGTGAAGGGAAGGCCGCGTTCTTCTATCCGACTATCAAGCAAGTTGTTCCGTAATTAAAGGCAGCTTTGAAGCAGCGTTGTCAGGGGGTGGTTTGAAGGGAGGGGAAGAGCATCTCCCCAGTCTTGTTCCTGTAATAAGAAGGAAGAAACACATGCTGCCTCTGAACCTTCATATGCTGCCAAAGGATTTCCAACAAAGCACATTTGTGAGAGAACTGGGGTTCTTTTTTTAAAAAGTGTTCCCCAACAAGAGAAAGACAGACAGACACGCTGGCTGGCTAGGTATGCAATCATCAAACCACTCACACCAAAGCAGGTCCCCAAAGTCAACCTATTTCTAGAACAAATGCAACGTGAGCCACTGTAATTAAGTGTATGTTTTGCTATGTATTTATGCTTTTGTGTCTACGTATAACTGTGGGTATTTGTGTGTGTGGAGAGAGAGAGAGAGAGAGAGCTTTTAATGGGGTGTGAGCATACTAATACATAATAATAACCTAATACTGCTTATGTATTAACTGCTCAAAGCACTTTGCATCAATTATGTTGTGTAAGCCAAGGGCAGCATGGCAATTTATTAATTAATACAAATTAATAAAAGGATTTACTTCCATGATTCTCACAACAATTTTCACTTTTCTAATCGGTATTTCTGACAGCAAGCTAAAGCTGAGACAGAATGGTTTGCTTAAGTCCACCCTGCAAGTTTTAGTCAAACTATGGCTTGAACAGAAGACTTCCTCATTCACAGTTTATGGTCCTATCCATGATGTTACATCAGCTAGGTAGATGATACATACAGGTAACATCCAGTGACTGCATAATGTGTATGTTTGGGTGATGATTTGGAACTACCCAAAAGAACTGGCTAAGGTCAGAAAAGTGTTACTTCACTTTAGACCTTTCTGGACTGTGTGTAAGTATATGACTGTCTCAGAGGGCACATTATTTATAAGGATGCCTCTAGGCATAAGCATACTATGTACTGCAGGCAAAATGGACTAGGGACCAAATATGTTGCTGCCTAAATCTATTGCTCCCAGTGATAGCAGATATTTTAAGGATGATTTCTTGCAACAGGAAGGACTAAATATATATATATTTAAAAAACAGTTTCCTCTAATATGCATTTCTATGTGTGCTTAAAGATATGGAGTATGTATAAAGAAAATTACATCATGGCTGAATAAAAAGTCAAAATGTCTGAGAGCATTCCTGATTATCAAGCCAGTGACAAGTATCTCTATTCTAAATAGATCCTTCTGCATCCAAAATATCTCCTGCCTCCAAGTTCTGAATCCAAATTTATCTGAATATAGTGACCATCATCCACCCACCCTGTGGACTTTACACTTAACTTATTTCTACACACCGAGTAACAAACAGAGGTCAGCATCTGTGTTCTGTGCTGCAAGAAAACAGGGAAAGAATGGCTTGATTGTTTTGTTTGATGCTAGCTTTTTAAAAACCTAATGTTCCTTCAGATGCAAAGATTTGTGCATCTCTTTTGCTGAAAGGATCTGAAGGATCTCAGTCTATTTGAACTGTACTGAAATTTGCAAAAAGTATAACAGATTTTTAGGGGTGTTAGAATTAGATTCTTCCAGACACAAAAAAAATGCAGAAGCAGAGAAAAACTTGCATGGTCCCACAAAAGTGATAACTGGTTTTACATTACCATAGAAATGCTGGCAAAGTTTGGTTGCTTTTTAAAGTCTCTAAATATTGATAATAGCATCAGAATGCAACATGAAAATAGTTCATATACATCATCCACTGACTATACAATGCACCACCCTGCTGAAAACAGTCACTGTTCTTACACTATCTTAACTTGCCTAAAGCATTAAATTAGTTATCCCCTACACTAAATGAACATTGATCAATGTTCTGTTTAAAATGTATTCACTGGAAAGTTGGTGTAAGATATGAATGGATAAGTATCTGGCAGTACTGTCTTTGGAAGCTGTAAAAGGAATGAAATAGGTACTGTAGCCATGCCCATATTCTGGGAATTGGATTAGCTATTTTAGCACTTCAAATTGTGCTGCTTTGTCCTCAGGCCATTATTTTGTGGATAAATATCTAAGCAGGACAAGCAATGAGGATTTTAACAAGAGCACCAGAAGGTGTGAGTAGACTGGCAAGAAATAGAAGGACATGCAGAAGCTGGCTTTCACTCCAGTTCATGCATTTTGCATTAGGGACACTGTGATGTGGAATGATCTGCCATCAATGCTTCTCCTGGCCTCTGCCATCATGAGGACAGCAAATTCACCTGTCTGTTCTGCAGAGATCTATGTGGTTTGTAGAACCACAAACTATGCAGAGCAACTTCTGCCACCCCTGGTTTCTAAAGTCATGGCAAGTTCCCTGACAAAGGTTCAGAATAATCTTACATCTGCCTTCACCTTCACCACTGCCACCTTTTTGTCCCCATCTGCTATGCAAGTGATTTATACAGGTTCTGTTCTATGATTTTGAAGGTTTGTATGTTTTTCTGACATTTGGGAAAGCCCTATGCAAGCCCTTCTGTTACCTGTATCTGCTGTCTAGTTTCCTCATTAAGCTGTGAGTATGGCTCTCACTATCAACCAGTTATAGATATGTCCTCCTGTCAATCAAATCTACTCTCAGCTTCACACACAGCATCCTGAGTATACTTAAGTATAAAAAAGTGGGCCAGAAAATATTTAGATAAATATTTTTAAAAACCTAAAACTCTTCATTTTGGCCAGGCTTCCATACACTAAATTGTGCAAACCTCATGATTATAACATATATCAAACGTCCACATGCTGAAATGACTCTAAACATTTTGTGAACAAGTCGTACCTTCCTAAAATATGTCAGATCATCATAAATTAGGGCAAAGCAATCAGATTTTAGTTTCTTATGCTTCACTTGTAAGGGTGGGGGTAGCTGTGTTACTTTGCTGCAGCAAAAACAACAGAACTATAATGAACTGATAGTTTTATGTGGCATCAACTTTCATAGACTCCATCAAATGCAACTGACACATCCTATAAAGTACACTGGATTTCAAGAAAGCGTATATCAAATAAAACTTGTTAGCTTTAAGGTGCCACAAGACTCTTTGCTGCTTATATTTCATCCTGATATATGGAAAGGTCCTACAAAATTATAACTATTACCAAAAAAAAAAAAAAAAAAGGTTCTTCATCCACATTTTGCTAGGTTGTCTCTTGTCTACCATGACATACACAAAATCAAAGAGAGGATGGTTTTGCTCTGCAATCCTACAGATGTTTACTTCAAAGTACGTCCTGCTGTGCACAGTGGGGCTCATGCCATTAGATTTCTACCTTAAGGTTGTTAGGGGAAAGTGGTTGTTTGCTATTCCGTGCACAAATAAATCCCTGCCTATGGAGGCTTAATTTGTGCCAGAACTTGGATTACATTCTTACTAAATAAAGTGTTCCAGAATAGGACCTGAGATATGATCTGCACATGACTGAATAACTGCAGAATGTTCCTATATGACAATTCCACCAAAATGCGCAATTTACACATGAATTCATTCCCATAACATGTCAGTGAGGGTCACCAGCTGTAATAGGTTTCAAGGATATTTGTCATTCACGAAAGATAACCTTTTTAAGCCATAACAGTTAAACTGAACATTCCTGTTCAGAGGCACCATACCTCTAAGTACCACTTGCAAGCATCTAGACACTGTAACATTTAATGGGATGGTGTTAGAAAATGCTCCAGACCAGTCTTTGATATGGTCTTCTACTGTTAGGTTGTGGGGGAAGGATGTGCAAGGGGCCAGTCTTCCAAATCAAAGGATGTTACATCTAGAGAGACTTTAACCTCAACAAACGTCTACCTTTCCTATAAACAAGTAAGCAAATAAATATTTAAACAAATAAAAATGTAAATAATAGCTAAGCAATGCCAACCAATGGAGACAAGACTTTGCACATTTTCCATGAGAAAACTATACTGCCCAGATGATAATGTAACAAAAAGACACCCAAAACGAGATTCTTGCCTCACAACATACTTCCTCAATCCATCTCCCTCCAGATGTGGTGAGCTACAATTTCCTTCACTCCAGCCAGCATTCATAATGTGAAGGGAGTTGTGGTCCAACATCTCTGGAGGACACTGGCTTGGGAAAGCTATGCTAGAGGAACATTTGACCCTCTTATTTAGAAACACATCTATAGCATATTAAGATATCATTAATATAGAAGAAATTCAGAAGAAATCAAATTTAAAGACTGAATATGCATTCGAGCCAATGCAGCTATCTAAATTACAATATAGAACAAGGCAGACCCCCCTCCCCCCAAAAAATAAAAAAAGGTAAGGGCTGCCCTGATTTCAGTTTCCCTTTTGCATTTGGAATCTGCCCTGCTTTATTAGTATCTTCTTTGGCCTTGCTGGCTATATTTTAAATTACACTGGGAGGAACTCAAGGGACTGAGCCCCTGTTCCTCTGTGCTCTTGGTGCCTGAAGTGTGAACACCATGGGATTTATCTCCCTCTCTTCCCCCTTTTCATTCTTTTAAGAAGCCTGACCTCTCGCACCCTGCTTTAGAAATCTGTGAAGAAAAGGAAGACATAAAACGCAGGTAGGGAAAAGATCAGAGGGCCCCAGCGTGGCATAGTGGTTTGAATGTTGAAACTATCACTCTGGAGACCAGGTTTCGATCCCCAGCTGGGCCATGGACACCCACCTTGGGCAAGTCACACTCTCTCAGCCTCAGAGGAAAACAAGGGCAAACCTCCTCTGAACAAACCTTGCCAAGAAAACCCCAGGAAAGGATCTTCGTAAGTGGGAAGCGACTTGAAGGCTCACAACAACAACAACAAGGGAAGGGGGTCACCAATCCCACAAACACACACACACACACACACACACTTCCAGTTGCCATCTCTTTTTAACCCTTTGACCACTGGCTTCAGACATTGGCTATCTCCTCAAAAGGGCCTTTCTTCTAACTGGCCACTCTTATTTCCAAATCCGACATTAGAGGTTAGAGAGGCCTGGATTTCTTTTTCTTTTTGTCCCTTCCTTCCTTCCTTCCTTCCTTCCTTCCTTCCTTCCTTCCTTCCTTCCTTCCTTCCTTCCCTCCCTGTGAAAGCCAATGTCAGTCTGCGGCCGCTGCGAGGCGCCCAGGCTCCTCTTCTTCTCCTCTGGCTTTTCTTGCAGCTGAGAGAAGAAGGCAAGGAAGGGCTCCAGAACAGATGCTGCTGCTGCTGCTGCTGCCCTGGGAAGAAGAAGAGATGGGGAGGAGGAATGGGATCAAAGGGATTGCGGGGAGGATGGAGGGAATGAGGGGCAGGGAAGCGAGGCTTTCTTCTCTAATACACTCGAGGGGGAGACTCCTGCAGGGAGGGAGGGCGGCTGTTGTACAATGAACTCTCGAGGGGGAAAATAAATCCGGGGGACCCAGAGAGAGAGGCTCTGGAGGGCACTGGGCTCTCCCCAAGCCTCCCACTAGCTTCCTTTGCCACCCTCCCCTCTCAGGAGGACTAGGCCCTGTCAAAAGGGAGGGCACTCCAGAAAAATGGGTGGCAGGACCAACGCTCAAAACACAGAAATACAAACAAATGCATGCTTCCTAGTCCTCCTAATGGAGGACATTGTGGAACCCCTCCTGGAGACAGGAAGGTGGGGATGGAGGACAGGTCCTGGAAAAGGAGGAGATCAGGTCACCCTGCTCCTGGAGCCTACCTGGTGGCCTCTGACTTGGAAGGCTAGCCAAGCCGGGCAAGCCTCTCCAGCAAGGATGGGGATCTCTCAAAGCCCCCAGATTCCCTTCCCAGGACCCCCACCCCCCACCCCCCACGCCAACCCCCACTCCCCCTCTCTTTCTCTCTCTTTCTCTCCCACCACCACCACCACCACCACTGGAGCAGGGTGACTAGATGTCCTAATAACCGCAAAGGAGGACCAGGCAGCGCCAAATGGGAGGCATGCAAGGAAAATGCAGGCCATGGCCAAATCAAAGCTCAAAACACTCCTAGAAATATAAACCCATGCTTCTTAGTCATGCTCCAAATGGAGGACGTTTTGGAATTCCTCCTGGGCAGAAGGTTGGCATGGAGGACGTGTCCTGGAAAAGGAGGACATCTGGTCCCCCTTCTGCTGGGAGGCATCTCTCCTTTCCTTTCCTCTCCCCTCCCACCCCAGCTGCCTTTTCTTCCCTGGAGGCCCAGAGGCCGCTTCCAGAAAGCTCCCTCCTCCTCCTCCTCCTCCTCTGTTCTCTCTTTCTTTGTGAATCCGGTGGGATAAATGAGAAAAGAGAGAGAAGAGGAGGAGGAGGAGGAGGAGGAGGGGGAGATGGGAGCTTGTGGCTTGTCAAACGTGTTGGATCCAAGATCTGCAGAGAATACATCCCAGAAGCAGCCCTAAAGCAGGCCTGGGCGAGGCTTCCCAGCTCCACTCGCCTCCTCTGTGGTCAAAGCCACAAAAGCATTTTTTAAAAAGAGAATATTTCAAAGCATTTGAAAGAAAGAGACAGAGAATATAAAAGTGGGATGGGAATTTCTCCCCTTTCTCCTCTTTAAAAAAACCCACACCACATGGCCCTTTCTCTCTCACCTTTGGGCAGAAACAGTTGAAGGGATCAGGGGGGGGTTCTTCTTCTTCTTCTCCTTCTCCTTCTTCTTGTTTAAAAGTTTCTCAGTTAAAATTGGGGATTAGGGGAGTGGGGCTGCTTGGGCCTGTCTCAACAACTCTGGGATCTTCCATAAAATAAAATGAAATGAAATTTGGAAACTCCCAGCCCCGCTGTAGAGAGGAGGTATTTTAAAGGTTCAGATCGTAAGCAAAGGTTAGGGTAAGATGAACTCATAAAAATCCCACCAAATCCTGGTTTGAGAAATTAAAGCAGAAAGAACATGGCACGGGTCGTCTGACTGACTAGTTTTTTATACACAAAAGCACACACACACACACAAAAGCAAGGAGCTCTCCAGGGTTGGGGATAGTCCTAAGTACCACCTGGATTTGTTTTAATTGTAAAAATTATTCGGCGTAAGTGAAAGCACAAGCAGGAAATCTCCAAACCGCAGAATGAATGGATGAAATGATTTTTAAATGACAGATTTTGCTCTACTCTCTTTTAAAGAAAATGTCAAATACATACCAAATTGATCTCTCTCTCCCGTTAAGACATCTGAAGCGCTATCTAATTTTTTCTTCTTCTAAGAAGCGGGAGAAAATAAAAGTTTCCCAGGTTATTTATTTATTTTTTTCATATGGGTGTGTGTGTGTGTGTGTGTGTGTGTCTCAAACAGGATTAAGGAAATCATGATAGCTCCCTATCGAAAAGTAACTGACGGCATCAGAACATCGTCAGCTTCATTTCAACTTTATGAAAGACATTTCCAGAAAATACACTGGCTCTGCCCTCCCTTTGCGCACTTTTCTAGAAGTAAACCCTTTCAAATCAATCCATGAAACAAAGCATTTGTACGGTTTAGGCGTGCAAAACATATCAGGAAAGAAAGGAGACGTTAAAAAAATATATATTACTCTGAATATTAGTTTGACATTTAGGTTTTTTAAAAAAAATTGAACACTCCGCAAATTGGGCGGCTGAAGTGTGAGATCCTGTCTCAGCAAAGGCAGACCCCTCAAACGCACATGCTTCCCACCTTCCTGGGTTTTAATACGCCTGTAAATGTTTTCGTTTTAATACTCGGATCTTTGGGAAAGTCTTAGTGTACATTTTGGAAAGTGGGGTGTTAAATAGGGGGGACCTGCCCAGAGGAAGGAAAGGTGTCTCTTTCAATAGGAAAAGTCCTATTGGTCCTTTCAGCCCTAGCACCAGCCTGGAATCCTTCCTGCTCGACACAAATCGAAACCATTGCAAGGCCCTAATTAGAGTAATTTGAATAATAAGGCTGCCTATATGGGGTAAGACAATGTGTACCAACAACTTTATTTAATGCATCCTGCTAATCAGTGGTGCGTGCCTCCTTGAAGGCTTTGGTGCCATAAAACGCACCCCTCGTCCGCCCAAACAATCAAAGACAAATTAGTTTAATGATTGTGCCTGCCTTGAATGTCTTGGAAAAATCCACAGGCGGAGGGAAACAAATGGCACCATCCTTGTTTGTCTGGGTCTCCCCTCCGGACCAAGGGAAGGGGGCCTCCCTGGACTTGGCAAGGACTGGAGAGAGACAGAGAGACAGAGAGAAAGAAAGAGAGAGAGACCTGAAGGGACCCAGCAGGGGCCACCAATTCAGGAATGTCAAAGGATACCGACACGCAAGAAACTTTCCGACGGGCAGGAAAATCGCTCAGATTTTGGGGAAGGAAGGACCCGGCTCTCTCTTGGGGACCAGGACTCCAAGGGACACTTTCTGTGGGGCAGGGGCTGAAAAAAGGTACAGCACACACGCTTCTGCAAAAGCTGGCATCCTGGGCACACTTTGGGGGGAGTTAAGCTCCACTGAACAAGAATGCTTGGGAAGAAACGCATCTGGTCCAAATGCATCCATCTGAGGAAGTAGACTTTAGTCAACGACAAGCCCCTGCTGCCCATTTCTTTCTTTCAGTGAGTCTCAAAGGTGCTACAAGGTCTCTCTACATCATAATAATAATAATAATAATAATAATACCAAATGCATCTGAGAAAGCAGACTTAAGTCTAGGAAAGCTCATGCTGCCCACTTCTTTTTTTAGTGAGTCTCAAAGGTGCTACAAGATCTCTCTACATAATAATAATAATAATAATAATACCAAATGCATCTGAGAAAGCAGACTTAAGTCTAGGAAAGCTCATGCTGCCCACTTCTTTTTTTAGTGAGTCTCAAAGGTGCTACAAGGTCTCTCTATAATAATAATAATAATAATAATAATAATACCAAATGCATCTGAAGAAGTAGACTTAAGTCTAGGAAAGCCCCTGCTGCCCACTTCTTTCTTTCAGTGAGTCTCAAAGGTGCTGCAAGATCTCTCTATATACTGATTCTACAGACTAACACGGCTATATCTTTGAATTTTGCCACTTGGGAATAAAGTTGCATAAACCAGGGCCCCACGAGAGGGAAGGGCTGGACCTGAAACTGCAAGGCCAGTTTCACAAGCAAGCAAGGAAGGAAGCAAAAAGAGCCACCAACAAAAAGAAAAGTCAGGCTAAGAAGCAGACTGGATTCTCCTTCTCCCCATCACAGTCCTTAAACCTACCAGCTTGAACAATAATAATAATAATAATAATAATAATAATAATAATAATAATAATAATAATACCAAATGCATCTGAGGAAGTAGACTTAAGTCTAGGAAAGCTCCTGCTGCCCACTTCTTTCTTTCAAGCCGGTAGAGGAACACCTTGGTCTCCCTCCCCCGTCGGCTTGAACTGTATTTGAGGTGTATGTATAAGTGTGTCTGTGTCTGGGGGGGGTTATAAACATAGACACACCAACATGTATTTTTCTGAACCTGCGGCGATCAGGCCGGCTTCTGGAGTAAAAGGCTAAACAGAGATGGTTGTTGTTGAGGTCCAACCCAGGAGGCCAGTCTACACAAGGTGACCAGATGTGTCCTCATAACCGCAAAGGAGGGCAAGGCACCGCAAAATGGAGGACCTTCCAGGGAAAAAAAGGAAGCCATTCCAAAATAAAAAGCTCAATACACTCCTACAAATGTAAATCCGTGCTTCTTAGTCATGCTGCCAATGGAATTCCTCCTGGACAGAAGGCTGAAAGGGAGGACCAAGTCTGGGCACCCTGGGTCTGCAAGATTGTGACCAGATTTCCTATCTCCGTTTTGCCCGCCCGACGATCGCCATTAAAAAAAAAAGGCTATGCTTTTTCCTCCCCTCCTTCCTTCCTTCCTTGCCCCCCGCATACCTTTTCCCAGCCTCAGAGGCCCAGCCAAATGCTGTTTGCATCCCCCTGAAACCCACACTCCCCGTTGCTCCCTGCTTGCCTTTTCTGCAGCTCTTCACTTTCTGCCCTGCCGCCTCTGTTCCACTCTGCAACCCACGGAAGCTTGAAATGTTTAGCAATTCCCCAAAGGGCTGGATTTGGAGGACTGGAGTCCCCCCTTCCCCCCCCCAAAAAAAGTCATCAATGGGAAAGCTGCCTTCCTGGGGACCCATCATGGAATAAGGGGTCTCACTTTCCAGGAGGGTCTGCAGAGGGATGAGAAAGGCAGCCGTTGCTAGAGCCAGATCTCAGTCCTGAATCTGGGCTTGAAGTTTCCCAAGTTGTTGATCGAGGAGATGGGTGGGACTCCATGTGCCATGGAGGACCCCTTAGCTGAGTCTCCTCTCTAGGGAAGGAAGGGGTTCACCAGGGCCTCAGGGGTCCTCTGATCCCAAAAATCGGACCCCACAAACCACGCCACTGAAACCAGTGAGAAACCAGGAGCGCCTTCACCCTTCAGAGTCTCCCCTTTCCTGGCTGCCCCACTCCCTGAGAGCCCCAGCACCCCTCCAATACACAGGCTCTCTTTCTGGGCAAGGGGACCAGAGGCCCTAAGGAGGACAAGGCACCGCAAAATGGAGGACATTCCAGAAAAATAAAAGGAGGAGCTGACCAAAGAAAAGCTAAAAGTACTAACAGGAAGATAAACTCCTACTTCTTCCTTCTGCTCAGAATTGAGGGCCTTTTGGAATTCCTCCTGGACAGAAGGTTGAAAAGGAGGACGCCTGGTCGGTCCCCCTGCACTCGGGAGAAGCAGAAAGACCGGGCTGTTTTTTAAAAAGGTACCCTTTACAGGTGTCTCTTGTGATGCCTTTAACCCTTCTCATCTACCTGTCAAATCAGCAAGCAAACATCTTTTTTCTTTGCTTTGCTGGCTTGTTTGTCTCTGTGCTTCCCTCCTACTCTCACTCTGGCAACCTCTCCAACTTTCCGCTTTGACAAAAATAATACTAATACCAAATAAGAAGAGAAGGAGAAGGAGAAGGAGAAGGAGGAGAGGAAGATAATGATGAGGATGATGAGGATGCCAGATCTTTGGACACACACACACACACGTTTTAGGTGGAAGAAATTCCCTCTGCAAATCAGAGGGGGCTTCCTAAAATGTCAGCCCAGGCGTGTCAAAAGCGCAATAAACTCTTTCCGAAAGGAGTCCCTTCACTCCTGATGGGTGAGCGACCTGTTCTGTGCATTCAAGTCGTTTCTGACTTATGGCCACCCCTACCATGGGGTTTCCTTGGCAAGATTGGTTCACAGGGCGGTTGCCTTTTCCTCCCTCTGAGGCTGAGAGTGTGTAACTTGCCCAAGGTCACCCAGTGGGTTTCCATGGCCGCTGGAGAGATTCGAACCCTGCTCTCCAGAGTCCTGACTCAAACCATCACGCTTGTTCTCCAGTGAGTGAATAATACAAGGCCATAAACAGAAGGCAAAGAAGGGGAGGCGATAGGGTCTGTCCCTGAGATACCCAAAAGGCATCTGCGAGTCATCCAAGGTCTGCTGATCTGAGCCTGAATGCTACAAGTCAAAAGATCAGCAGACCTGAAGGCTCATCCTGACATCCCTCTCCTAAACTAGACGCAAATCCCCATCCTTTTCAGTGCCAAACGTGGTTCAAGTCAAAGTGCCAGAAATCCTTCTTTTCTAGCTGTGGCTACAGTCCAAACCCTGTTTGCTTGACAATAATGTGGCTGCTCTGAGCAAAGGGATTTCAGTTTGCATCGCCAAGGACTTTAACTTGCTTCTTGTGTTCGAGTGAGTGAGTGAGTGCGTGCGTCTTCTCTCCTCTCTCTATAGTATATATATATATATATATATATATATATATATATATATAATATTCAACTATTCACCACTGTTTCCACCAGTCAATACAAAAAGGAGGCGTGACTGGAGAATGTGGGCAGCCTTCAGCTGGGGTTTGATGCACTGTATTATATCTTTCCAGCTCCAGAAGTAGTAACGATCCACAACTTCTTAATGGTTTAGTACAAGTTAGCGTCCAAAAGGACTGGTCTTAAACCATGCATGTGGAGGCAAAGTGCTTTTTAAGGGCTTATAACTTATGGGTGTTTCAATGTGCCTTCAACTCGCATGTGGACTTAGGAATTTTCACAGAGTTTTCTTAGGCAAGGAATATTCAGAGGGGTTTTTCCTAGCTTCTTCCTCTGAAATATAGCTCTTCAGCACCTGACATATTTGGTGGTCTCCCATCCAAGTACTAACCAGGGCTGACCCTGCATAACTTCCAAGAACAGACAGGATCCGGTGCCTTTGGGTTATTTAGGCACCCTTCCTTATAAATTATAGCTTTCTTGCTTTCTCTTTTTAAAAAGTCCTTCATTCAAAACACGCTTTACCGAAACAGCCTTTGATTTTAAGGGAACTTAACATCCAAATAAATGTGGTTTTGCAGCAGGAGTTCGTGTTCCCGTTTAAATCAGTCCTGCTTAGATGAGATTTACAGTTATGCTCGTGGTCCGACCCATAAAACTCAATTCCGATTTTAATGCGATTTTAGTAGAATTGCAGCCGTTCAACCTGATCCTATACATGTTCCCTAGAAGTCCAAGTCTTTTTGACAGGGCTTAAATCTAAGTAAGTAACCGTAAGTCTTCGATAACTACATAACAATTTAAGGAATTCAGTTGTTTACATTGGGAACAAACTAAAAGACTGGGAACAAATCGAAAGGTTTTGTTTCTAACCTACCTAGGAATGAAAAGGCGGTTTCTTTTCTAATTTAAATATACCCCCAAATCCTGAAATCCCATTACATTCTCTTTCCCTTAATGAGCTTTGGACTTTTGATGAAAAACAACCCATCTTTGTTGATATAAATAAATTATCTGTCTGTAAATGACAACCTTATACTACTGTTGTTTCTCCAGCAATATATACAGTTAATGTACGATATACCTCTTAAAGTAATGCACATAATGGCTAGCTCCCAATAATCATATTTCCCAACTTAACACTCTTGCCTGAAAAAAATAAAATAAATAAATCATCTCTTCCCTAAAACCCTTTTCCACTCTCAAATTCTACCTCTCGGCTTTGCTGGTGTTGTTTTTAAAGGGCAAGGTAAGTATATCTTTCAAAGCGGGAGAAAGTCTGCAATCCTAAGCCTACCTCCATACCATGCTAGGAAGGAAACTCCACGACTTGGTGGGTCTTACCTCCAAGTAAAAACCTCGAAGATCCGACGAGGGAATAGCCTTTTCCCTTCCATCCCTCTCAGCTCAGAAGGAAATCCCACTCAGCTGGAGGAAGGTAGCACTTACTTACTTACTTACTCGCCTGTAAACCAGGAGAGGATTGCAGCCTTACTAAATCAACCCCTGGCCCTGAAAGAAGTGGGACAGAATCTTCTAAATTTTTCTCCTTCCCCCTTTTGTTTTTCTCTCTAGGAAAATGGCCTTTGTTTTCTGCTTGCCTTCAGAGCCAAGCCCTTTAGGATTTAGCTGCAAAACGGCAATCTAGGGACGAAGGTTTAGAGGAGACTTTGGGAGGCCTTCTTTCTAGCTGTGCCAATTTCTCTCCTCCAGAGAGAGGATCGCAAAGCAATAACCTCAAGGAAACCGGGCGGCCTCAGCTTGCATCTGCACTTCAGAAATGACCCGGTTTGACACCGCTTGAACTGCCATGGCTCAATGCTCTGGAATTCTGGGAATTCCGGCGGAGCTCTGGAGCCACAACCAACTACAATTCCCAGAGCGTTGAGCCATGGCAATTCGAGCGGTGTCAAAGCGGATTATTTCTGCAGTGCGGATGCAGCCTAAGGGGGGTTGCAGACTGCCAGAAATAGTGCAAATTGAGTCCACTTTAAGGGTTAGGGTTAGTGCTAGGGAATCATGGGAATTGGATTTTTTTCTGGGACATTGAGCCTTCTCTGTCAGAGAGCTCTGGTGCCACAATAAAATACACTTCCCATGATTCCCTAACCCTAACCCTAACCCTAAAAGTGGACTCAATTTGCACTATTTCTGGCAGTCTGCAACCCCCCTAAGTCAGGGATCGTCTGCCTGCCTTGTTTCCTGGCCCGGATCGCAAGACACCAATTCAGCGAGAGTGGTTTGGACTGGAAAGAAGCGGCAGCCTTCAGAGAATGACAAGCAAACAAATCGGCCTAATTGGTTTAGGGATCGAGACAGTTGCTAGTCGGGACTCTGCGCAATTTGGCGCTCCTTCTCTCTCTCTCTCTCCCCCCCCGCCCCCCCCCCCCCATAAATCCCTGGTGGAAAGAGGCGGCTGTCTTTTCTTCCCCGATCTTAAAACTTTAAAAAGCGTCATTTGACATCTGCATTTATCACATGGGCAGAACATGTAGACATCAAGCCGAAGGGATCAGGAGAAAAAGAACAGCACACGCATACCTACCTAAAGACCAAGCAGCTGAGGGAAGAGAAGAGGAAGGAAAGAGGAAAGAGGGAGAAACCTTCATGGAAGAGTTTCCCGGCTAAACCACTAAAATGCTATCAGAAACGAAAACTAAGATTTTCTCTCAGTCATGTCAGCCTTGCGTTAGTTTCTGTTGTGTGCCTTCAAGATATTTCCAATTTATGGCGACCCTAAAGCGATCCTATCACGGGGCTTTCTTGGCAAGATTAGTTCAGAGGGGATTTTGCCATCGCTTTCCCCCGAGGCTGAGAGTGTGTGACTTGCCTAAGGTCACCCAGTGGGTTTTCATGGCCGAGCTGGGAATCGAACAGCGTCGTAATCCAACTCTCAAACTACTACACTAAACAAACTCCTGGGGTCTAATCCTAGTGCCTATATCAGGGGTTGGGGTTGGTTTTGTTTTGTTTTGCTAACAATGATGATGTCTGCAACTTTTCCAAGGCTTCCTCCCCTCCTTTTTTTTTACCCCAAGCCACCTTTTCACTTAGGGAGCCATTCTTAAACTTACTGGGAATTTCTCCTCCACAATTTCCTTCTCGATTCTTTGCCCAGGGTCTGGGAGTTCAAATCTCACACAGGGGGTTGCAGACTGCCAGAAATAGTGCAAATTGAGTCCACTTTAAGGGTTAGGGTTAGTGCTAGGGAATCATGGGAACTGTATTTTATTGTGGCACCAGAGCTCTCGGACAGAGAAGGCTCAATGTCTCAGAAAAACAAACAAACAAACAATTCCCATGATTCCCTAGCACTAACCCTAACCCTAAAAGTGGACTCAATTTGCACTATTTCTGGCATTCTGCAACCCCCCCCCCCCCACATTTTGAGAGAGAAGCACGCGCACGATTTCTCCTCCTCCCCAAAATGGCAAATTGACTCAGTCTGACTGCTTGTCTTTGTGGGTAAAGATGTCAAAAGAAAATGTAGCTTCCTCTCAAAGGAAGGACTTTGCAGGGGTCTCCCTGCGCTTCTCTTTCCCTACAGGGACACATAGGACACGCACTCTCAGCCTCAGGGGGAGGCAATGGCAAAATCCCCTCTGAAGCAATCTTCCCACGAAAACCCCCGTGATAGGATCGCTTTAGGGTCGCCTTAAGTCGGAAACGTCTTGAAGGCACACAACAGAAACTAAGGCAAGGCTGTGTAATGCAGGCTTTCTGCCAGCGAGGATGGGAAATGCAGGTCCTCTAGAGCAGGGGTAGGCAACCTTTCCCCTTTAAGGGCCAAGGGACTTCAGCTCCCAGAACCCCAGGAGCTATTGGCCAACATGGGACTATTGGCCAACATGGCTGAGGCTTCTGGGAGCTGAAGTCCCTCGGCCCTTAAAGGGGAAAGGTTGCCTACACCTGCTCTAGAGAGACCTGGGGCTGAGAAGCTAGTTTTAAGCCAAACTCCACGCTTCAGAGAAGGAAACCAGGGCCCAAAAAACACATCACACCCGACTCACCAAGTAGCCTGCATGTGATCTCCATCCCCAAAACCACACAGAGAGACGGACGAGGGGGGTGGGAAGCAAAATATTTTCTCCCAGACCACTGAAACGTCCTGCAGAGGGCAGATGCTGCCCAGTTTTCAACTCTTCAAACACCCACCCCCCTTTTCTCTCTCTCTCTCTCTCTCTGTCCTATTATTTTTATTTGTATATCTACAGTGTATTGGGGGGGGGGGAGTACAAACAATTCAGCCAACTATTGACCAAGGGGATAGTCAATCTCTAGCCAGCTTAAGCATTTTGCCCATCAGCATATCTGCGGTCGCAGAACACTCCTTCTTTCTGTCACTTGGCTTCCTGGCTATTGATAAGAAGATCATTTAGCTGCATCTGTTCGGGACGCGTGTTAATATTGACCAGGCGTTAGAAAAGGTGATTCGATCTAATAAGGCTGTAAAATGCGGTTAAAGGAGGGCGGGGATGACAGGGGAATTGGGATGGGATGGGATGGGATGGCCCAGCATCCGGCGGGGAGATACTACACAACCCATAAACCTCGAAAACACGGGAGTGATCCCTATTCCCACAATCATTGAGCCACTGTAGGAAATTTGGTACAAATTTCCCCTTGGGCTCCTCTTTAACAATAGGCTGCCCAAGTCCAATAGGACCCGAACCGAAGTTTGGTGAGAATTTGAATACGATTCCTCTCCCCCTCCCCGCCACCCTCCGTTGCCACAGACGCAGTTTAATACCGCAACAAATCTGAGCCACTGATGCAATCGGTCTGAATGCGGACTTGATGCGCATCCCGCATTGCTTACTAGGAAAAGAGACCCCAGGAATACCCCGCTTCTCCAGACACTAAAGCTTAGATTAACCTTCCCCGGATTTCGAAGGAACTTATCCTCAAGAAAAGTGGCCTCAACACCGCAGTCCTGTTACATCCAATGATTTTCGTCTCAGTTACTTGTCAGTTGTAGGTAAGACTGAATCTTTATTTGTTTGCAGTCTCCAAAAAGTAAAAGGGGAAGAAAGAGAAACTGAATGAATACTAGAGGAAGAAAAACGATTGATTCCAAGACAGAAAGAAAAAAAGGGTAGGAGAATATTTCAAAAGTATACAGAAAAAAAAAAAACCTAGCATGCAGTCTACCTGGCACACGTTTGCTTTGCTATAAAACCCACCTGGCTAACTCCCTCTGAGTCAGGTAAAAGCCTGCATTTTTACAGCGTCAATAGAACAGTTTAATTATAAATATTGTGTCTATACGGAGGAGGGAAAAGGTTGTGCGTCTGTCCACGCTGTTCCCTTCACAGAAAAAAACAAAAACACCAGAAGTGGAACTACAGCTTCTCCATAAACCACTTTGCTTGGAAATGAGACTGGAAATAAATCCCCTGGACTGCACTGGGATTGCAAAAGAAGCGCCTCCTCTACAGCGGATGATGATGATGATGATGATGATGATGATGATGATGATTTTCCTAACATGCCATGCCTTCAATCTAACCGAAATCTTTATTGCCAAGGGAGTGGGAGAGCCTCGGATCAGAGTCCCAAAGAGGCACCAACTTTTCAAAACCCGAACCCTGGTCTCCCCCCACATCCCACCAGAGTCTCTTCAAGGGAAATAATGCTCAGAAAAAGCTGAGCAGCTTTCCAGACTCTCAGACACCACACACACACACACACACAAAGAGTTTCCCACTTTGCTTTCACACATGAGAAGCCAGTTCCCAGAGCCTCTGTCAAAAGATACTCAGCGCTGTCTGAGGCCAGCTAAAGGCCTGGCCCTTACTTCTGGTCCATGCTACTACCTCAGTTATACCAGCCAAGCCTGTCCAAAATTCAAGTATATATATATATATATATATATATATATATATATATTTGATTCCAAAACGACAGAGAAGTCAATCCAACTAGAGTCAGTCCCTTTCCACATAAGTGTGTGTATATCTATCTAGGCTTGGATAGACAGCTATTAGAGATATTTTCTTAAAGAACTATGCCACCACTCAGTACTGGGTTTTTCTTCTTCTCTCTCTCAAAAGGAAAATGAAAGATATGCCAATAAGTCGAACAAACTATAAAAGTCTTGTGTATTTCTGTTTTATGTAGATAATAAAATATTACTTTAACATAAATATATAAGGATCTCTGCGCTTTTATTTTTTCCCCACAAGCACATCCAAATGTACCAAAAAACAAAGAATGCCTTTAAAGAGACTGAACCAAAATTTGTTTACATCCCATATAGATTTTTTTTTCTTTGTTCACCTATTCATTTAAAGCTACAGGAAAAAAAAAACCAAAAGAAAACAGTTTCCAGAACCTGTTTGCTTTAAGAGAAATAAATATACATTGAGGCAGGCCACTTAAAAATGATATGAAAATATTTCCCTGGTTAGCATTAAAAAAAAAAAAAAGGAAAGGAAAGGAAAGGGGGAAAATAGACAAAGAAAACATTAAAACTATTTCTGCATTTCAAAGGACAAATATTAAACATATATACAGAGCGGTAAGGTTTGCTTGGAAAGGTTTTTTAAAAATTATTTTAAAGTAAATCTATCCAAGGGTTTAGAAGAGGATCTGCCTCCACCAAACTCCCTCATCTGACCTTACCCAGTTATTATTAATAAGTCTCACTGTTTCTTTCCTCCCTTTGCTACTTCATCTATCCCCAGACCTGAACATGGTTATCAAGGGGAGTTTGTCCCCATACCATAATCAAAAGCAGCTGTAATACCCTTAAAAAGAAATCAGTGTCCGTATCATTTTGAAGGAGGAATAAAACCACAACATTGGGGGGAGAAGGAAAGGTTTAGAATAAAGGCCAATGCAGTAGCTTCCCAGAAATCTGCATTTGTTTTCATAGAAGGGAAGGGAGAGGGAGAGGAAAATCTGATGCTTAGAAGAACAACTGAAGAGCATATTATTCAATCCCACCTGCCACCTTTGTTTGTAGGTTTCTCTGAGAGAACAGCTAATTTGCCTCAGAGATCTTAAACATTCCTCCAGTCAAACTTTGTAAAGATTATTCTTTAAAAGTTATACAGAGACATCCCACCCATCCACCCTTTTTTTGTGCTGAGTACATGTTGCAAAATGTAAACCTGTCGCTATCACAGTTTCAAGGGTTGCCTCATCATCCTCTTGTAGGATATCATATACAAGTTTCAACTTCCTCCTCCTCCTCCCTTCTTCCCTCTCAAGAGCATTCCCTCTCCGTTTTGGGGTGTGGGGCTTGTGGAGTTAAACTGCTTTCAACCGAGAAAATGCATTTATCAGAATGACTTAACAAAGGGGAAAGGGAAAGGACGGGTTGGGCAAAAAAATGGCATTTTGGTTGCCTTGTTTTCATTTCATTTCGCTCAGTTCTGAGAAAGCAGGAAAAGCTGGTGAAGTTAAAACTGGTCTTTTTTCATGTCACACACATTATGCTGAAATCTGAATAAAGGATGCCAGTTGCATTTAACATCTGAGAATGAATCTCGAAAAGAAACTCCCCCCCCCCCCAGTTGGGCCACCTATAGTAGGTGCTTAAATTTTTAAGGAAACCCCAGAGACCCATTTACTTAGAAGTGAGTCCCATTGATTTCAATGAGGAGGGGGGTAAGCCTGGCTACCTTCTTTGCTCCAATCCCACTGATGCAAATGGAATTAATAATAACTGATCATTCTGCTCTCTGAAAGAAGGTGTGTTGTGTCCAGTCCACTTCTACTGAAGTCAACAGGAAACTTCCCATTGAGGTGAATGGTTCCAGGCTTAGAGGCAAGGGCTACAGTTCCTAAACCACTTTCACCATACCAGGTTTACAGGAAGGTGGTGTGAAAATAAGAGTCTTCGGGGTTTTTTAAAAAAGAGAAATGGACTATCCCAAATCCCAGTGGGAAGCTGTTCTCTGAACTCTCCTGTTTAGAGAGGTGAAACTCGCTTCCAAAGGGCTCTCTCCCTAATAATCAGAATGGAGAATCAGAATCACAACTCCTTTCCTATTTAGAAACAGATGTCAGCATAAGTGTCCTAAGGAAGGTTGCTGCTGGATGCCCAAGAAGCACAGAGAACTTTCTGCACAGGACCTGTGAAGCAAAGAATGATGCATCTCTCTCTCTCTCTCTCTCTTTCTTTTTCTCCCATCTGAAATCCCTCACTCCAATTTTCGCTTCATTCAAAATGCCACTTTCTACTGGAAAGTCCTGGCTAGGTTTATCATCTCCACTTCTCTCCCCTCTCATTCACCCCTTTCTGCTCTCACCTATGCAATGAAAAGTGGATGAATCGGTTGAAAAGTTAACCTGCCTGGTTTCTGTGCATACCCCAAACTAGTTTCTCCCTTCCTTCTCTCTCGCCCACACATTTCCCCCTGCATCTCAGTAATTCCAGAGCCACATTTTGGGAAAGTGGAAGTGGGTTTACTTCCACCCTGTGTCCTCTCTCATCTTTCTTGCACTTCCTACAAGATCTCCTTACGCTTAAAAAACAAGCCCAGCTTCCTGACTCTGGAGGTTAACGGTGGCAAAAAGAGCGGATTAAGAGTAACCTCCATCGAAGACAGCCCGACACTTCACAGCCACACAAAGAGGGAAGAAAGCAAGGGCTACTACTATACACACAGCTTGGTACATTGCCCCACCTCTGTCCAGCCCTCAGAGCGGGAAATGCAAGTCACTTCCCAACAAGGCAGGAAAAAGAAAAAGAAAAAGAAAAAGAGAAGAGGAGGAAAGTTGTAAACTTCTATTATTCTTTTTCTTTTTTCTTTGCAGTGCAAATTCATGGAGTCTTCTTCTTTTTTTTTACAAGAACGGCAGGACTCTCTTAAACAACACTCGCCAGTTTTCCCCCACCCCCCCCCCCAGAACAAAAACAAAACAAAACAAAACAAAAAAGGAACCAAAACCAAAACCAACCTAACCCACCAAAGCCCTCCCGAAGCGTAAAGTGTGTTCCAGCACAACAAAAGCATCCCTCCTGCACAACCTCGGTGCCTTTGGCTAGATCCCCCCCCCCCAAAAAAGACTTCATTCCGGGCAGCCAGGAAGGACCCTGTCACCATCACGGGCCAACTTTTTTTTTGGGGGGGGGGATTGGTTTGACCCCTTTACACGGGGGTGGGCTGGGAAGAAAGAAGGAGAGGAGAGCGAGGCTCTTTTCAGCCTTTGAGGGAAGCACAGAGATGCGTGTGTATGCGAGATGCGTGTGTGTGTGTGTATGCGGCAGGGGCAGAGCTGCGCTGGCCTCTTACCCACTTACCCCTGCCCTTCCTCGCCTGGAGAGGTCAAAAACACCCCATTCCTGACACACTTTGCTACCGTTTGGAGGATTAGTAGTAGTAGTAGTAGTTCAGTGTGCAAGCGCTTTGCCTCGCCTTTCTTTCTTTCTTTCTTTCTCGTTCGGTTTGTTCTGTCTGCTTTCTGTTTAGTTTAGTTTAAAGGGGGAAGTGGAGTTGGGGGTGCGAAAGGGGGGGGGACACACACACACAATCAAAAGGCTGGAGAAGGGGAGTTCGGGGAGGGAGGGAGGGGGGAGGGCAGGAGAGGGCCCCCTCCCCTTTCTTCCTCCTCCTCCTCCTCCTCCTCCTGCTGCTGCTGCTCTTGCTATCGGGGTTCACTGCCCCGGAGTAGTCTGTACCCCGTGGTGCGGCGGCGGCGTGTCCCTGCTGGGCCCATACACGTCCTCGGCTCCCGGCAGAGTCCCTCCCGGGGGCGTCATGCGTTTCTCTTTCTGCCTCCTGTTACAAAACCACACGCGGACCACCTCTTTCTCCAGCTGGAGGCTGTCCGCCAGCGAGGTGATCTCCTGGGCCGAGGGCTTGGGGCACTTGAGGAAATGGCTCTCCAGGGCGCCCTTGACGCTCACCTCGATGGAGGTGCGCTTCTTCCGCTTGCGCCCCTGGGCCGCGATCTTGTCGATGCTGGTGGGGCTCCCGGACGAGGAGTCCGCCTCCTCCAGCCACTTGTTCAAGAGCGGCTTCAGCTTGCACATGTTCTTGAAGCTCAGCTGGAGGGCCTCGAAGCGGCAGATGGTGGTCTGCGAGAAGACGTTGCCGTAGAGGGTGCCCAGCGCCAAGCCCACGTCCGCCTGCGTAAATCCCAGTTTGATCCGGCGCTGCTTGAACTGCTTGGCGAACTGCTCCAGGTCGTCCGAGGTCGGCGTGTCCTCGTCCGAGTGCGTGGCCGCCTCGTGGGCGTGGGCGTGGGGGTGGGGATGGGGAGGGGGGTGGGGAGGGGGGTGGTGGTGCGGGTGGTGGTGCGGGTGGTGGGGGTGGGGGTGAGGGTGGTGGGGATGCTGGGCGTGGGGGTGGTGGGGGTGGTGGGGAGGGGGGCCCGGCGGAGGGGGGGGAGGATGCTGCTGCTGCTGCTGCTGCTGCTGCTGCTGGGAGAGGTGCTCTGGGTGGTGAGGCTGCGGAGGCGGCGGCGGCGGCGGAGGAGGAGGAGGGGGCGGCGGAGGAGGGGGCTCGTCGTGGGCGTCCCTCAAGCCGTGGTGGTGCATCCCCGGCTGCCCGGCGCCCAGCATCCCGTTGACGGTGAACCCCGGCGGCTGGGAGTAGAGGAGCGCCCCTTGGCCGCCGCCGTTGGCCGCCGCCGCCACCGCCATGCCGGGGGGCAGGTGAGCCGAGCCCCCGGTCCTCCAGGCCACGGCGGCGGCCACAGCGGCGTGGTGGCTCCCTGCGTGGTGCACCAGGTGCGGAGGAGGACGGCTGTTCTGCTGCTGCTGCTGCTGCTGCTGCTGCTGAGGCTGCTGCAAGTCCTCCCCGCGGGCGCCGGCCTGCACCACCGAGGGCTTGATGTCCTGCTGGCCCAAGGGGCTGCTGGACCACGGAGAGTCCCCGCCGCCGCCGCCGCCTCCGCCGCCGCCTCCGCCGCTGCCGCCTCCTCCTCCTCCTCCTCCGCTCCCACCTCCTCCTCCTCCTCCGCCTCCTCCGCCGCCGCCTCCTCCTCCTCCTCCTCCGTGGGACAGCGCCGTGATCCACTGGTGAGCGTGGCTGAGCGGGTGCCCGTTGCTCTGGAGCGCGGCGTAGTCCGCCTGCACCAGCGCCTGGGCGTCTCGGTAGGCGGCGGCGGCGGCGGCGGCGGCGGCGGCGCCCGGCTGCATGCTCCCCGGCGGCTCGGCGTGGACCATGGGGGAGCCGGCGGCGAGGAGGCTGTAGTGGTTAGAGGCTGTGGTCGCCATGGCTCTCCGAGCCGGACTGAGCGCTCCGCTCCCAGGCGCCGCGCATTTGACAGCTACTTTCCCGCCTCGGGGCTCCTCCGCTCTCTCTCGCTCTCGACGCGCTTCCCCCGCCAAGTCCGCCCGGCCGATCCCGCCGCCCAGGCACGCGCCTCGGCTCTCCCCTCCCCCCGGCCCCCATTGGCTCCCGCCGCTTTGATTTACGTGGAGACCTCTAGCAACCGGCGCAGGGGGAGCCTCCCATTGGCCCCGGCCCTGGCGAGGAGGCCACGCCCCCCACCCAGACCCCCCCCCCCTCTTTCTCTTTCTCTTTCTCTCTTTGTAATCAAACTCTGAGGAGGGAGGGAGGGAAAGGAGGGATGGGGGCACTCCAAAACAGAGGAGGAGGAGGAAGAAGAAGAAGAAGAAGAAGAAGGGAGGAGGAGGAGGAGGAAGAGTCAGAAGAAGAAGAAGAAGAGGAGGAAGAAGGAGGAGGAGGAGAAGAGGAAGAGGAGGAGGAAGAAGAGTCAGAAGAAGAAGAGGAGGAGGAAGAGGAAGAGAAGGAGAGGAAGAAGAGGAAGGGGAGAAAGAAGAATCAGAAGAAGGAGGAGGAGGACGAAGGAGAAGAAGGAGAAGAGGAAGGAGAAGAGGAGGAGGAAGAAGGAGGAGGAGGAGGAAGGAGAAGGAGGAGGAGAAGAAGAGGAAATGAAAGAAGAAGAAGGAGAAGAAGAAGAAAAGGAGGAAGAAGAAGAAGAAGAGGAAGAAGGAGAAGAGGAAGAGGAAGAGGAAAAGAGGAGGAAGACAAGGAAGAAGCGAAGAGGCGGAGGACCCACTCCGTTGCTTCTCGTGACCGTGACCGTGGCTGCGTTGTGATGGAGAGGGAAGGGGAGCGAGGAGGACCGAGGATTCCCTCCTCATTCAGCCAAAGAAGGAAGCAAGCAGGCCCTGTACGTTGAAACAGGGCCAATGCACCCTTGTCTCCACTGAGAGAGAGAGAGAGAGAGAGAGAGAGAGAGAGAGAGCAGACCGCCAAGGGACCCTGCTGCTGCAGCCATGCCCAGACAGCCGAGGTTAGGGGCGCCGGAGGATAAGACGCACTCCCCTCCTGTTGCTCTTTGCTTGGCTCTTGCTTTGGGAAAACGCAGCTGCCGCCTTGCCTTAGTCAGTGGGACGGCTCCGCTCCTCGCTCCCCATCCATCCCTCCATCCCTCCATCCCTCCATCCCTCCTTCCCCGGCGCGCCTCCCTGGCAGCCCGCCCCACGGGAGGGGGTCCTTTTTGGGGGCAGCCACCTCCCGTGGACCGGGAGAGTCCCTGGGCCAGAGATATTGGCTGGAGCTACACCTGGAAACCCCCCCCCCAGTCCCTTTCTCCCTTTTGGGGGGGCTGGCGGAGGAGGAGTTGGGGCTTTGTTGTGGGGGTTGTGGTTGGGGTTGTTTTGAACCCCCCTCGTGTCTTTTTGTCACGGTCCGTGGGTGCTGGACCGACCTCCTCCACCGGCGCTATTTCCCAGAGGTTGGTTGGGCAATCGGCGCAACTTTGCGCGCAACTCTCCCCCCCCCTCCGCCTCCCAACACACAAAGTAAGGGCAGGGACGGCATTTGGGATCCCGAGGAGTCCTGGTTAAAGTGACTGAGGGGGGTTGCAGACTGCCAGAAATAGTGCACATTGAGTCCACTTTCAGGGTTAGGGAATTATGGGAACTGTATTTTTTTCTGGGACATTGAGCCTTCTCTGTCAGAGAGCTCTGGTGCCACAATAAACTACAGTTCCCATGATCCCCTAACCCTAACCCTAAAAGTGGACTCAATGTGCACTGTTTCTGGCAGTCTGCAACCCCCCTTAGGGCCTCAGGAGAAGAGGGTCTCGCCTTTCCTTCTGTCTGCGTTTCCTTGTTGTTGCTGCGCCTTCAAGTCCTTTCCATCCTATGGCGACCCTAAGGCCAACTTACCATGGGACTTTCTTGAAGAGTTTCTTCAGAGGGGCCTTGCTTTGGCCATCCTTTGCGGCTGAAAGAGAGGACTTGCCCAAGGCCGCCCAGTGGGTTTCCATGGCTGAACCAGGATTTGAACCCAAGTCTCCAGAGTCATAGTCCAACACTCAAACCATCGCGCCAGGCAGGTGTGTTTCATTACCCCGAAGTCAAACCTCCTATCAACCTCCTCTGAACTAAGAAAAACCCATGATAGATTTTGGCTTGAGCGTGGGACTATGACTCTGGAGACCAGGGTTCGAATCTGGTTCAGTCATGGAAAGCCAGGGGGTGACCTGGGGCAAGTCACTCTCTCTCAGACCCAGAGGATGGCATGGGCAAGCCCTCTCTGAAGAGACTTCCCAAGAAAACCCCTTGATCAGGGGTAGGCAACCTTTCCCCTTTAAGGGCCGAGGGACTTCAGCTCCCAGAAGCCTCAACCATGTTGGCCAATAGTCCCATGTTGACCAATAGCTCCTGGGATTCTGGGAGCTGAAGTCCCTCGGCCCTTAAAGGGGAAAGGTTGCCTAACCCTAACCCTTGATAAGTTCACTTCAGGTTCTCCTTGAGTGGGAAAAGACTTGAAGGCAGGCAGGCACACAGCCATCAGAGCAAAACAGCACAGACAGGGCGACCTTGGGACAACACTTTAGGGTCGCCATAAGTCGGAAAGGACTTCAAGACACACAACATAGAGAGACACACAAAGCCCCCTGGCACTCAGCAGACCCTCCTTGCAAATAAGGGGGCACACAGGGCAGGCAGCCCGAGGGCCGGACCCCCCCCCCCCTTATTCTCCCAGTAATCCCAGAGAGAAAGCTGCTGCTCCCCTTGCCCACAATGGCAGGATGAGAAAGAGAAGGGGGGAAGGAAGAGAAGGAGTGGGAAGCCGGGGGGGGGGGAGAGTAGTGCTCCCTCGGGAGGGTTTTCTGTCCAGCCCAGGAGCAGCAGGTGCTGCAGCCTCTGAGAACAAAACCGGGGTCCCTTCGGCCTTTCACACGGCTTGGCAAAGCAGAGAGCCAAAGCCCAGGGAGGGACTCATTGTTCGCCGAGGTTCTCCCTCCTTGGGGACCACCAGTGTGTTTACAGATCAGCAACTTTCCTTTCTTTCCCCTTTCTTTTCTTCTCAAAACAGACAGCGTTGTTCCGGCAGGAGCTTAGGAATAGGCAACAGAGAGAGAGAGAGAGAGAGAGACCCCGGTCTAATTCCACTCCCCTTCCCTTCCCCACCGCTTCACCCCAAATTTAAGCCCTTATAATAATTTTAATCCATCCAGATACGCCTGAAACCCCAATGCGGGCTGTTATCTCGCTTGAACTGGGTCTTGTGCCTTGTGACTATCTGGATTTCTACCCATATACAACTCTGCTCAGAAGTAAGCGGAGTTGTATTCTGGGGAAAAGTGGTGGAATAGAAAGAAGGGGTGAGAGGAAAGAAAAAGGAGGAGGAGGAAGAAGAAAAAGAGGAAGAAGAGGAGGAGGAATAATAAGAAAGGGAAGAAGAAAAAGGGGAGGAGGAAAAGGAAGAGTGTATATATAGAGGTAAAGGTCTGGTCAGCATTTGCAAAAGTATGAAAGGAAACCAAGGTCCATGATGCTCTGTGACAGGTGGGGAAGATTCCCTGGGAAGGAGGGATCCTCGGGTAATCCACTGCACTAGATCTCCCACTCCTGAGACCGACGATCATCTCTCACACTGAGTCAAAGCGATTCTTGTTCTTCTAGTAGGAGCAAAGAGACCCAGGTTGGAGAAATGGACACAGTCTGACTCTCAAAAGTTGGCCTTTCTCGGGTCAGGGAGAGAGGTTTTGCAACCATCAGAGAAGCCAGAAACGAGAATAGTTCATTTTTTAATTTTTTATTTTTTGCCAGAGTAGCTTTTGATGCGTCGTCCTGCTAAGAAATACTTCTCAGAGAGCAAGAGAGGTGTAATTTTTTTGGCCCAGAAAAAACTGCAGGGAAGCTTCGGGGAGTGGGTGGTGGAGGAGAAATGAAGTCCTCGCAAATGTGATCCTATGCCCTTCCCTGGGTCCTATGACTGGCAGCTCGGTCCTGGGATTTCGAATTAAGACACATTTCGTGCCGGATCGGAGGAGATCCCTAGGATCCAAAATATGGAAGCAAATGTCATTCAACTCCCATGCCAAGTCCCATGGGGAGTTCTCTTGATGGAGGGTTAGGGTTAGGGAAAAGCATGGAAAAGATGCTGACAAACCCTCAAAGAAAGTGGCAGACGGTCTGAAATGTGGCCACGGGTGTGAATCCTGGATGGTCTTCCCATAGCAGTCTCCCCCGGATTCATTGCGGGAATAGGACTGAAATCCTAGTTTTGCTCCAGTGTAGCTTTAGTGTTGAGAACTGGGGAAAGAGTAGCAGTTACAACTCGTTACAACAGCATCTTCTCTCTCAATCCTTTCTCTAACTGTTGAACAGAACTACTGTACTGCTACACATAACATAGTACTGCCACACACACCACCAACCTCTCAGTAAAGTAGCAAGGAAAGTACTGCTTTCATCCCAGATCAGGAACCAGAAAAGAAAAGAAAGGGGGGAATCGAGGATCCCCCTTCGTATTGTTTCAAGTTGGCCTGCGATTGCTTGATTTCTTAATTAACTTTTTCTATCTTGTTTTTTGTTTGTTTTTTTAAATCGCATCCCAAAGCAGCACCCCAACAGAGGAATCAACTTCGTTTGGGCCAGAGGCTCTTCAGAAACTCTTCAGGAAATGTTGTAAACAGTTGTAAACTCTTGCTCTGGATTACTGAAAGGAAACCGGGGAGAGGAGGGATGAAAAATATCAGCAAACTGAAAGGAGCTACAAGAACTGAGGGTGGCCAGAGGTCCTCCTTTTCCCGGACGCGCCCTACATTTCAGCCTTCTGCCCAGGAGGGATTCCAAAAGGCCCTCCACTGTAAAGCCTGACTTAGAAGCATGAATGTATATTATTTCTATGAGTGTTTTGAGCTTTGATTCGGTCCTGTCTTCCACTTTCCTGGAATGTGGCCTCCATTTTTGCGGTGCCTTGTCCTCCTTTGGGATTATTAGGATCTACGGCCACCCTGCAAGAACTACAACTCACTCTGCTTGCTTCAGTTTCGCCTGGCAGTGTTTTTGGAGGGGTTTTGGGCCGCGGTGGCGAGGGATCAGGGAGGCTGGAGAGTTGATCCATTTTAAACGTCTATCTCTTCCACCCCTTTTGCTAAAACTCTTACAGTCCACTGGAATAGAGAGATCTCCCAACAGGCCAACCCACTCCTGGCATGAGTTGAAAAGCTAGTGGAAAATGGCCAGCAATTTTCTTTTCTATTCCCGGCCAGATCTTAACAAGCCTCATGAAATCAGTCCTCGCAGCAGTCCTGCTGAGCGAGGAAAAGGAAAAGGAAAAGGAAAAGGAAAAGGACGCTACTCTCTTCCTCCACCTCCAAGCTGGCAAGCAGGAATGTTTGGACGATAGGAGAATTAGCTTTCTCGGATTCACTTTTCTTCCTTCCTGCTTTCCTTTTTCCTTTCTGGAGGATGCCTTCGTTCTCCGCCATCGCTACTACTAGCCTTACATATTATAAGGAAGAACTTCCTGATAGTAATTGCTGTTTGACTCAGAGGTCCTTCTTTTCCAGGAACTGTGCTTCATTTCATCCAGGAGGAATTCCAAAATGTCCTCCATTTTGAGTAGGACTATGAAGCATGAATTTACATTTATATGAGTGTTTTAAACTTTGATTTGGTCATGCCCTCCATTTTTCTTCAATCAAATTTTTCGCTTCCTTGTCGTCCTTTGAGGACATCATCTGATCCTCATCTGGTCATCCCGTGTTTGACAGTGGAATAGGCTGCCTCGGAGTGTGGTGGAGTACTCCTTCTTGGGAGGCCTTGAAACAGAGTCTGGATGGCCATCTGTCACAGGGAGTGCTTTGATATTGTGCTTCTGCATGGCAAGGGGTTGGACTGGATGACCCTTGGGGTCCCTTCCAACTCTAGGACTTTATGATTCTGTATCTCTGGGTCGATGGCACAAATCCCGTGCTCATATTAGAGGACGTTACAAACTAATAAAAAGAAATTGGGGGAGTAGGGGATGTTGAGGAAAGGAAACCACTCAAAGCCCAAGCAGGATGATTTGGACAGGGTGACCAAATGTCCTACATTTCAAACAGGAAGGATTCCAAAACGTCCTCCATTTTGGGCAGGACTAAGAAGCACGGATTTATATTTCTATGAGTGTCTTTAGCTTTGATTTGGTCATGCCCTCCCTGTTTCTTGCAATGTCCTCCATCCGGCGGTGCCTTGTCCTCCTTTGTGGTTACAATTAGGACATCTGGTATTTCTGGGTGCGGACGCTCCCCCCTTCCCACGCATAAGCGCGAAAGCTCAGACTCTTTCCTAACCTCCCCCCCCCCAGACTTAAGTCACTCTCCTTTTTTTCCACTCGGATCCCCCCTCTCTCCCCCTTCCCCTCCCCTTCGTGCTGGTTTTCTTCACTCACAATCCCTCCTCCTTTTCTCTTCTCCCCCCTCCACTCAAAAATGATCTTGTGTGTGCTTCTTTCCCAGCGCCGCGGAGGAAGAGGAAGAGGAAGAGGAAGAAGAAGAAGATGAAGAAGAAGAAGAAAGTGGGTGAATTCAGGAGAGGCTGGAAGTCAAAGTCCTGGCTCTGCCTCCCCATCATTTTCTGGATTATCCATCCCAGTCTTTTAAGACTCTCTCTTAAGCATCCTTGTCTGGTTGGCTGGCTGGCTGGAGGAGGAAGGAAGGAAGGAAGAGACTCCTGGGAAGGAAAGCAAGAGCGGGGGCCAGGCTGGGAAAGGGAAAAGAAGGTTTCGGGAACCGGTGGTCTCTCTAGTTGGGGCCAAGCCGAGCCTCGGTCCAGGGCGATGGGTGTCTGTGTGCCTTGTGCGAATCTCTCCTCCTCGGGGCTGACCCTGATGGATTAGAGGTCTCCGGAGCTTTCCTTTCCTCTTTTCCATCCTCAGAAAAGCAGCTTGGTGGGCACTGCGGAGGGTTTTCCCTTCCTTCTCTCCCCCTTTCCTTTTCCTTTTCCTTTTCCTTTTCCTTTCCCTTCTCTCTCTCTCTCTTTATTCCTTTCTTTCTCCCAACTCAGCCCTTCTTCTTCTCCTTCTCCTTCTTCTCCTTCCCTCCCCGTTCAAAGCAGCTGTTCAAATACAAGGGCTGCTTACTTTTGACGGGAAGAGAGGATTTTCAAACAACCCCTAAAACGCTTTGAACTGACAGGCTCCTTGATATCTCCTTCATTCCCGCATCGCTCCCCGGGAAGATTCTCCATAGAGAAGAACGCCAGGGAGGGAGGGAGGGAGGGAGGACAGGAAGGAAGGAAGGAAGGAAGGAAGGAAGGAAGGAAGGAAGGAAAGATAGATAGATAGATAGATAGATAGATCGATAGATAGATGGATGTAAGTGCGGCGCGTTTGAGGACCGTGTGCCTATGTGTGTGTGTGTGTGTGTGTGGTGTGTGTGTCTATGTCTTGTGGAGGAGATTTTGGATACTTTTTTGAGGTTCCTGGTCCAGTGCTGTGTCTGGGGGAAGCTCAAGGGACTGACCAAGCCAGGAAGGCAAAACAGTCCCAGGGCTGGGCCTCCTGTGGCTTCCAGTCTCTTGTTGCCAACAAAGCTAGGAAATCTCCTTCAGGTTGGGCAAACTAAGATTCAAAACTGCCAGCAACAACCAACACTTCTTTATGCCCAGAGGAGAAGGGTCCAAAAGAAATATAAAGGCCAGCCTCCCGTTTCCCAAGGGTGCTCTGACTTAAGATGCAGAGTTCCCTTGCTCTCTTGCTCATCTATTTATCCTCTGGCATCTGGATTAACTAGATGAACGGATTCATTTGCAGATATAAACGTAGAAACTCTGTATTTTTACCCCGAGCTGTCCTGTTTGTTTGATTGTTTGTGTGTTTTAAGCCTTACTGTTTCAAAGGTATCTATCTCCATCTCTTAATCCAGACAGTGCCTTCAATATTATTTCCCAAGTGATAAATGAATGATTTAGTTCAGGGAGAGACTGATACCTTTAAAAAAATAATAATATATCATCTACATCTAAATATCCCCTCTTACTCTCTCTCACACACACATCATTAATGCATAGATATGAAAATTTAGCTTGTAGCTGAGATACAGAACTTAAGAAAAAGTAAAAAAATAAAAAATAAAAATAAATTGCATCCAGTTCATATTTGCTTGGGGAGCAAGGTTCAAACCACACTGCAGAAATAATCCGATTTGAGACCATTTTAACTGCCCTGGCTCAATGTTAGGGAATTCTGGGAACTAGTTTAGTGGGACATTTAGCCTTTTTTCTGTCAGAGAGCTCTGGGGCCACAAAAACAAAACAAAACAACCCCCCCCCCCAAAAAAAACCCTACAGTTCCCAGGATTCCTGATACTGAGCCAGGGCAGTTAAATTGGTTTCAAACTGGATTATTTCTGCAGTGTGGTTTGGACCCAAGTCTGTAAACCCTAGGCTTAAGACCCATTGAGTTTAGTGGGGCTTGCTTCTGAGCAGATAGGCTAGGAATTGCACCACTTTAAGTCCCCTCAAACTCGGTAGAATTTACTTGCAGTTCAAACTGAACAAGACCCTGTTTTTTCTCTCTCTTTGCTCTGCCTCCTTTGCACCTTGATCCTAAAAGTTCCATTAAATATTTGGGACGTCATAACTACACAAAAGAGTTAAGAAGGTGTGGAGAACCTGTGAACACACAATCCCCTGAGCACACACACACACACACAATAATGCTGCTATTCCCCCCTCCACACACACACACACATTCAAAGGCTAAGCGTGGAGATGTATGGGGACTCACATGGGCTAGCATGGGACGCGTTTAATGTAACTATTGTGAGCCTAGTCTGTTTTGATCTTGTTCCCTTTTAACCTTTGGGAACGAGGCACTATTCAGTCCTGAGCTTTGGCGGAGCCTTTTCCAATGGGGCTGGAATGAGCCTGATTTAGTGAAGAGGGAGAACCCAACTAGCCATGAATGAAACTTCAACTTTTAAGGGCCTACAGAGAAGGGGAAGGGGGGCGGGGAGCCCAAGAGAAAGCAGGCTTCTTCACAAGTGATCGCTTAAAGAAGAATCCGATCTGGCACAAAGAGGCAGCTGGGCTGTTTTTAATGAAATCTGCCTTCAAGCAGCAAGAACAGCAGCCTCAGGGATGCATTGATCAGATGACTGAAAAAGCAACACTTTCAAGTCGGGGGCTCTCCTCCAGGTGGCTCTAACAAATACACGATTGAACCAAGAAGCCTAAACAGAATGGGCAGAAATGGAGAACTTGGATTGCGCACCCTCACACTCCTCCCGCAGGAATTACCGTAAATAAAATCCAGCCCTTCAGGGGAGTCCTCTTTCCTCCCTGGTTTCAGACAAAATGCTGAAATGCACTCAGTGGATATTGTTTTCATCCACGGATTCAAACATCCACTTTTTTTTTTTAAATGTATCAATTCCAAAAAGCAAAGCTTGATTTTGCCATTTTGTATAAGGGATACCATTGCACCATGTACTAGTGTTTACTGGGACTTGAGTACCCACGGATTTTGGTATCCAGGGCCCAAACCCTGCCTAGAGGATACAAAGGGCTCAGTGCAAATTCCTCCTTCCCACTCCCCCAGCCAGCCGCAATATCTTGGATAACTCCTACAAGACAGAAAAGTAGTCCCACCCAGTTCCTGCAAAATAAAGTTTGAAGGGAAATCCTCTAATTTTTCCCCCAGCTAGTCTTCCTCTGACAACTCCTAAGCCGACTGCCAAATTTTATCCCCCTCGCTGTTCAAACAAGGCAGGATAGACTGCTCTAAGTTCAGTACTTGAAATTAAAATGATGTGAATTCCAGGATATTAATCTCTTTTCTCAACCCCCCCCCCCCCGACCACCACCCCCTGCTTCATCCTCCGGTTCTGAATCTTGTCATTAAAAATGATCCACCCTTTGTAGTCCGCCAGTGAATATTTTATAGGCAGATACCGCCATGAACACTTCTAACAGAACGTCAACCAGTCAGACTTTAGCTGTTTCAGGGATTACTTTGAGTAATTTATCAAAGGAACGCTGCTAAATTTGGAGGGGCGAATATAAGGCCTTAAAGGGGGAGGGAAGATATATATATATATATATATATATATAGAGAGAGAGAGAGAGAGAGAGAGAGAGAGAGAGAAGGGGACAAGCTGGGAAACAATTCTTTACTGTCGTTTAGACTGAAATTTCAGACAGAGACACTATGGCATTTATTGGTGTAAAGGAGTTTGTCTGCCTGCATTGTGTTTTTCAAAGGGTTTGTTGAGAAAGTGATTCTCCTCCAGCGCCTCCACCGTTGACCAATGGGCCTTAAAGGGGATTTCTTTTGTCAGTCAAACAGGTCAGTCATCAATAAATAGCAGAAATGCAAAGATCCCTCAGACCCATTTAAGGTCCCAGGAAAGCCTGCCGTGTGTAACCTTCCTTTCTTTTTTTAACGGCTGTGTAGGGAAATATTTGAGTCTTTCCTCCATTCCTGTCTGGATTCCCTTTTCACAGGACCGGTGGGTTGGATTTCATATCCAGAAGTAGCCGGTGCTGGCCATAGAGCAAAGTACAGCATCGTCCGAGATCCACAAGGCATTGATACGTTTATCACTGTTTAAGAGTGGGTTGATTTATCTCCTCTGTGATCTGAAGACTGAGAGAACTTCAAAACTGGACACATCTCAAATTATTTTGACAATAAGAGATCTCAAGGAGACTTTTTGTCATAGAGTCAAGTCGAGATCAGTCTCCAAATGGGTTGCACTACCATTCCTATCAGCCACAGAATTGTCAAAACCAGCTCCTCTGCACACGAAGGCATTCCTTTAAAAGGTTATAGTGGATCCTCTTTCATATATATTGCATGCTGGATGCTCTTCTTTCCAAATCGCATTGTCTGTGTGAGAGAGACAAAGCGCCCCTTCCTGATACCTAAATAAGTTATTTTCCTTGGGATCAGAGAGGATTAAAGGCGAGGAAGTGGCGTTAGAGACTACACACGGCTCAGAAAGGATTTCATTCTTATTCTGCATGACTCAGGGAAATTGTTCTCCCTTGAACAGGTTACATGTAAATGAATGGTGGGTTCCGGCAGGGAAGAAGAGAGTATAGGGAATAATGCTGCTGCCTCCAGTCCTTGAAGCAGAAAGCAGGGGGCAGGTTGGCAGCGTCTGTCCTCCCCCAGAAAAGAACTGGGGTCGATTTCAGCAGCTTTTACCCTTTTGTTGGCAATGGAAAGGGCCATAGGGAGCGAGGATGAAACCCATGGAATATTTACTCCTAAGAAAAATGAGAAGGGGTTTTTAAATGAAGTCGACGTTTCTTAAGAGTGGGGAGAAAATCCTGAGCAAGTCTGCCTCTGTTCAAGCCTTGATCTGATAGGCCCGCCTTGGGGTTGCAGACTGCCAGAAATAGTGCAAATTGAGTCCACTTTTAGGGTTAGGGTTAGTGCTAGGGAATCATGGGAATTGTTGTTGTTTTTTCTGAGACATTGAGCCTTCTCTGTCAGAGAGCTCTGGTGCCACAATAAAATACAGTTCCCATGATTCCCTAACCCTGACCCTGACCCTTAAAGTGGACTCAATTTGCACTATTTCTGGCAGTCTGCAACCCCCCTAAAACATGATTTCGCCCAGATTCCAGAGAGTGAACGGTGGAGGGAAAGGGCAGCACCGCCTAGGATCCTTCTTGGGAAAGGCGGCTCTCCAAAAAGTGGTGATTGTCATGCACTTCCTTTGCACAGCAAATGCCTCCCGGAGCCCAGCCTGTGGACCAAAGGGAACAGGGGACCGAGGAAAAGAGTCATGCCAGGGTCAGGATATGCCTTGACCAGAAATGAAGACAAGGGACAGCGAATGGAGGATATTCCAGAAAAAGGGAGGACATGACCCCAGAAAAGCTCTTAAACACGCCTACATTTCTACATTCATGCTTCCCTTTGGAACTCCTGCTGGAAAAGGAGGACGTCCGGCTATCCTGGTCAGGGTGTAAAACCAGGGGAAAGTCCCGAATCCCTCCCTGTCTCCTCGGTTTTGAAATGGAAATGGAGTGCCGGCCCCTGATGCTTTTTTCAGCGGCTGCGTGGCCTTCGAGAGGAGAAAGGCGCACGCCAGTCAAACCGAAGTTACTCCGGGAGCCATTTAAACTCCTTCCTCTCCAGCCCACGATAAGAAACAGGCTCCGAAACCTTGCCCTCATGAAATCTCGAGGATATTCCCTTGGGAAGACATGCATCTGAGGAAGTGGGCTGAAGTCTACGAAAGCTCCTGGTACCAGCTCCTTGCTTCCAAGATCTCTTTGCAGACTGATTTTCCAGGCAAACACGGCTAAGTCTTTGCACTCAAGAAGAGTTACTCGTGTAAAGAGGCAAGCTTTCCAGCTCTCTTCAGAGAACCAATCTCTTTAGTGGCTTGAAATTTGCCAAGAAAACCCCATGACAAGGTCTCCGTAAGTCGGAAACGACTTGAAAACACACAACAACAATAGAAAACATCATTATATCGTTGCTCCGAAGTTGTGAGCCTACGTGATTTTATAAATGCGTTGAAGACAATTTGAACTGAGATCCTCACACACAAATAACTTATAGAAATGACAGATTTATAAGTCAGTCTCTGGATTTTCCACTCCACCAAAAGCATCTGAGGAAGCAGACTCAAGTCTAGGAAAGCTCCTGCTACCAACTTCTTTCTTTCAGTTTGGGCCTTTGCAGATTGCCAGAAATAGTGCAAATTGAGTCCACTTTAAGGGTTAGGGTTAGTGCTAGGGAATCATGGGAATTGTTTTGGTTTTTTCTGAGACATTGAGCCTTCTCTGTCAGAGAGCTCTGGTGCCACAATAAAATACACTTCCCATGATTCCCTAACCCTAACCCTTAAAGTGGACTCAATTTGCACTATTTCTAGTCTCAAAGGGGCTACAGGTCTCTTTCCGCGTTGAAGAGCCTTGTTGTTCTTTGTTGTTGTGTGCCTATAAGTCGTTTCTGACTTATGGCGAGCCTAAGGTGACCCTATCATGGAATTTTCTTGGTAAGATATATTCAGAGGAGGTTCACCATTGCCTTTCCCTGAGGCTGAGAGAGTGTGACTTGCCCAAGGTCCCCCAATGGGTTTCATGGCTGAGCTGGGAATTGAACCTAGTCTCTAGAGTAGCAGCCCAACACTCAGACCACTACGCCACACTGGCTACTGCGGGCCTTTTGTTGCTGTTGTTGTTGTTATGGTTGGTGTTGTTATTACGTACATTCAAGTCATTTCCGACTTGTGGCGACCCTATCATGGGATTTTCTCGGCAAGATCTAGGCAATCGAGGCTGTAAATCGTCTTTAAAATAAATAAGTGAAATAAAGCACCAGTAAGTGGCATGCGTGAGGATGGATGTGCATGGGGCAATGGGTCTACCGGTGAGGAGAGAGGGGGTTGAACTGGAACTCCTTCACTTTAGTCCTTTGCCATGCGTTTCAACAACGGATCGGGATGGGAAATTTGGAGTTGCGGGGGGGGGAGGAGAGAGAAGGAGAGTGTTTTTTCCTTTGGTCGGATTTGGAAGAGGAGGACGTGGCCGCAGCCTCAAGGGAGGGAAGGGAGGCAAACAAGGAGGCCGCCCATTGTCCAGAGAGGGGGCATTTTTGTCAGCCCACTGTTGGTTGCTATAGTGAGGACGCAAAACCAAACAGAAGAAAGAGCACACACAGCTCGCCTCCCTCGACTCTCCCCAGATCCTTTGAGGAGCGGGAACTGCCCCCCTCCTCGTCCTGACCAAAATAAAAGCGCCAGCCCTCTTCCAAGGGAGCTGTCTGGCCTCAAAACTAATGATGGGGGGGGGGGGGTGAGGGCGCAGGTCAGGATTAGGGAGAAGCAGGGATGGGGATCAGGGGTCCAGGGGTCCAGGGGTGGGCAGCCAGCCAGCCAGCCACCCAACTGCTTTAGGATCACAGCAGGCTCAAACGCACCCAGGACCCGGTTAAAACAGAAGCCCCGCCATTTCGGTCCTAGGGGTTAAGAGTAGCCACTTGGCCTCCAGTTGTTGTTGTTGTTGTTGTTGTTGTTGTTGTTCTGTGCCTTCCAGTCGTTACTGACTTATGGCGACTTTAAGGGGACCCTATCATGGGGTTTTATTGGCAAGTTTCTCCAGAGGGGGTTTGCCATTGCCATCCTCGGAGGCTGAGAGAGTGTGACTTGCCTAAGGGTCACCCAGTAGGTTTCCTGGCCGAGCCGGGATTCGAACCCTGGTCTCCCAGAGTCCTAGTCCAACGTTCAAACCAATACATTGCGCTGGTTCTTTATTTTTGCCTCGAGTACAGCTCAGTTTTCAAGCTGAGTGAATGGCTGGACGGTCTTCCCTCCAAACAATATAGGAGGCCATTGATCTGGCCTTATTAATCCCCCCCGAAGCTCGCTTTTTGCTTGTCCTCCAGCCTGATGATGAAAATTCGGAAATCTCTGGCGCCTTTTAAGGGTCTATTGGGAAGCGATGATACTGTGTAGAGAGATCCTGACTAAATTCAGCGAAACTCAGTGGGACTTTTCTTCTTTGTGAACATAACCCTTGGGCTTGTGTTGCCCGCAGAAAACTTAAGGCTCTGCTCCTAGCGAGGATCCAGAGTCCCAAACCTCGAGTGTCCCTAGGTCCTCTTTGTCTTTTTATTATCTAATTAAGGAAAACGACAACAGCACAACCAACAAGTCCTTTCTTTTTGGAAAAAGAAGAGAGGGCAGCAGAGCCCTTCACTTTAAAAAAATATCTATCCATCTATCAAAAAAAGAAAAGGAAAAGAGACTCTTATTTTGCAGCGGCGGGTCCTTTCCTTTCCTTTCCTTTCTTTTCTTTCCTAGTTAGTTCTTGGTTTCCTATTCAATTGAGAAAATAGCCAGGCGAGACATGGCAGTATAATGAAGGTTCTTGGCGCAAGATTTTAAGTTATGCGCGTGGTTGGAAGTGACAAGAAGAAAGTTAGTTACTTAGTTAATTGGGAATTAGTTCATGGAGAGTCAGCTCTGAACCTTGGAGCGGTTTGTTTAAATGGCATGGGTTTTTCCCCCCCCTTTCTTTTTCCTCCCCCATCCCCACCACAATGGGGGTGCCTTCCCTTCCCCCGCTTTTCCCAAATCACCCGGGAGAGTTTTATCTTGCAGTTGAAGAAAAGAGGTCAGCATCTTTTCAAATGAACCTGTCTGTATATGTCTGCTTCCGTCTGCAACCACCCTTCCTTGGCAAAGGAGGCTGGTCCTCCATCCCCTCTCTCTGATCTAAACCCGACAAAGATTTAAACTTCAGTCTAAATATAAAACTTTGCTGCCTTCCAAAGCGAGGAGAAAGAAATGAAAAGTTTGAAAAGTACGAACGAACTGCACTGGGCAATCCTCATTTCTTCCTGAATTTATGACAGAGAAAGAGTAACAGAAGGGGTGCATTTTGTCTCCTTTCTCTTTTTAGTAGGTAGCTGATGGAAGTTATTTGTGTTTGGGTTTTTTTTTTTTATATATATAAGGCCACCATTGAGTGCATTATTCACATTTTAATAAAAATGCTTGAAAGAAATCATCTTAATGAAGAGAACATTTGTAGTAATTTGGTGATAATTATCAGAATCATCCAGTATTCGCAGAGGCTGTATCATTACGTGTTGGAAGAAAAGCAAAGCACATTATTTTAATAGTCTGATATGCAAACTATGGACCATTCAATTACATGGCTTAATAATGCATACATGATGTGATCTGGTTATTGGGAAAAGGGAGGTCTGAAGTAATTCACTCCAAAGACCAAGTTGTGCTCTTACATTCAGTAAAACCCATTGCTATGGATCAGGGGGCCCTGCCAAACTACATTTAAGAGAATAAAAATTAATGACTGAGAATCTGAGCGTTAAATTAACATTAATTATATGACCTGCTTGCTGGAAAGATTAAATTTCTTACGCCCTAATTAGATAACATCCCCCAGTACATCAAACAATTTCCTTTCCCAGATTTTGGCATTAACCCCCCCCCCCCATGTGTGTGTGTGTGTGTGTGTGTGTGTGAGAGAGAGAGAGAAATATTGTCTCCTTTCTCTTTTTTTGCTCTCAGAGATGTAAATAGCCATCCCAACCTTCATTTGCTTCCTCCGGAGTTTGCAGGGAAAGTGGAGAAGCGGAGTCTAGGGAATACGTTCAGGTCAACGCGTTCCAGCTGGATTTCTTTAAGTAATTCCACTGCAATTTAAGTGTCTCTTAAATTAACACACACACACACACACACACCAAACCGGGAGCCGAAGTAACGCGTATAAACCTTTTTTTTAGTACCGAATTACTCCACTAGGCGCTGAGAAAGGGAGTCTGTTTTAGTTCCCCCAAAACCCTACCGCCCTTCATTGCCAACAACAGCAACAACCAATCCTTTTATTACGGCCCTTCGGCCAGCACAACAACCGCAACAACAACCGCATCGCACAAGAGTTTTCTCTATTTTGTGGAGGAGTGAGCCTGTTGGTCCAAACCAAAGAGTCAACCCAACGGGACAGCAGAAAGCCTTGGTTGTCCCTCTGTTTCTCCTTCCTCCAGGGCGACCAGATGTCCTCCTCATAACCACAAAGGAGGGACAAGGCACCCTAAAATGTAGGGCTCTCAGGAAAAAAACAATGGAGGACATGACCCAAGAAAAGCTCCAAACATCCATAGAAATATAAATGCACCATTTTGAGCAGGACTGAAGCATGGACTTGTGGCGCTTTGTCCTCCTTTAAGGTTAGGACAAGGGTGACCAGAGGTCTTCCTTTTCCAGGACCTGTCCTACATTTCAGCCACCTGTCCTGGAGGAATTCCGAAACGTCCTCCATTTGGAGCCTGACTAAGAAGCATGAATTCGTGTCCATATTATTGTGTTGAGTTTTCCCTTTGGTCATGTCCTTCATTTTTTTGGATTGCCTTACATTTCGAGGTGCCTTGTCCTCCTTTAAGGTTAGGACAAGGGTGACCAGGGGTCTTCCTTTTCCAGGACCTGTCCTACATTTCAGCCACTTGTCCAGGAGGAATTCCAAAAGGTCCTTCATTTGGAGCCTGACTGAGAAGCATGAGTTTACGTTTGTAGGAGTTTCGGTCCTGTCCTCCATTTTTCTCTGGGAAGCCCTACATTTTGAGGTGCCTTGTCCTCCTTTGAGTTTATGAGGACATTGGTGACGCTGTTCCCCATCACTTCAGTCTCCAGAGACGCTGAGAGAAAAAGGCGAAGGGCGGGAAAGACAAGGACAGGGGTCTCTGTGGAAAAGACTCAGCCCAATGGCAGGAAGGACTTTCTCCTCTCAGGGCCTTTTGCATTTTTGTTTTTGAAGCTCCCTTCCTCGCGAAGGTTTTGTAACTAAAGGAACACCCCTGTTTAATTCCTTTCACTTCAGAGGTCGATGGTTTCCAAGCCAGACAATACATCTTAAGACAGACTGAAGTCATGCTTGGAGCTCAGCAAACCCTCTGCCAGCAAGACCTAAAGTCAGCTTGGTTTCTTTGGTCGAAATAGGGCTAAGTGCGGTTCCATCCTAGCCTTGGCTGTGTAGCTGCACTGCAGAAATAATCCGGTTTGACACCACTTTAACTGCCCTTGCTCAGTGCTATAGCATTGTGGGAATGGAAGCTTGTTGTGGCATGGGAGCTCTGCTCTGGTGCCACAGCAAATTACCATCCCCACAATGCCATAGCATTGAGCCAGGAAAGTTAAAAGTGGTGTCAAGATGGATTATTTCTGCAGTGTGGATGCAGCCCCATGCCATTGCAATACAGCCTCTCCCATTCTGGAGCCCAAGGAGTGTGACCCAGGCCTTGCACAGCCACAGTACCATGTGCACCCAGACCTATGTGTCACCTGAAATTATGCTAAATGTATAGGTTGGTTTTTACCTGCTTTGACAGATTATTCAGTGTCCCTGCTGTCAAAGAACAGTTTTTGGGATGGGGAGTGTGGAGACTTCATCGATGTTTTTGCAAGGAAAGTTGCAAAAGTCTCTTTCTGACCTGACTGAGGCGATGACTGACACAATAGAGGTTGCCCACAGGTGATGCGCAGGGGAAACAGACCTGAAGAATTGCCGAGGTCACCTTGTTTATGTGTTCTTTGGGCCCACCCCATTTCAGTGTAGGCCCCTGGCCCCTTAATTTATAGGGTCAACACTCATGAAAAGCACTGGGCAACGTGCATAGAGCTCCTCTTTAGCTCATGTGTTTTCACATCACGCTACCTTGTTATAGTGCACTATTCCACTTTAACTGCTATGGCAACATGCTATGGCATTCTGGGGTTTGTAGTTTAGTGAGGCGCAAGAGCTCTCTCAGGCTGAGAATTCTAAATGCTCTTCCCTAAAGTGCAAATCCCAGAATTCCACAGGATGTTGCCATGGCAGTTAAAGAGGAATATAGCACTATAACAGTGTGGTGTGATACTCAAGCCAGTGTGATAGTTAAGAGAAGTAGACAACAAACCCAACATGAGCTAGTGCAGTTTAATGGTTTGAATGTTGGACTACTACTCTGGATACCAGCTCAGCCATGAAACCCACTGGGTGACCATGGGCAAGTCACACACTCTCAGCCTCAGGGCAAGACAATGGCAAACCACCTCTGAACAAATCTTGCCAATAAAACTCATGGTAGGTTCACCTGAGGGGTACCATAAGTTGGTAATGACTTAAGGCATACTATAACAACAACAACAACAACAACGTTTCATGAGTGGCATTTGGTCACCTTTGGAAGGAGGGCTTCAGAGGGTGGCCACAAGAGCAAGCCCACCAAAGAAGGAGTTGGCCTCACACACTTGCCACCCTCCCCCTTTCTGGACATTTTTTAGTTGAAGGAAAGGCACTTTTTCCACATATGCAAACACTTCATATATTCTCTGCTGGGTAGATCAACCCATGAATCTACCAAACCTTTTTGCATCCTCCCAGTTTAATTTCAAAATTGGCACTGCATGCTGCCAATTTGCAATGCAGCTTGCTCATTTAGAAATGCATGTTGTGTCCTCTATCCTACTTCTCCTAAAGTTTTCTCCTGGCTCTGTCATTGTCCATTTGGAAGTAAGAGGCAGGCAAAATAAATGGGGTAATTATGGTCACACTTTATTGACCATGCAGAATGAGCTTCAAGAGAATCTATAAGGCAAGAATGCCTTATAGCCCTGTTTCCTGCCCCTGAACCCTGGCATCATGATACCAGGCCTCATGACAGAAAGGATCCTCCCCACTTAAGGAAATAAATGGTTGCTTCTTGATGGCAAGCTCTACATTCATTGAATTGGAATTTGCTTGCTTTTGTACATATTAGTCCTGGCCTCCCTGATTAAAGTCTGACATTATCTGCTGCCCTCTGAAAATTTTGGATCATGACTCCTATAATCCCTCACCATTGGCCATGCTGGCTGGGGCAATGGAAAGTCCAAAAGATCTAGAGGGTCCCATAGTTGGGAAAGCTGTTGCTACATCATGCTGGTTCCACCCACACAAACATTTTTACACAAGTGATGATTTATTCATAGAATTTTATGCCAGAATAAGTGTTAGGTGGTGTGAATGGGGGTGCTCCTCATTTAGATGTCTCTGGAGTGGGGATCCACAAATTTAATGGAGGAGTAATCCAAAAAGTAACTTTGCCAACCTCTGTACAGAGCTTCTGTTACTTCAGTAGAGTTGGGGGGGGTTGAATTGACTTCCTACTATTTCTGCACAAGTAAAACATGAACATAAACCACTTGTTTTCCTTTTCTCTCTCACACACTTTTCCTTTTGCTGCATGTCATTTTAGATGAAAATCCTAAGGGTAAGGTGAATTTGTCTTTTTAAAAAATAACATTTTAAAAAAGACAAATCCACCTTGCCCTTGGGATTCTCATTTGAAAGGACATGAAACAAAAGGAAAAGTGCATGGGGAGGGAAATGAAAATGACATATATATATATATATATATATATATATATATATATATATATAATATAAGTTACAAATATGTAAGAAATGCATGTTACTCTGAAAGCCTTCCCACTTTCAGAGTGGAGTATAAATGCTATTCAAACAAAAAGATAAGGAACCTAGCTTTCCTTTTTGTTTTCTTTGTTCTGGACAAATCCCTCCACAATATAAGCCAAGATTTCAGGGGCAAAAAAACAACAACAATAATAACTACCTATAAGAAAGTGATAGAGTTTGGCTTTAGTTAGCTTGTACTCCATCTGCTCTTCTGCAGTCCAACTGTTTCATAGAATCATAGAATCATAGAATCATAGAGTTGGAATCATAGAATCATTGTTTCGGGTCCTAGTCTCTGGAGCAGCAGAAAACAAGCTTGTTCCCTCCTCAATATGACATCCCTTCAAATATTTAAACACGGCTATCATATCACCTCTCAGCCTTCTCTTCTCCAGGCTAAACATCCCCAGCTTCCTAAGTCATTCCTCATAGGGCTTGGTTTCCAGACCCTTCACCATTTTAGTTGCCCTCCTTTGGACATGCTCCAGTTTCTCCACATCCTTTTTGAATTGTGGTGCCCAGAACTGGACACAGTATTCCAGGTGAGGCCTGATCAAAGCAGAATAGAGTGGCACTATTACTTCTCTAGATCTAGACACTATACTTCTACTGATGCAGCCTAAAATTGCATTGGCCTTTTTAGCTGCTGCATCACACTGTTGACTCATGTTCAACTTATGATCCACCTGGATTCCTAGATCCCTTTCACACGTAGTCTCATTCAGCCAGGTGTCCCCCATCGTATATCTGTACTTTTCATTTTTCTGCCCTAAGTGCAGTACCTTACATTTCTCCATGTTGAATTTCATTTTGTTAGCTTTGGCCCAGCTTTCTAGTCTATTCAAGTCATTTTGAATTTTGATCCTGTCCTTTGGGGATTTAGCTACTCCTCCTAATTTGGTGTCATCTGCAAATTTGATAAGTATGCCCCCAATACCGTCATCCAAGTCATTAATAAAGATATTGAACAGCACTGGGCCCAGGACAGAGCCCTGTGGCACCCCACTGGTCACTTCTTTCCAGGTTGAAAAGGAGCCATTGTTGAGCACCCTATGGGTTCAGCCAGTCAACCAATTACAAATCCATGTAACAGTTACTTTGTCTAGCCCACATTTTACCAACTTGCTTGCAAGAATGTCATGGGGAACCTTGTCAAAGGCCTTACTGAAATCAAGATATACTATATCCACAGCATTCCCTTCATCTACCAAGCTGGTAATTTTATCAAAAAAAGAGATCAGATTTGTCTGGCATGACCTGTTTCTCTGAAACCCATGTTGACTTTTTTGATTATGAAATTACCTTCCAGATGTTCACAGACTCTCTGTTTAATGATCTGCTCCAGAATCTTCCCTGGTATTGATGTCAGACTAACTGGACGATAATTGTTGGGATCCTCTTTTTTCCCCTTTTTGAAGATGGGGACAACATTTCATTAGGAGAATCCAAAGAGAAAGGGATTTGATTTGGTTTGAACATTGCACTGTCTTGAAAAGGGTTTCCCATCAATGCCTTTGTCAGCAAGGATACAACAACCCCTCACAGTTTCTTTGGTGGAGGCAATCTATGATGCAGTATTTCTCCGCCCACCAGCATCCTCTCCATCTAAGCTTCATGAGCTCCTCCTAGCTCCTTTCTTCTGGAAAAGGTAGTAGCTTTCTCTCATTAAAGTTTTTTCAACTTCTTTTATCAACAGTCCTGCTCATTGTCTTTGTACAAACCCTGTCTCATTTTCATTTCAAGTTTGCTCCTTTAAAACTAGGCCAGCCACACATTTGCCTGATCTCTAATGACATCCCCATTTTGGTATCTACCACCAGAGGAAGAAGATTTTCTTCTGCCAGAAGAACTTCACTTTGAAGTTTCCATCCCCTCCAGCTACTAGATAATAGAGTTGGAATTTCCTTTTAACCTGGTGGGCTAAGACTTAAGAAATACAAGTTGAAATTCCCACTGAGCCATGAAACTCACTAGGTGATCCAGGACAAACCAGTTTTATCTTGGACTACTTCACAGTACTGTTATGAAGCTAAAATAAGAAGGAAGTAAACCATATGTATGCCTGTGGGAGGAGGGCAGATTACAGTCATCCCTCCTGATTTGTGGGGGATCTGTTCTGGACTCCACCCCCCCCCCAATCAGAAAAAATGCAAATATTCAAAGCCTATTGGTTAAAATGTACGTGTGCTCTTGCGTGCAGTGCACACGCCATTTTGTCCCTCCCTGATTGCTGTCCGCAAAGGAATGAGACTGTGGACTCCAAATCTGCAAACAGGGAGGGACGAGTGTATAAATGTAACTAATAAATAAGTAAAAGGGCTGCCCAAATGTGGAGTTAGGGTTTTTCCTTCATAGACCAGCATGACTATCCTTCTTTTAAATTTTTTATTTTCCCTACCTATTTCCCCCCTCTCTTTTCACCTCTTTCTCCTCACTTTGTAGATCTAATTATATAAGGTGTTAGTCTGCCCTATATTCTCTGGGTAATGTGTCATATCAATTCTTTTATCTAAATCTTGCCCTCTTATCTATCGTTTATTCTCCAAAAGCACTCACTATAACTCAGCAAGAATTTTAAACCCAAGAACACTGAGTACCAGTGTGCATTAGGGGATCACAGAGTTGGAAGGCATTCCAATGGCCCTTTAAATCCAGCCCTGTGCTATGGAGGAATATGCAGCTAACACACACTTGAAAAATTGGCCATTTAGCCTCTGTTTCAAGATCTCCATAGAAGGAGAGTCTGTCATCTTCCAAGGCAGTCTGTTCCACTGTCAAACAGTTCAGAGCATAAGGAAGTTCTTTTTGAAATTTAGGCGGAATTTCTTTTCTTGCTATTTTAATCCATTGGTTTGTGTTGTAGTCTCTGGAGCAGCAAAAAACAAACTTGATCCATCTTCTTTATGACATCACCTCAGATATTTTAAAGATAGATGTCATGTCACATTGCAATATTCTCTTCTTCAAGATAAACATACCTAGGTCTCTTAGTTCTTTCTCATAGGACTTGACGTTCCTGTAGGGATGTCCCTATAGAAACTATAATATATTCCTTAAATTTATCCATGTTGAAATTCATTTTGTTAGATTGGCTGAGTTCTTGAACTTGATTCTTTCCTCTGAGGTATTAGTTAATTCTCCTAATTGGGTGTCATCTGCAAATTTGATAAGCATGCTCTCTATTCTATCATTCAGGTTGTTTGCCATTTTTGTTTGTAAATAAAGATGTTGAAGACCAGAACACTGAGGCATCTCACTAATCACTTTTGTCCAGGATGAAGGAGAAACATTGGTGAGTACTTTTGGGGTTTGGACGGTCAGCCAGTTAAAAATCAACCTACTGTCTAGCTCACATTTTACCAGCTATTCTTCAAAAATATCACCTTGTCAAAAATCTTACTTAAATCAAAATATGCTATGTGCACAGCATTCCACTGACTTACCAAACTTGTAACTCTCTCTCTCTAAAAAAGGATAAGATTAGTTTACAATGACTTCCTTTTGAGAAATCCATGCTGGGTTTTTAGTAATCACAGAATTCCTGGGCATTCCTAAGTGCTCAGAGATTGACTGTTCTAGAACTTTTCCTGGTAATGATGTCACACTGACTGATCATTAGTTGTCTGGGTCATCTTTTCATCTTTTGAAGACATTGCATTTACTGATTGTTACCCCAAGGTTACCCCCCCTCCCCGATCGCTCCTCATATCGATTTAATATTAAAAGGGTGCTGGAATGGGTGACCTGGAAAGGCAACCCCAAAGTGGAAATGTGGCCATACTATATTTGGAAATCTAGTTGGTCTAGCAAGGGAGTAAGCAAAGGAATCCATCACAATGAGATCACCCATGGCATTAGCATAATCCGTTTTGTTTATGGAGGGCGATGATGGGATCCCAGCCGAAGAAGAATAGACAAAGGACATTTCTCTAAAAGTAGAAGATTACCATTGTCTGGCATATTCACACCAATTGTCTGAGCATTTCTCCATCTTCCAACCATTCTTCTTTCCTGGAAAACCATTTAGCAGTGAGTTAATCCATTCATTCCCAGATCACTGCCCCAGGATATGATTTTGAGTATATATAAGACCACAGTTTGATCTAGTTTGGGAATGGGCAGACATTCTGTTCATTCTACTAGACTCCTCAATAAGCTAGCCACCCCACTTGCTGAGGTGGCTATTGAGCCATCTCCATTCTGGATACTCATTGATTGGAATAATTTCATTTGAGCTATTAAAATCCCCCTAAACATATTAATTTGCAGGTGCCCCCCTGGGACCCTAGCATTTTGGGTAACACCTACTCCAGTCTACTGGGATATCCTGTTCTGCAAGAATACTCAAAGACAAGCAACAATGGCTCCGCAAGTTTTTTTAGTGTCCTTGGGTGCAGTTCATTCATTCCTGGAAACATGATTTCATTTAGAGTACCTAGGTGTTCCTATACTATCTCTCTACCTAATCTGGGCAGCAATTCCCTTAAGTGAAATAAATTATGTTCTTTCATGCTATTGACATATTGCAACCCATGAATTTCATAGGGATTACTTAGGCAAATAACACGTAATCATTTGTTCTATTTGTACCAGATAGAGTACTGTGTTTCTTTCAGGAAAAGAATGGGGCAAAGTAGATGTTGAACAGTTTTGCCTTCTCTATCCCCTACTAGCATGTCACCATCTTCTCCATACAATGTCCCTACTGTTTCCGTGTTCTTCCTCTTGCTCTAGACAGAGGACGTTACCACACTGGCCCTAAAGCAGCCTCGTTTCAGCCTCACTTCAGCCTCGTTTCAGCCTCGTTTCAGACTTTTTTTCCGTGTGTTCTCACGACGTTGCAGCAAACCCCGCCCTTCCCTACCTCATTTCGGCGTCATTTCAGCCTCATTTCAGTCCTTTTGACTTCCGAGAGTTTTAAGGAATACACCCGAGCGGTCGGCACTATACCGGAATGATGCTGATCTCGGCATAGGTATAAACACGAGATCCTTGTCATACCGCATTTCCTCATTTTATGGGCCATGGTTCCTCGCGGTGTTCCCCAAGGATTTGAGGAAGCATCTTATGACGTGTACTTCCTTTTTGGAGCGGGCAACAAATGGGACGGGTAAACAATGGTCCTCTCTTCTATTATTTTAAGGCAATCTAGAGCTTTCTATTAGGATTTGTGCCACCGCGCGACCAGGGCTGGGGGGGGGGGAATCATTAGAATTATGGATGGCTTTGTAGCCCAGAATTTGGGGGGGGGGGATATCTGTATATATAGTTGGGGGGGCAGTGGAGGCGGTAATTTGGTTGGAAAAATTCCCCGTGGGTGATGGGTACATGGATATAATAGTGATAATATCAATAATAATAATAATAATAATAATAATTATTATTATTATTATTATTATTATTATCTTTCTTTTCTGATGTTTCTCTTTCCTCAGGTGTAGATACCTGGCTGCCATCATCTCGGAGGCTGTGGTACCTGGTCGTGTGTGAGTAGTGTTATCTTGAATAAATGTGTTACATCTATTCCTTGGGCGCCCAGTTTGTATATCAGGGGTAGGCAACCTTTCCCCTTTAAGGGCCGAGGGACTTCAGCTCCCAGAAGCCTCAGCCATGTTGGCCAATAGCCCCATGTTGGCCAGTAGCTCTTGGGGTTCTGGGAGCTGAAGTCCCTCGGCCCTTAAAGGGGAAAGGTTGACTACCCCTGGTATATATAGTGGGGGGGGGGGGCGGCAGTGGAGGTGGTAATTTGGTTGGGAGAATACTGTGGGTGATGGGTAGATGGAAATAATAGTGATAATAACAACAACAACAGAAACAATAATACTAACAGTAATATAATACTTGCTGTTATTGTTGTTATTGTTATTTTTATTTATAACTCGCCCCTCTGCACAGCAATCGGGACGGCTTACATCATAACATAATCAATAACAGCTAAGAGCGATTACCACCTCCCCCCATAAATTTTTTTAAACCAGACATGGTTTACAAACAAATTAGAAATAGAAGGATAGATAGATGGATAGATAGATACATAGATAGATAGGTACATACAGGGATAGAGGAATGGAAAGGTGTGCATGTATATGTATGTATATATATATATATATATATACACAATATATACATACATGTATATATATATAAATACACGCATATATATATATATATATATATATATATATATATATATGTTACATGCGCATTTTTCCATGTATCTATCTACTTTTACTATATATTTACATTTACATTCAATATATATCTACATATTACGCCTGACGTGCATGGGTGACTTATCAAAGCACCCCCAAAATGGGCTCTTCTTTTGTACGGTGGGGGGAAAGCAGTACGTCCATCCACTTCTGCCTCCTGCCATGCAGGAATGCCATTTCTATGCACCACCCCAAGGGGCCCTTTCCGACTGTGCTTCGATGTGCATTTCAGCGGAGATGGCTCCACAAATGGCATAGCACATGTTTCCCTGCTTGGGCGCCCGGTTGTGAGGGGAAGTTTTAACAATGTTTGTTTGGGCGGTTTTTTCTTTTGCATGCATTTCACAGCTCTTGGCCCTTGGCTAATAAGTGAGACATATCAGGTAGTGCCCTTCGCCGATTTGAAAAATGGTAATCGTTTCACCTTTTCCTCTGATCAATTGAACTTTTCCTCAGCTCCCTTTCTTTTTGGCCTGCCAGGGAATGCTCTGTCTTCTAATATCTTACAGTGAGAGACACTATTGTTTATCTATTCTGGTGGTCCATTCCCTTCTAGTTCTAGTGATTTCCCTGCTTTCTCTTTCAGATACACTGCGTCCTAGATATCGAGATGCTGGTGCAAAGGAGTGAAAAGGGCGCGTTGAAGAGTCTATGTTTTCCCAACATCCCACCTCAGATAATTAAAGAAAGATGACATGCAGTATTTTTGACAAAAAATATAGTATTTATTTTAACAATATGTTTCCTGTTGTTTTTATTTATACACATTCATTACTAATGATTTTTAAAAGAAACAATGGGGAGAGAGGGATGGAGAAATTAATAAAAAATAAAACACCTCTGACTGTTCTCGCACACGGCAGAGGGGGATGGGCAGAGGGGGGTGGGATGGAAAAATCAAATAAAAGTCACTCCTGAGGTGGATACTGATGCACACGGAAATGGTCGAACCACATATCCAGCTGGTCCACCTTTCTTTCCAGTTCTCCAATTCTTTGAAGAATCGCCCCCACAGTGTTTTCCAGACTGGCAAGGAGTTCTCGGACTGGAGTGTAGGGGGAAACAAGAAGAAAGAATACATTATTGTTAGTTTGCTAAATTGATGTGTTCGCATGTGGTATTATTTTCTTTTTAGAATGTCACATGAAAACCTGGACGTTCATCAGCAACGTCTGGTGGCTCGGGTGGGTGATCCTCATCATCGGCTGGCTGTGGAACAGCCTGCTGCTCCACAGCCTGCCCCTCGGCAGGGTCTTCCCGGCCTTCCACTGGGGGGGGACTGGGTCTCCCTACTCCCTCTTCCTCGTCCTCCTCTTCGTGGGGGGGTGTTCTGCCCTCCGGCCTATGTGGCGCTTGCTCCGGGGGCTCGTCTGCTCTTGCCTCGACTTGTCCTGGAAAAAAAGACATTATAGAACAGTGTAGATTAATTACGGCTGACTTATGGGCACTAACATTGCAGAGCTGGTTTTTTTGCCATAACTAAAGTTAGTACATGTAAACATAAATGCAAAGATTAGGTAAGTATAGGTTAGCATTAACAGAAATAGTAATGTACAGATATACCCCCCCGCCATAGGTGCTAATACATGTTGGGCTGTACTGGAGGGAATTACTTACTTTGTGGTCTCCTTGCAAGCCTGCCGTCGGGGCATCCTGCCTTTTCCCACAACTGCCGAAGCCGCCTATAGAAGGGGGGCCTTGCTTCTGGGGGAGGGTCCCCGTGGAACAAATTTCTAGATCTGTAAAAAGCGTTTCTTAACACTTTTACTTTTGACCTGACTTGGCCAATGGTTCGCTCGAATCCTCTTCTTGCCAGTCGTCTTGCCAGCCGCCTGTAGATGGAGTGATTTGGGTGTGTGCTTGACCCAATCAGCAGGGGGAGGTTGCGACTAGCATCCATGAGGTCCAAAAGGGCCTCAACTTCCTCTGGCAGCCACATTCGCCACCTGCTTGCCATCTCCGGCTATCTCTATGGGCAATGTGCTTCCTGGACCAACAGGTGTCGCCACGACGGAAGCAGCATTTTCGCGCATGCGTAGACACCCCGACGCCTGGTTATTCTCCATTGCCCGCTGCACGTGGCGCTCAGTTTGTTTGTAGCAGCTTCGCTGGATACATACCTTGGCGCCATCATCATCATTGCGGTTGCCGCTTTTTCGGCTGGCTTTTTCATTTACTTCTGTTAAGAAAAAGATGGAAATGGCTTCCTCTGGAAATGCTGGCGGATCCCAGAAAAAGCCAGGAAGGGGGGTCGCTTGGTCCCACAGGGAGCTCGCAGAGCTCATTCCTCTGTGGGGTGAGGAGAAAGTCCAGAGGGGCTTACTCCTTAAGCATCGCAATGCTGAAATTTATTTGGACATTTCTCAAAAGTTACAAGAAAAGGGGATCAACCGAACACTGGATGAAGTAAGAAATAAATGCAAACTGCTTCGGGCAGACTTCAGGAGAGTATCTAACCACAACAAAATAAGTGGGAATCGCCCAGCTTCTTGTCCTTTTTATGAGGAAATGTCGAGATTTTTAGGAAATGACAGGGATATTTTCCCAAAAAAAATATGCAAAAGCACTAAGGTTGTGAGGAGAGCTCTTGCGGAAGGACCACAGGAGGGGCCCTCCACGCAGGCAGCCCCAGAATCACCAGGGGAAGGAACGTCGGGCGTGGGTAATGTTCAAGGTAGGTATTTTTTAAACCATGTGTTTGAGTTTTTTTTTTGGGGGGGGGATGTTTGGTTAGAAGGGAGGGATAAATATTTTTCCCTGGGTTGCATTTAATCCATATGTACAGTGTGCTGTTGCACGGTATAACCCCCCCCCAAAAAAGGATATTTGAAATCTTTACTATGGAATTCTGGGTAATTTTTTTTAATGGCTGTAGAGTTTAGGGGGTGAGGGGTTAGGGTTATATGTGCACCCCTGAGAAAGCCCTGTGCACTCCTGCCTTGTTTCTTGGAGCTAGCCATGGGGAAAAATCTAGAGAGGTATATATGTTTATATATATATATATATATATATATATATGTGTGTGTGTGTGTGTATATATATACATATATATATATGTGTATATATACACATATATGTATGTATGCATGTATATATATATATATGTGTGTGTGTATATACATATATATGTGTGTATATATGTATGTAATATATATATATATATACACACACACATATATATATATATATATATATATATATATATATATATACATATATATATATATATATATAGAGAGAGAGAGAGAGAGAGAGAGAGAGAGAAATATGGCTATACACATAGATATCCGTAGTGAGATAGATCTAGAGATCTTAACATGGATTATTCCACATGTATGCATTCTTCTCGGTGTCTTGTTAGTCACAGTACATGTATGAAGGTTACCCTCCACAAGTGTGTGTATAATTATTGATAGATAGTTAGATATAAAGATTGTTTTAATTGAATGCCTGTGATCACCAATCTTGAGATCTGTAGCTGCAACCTTTTCTTCCTTTTTTTTGTGTGTTCCCGTAGTTCCTCCAGAAGTCCCAGAGGAGGAGGGTGATGTGGTCCTCAACCTGGTGGCAGTTGAAAGCCCACCTGAGCGGCCAGTGGAACAGCAGGAGAGCATGGAGCAGCAAGATCTTCCGGCATCCCCTGCGGGCAGTGACGGTAGGATGTTCTCTGCTGGTTGAAAGCATGGGAAGGGGAATGCTGCAGTGCATAAGCTCTGAAAGTAGCCCATACATTACTGCTAACCCTGTGTCTTTGCAACATTTTTGTTTTGGCTCCAGATACCACTATAAGTCCAGAAAGGCCCGTGATGGAGTCCACACGGATGCCTGTGGAGGAGACTCAGGCCACGTTCCCTCCTGGATCCATAGAAGAAGAACCATCGAGGACAGGTACACCCATCGTACATTCAACATTTGCCAAGCAATTAAAAATAACATTGTAAGTGTGTGTGTGTATGTTTTTGCACCAGAAGATAGGCATCTGTACATAGCACACTAAACATGCATGGGTAGGTATGTGCGAGTGTGTGAACATGCACATGTAGACACATACATACATACATACAAAAGCGGATATATAGATAATGATATAGTTCTATATATAGACATGTACACACACACACACAAATACGCACAAATAGAATTTCAAAGGGAGCATACATTTGCTGGTATAAAAAGCAATCTCTAGAGCTGAACAACATAAGATCTACTGTACAACTAGAACTAACCATCACGCATGCAAAGTTTTGATGGTTGCAAATTATTTTTTTGTTTGTTTTTCTGCAGCACCAGCACGTCACATCGTTCGCCGCCGCCGCAGATCCGCACAGGAAATACCGGATAGGAGAGCCATGAGGGGGGAACTAATTGCGAGGACTCTGATAGAGGACTCCAGACGGGAGGGGCGTCTGAACCGTACGCTTGCAAGGCGCCAGCATTCGTCTCTCCTAAGGAACTCCAGGAGAGATTCTGCCGCACTGGAGAGCCTTGCGCGCTCCTACCGCCGTGACCTAACGGCAGGTGCACGTCACCGCCAACGCATATACCGGTACATGGACGAAATAATCAATGTGTCCCGGGAAAGAACAGAGGCAGTCCGTTCTGTGGCCGAGGCCATCCAGATGCTTGCATCCAGCAGGGCAGCAACAGAAGCCCGGGAGGTCCTCGGGGGGACACAAATCCTCTTTGAGGACTCTGGCGATGAGGGCCCATCTTGCGTGCTGCCTTCCACGGAGCCTACCCAACCACCTCTTGAAGCCAGCCAAAGGGTCGCTGGCAAAAGGCAGATCAAGAAGAAAAAATTTTACTCTCCTTCCTGAGGTTTTTTTTTCTCTAAAATATGGTTAGATGTTATGTTTATACTGTTAATTGTTTCCTTTTTTATTTATTATTGCAGTAAGACAAACTAATAAGGTTTCATATGTTGGAGTTTGTGTATGTACATGTGTATAAGTTCATGTCTCTTCTGTGCCTGCACACATACCTATGCACAAGTACATATACAAAAACCAATACACTGTTTGTTTTTATATTGTTAATTGTAAATAAATCTATTTATCAAGACATTAGTGTGTTTTCATCAGTAGATTCATCTCTTTACCACCAGCAGTATAAATATATCTCCTTAGAAGTTACATCTAAATCGATATCTATCGATCTAAATCTATAAAGATATATACATATGTATATATATATATATATATATATATATATATGTACATATAGATTTATATAGATAAATGTAGATATTAAATATAATTTAAAACCCACAAATATGTGCTGATACATTTATATATGTAAACATATGTATATATATATACACACACACACACACACACACACACACATATATATATATATATATACACATACGTGTGTGCGTGTACGTGTGTGTGCGCATGTCTTTCTCTATCTCCATCCATATGTACATATACATACGAGGATGCATCTGTAGAACAGAAAAGCAAAGCTAGCAAATGTCACAATACAGTTGAACAGGATATTAAGAAAGGCAACCAATATAACAGTAAAGAAGTAGTTTATTTTTTAACAGCACATATGTAGTTGAAAACAGCAAAGGTAAATATAGCACACAGCCCTTACTGTCGCTCTGCAATCATGGCCGCTATAGCTCCACGGACCCGCTCCCCCTCAGCTTGCCTTCTACGGTTTTCTCTCGCCGATTGGCAATCCTGCGTCATCGGCGGGAGATGCAGTTCACCTGAGCGCTCCACAAAATGCAATGCATGACCCCTTGTTTCACAGATATTGTGAAGGACCACACATGCAGAGACAACAGTTGCAAAGTGCTCCTCCCCAACAGTTAGCCTAGCTCCTAGGCACCCCCATCTTCCCTTTAAGCGGCCGAAAGCTCGCTCCACAACACAGCGAGCCCTGCTAAGCGCAATGTTAAATGCCAATTGATTGGGCTGCAGAGCTCCAATGTAAGGCTTCATTAGCCATCGCCGCAAGGGGTACGCCCCATCCGCAATTATCAAGGGAGGCACCTGCACCCCCCTGATAGTGACCGTGGGATTTCCGGGGACAAAAGCACCCTCATCCATCGCCTGGCACAGGGATGAATGCCGGAAGATGAATGCGTCGTGGTTACGGCCAGAGAAGCCAGCCTCGATGTCAAGGAATACACCGTTTGCCGAGCTCAAGGCCTGCAGTACTATTGAGTACCCATATTTCCTGTTATAGTAGTCCTCGGCATTGGCTCTTGGAGGGTGTATAGGGATGTGTGATCCATCCAGTGCGCCGACACAGTGGGGGAAGCCCAGCTCTTCAAATCCATCCATGATCTGCAAGGTAAGAAAAAGGAAAAAAGAGAAAAAGCCTTGAAGAGCAGGGTAAGAGCAGCACAATGCCTAGGTGTCTGGTAAGTTCTCATAATTGTAGATGGTTTTCTCCATCCATAGCTACATACACACATATATACTGCTACAGAAGAAGCCCTCATTTCCGCTCTCCTTGTAGCTCCCTTTCAAAATTAATGCACCCCTCACACCAGCCCCTTCAGTAATCTGCTTATATATGTAGGCATGCATTTCTGCAAATCTCACATACAAGAGGTAATGTCATGAGTCAAGGGAGGTAATAGCAAATTAAGGAATTGTCCAAAAGGAAGCCCGAAGCCATGACCCCCCCTTGTTATGTGGCACGGCAGGAGTACTTTTTCCAAACTAATACTGTACAGTATTATTTGACAGCATAGATTAATTTAAATGAAGCAGAGGCCAAGAACACAAGAGAGGAACCTACCTGGCGATAGTTTCCTAGGCAGACTGTTCTTGGGAGAAGTACATCCACAATAGCCTGGATCACCTCAGTACAGATTTTTGCTGCTGTGGACACCCCAATCTGGAAGTGCCGTGCCACTCTCCTGTAATTGAGGGGGGCAGAAAGCCACCATATGGTGATTGCCACCCTCTCTTCCACGGAGATGGCCCTCCTCAGCAAGGTGTCCCTGGCCTGGATGTGAGGGCGCAGAACCTCAGCTATCTCGTACAGTGTGGCCCTGGACATCCGGAAGTTCCGGATCCACATGTCTTCATCCCAAAGAGGGATCACCTCCTCTGCCCACCAGTTCCTCACAACCTGTGGCCTGACCCACCAACGGCGTGGCCGGGGAACACTGGCGGCATGGAAACCCTGGCCAACGCGGTGGCGGCGACCAAAAAACCTCCATAACAAGGCATGGGCTGTGAAGCCAGTGATGCCACGCCGCCTCATAAAGCGACGGACGCCAGCCAGCACAGCCCTGCGCCTCCGCTCCTGTTGCCGATCCAACTTCTCCAGCTCCGCATGCAACACAGAAAGCATCACTGCACCAGACCCCTCCATGGTCAGAGCGGCGGCACACACGGAAGAAGAAATGGCGATCTGACAGAAATGGCAAGCAGACGGAAATGACGACATGACGAGAAGGGGGAAGTGACGAAAATCTCATCCGACCGACTCGGCAAGCATTCCTGCTTCTGCGCATGTGCATGAACATCCTTGCCGGATCGAGGTAGGGGTCTTTCAACTTGTGTATGGACAGGAGATCCGAGCCCCCGGAGCGGAACCATTCCGGAATCTCACATTCCTCACTGATTCCATTCTAGTGTGGTAATGTGTTCCGCTTGCCGGGGACATTCCGGAATGAGCCCAAAATGGTTCCGAAATGATTCCGACCAGCTTTCTCGCCGCTCTCTTGCTGCAAGTGTGGTAACGTCCATAGGCAGCACCCCCTTTTTATTATCTTTAAGGTCTCTTGCAAGCTGTAGTTTGTTTTTATCTTTATCTTTTATTTTTCTCTCTGCCAATATGGACTATTTGATAGTATTCCTCTTTGGTGAATTGAATTCCCCCTTCTCCCATTTCTTGTACATGCCCCTTTTAAATCTCACCTCAGTTGAAAGTACTTTATAAATTCAATCTGAATTATTTATACATCTTCTATTAGTTCTGTAGTAGTACTATAGTATTATTGTAATAGTACTACAGTGTGGTGTAGTAGTTTGAATCCCTACTCACCCATAGAAACCCACTGGGAGATCTTGGGCAAGTCATGCTGTCTCAGCCTCAGAGGAAAGCAAAGGCAGCCTGCACCTCTTGACAAATTTTGCCAAGTAAACCCCATGATAGATTCACCTTAGGGTCACCATAAGTCAGAAACAATTTGAAGGAGCATAACAGCAACAACTTTTCTTTATCATTGGAGTTTTTTGAAATTGTGCATTCAAGATTTTACCTGTAAAAATTCGCATTCAGTACTAACACCCTTTCCTCCAGGGGCATCATTAGGGTGGTTCAGACCACACCAGCTGACACCCTAAGGAGGGTGACACCATTGTTCCCCAAATATCTACCTTTTGGCAGAAACAGGTTGTGGTATTTGTCTATGCCTCTTTAAAATGCTGAAGAAATGGTGTGAGTGGGGTGAGGCACACTGGGAAGATAAAGTTTTTTTTTAATTTTAAAATTTAAAAAATAAATTTTGTTTTTTTAAAAACTATTTTTAATTTTTTTAAAATCACATCTTACCAAATTTTCACTTTAACAACATGAAACAATGCACATGTAAATACATTCAGGCTATGCTCATGGTATTATAATTGAAAGGTATATAATTTTAATTTTGCTAGTTGTTTATGTCACAACTATTGCCATTACTTTCAGGGATATATGGGAATTATGATTTAGGAGTAAGAAATTTTTTTACTAAGGATGCTGTATGGTGTGGTTTGGGAGGTGGTCAATTGTGTGTGTGTGTGTGTGTGTGTGTTACCCCATGGGTTACCACACCAGGTGATGCCAACCCTAGTGATGCCACTGCTTCCTTCTGATCATTTCTGAACATGAGGTCTCACCCTTTGTTTCCTTAAGTTTACTGAAATCTGTTTTGTTAAAGTCCAAAGTGAATGTTCAACTACATTTGGCTTCCTTTTTCCTCTCTATAACAAATCCCAATCGGACATGGCCACTCCTACCCAGAGGATAATAGTAAACTAAATAATAAAAGGTCCCTACTACTATGTCAGAGGTTGCCCAGGCATAGAAACACATTGATTTTACAATGTTGGATATCAAGAAAATCCCATAAAATCATTTAAATGCAACAGTGATAAACAATGCCAGAAGTTCCTTCCAGGTTTTCTCAACAACAGATCCTACAGACAAGCCAGAGCTTGGAATAAAATGTTCTGAATTCCCTCACCCAGCAAGGGGTATTCTGTTATCTGCAGTCCAAAAAAGTAACTCTTCCAAGATCTGATCAAAGTGCATTCCAATTTACAGCACAGTTGTTTCTTTTTGCAGTTTGAGTTTTGCATCGCTTAATTCCACTTCAAGGGTTCATCAGATTTCCTTCTCCAACTGCTTTCTTGATCAGGTCTTGCCTTTTGGTTAGGATAAAGTCCAAGATAGCTGATCCCCTTATTGCTGCCTCCACCATCTGAACAATGACATTGTCAACAAAGCAACTGAGAAATTTGCTGTATGTTACATTCTCGCCTGACTTCCAGGAAATACCAAGTCTGAAATATCAAACTTCAAATATGAAGTTTCCCTTTACTGCTATCTCTCTCTCTTTTTTTTTAAAAAAAATATTTGATTATTTGTTTTAAGAAGGCATCATCTAAGCTTTCAGTTTAGCTTGGTCCCACAATGATGTCACTATTATTTCTCTTCCCTTTAATTTTTGGCCAAATGCTCTAAAACTGTTTTCCATGCTTTAAGCCAATGATTCCCAAACTTTGGTCCTCCATTAGTTTTGAACTTCAATTTCCAGAAGCCCCAGCCAGTTTGGTCAACAGTCAGGAATTCTGGGAGCTGAAGTTCAAAACACCTGGAGAACTAAAGTCTGGGAATCACTGCTTTAAGGGGCTGTACAGATCACCTGAAAGGGGCGGTGGCAAGCTGCCCCTTTGCTGTCTGGATTGGGGCTGTGGCAACTGCAGGCCGTGGCCCTGATCTGGTGCTTTGCTGCTCTAAAAAGACCTGGCAAAATGCTGCTCCTTTTTAGAGTGGCAAAAAGTCACTCTTGCTGTGGTGGTGGCAGCTTTTTGGCGCTCTTTTGGTGCAGCATGTGTGGATGCTGTGCCAAGGGAGTGGCCTGATGCCTCCCGCTGTGAGGTGGGCCGCATGGTGTGAAGCCAGTGTGAGGGCAATTGGGGAGGCTGGTGTGTGGTCGCCACACCCCCACTCTGCCCCAAGCTGGCTCTTTATGCCGGTCTGTTCAGCCCCTAGATCATAGCTCTCCTTGACATATAATCCTTCTCTTCATCCTTTTCTGTTTGGTGTGTTTCTATGCAATAGGTTATACCTCTCTGTTCCTACATTCCATTCATGAGATTCATCCCATCTGGTTTCAATGATGCCTAATAAATCATATTATGTGCTTAAGAATTCAAGTTCACCTTGTTATTTCTCATGCTCTGTTTATTAGTTTATTAGAGGAAATTTCTGGGGATGAGGTCAGTTCCCATACACAGCAGGTAGACAGCAGGAGAAATGTGACATATAGAAATAGGGAACCCAAGGATCATCTCATCTCATCAGGTTGTCCTCTCACCTCCAAGAAAGCACATCTTTCTTAAAAGCAATATCTGCAGAACCCATTGTTCATTTCCACTAGTCTTCCAGTATTTTTCTCTGTCTTCTTGGGCCATGTTCTTCAACAGGAAGGAATGATGTCCTTCAGCTTCCTACCCAGAGCATCACAGTTCCTTGAAATATGTTGAAACCTGTATTGTACAGTATCATTTGTTCCCACATGGATTAGGAGAGGTAATAGTTGATAGACTTGATGAATTTTGCCAGTCTCTCTGTTATATCATGAATCTTCAACTGCTAGAAGACAACATAACTCTTGAGCCAACTTGTTAGGCCTGTAAGTCACTTACTCTGTTCCTCCTATGAAATCATATAATTTGGTGTGATGCTTGGGATTCTTGGGCATAGGCCAGGAATTCTGAGAGTTGAAATCCAAAACATCCAGAGGACCAAAGTCTGAGGAATATTTTGACCCTTCCCCAAGCTCAGTGTGAGGCTGAAGTCCTATGTACAATAAGCTCTATCAAACACAGTGGGAATTTCTTCTGAGCAACCATTGTTTTGTTCCTTCATTTTGACTCTGGGTTGACTCTTTATAGAGTATGGTGACCCTATAAATGCACAAACTTTTCAGAGGGAGATTTCTGTTCCCTTCCTCTTAGGCTTAGAGTGTGTGACTTTCTCAAGATCACCCAGTAGGTATAACACCCTGGTTTCCTGGACTCCTAGTTCATGATTCAAACGATCGTACAGTTTTAATATCTGGCTTTTGCCTCATCCCTACAAACAGCCATTGATTTTAGGGTATATGATACTTCATTTGTTCTGAAGTACTGGCTTTCTTTTTATACACCTGGAACTCCTTGACAATCATAATGGTTCATGCTTGCCACAAGTCACATGTTTTCTTGTATTATACCCTATGTATATTTATGCAGAAGGAATCCAATAGTGTTGTGTGGGGTTTATGCACAAGTAAAGGTGCACAGGACTAGAAACTTAAGACATTGTTGCAAAAAGAACTAAGAGTCTTGTGGTATACTAAAGACTAGCAACTTATATTTTGTCATGAACATTTGTAGGCTACAGTAGTGCTACTCAAAGTGGTCGTCTGTGGACCAGTGCTGGTGGACCAGTGAGCCATCAGCTGCTGGTCTGCAGTGAGTTTTCAGGAAAGAAAGAAAGAATTGTAGCTAGTGGACACAAACACAAATTACTAGTCATTAGCACATTAGAAAAAAACACGTGGACCCCACTTTATGTGGGAATCATTGAGAATCACTGAGCTAGAACACCCACTTGATGAGATACATAAAGTTGCAATCCCAGGTGTCAGGTATGAGTTTTAAAACGGAGGAAGGAGAATGTAAACTCTGGAGTTAAAACTGCAGGGATGCAGGACCATTGTGGAAGTGGAAAAACCACAAATAAAAAGCACTATTTTTTTTAACCTGAGATATTATCTCTTAGGAATCTCTAGGTCCTCCAGATAGAATTGATAGAATTGTCCTGGAGGACCTTCAAATGCCTAGGGAAGTATTTTCTCTAGGAGGTTCTAGGTCCTCTAGCTCAACTTCTGGTAAAAGTTGGCCATAGAGTCTTGATGGAGGACTTAGAAATTCCTGGAGAGAACATATCAATCAAATCCATGAATAATCAAATCTACAAAAGTCAAAGTCGCAAATGTGGAGGGCCGAGTATAGTGATAAAACAAATAAGCAACTAATTCAGTTATATTGGCTGACATCTATAGTACAGAGATATGGTGCTTCCAGCCCTTGGCAGAATTTGGCCTGATCATCACTTCTCCATTCTCTTTCTCAATCAGGAAAGGGAGAAAGAGTGGTTTGGGATTCTCATCTGATGAGTACCTCTTGAGGCTGAATCTGAGTCTGCTTCACTACACCTTGCCTTTTACAACCACAGAAGGCATAGGAATGAACCCAGTCCAAAACTCAGTTGGAGCTGCTTCTCTAAACACTGACCAAATCCCTCACTGTGCTGATCAGGGCAATAAGTAACAGGTGAAGCCAGTGTGTGATTCAACTTGAACTTGGAGGAATGATTCCAAGTCTTATGTCTTTCTCCATACAGGGAGGCAACATACATACAGTGTTATCAGGGGGCATTTGGTTTGGGGGAAAGGGAGGGACTCCCATTGAATTGGTGCTAGAAGTTTTAACCTATCCTTTGGAAACAATCCTATTTCCCACCCCTACTGTAATGGAACATAGCCATGTCTGTATTCATACCTAATGAATGCAACATAACTTTTCTGATACATTGTAATAACAAGTGGATTGCACTCTTGACTACTAATGTCTATATTTTACGCATCTAGTGATCCATATGCTGTAAGAATTGTTAGTCTTTAAGGCATGGCTGGGAATTGTGTGCCTTTTCAGATATTGTTAAACTACAGTTTCCAGCTTTCCCTATCCTTGACTATGGACGTTATCACACGGGAAGTTGAGGGGAGAAAGTGGAAATAAACGGGACGAGCAGAAGACTTTAATTTACGGGATTTTTCCCGTTCCACCTCGTCTGATAACTAAATTCGAATTTAAAAGGGGGTTAATTCGAACAAAAACCTGATCTTTTCAAATCCTCAAAAATCCCGAAAATGAAAAGATCAGGTTTTCGTTCGAATTAACCCCCTTTTAAATTCGAATTTAGTTATCAGACAAGGCGGAACGGGACAAATCCTGTAAATTAAAGACTTCCGCTCATGCTCGTTTATTTCCACTTTCTCCCCACAACTCCCCGTGTGATAACGTCCTATGAGCCTTTACAGACTGCCAGAAATAGTGCAGCTTGAGGCCACTTTAACTATCCTGGCTCAGTGCTAGGGAATCAAAGGAACTGTAGATTTTTCTGAGGCATTGAGCCTTTTCTGTCAGAGAGCTCTGGTGTCACAATAAACTACAGTTCCCATGATTCCTTACCACTGAGCCAGGACAGTTAAAGTGGCCTCAAGCTGCATTATTTCTTGCACTCTGTAAAGGGCCTATGCTAGCAAGAGGTGATGGCCATTCCAGTCCCACAACATCTTATCCACACATAAATTCCCATCCCTGTGTTAAGGTGTCACAAGACTCTTGTTATTTATGCTGTACCTGAGGAAATTATTACACCATGGGAAAGTACTCAAAGAACTGTTGAGAAGTTGGAAGCTAAAGTCAAAGGCAGTGATCATCAGCAGCGTAGTCTCTAACAGGGTATCAACTAAAACAGGTTCAAAGTCCAGAATGTAGGCTGACAGTCAATGAACCATTGGACTAAGAAGTATGACTCCCTCCCTTTACATGCCTCCTAGATTCAGATACACACCTAACAGCCTCAAGCACAGAATGGGAACAACCCAAGTGCAATATACGGTACTAGCACTGCTTGCCAGGCCAGGAAATAAGCAAAATAAACAAAGTTCTAGTGCCAATCACATCTTAGGGACTACTTCTTCTTTATGGTGGTCAGATAGTTTCCCTTCAGGGAATCTCTCTTTTAATACTTCCAAGTTTCCATTTTTAGGGTTGGGGTTAAGAGCCTTATACTTCAATGGAATTTATTTGGGATTACATGCCTTGTAGGGTGAAAGAAAAGCTCTGATGCAGCAATATAAATCATGTTTAGATAATAAATCTTAGTTCCATCATGAGACTTCTTAGTAGGCATGGTTCAGGTTGCAGCCTTTGCCCTCTAATCATGTTTGATGCTCTACTGAAAGGTAATTATTTAAACAAGGAGTCCATTAAATATAATTCAAAGATGTTTTGTTGCTAGTAAGATCTGCATCTGAGGTCCACACTGAAAGAACTGTATTTGTTCAAACACCTCTCTCTCTCTCTTCACAGCGCATGAAAGTACGTACATTTGTCCATGTGAGATGAGTGGCAGAAATCAATTCGATGCCCTCCATTTCCTTCAATAAGCACTACATTGTTTGTGCATGCCTGGGGGATAATTTTCATATCGTCACATGATCCCTCTTTAGCCCCACATTTAGGCTTTGCTTGATGAATAGTTAGATCTAGGTAACATACCATGCTGGATAATGTTGGTGATTGTCAGATATTCATATTGCAGTCTGAAAATCAACATGGTGTAGTGGTTTGAGCATTGGACTACAACTGTGGAGACCAGGGTTTAAACTCCTGCATGGCCACTGGGTGATATTGGGCAAGTCACCCTCTCTTAGGCTTAGAGGAAGGCAAAGGCAACCTCTCCTCTGAACAAATCTTGACAAGAAAATCCTGTTATATGTTTGCCCTATGGTCACTATAAGTCAGAAATGACATCATTAATAATAATAATAATAATAATAATAATAATAATAATAATAATAATAATATAAAATTTATTTCTATCCCACCCCTCTACCAAAGCAATCGGGGTGGCTTACAACAATAAAATCTCACAATAACCCATCCCAAACCCAAACCCACCCTCCCCTTAAAATAGTATTAAACATCTTAACATTAAAACAATTAACACAATAAAACAATTATAAAGTTTACACAATAATTGTTAAAAAGCCAGTCTAACAGGCAGCCCGCAAGCACTAAATAGCGTGGCTAGCAGGTGGGGGGAGAATTTACTTACTCCTTGGCCGGGAATTTAGTCAGGAAAGGCCTGCCGGAAGAGATCCATCTTGACAGCCTTTTTAAAGCTGTCTAAGTTGGTAATTTGATGGATATCGTCTGGCAGGCCATTTCATAATCTAGGAGCTGTTTCTGAAAAAGCCCTCTGGGAGGTTATCGACAGACTTGAAGGCATACAACAACAACAACAACAACAACAGCACTTGAAAACACAGAAGGTAGTATCTTGACTTGGAGCTTCATTGAATATATTGTAACAGTGGGCAAGAGGGTGTGATTTCTACATGCTTCCAATGCCTTGCATTAAAAGAAGGAGTACAGGCATCCTTCCCCTGAGGGAACATGAACAATGCAGACACTGGGCATTTGGGTAAGAACACAAGCAATCTTCTTCCCGTATGCCTACTTAACAGCAAAACCCACTCTTAGAAAGGCAGAGTTAAAACCAAATATGTTTGTTTCAAGGGTGTGTGTGTGTGTGAGGCAAAATAAGGCAAGAATTCCACCTCCCAACAAAAAACCTGCTTCATAAATTTCTAGCATTGGAGAAAATGAGACATTGAAAATCATTAACACCTAGAATTCATCAGCATGTCTTTTGGATCTATCTTGTTCTTGTTTTTGTAGTTTTATTAGAACTCCAAGATCCACCAATAGAAGCCTAATGCATAAGATGTACATTTAGAATGAAAGAATTCTAAGCATGGGAATTAGTTTTTAGTACCAAAACTGATATTTCATCCATACAAAAATCAAATCTTGATTACTGCAAACTTTCTTCATTTCAGCAATATTTTCTGGAGGGGAGGATTTTGTTTTCATAGGCAAATAAATAGGAACAAGAAACTTTCACCAATCTACTTCAAAATGCTCAGAAATATGTCAGTAGATTCTAATCAATCTGCCACCTAATGGTGCTGTTCCTATTTGAATCTGATACATGGTATGGAGGGAGTTCCAAAGAAGAGTTTTTTGGGGGGAGGTGGAAAGGCTTAAGGTGCCCAAATATTAAAAAAAAAAAAAAAAAGAATTCAAAGGGATCCCAACTAAAAAAAAAAGGCTACTTATCAAGTTAATGGAATGGTAGGATAACTAGAAGTTTACTCTTCTGATCCTTGTCTCTTCACTCTCAGTCTCTGTGTGCTCTGTCCTCTTTGTACACATTATTACAGGCATTATTTTATAAACAGACGGACACACTTTGTGCAATAGGAAATAGGTTTTTGTGCTGTCAACAACATGGGCTTTAATCTGTCACAGGGTTATTTTTTCTTAACAGTGATGAAAAAAATTAAAGACATATAAAATTAAAATTGCTTATGTTACCTTTCTATTATCATAACCTTACTTTAGTCAAATATCATTGGGACTGACTATCTTTTCTTCCCTTTGTTTTCCCATCCTTCCCTTATTTTTCTCAATCTGTTAATTATTTGATTTGCTCTAATGTTTCTTTACATCTTTCAAAGTTTTCCTTTTTGTTGTTGTAACATATATATAAAGAACAAGGTTGGGAATCTTGCACTAACAGTGGGGTTGGATTAGGGGGTACATTTCTCCTTCAATTTGATGTTGTGTGTGGTTCTGCACAATACAGCCATGCTGTACTCTACCAACCTGGAAGCAAGAAAACCGAGGACTTTTCTGATCAGTAGAATTACCCCACACATAACCTATTGATGCTAGTGATTCTGATGACCACCCTCTGTACATTGTTGTTGGTTGTCTTCAAGTGATTTCTGACTTATGGCAACCCTAAGGTGAACCTACCATGGAGTTTTCTTGGCAAGAGTTATTCAGAGGTGGTTTGCCACTGCCTTCCTCTGATGCTGAGAGAGTGTGATTTGCCCAAGGTCACTCAGTGGGTTTCATGGCTGAGCTGGGAATGGAACCCTGGTCTCCAAAGTCACCTCCAACAGTTCTCTGCACATAAAGGTAAAGGTAGAGGTAAAGGTATTCTCTGTACATACTACAGCCAGTAATGTGTTAATTTCCTCAATTTCTTCAGGTGGAGTTACAGATGATTGCATTGTGCATTGTACACATTATTCATTGTGCATTGAACACTGAATTGTACACAATGCCCAGTGGGTCAAGGAGAAGCCTATGTCTGGAACTAGTCCTCTAGCATTTTGTATAGTAGGGAGGAAAAAGCTTAGAACAAACCCTGCATTAGTGAACAGCCTAATTCAGTTTGAGTCCTCTCTCAGCAGCAACATTTTATGTCTAAAGCAAAGCAAGTTGTCATTAGTTGGGTTCCAGGAATGGGTTCTACCTTTCCTCTTATCAACTGGCCTTGGCTGCAAAATTAGGCATTCTCCCGCTGTCTCTACCACTCTCTGTGCTCCCAATTAGGGTTCCTTGATATGGACTATTCATACTAATGTTTACAAAATAATGGTTTACAAACTAAATAAAGTTTTACAAAATAAATAAAGGTTTACAAAATAATTACTTGCAAAAAGTCAGAACCAGGAAAAGGATTTGCTGGAAGGATATTTGCTGACCACATTTTGAAGTTTAATTTTTTAAAAAAAATGGCTACACACATCAAGAAGCATGGTTATTTAGGATTACCAATTGTCCTCATTTTTCAGGGCATGTCTTCTTTTTCAGAGCTAAAATATTTGTCCAGGTGGGTTTTTAGACTGTCCAGGGATTTTTAAAATGTCCACTGCTGCTCCATGTTTTCAATTTATTTTAAATTATTTTAAAGTATTTAACCTTTTAAATATGTCTTTTAATTTGCATTTTTAGCATTTTAAAACTATTTTTTATTAATTATACTATCTTACAGTGGTTTCATTATATGTTGCCCTGAGATCTTCAACTAAGAAGATAGAAGATGGAAACATTTTACTAATAAATAATAATAAATTCACCTCTTGCATGTTGATGCTGCCTGAAAGTCATCATAGTGATCAATAGTTTTAAGTTGTCAGTGAATGTGTCTCTTTATTGCTTTTCAAAATTTGGTAACCCCAGGTTATTTCATTCTGTGCTGAAACTGGGCACTGACTTAATCTTGAAATAAGCAAAATATTTTTTCACTCATGAAATAGTTCCTTTATATGATTTATGAAACAAGTCAATCCTCTGACTAATTCATGAAAGCTACAGCAGCTCTGATTCATGAGACATCTTTGCTTAACCAAAGTTACTACATAATTTGTGACATTAGCTATGGTTGAGCCTAATTTGTGAAATAAGCAAATTCATTGTGAATTAAATAAATATTTCATATTTTACTAACTAAGGTGATTCATAGATCTGGCAAAAGTGTTGCTTCTTTCCTGAACACATTTGTCTGAAGTTCATATGTTTATTTTTTCATCAATAAAGCAGTTTCACACATTTGGCCTCAAAACTCTATCACAGATAATTATATACATTTGTTTGTTTGCATAATTTGATTCACTAGAGTGAATATTCAAGTGGTATGAGGACTTGAATTGGTTCCTGCTTTTGCCACTTCAGACATGATCTTCATTCTGGCAAGCTTTTGAATGGTCCATTAGAATCTGTGTCATGCAGCAATTGAATATTAAATTCTGGCCAGATTATTCTTGTAAAGCAGAATTCCAGGAGCTCATCTACTTCTATTTCTGCTTCTGTTGTGCTGAGATTTCTGCTCAAACATGGTTAATTTTATTCATTTAAGAAGCTTGGTAAAAGAGGGAAAAGAAAACCAATAAGGCAAACATAGATGTTGTGTATATTTAAACAGGGATGGGTTAAATGATGTTTTTAGTATGGAATTTGTCCCTCTCCCCCCGATACTATACAATTATTGGCCAAACATTTTTGAGCTGGATCTGAAGGGTAAATGTAGATAACCATCAATTTATTTATAGCATTTGTATACTGCTTGGTATACATAACTCCCTAAGCAGTTTTCTTTATAAAACACATTTGATTCAATATAAAACAAAATGAAAGTGTTTCAAAACAATTTAAAATATAATGCATGCCTAAAAGCACTCCAGCAATAACTCAAAAAACAGAGCAACCAAATCAGAAGGGAATACTCTAGGCAAATAGGCTTGCATATTTAGCAAGTGGCAACTTACTATATTTTGTATGTAATCTGGTAAACTTATTATATAGTCAGGACGTCCCCCAACCCCGATTTGCCCTTGATCTAACATTTTTTGAAGTGGTAAAATTCCTGTTATAACTTGGCAGGATAATGCAAACCATCCATATCAAGTAATTCCATGCATACTTGGTGGTACTTTTCTTGTGCGTACAACAAGCCATCTGCAAAAGACCATTCCATAAACACAAATGGTTATGCTGAGTGGGCCTGTGCAGGCAGAGCTTATCACTGAGGTGGGAATAGCTGCAAGGTTGATTTGCCATGGGGTTGGCACAAAATGACACTCATTTACAAAGCCTCTGGAAATTAGTAGAGGTTCGAACTGCACACTAGTTATGTGAAGTAGCCACACAGCCATTGCAGGATCTGATGAACTGCACAAATTCACTAAACTTACATCCTCTCTACGCCAAGATGGTTCTGTAAAAATCATCCCAAAATGCTATGGTATAGCAAAGGTTGATCACCACCTCAGGTCCCATACTGAGAGAAATAAATTAAATAAAAAAATAAATAAATCTACTTGATCTCATGTCATTGTAGCAGCTGTATGCCTTGCATGGAGTAGAGCAAAATGCATTCAGAGAAACAGAATATGCAAAGCACCTCTGCTTCCTTGTTAGACTGTTATCCCAGGCCCTAGACTGCTTGTTATAAAATTATTTCATTACCCACCAACTCATTGAATATCTACCAAGTCACTGAAATTGTCTCCAATCAGTTAATTGATTGGGTGTATAATGCAGTGTATAATATTATGCAAAGTATGCAAAGTATACAATACAATATACAGAGTTGTGTAAAACAATCTTTGCTTTCCTCAGAATTAATCAATGCATTAGCATGTCAAGGAATCTCAGGAACAAGATCTTTTAATAGAAAGAACAAGGTCTTTTAATGGAAATGAAATAGATCTCATTTCTCAAGAAGAAAATATGAAGACATTGGAAACTCTGCACTTTTATGTATTCATTCAGTTTATAGGCTTCTCATTCATAAAGTTCTCTGAGTGGATTACAGCAACGAATATTTAAAAAAGTACAGTAAAACTCAGTAAAATCAATATTATTACTAAATATGATAAAAATAGAATTTAATATTTAATAGATAATTTTGGTGTGGGGGAGTGTTGTTCCAGAAAGCTTTTTAAAGCATCTATTCCCTTAGCATGAGTATTAAGCAGAGGTTGTGGCACAGCACATTAAAGGTGAACCTGTTTGTAGAAGTGTCTTGCTCCACTTGGCTTAAATAATTCAGCTTGCAAAAGTAAGAAGTAGATACCAGCAAATTTCTTGCAATTATGTTGGTGAAGTGAAGTGAAAAGTGCATGACATGCCTGACTTCCATTTGAGGTAGACCAACCAAGATGTACCATACTACAAATTAGCTCTGGTGGGACAGAAACAACAGCTAGGTTTTGTGGATTATTCACAAATCAGGTGGAACCCACTAATAGCTTGCCAAGCATATGGCTGTCAGTCTCTCAGGAGAAAGGAGGACATGAAGGGAACATTACTGCCAACACTCTGTAACCAACATTCACATCATTTGGATTTTAATGAATTTCCTTTTCAAGGGGAAAATAGTTGGGGTAACCCTTCCTGGACCCAGATGAAGTTTTTATTCCTTTGATAACTAAACACCACCATCCCACCTTTCTCCACTCCAGTAGTTCAGCTGATTGTCAGGTGGTCTCTATAGACTGTGCATGATTTAAGGAGCAAAAGGAAATCTGAACTAAATTCTGAAGCAAGGAAAACATAAATTTTACACCAAGAAGAGCTATGTTGCTTGTGGCATATGTTATAAATTTTGAACATATTTGTAGATGTGGGTGAAAAACAGGCATGCGCACGCACGCACGCACGCACACACACACACACTCTTCCTGGGAATCATTTATGAATTAACACATTTCCATGATAATTAATAAAGATCGTTCATATAATGCGCAAACTTTGCTCAATCCAGAAAATGGTTTATCCACTTTAGGGTGCAGGGCTTTTGCTGCCTGTTGTAGGATAGGAAGGAGACACTGGGCAGCTGGGCCACTGAAGCACTGAGCTATGGAGCAGTGGAGGAGATGAACCTACTATGCTCCTCTCTCACCCCTAGAGTAATTTAAGAATTTTATCATTTTCTAGTGATGTAGACTTGAGTTGATTGACTTGGACTCAAGCTGGACTCAAGTCACTTCAGTGACTTGCCTTGGGTTTGACTTGGCAATAAATGATGCACTGGCTCAACTAAACTTGACTTGTGACATATATTTTTAGCAGTGTGTCCCTGCTGCATATCAGAGGAACCTTTCAAAGCTTTTCAAAAGTTTTAGAAGGATCCATCCACCTCAAGCCCATTGCCTAACTGGTTTGCTGTCCCCCTCCAAGATTTTTTTAAATTTAGGTTTGTGCATGTCTTCTTGATATTCTAGTTATTGAAACTACAGCCAACCTCCTTTTTTCTGTTAAAAGTTGGCTCCTAGTCTTGAGACTCAAATTAAAGTATCTTGAAGGTAGAGATTGGAGATTTGGAGTAAAAGACTTGAATATATCATAGTCCTTTTCTATTGTGCCCAGAAAGTCCATAGGGTTAGATGGAACTAAGTTAGGTGTGTTTCATGGACTCATTGAGAACTGAAAGAGACCACAAGGGCCATCCAGTCCAACTCCAGTCCAACAATCAAAGCAACCCCAACAGATGGACATCTAGCCTTTGTTTAAAAACCTCCAAAGAAAGAGACTTCACCACATTTTGAGGGAGTGTGTTCCACTGTTGAACAGCTCTTACCATCAACAAGTTCTTCCTAGTTCATTCCCATTGAAATCAGTGGCTTAAAACCCAAGATAAATTAATTATAGGTAGTTCACAGAAAAAAATGTTCCTTTCCACATAATCACCCACGCCCCAGAAAACCCAGAGGGTGGGGTGGGGGCTTCTCAAAATGTAGGGATGGAGTTATGAGACAACTGGGGGGAGAGGAAGAAATCTCTCCAAATTGGACAAATCATCCAGTTTTCACACTTTGCCCATATTGAATTAAATACATCTTAGCAGTATTGGTTGTGATGTTAATGGGATAGTGGATCCACACAGATTTTAGTTCTGTCTTTAAAAGAGTTATTCAAGGTGCTGAATCCTATTCCCCAAATTCATCACCTTGGCTAGATCCATCAAAGTTCAGGTTAAAACCAGGAGCAGGTCCAACACTCCAGTGACATGAAAGCCATCTTAGCATGACTTGTATGGTTGATTCCAATGAGCCTTGTTTTTAGATACTGCACACAGGCTTCACCTTTGGCATAACTTTAGAAAAGACATTACATCCCACTCAGGAGAGTCAGCATGGGGTAAGTGGTTTGAGCATTGAACTATGACTCCGGAAACCAGGGTTCAAATCCTCACACAGCCATGGAAAATCCATTGGGTGACCTTGGGCAAGTCACATTCTCTCAGCCTCAGAGGAAGTCAAAGGCAAACCTGCTCTGAACAAATCTTGCCAAGAAAATCCTGTGATAAATTTGCCTTAGGGTCACAATAAGTCAGAAACAACTTGTAAGCACACAACAGCAGCAGCAGCAGCAACAACAACAGGATAAAATGCCTTTTAAAACATGGTGTTTGTTATTAAAATTTGTATTAAAATCATCTTAATTGGGCAGCCAATAATTCCTTAAAGGAGTAGGATTCTGTTTAGTTGATCACAACTATTTAATGGGTTCATCAACTGAATTTTGCAACTCTAGACTTTTGTGAATGTTAGGTTCCTAATTAATTCTGGGTATTTTTTGAGAAGATGCTGAGTTTTGGTTTGGTTAATGTCCATGGCTTTCCCCCCACTAATTCCCAAATGACAATTTCATTTACTCCTGTCTTTTAGGTGATGTAGAGGCTGGTTTCAAGAATGTAATGGACTTGTACTACTGGCTTGCAGGTTTGCTGCTAAAGTCCAGCATTCAAACAGAATGCCCTCTTAGTCTTCTTTGCTGAATTGCTCAGAAAGAAGAAAAGAGAGGAACCTCTAGGTGTATGAAAGGGGACACAGAAATTTCCCACAGCCTCCACTGCCCTTTCAAGTGCCCTGATCATACTAACTATATACAACATCCCCTCTCCCTTCTTATGTGACATCATCATTGTACTCACTTCTATTCTAAATGAATTTTCTTAGAAGACTATACTGGATGGGAATGTATCCAGGCTTTTAGTCTGGCTTGACTTGCTAGTGTTATTTTTATAAAACAGAATAATCTGTTTATAATAACATCTAAACAGGAACTGGCTGCAGCATGTCAGTCTTTCCCCCTTATATTGCCAACACAAAGATACATTTTCGCACATCTCACTCTCAAAAAGTAGAGACAAAAACATTGGTGTCTTGTTGGCTTTGCCTTGCTGCTGTAGATGTTGCAATACTACTGCAACACAAGATACTTGGATTCAATTTGGGATGATATCATCTAAATGTTTTTTTTTTTTGGGGGGGAGTTAAACATTATAGACTTTAGGGATTAATACAGAGAAATAAATGAGGTGCATACCCTCCAACATCTCACAAATGAAAACTAGGACATATGTGGTCAAACAATATGAGAGTGTTGTCAAGATGGCAAAAGTTATTAATGGGGTAGAACAGACGAGCTAGGAGAGGCCTCAGCAGTTTGCTTTTTCTGGAGTCTACCCAGGAATTTGCTGAGTTGAGTGCAAATTGAACTTTTTGCAGCAATGGAAGTAAGTTGAGGACAAAGGGAGAAAGTAGGAAGAGAGAGAAACTGGGAGATTTTAAAAGCAGCTGAAAAAGTGGGACAACAGAAGATTAATTGGGACTATCCCTGCAAAATTGGGACAGCTGAGTGTATGGAGTTATGTAATGTTGTTCACAGGACTAACAACCCAACTACATGTGTCCTTACAGTTTTCTGTTCCAAGCTATAGTAGCCAAATTAGAGGGGGGGCGCAAATTCCTCTTCACTGGAGAAGGTCCTTCAGTGGGGGTATGACAGGCACTGTTAATGGAATAAAATCTAGTACTGTATTTATTGAAACAATCCATTCATATATTGGTAAACCAGGTGTGTGAATCAGCCCCAATTCTGGATATAATTACTTAGGTCACATATTCATAGTATAAAAAGTACTGCTCTGTTCAGCAATGGAATATCTCCCTTTACATCCCAATTCCTATATGCCACAGCTTTATTAGCTAAGCATGTACATAAGATCACTGACATCTGGCCAAAAGATCCCTTGAATGTATTTTAAGGAGCCCTTTCACACTACACATTTATAGCAATATGATTCCATTTGAACTACGCTGGCTTCCTCCTATGGAGTCCTGGGGTTCCTGATTTGGTGAGGCACTAGAGAGCCTCTCTGGCTGGGTATATTAACTGTCCCTCCCTAAAATGCCAGTCCCGGGATCCCATAGGGTGTAGCCATTGATGTTAAAGTGCAATCATAGTGCTATCATTCTGTAGCGTGAGAGAGTTCTCAGTACTACTAGTGGTTCAGTCAAAAGCATATAAATGCTTCCTATTTGTACACAGCAAATGCTAATCTAGATTGCAGAATATATCAGAGCAGTCTGGAACAGGTAGCATAAGATATCAATTGACCCAGATTTTTCATTGTAAGAGAACATTGTGTTGCCTTAAAGATTCAACAGAAAGATCTTCTTCCATTGGGTCAGAACCAATGGTCCTTCTGAACCAATCCAATATCTGTGAATAAAGAACACCTCTTTATTCACAGATATTGGATTGGTTCTGAAGGAGGATGCCTTTCTCCAATGGAAGAAGGCTTTTCTGTTGAATCTTTGAGGCAGCACAGTGTTCTCTTATTTCTTTCTCTTGTTTTTTATCTTTCACCAGATCACATTGTAATACTGAAGTCATGTCCTATTTTTAATGCAAACTTCATGCATCCTTAATTTATTTGCAGAACATAGTGATTAGCATTCTGGTTTCGGAATCAGCGTTTTAAGTTTAGATTTTCTAACTAATCCATTCAATGACAATCTAATTCCTCAGTCTTGCTATCATCTCTCCTACAATTTCAACTCTCTCACTTTTTATATGATGGCATTATTGTTGTTATTCTCCTATGCTTATGATGCCTACTTCCTTAGTTTTCATGCATGCAATAAAGTGGGTTCTTATATTGATGATGATGATGATGATGATGCAGATGCATGGCAGGGGGTTGGTCCTAAATGGTAGAGGGATGGCGTGGATGGCCTTTGTGGTTTCTTCCAGTTCTATTATTCTACAGTGATTCCATTTTAAGTGCAAAGAAATCCCTTGGTGAGTAGAGTATGGAGTTTTTGGGAGTTGCCAACCTGGCTGTTGGGTTCTGGGGAAGCAAAATCAAACAATTACTTTTCCATGATCTAGGTAAACTCAGACATCCTGGAATCTGGAGTTATTATCTAACAGTGGTATCTTGGAGGCTTCCCTTTTGCTGAAAAATGTCAAAAGATCTTATCTGAATGGGTTACCCAGGTGCATGTGTATCAGCATACCCAAGAGTTTATGAGTTCATCATTGACCACATTTCTTGGACAACATATTTTGATCACAGAAAGCAGAAAAAAAGACCAGTGTTCTGGCATGCTGAGGTCTTCTTTTGTTTTACAGATTCTTTTTTAATCCTGTCAGCAGCACATTGCTCCAATTGACCACATTGCTTGGACAATATATTGTCCTTGCTAGGGTAGCAAGAATTACTGAAAGCATATGAGTTAGGGAAAGGGGAGACAGGCCTCAGTTAGCAATAGTTGCCACTTGAATTTCTGCTCAACACACTTGGTTTTCTACTCTGCTAGAATGATCTCTAGTGATTAAAATTGCCACATCACAGTACTCTCTAATGTCCTCTGTCACTAAATATAATTAGAAAACTAGTTATCCAGTTAAAGGTCATAAAGCTAAGGTTAATTGCTAACCTGTTTATCATACTCAAGGGAGAAAGCATGTAAATATAGTTAGAATCAGCTTAAAACTTAAAAGGCACACAGTATTGAAAATTATTGTGGGACTAATATTTGTATCACAGCATAGAAGGGCCTGTCCTGCCTTGCCCAACATTTTAGCCTCTAAGTGATCTTCAGCATTCTTCCTTAGGGCTCATCTACACCAAGGAAGAATTCTGAAGATCACTCAGGGGCTAAAATGTTGGGCAGGGCAGCCTGGAATATTCTGGCCCTGAAGATGCCCCAAATCCCTCCCCCCCCCTTACTTCTGCACACCAAAGTGACTCTGGGCAGTTGCCTGCACCTGCATCCAACTGTGATGCCTGGCACTGGGAGCCCTGGTGGTGCAGTGGTTAGATGCCTATACTGCAGCCACTCACTCATAGACCACAAGGTTGCGAGTTCAATACTAGCCAGGGCTCAGGCTAGACTCAGGCCTGCATCCTTCCGAGGTCGCTAAAATGAGTACCCAACTGTTGGGGGGCAATGAGCTTACAGTTGTAAACCGCTTAGACATCCCATAGCGTGATATGAAGCGGTATATAAATGAAGCTGCTTTGCTTTTGCTTTGGCACTGCCACTGATGGTGTGAGTTGCTCCATCTGAGGTCAGAAATAAAGCATCCAGCATCGATCACATGGTTGGGTGCCATGTGATCAAGGTAAACCTTTGAAATTCATTTTAAGGTAGGGCTGGGGCAGATTCAGTTCAGAACTGATCTCATATTGTTAAGACAGTCTACACTCAAGTCAGGGCTTTGGCCCTATGTCATGAAGACAGGGTGCCACAAGGGTGGGGGAAAACAGGTTTAAATGGTTCATGTAGACATGCCCCTAGATGTAAGTTCTATTAAATCAATTGAACTTTCTTGTATGTAAGAAACGCTAGAAATGAGAAAGACTTTGGTGACTAACTTACTAAAGTTAATGAGCACAAGGCTTCCCACCTTTTGGTTATATTACAGACCAACCTGAAATGGACAATTTCTGATTAAATAAACTTCTGATTAAATTTAAATGTTTAGAGTAAATTTTGAAGTACAACTTAGCAATGTTTTAAACAAATACTTGGGATGTGCTGAATGAGTACTTCCTGTTGCTTCAGGCTGCATTTCAGCACCTTCACAGTGGAAAGTCTAAACACCAAAATGGTGGTATATTGTGACGAGAATCAAAGATCAAAATGTACATGAAAGAATATGATGCCAGCCATGAATTATTCTAGAAATATCTAGAATTATATCTAGAAATATTTAAGTGTTAGTTCACTTTCTTTGTCTATATGATTTACATAGTACTATGTACAAATGTACATAATGATGTAGAAATATTATGTACAAACTTCATCTTTCAATTTCACTAAATCTCTCCCTAAGAGATGAAATCTAGGGATCTGCCTTTCTTTCTCTATGTATGTTTGGATGGGCTATTTGTATTTCTTTTTAAATGATAACTTTTAAGTAATATTTACCTATTTAAAATATTTACTCTTTGCCTTTTCACTATCCAGCATTCTAGGCAACTTTGCAAATCCAAACAAAACCATTAACAGTAATAGCCAAATGAAAATGAAACAAACTATTATCTATTCAACTACACAATCCAGTCAGAAAAACAGAACCAACTGCAATAGCACATCCACTGAATCTTCTTTACATCAGTCTCTTCCTCAATGTCCCTTTTGAGTAAACATGTATAAGATTGCATAGCACACATGACCAATGATCAGGAACCAAAAGAATATTCTGAAGAGGTATTTCATTATTGGGATATTAGAACATATTAGAACATAATGTCCTTTGCTTCTAGCTATCACCCATCATTTTATTTTAATGCGATGAAATAACAGCATATTTTCATCACTTTAAAACTATTTTTTTAAAAAGTCATTTTCATTATAAACATTGGCTGAACTAATTTATGTTGGAGGGCTACTGTTCTGTGATCAGTCTGGAACACCACCATAGACTGGAAAGTAAGGATAATCAATAATAATGAACATGTTAAAGCCAGTTGTGGCAAAAGTTAAGCATCAGCAATGATAAAATTTGTTTCACTAAATATGGGAGATTTCAGCAAATGTATTTAAGTTACCTAGTTCATAGAAACATTTATTAAATATACATGGTTATTATGATAGAAAACATCTTGTATGGGTTGATAGGTAGAAATTACTTTGCAGTTGCTATAGCAATGCCAAGTATAGGTGTTCAGTACGAGTGTACCAATTGCTGTGCCAAGGCCACTACTGTGGTATAGTGGACAGATCATGAATAAACTATCTCTAGTCTAGTCCTTGCTTAGTCAAGTGTCACAATGATTAGTGAAAAGATAGAATGAATATCTTTTACATGTGAATGAGATATCTACAGCTTCCACCTGGCCTGGCATTATCACCAATATACAAATATGGAACAGGAGTGGTTAAGGAAAGGGATTAATTTATCCAGTGTATTTTAGCCACAGATCTCTCATCTAGGCCTTGTCTCCTGGGTCCTATTGAAAACAACTGAGGCAGGAACACTGGAAGATCTGGTGTAGCCTCTCTAGAGGCTACTTTGTCTCTCTATGGCCTTCCACTGAGTGTGTCCTGGCTTATCTTGCCAACATGAAACTGCATGGAGCAAGCCTTATCCAGCTGGCATGAATGGGAAAAGACTCAACAGCTCCACAGTCAGAAAGACAAACACCAGATAGGCTCCTCTTCTGTTGGGCAAGACCACTTATAGCCTGAACAGAATGAGCAAAAATCACCTGGGCCCTGAGAAAAGCATAGACAAAACCATCTAGCCCAGGGGTAGGCAACCTAAGGCCCGGGGGCCGGATCCAGCCCCAGGACAGTCCTGCTGCCGCCGCCCCCGCCGCCGCTGCCCGCCATGATGATATTGATTACTGTTGTTATTACTTGTTCTTGGGGTTCTCTTGGCAAAATCTCCACAGGGGTTTTGCCATGGCTTTTCTGGGGCTCAGAGAATGTGCATGCATATTTTTTAACTTTTTAATTTTTTTTTTAAAAAAATATTTTTATTTATTTATTTATTTATTTATTTATGGTGCTTTGCCCCCCCCCCCATTGTCTGAGGGACAGCAACCCAGCCCCCGGCTCAAAAAGGTTGCCTACCCCTGATCTAGCCCAAACTGTCACCCTCAGTTCAATGTGCAGCCACCATTAAATTCTGCTTAGGAAGGGCATATCTAAGAATGCCTTTAACCAGGAAAGGGCTAAGAACTATCAGCTTAGTAAGTAGGGTGGTACTGTAGACCAGGTGCTGTCGGCTATATTTCAGAAGGAGGAACTGGCAAAACCACCTCTGAGTATTCCTTGCCTTAAAAAATATCCTATGAAATTCAGGGGGTCTCCATAAGTCAACAGAAGAGTTGAAGGCACAGACATACACACACTAGTGCTGGAAACACCACCAGTATTGGTATATCTCTGCTTGAAATATTTGACTGCTATTTACAACACCCAGACTATTTATAATTCTGTTTGTTGTTGAATCCTTTCAATCTTTGTCACTGATTAACTATTTGTCTCTTGACCTTGTATCATTTGCAGATATTACAGCATTTCTGTTCTTCTCCTAACAGACTTGGCTTTTTTTGGCCATCCTACGTATGCCTTCTAGGCTCACACACCCCTAACTCAGACCAGCTGCAGCTTGCTATATTGGGACAGTACTTAAAGCCAGAGAAAGATATTGTGTCCCATCTTTTTCACAAGCCTTACACTGGCCTGAGCCATCATTTATTCTTTCTTAAATTGAAATCTTTCATGAAGGTCTACTCTGCTTCTTCAAATAGGTGTTCAGTTGGAACTAGGCCCTTAGTGGCTATGCGAGAAGTATGCAAGCTCTGACAGGTTTTTCTGAACTGGTGGAGACTAGTCCTGGTGATGGACAGCATGGGATCATCTTAACTAGGTACAGAGAGATTCACAGCCTGCCAGAAGGTTGGCCACCAAGTGATGAACTAATAATAGTAACTATGAACAGAATATTAGTTTGAAATAACTGCAATCTGCATCAGTGGATAGATTACATGCACCAATGAAATCATGGGTATTAAGGGTATTTATTAAAATCTTTATAGTTTTGAAACAGGCATAATTCCCCTTCATCTGTTACTTTATTTGAGGGACTGAAAATTCCTATGAATCTAAATATTTATAGATTTGAAACAGGGATAGTTCCCCCTCATCTGTCACTTTATTTGAGGGACTGAAGATTCCTTGATATATCAGTTAACATGTGTCTAGATGTTCTTTACTGTTTTGGTTGCCTGAACTCTCGGTACTGTCCAGTAGGTGGGTTAATATCAACTCTCCTTTTAAGACTTCCTTAACTTCTGAAATTTCAGAATCTTTTATGATGGAGAATAATCAGGCAGCTTTGTAATATTTCTTGCTACTTATTTATTAAAGCAAAACAATTCACCTTATGAATACACACACCCTAAGTGCAGGATCATCACGTAACATAGACATTACAGTCTAGGCACATTCTTAATCATAAAAAGGACAAGCTTTAGGATGGTATTCCACTCTGACTGTATCATCTTGCAGCTGAGATTTTTATTCTTAATCATTTTATTATTATTCTTTTTTATTAATGAAAAGGATTGTCCACATACTGTAATTTCAAGGTCTACCTTAATATTTTTGAAATATTGAGATCATGATGGGAGGTGGCTTATTTTAAGCAGGGATTTTGCTTCTCTGCTATCAGTACATTTAGTTTTTTAATACAGTCCTTGCCTACAGGCAAAGAAATCTACTACATTTGTCCTTACCCTCATTTAGCCTGCAATCATTTCAGCAAATTCTCTTCTGAAATCTCATACTTTTAAAAAGCGGAAATGGTAAGTTTTACAAAATGATTCAATTGTTTCCCATTCCATAATTAATCTAGAAAGGGCTTGAAATGGCTGTAGGCAGAATGTAGCTCTACTAAGCCTAGTGCAGGCAGAAATCTGGCACCACACCAAGCCTGTGAAGAAGTTTCTCCCCCCTCTCCTGTAATAGGTCTATAGACCACAGTACAATGAATTCTAGGGGCAAAGTGAGCTAAGGTAATTCAGTTATGAGAACCTGGAAGAAAGGTTCACAGATTCTTCTATTTTAGATTTTGAGAACCCCAGAAGAGAAACAATCAAATGACTGACATGTTTGTATGGATATTTTAAACTTGAAACCTTGAGAACTCAATGTATATTCACTGGAAATTTCATTCATAAATTATTTAGAGAGATCAGACATTTCATGTCATTAAATTCCAGGTAGATGCTCTAAATCATTCTGCAAGCAATAATGGAAACAGTAGGCTTTTTTTTTTTTAAATGGTAAATACCTCCTGTATCAGCCCTGGTGGCGCAGTGGTTAAATGCCTGTACTGCAGCCACTCACTCATAGACCACAAGGTTGCGAGTTCAATACCAGCCAGGGCTGAGGCTCGACTCAGGCCTGCATCCTTCCGAGGTCGCTAAAATGAGTACCCAGATTGTTGGGGGGCAATCAGCTCACAGTTGTAAACCGCTTAGACATCCCATAGCATGGTATGAAGCGGTATATAAATGAAGCTGCTTTGCTTTTTTTTGCTCCTGATAAAGCCAAAAGTGATGTGGAAATCCTGTTTCAGGGATCTTTCAAACTCAAATTAACTTTGTCATATAAAATCTTAAAATTGCTCTTTTAGAAGACATTTTAGCAGACAAAAGATTGGGAGGTAGATAGACTACATTTTCTGACTGCAGATTTACATTCTGTAGTAGCATGGAAATATTATTTTTGGATTACAACCCACAGAATCCCCAATAGTCATAAGGTCCCAAAATTCCAGATTCTCAGAACCCCCAGTAGCCGAGTAGTTTGAAAAAACAAAAACAAAACCCTTCCCCACACGCTGAGGCAGGATTACTGGCTAGGCATGGAAAGGTAATGCCCCCTACAAGAATATTTGACAACCAAGGGGAGTGTAAGTGCTGAGGTATCAGTAAATAGCCAGTTCCAGCAAGAGTGCAGAATGGTTTGATCAAGACTGTAGAGCTACAAGAAAATAAGAAAGGCACAGCTATGAAGGTTTACTTCAGAGAAGCATAATTCACAGATGTAGCCATACTAGTTTGGGAAATTGGCATTCAAAGGATCTTATAGACCCTTTGTGACTGAAAGAAAGAAGCTGGTAGCATGAGCTTTCATAGACTTGAGTCTAGTGCTGTAGACTTGAATCTACTTCTGTACTTCTGTCTACAAAAGCTCAAACTATCAGCTTTTTTCTTTCAGTTAACCTCAGAGGTGCTACAAGATTCCTTTGCATTCAGTGAAGCAGAGAGGACTCAGTTCTGGCCCAACTGTTTCTCTGTAAAGCAGAGGTGATATGGCGGAGGTTATTCTTTCTTTCTATGCTTTTGTACCAAAAAAGTGTCCTTTTAAACTGTTTTTTTCCATCCTAGCAGGGATCCCAATCATGAGCTCCCACTGTGAAAAAGCAGTGTGTGTGTAGTTCCATGTTGTATATTGTCCCCTGACCTCTAATTTCTCAAATAGCAAATGGGAAAATTATGTTTACCCCACCAAACCATCTTCCAAGCAACTTGACACTATAGGTCCATGGCCTCCTGCAGTGCAGAAGAAGCTGGAAGCCCTAATTGTATCACTGTCCAGCTATAAACAAAGTCACAGGTTGGAGAAGCCATTCCATCACAAGTTTTTAAAAGTGATGTGAATGGATGTCTTCCCACAATTGCCAAATGTGGAGACCTTATTTACTTTTAAGGTTTAAAAACCCTCAACCATCTGAAATATTACTATTATTATAATCATTCATAAGAAGGCCAACAGGAGTCAATCCAAGAAATAAAACCTATAATTTACCTAAATGTTAGATTATGCTAGGTATCTACCTGGCAAATCAGATCTAGTCTCTGAGAGATAATATTATTTCTAAAGAACAGGAAGACTTTAGTTCAAGCTTTTCAACTATGAATAATGAATTCAGCTTGTCGCATGTAATTAACAAATGCTCTAGGATCCATAGAAGCTATCTGTACACTACCTTCATAGATATGAAAACACCAAGCTCATCTGAAAATAATCCTTGTGATTAGAATATCACTTTGATATTTTAGAAACAAAAACATAGATTCTTGCTGTAGCTTTAACATTAACAGATTTTCAATATGAAAAATTTACATGGAGTAAAGTCCACTCCATACCATATAATTGCACCTAAAGAATGGGTGCTTGTCTATGCATGTTTTGCTACAAAAAGTCAGGCTTTAAGGTATCACAAGATTCTTTGGCTGTATTACTTCTCTGGAGATGAGTTCAGTTGAGGTTCGGGGCTATCATTATGCTTATGAAACCCTAAGTCTATAACTTCTTTTCACCTCAATCCAAGGCAGTTGATATAATTCTAAGTCAAGGTTTGGTGACAATAATGGACTGGATGAGGACAACAAATTGGAACTTAATCCAGACAAGATTAAATTACTGATCAGTCCAGACATGATTACGTTTTTAGTCAGTCAAAAGACAGAGCAGGGAATAGGGATTCAACCTCTGTTGTATGGAATTACGCTCCCTCTGCAGAAACAGGTTCAGAATGAACCATCTTCCAAGCAACTTGACACTATAGGTCAGAGAAGCATAATTCACAGATGTAGCCATACTAGTTTGGGAAATTGGCATGCAAAGGATCTTATAGACCCTTTGTGACTGGAAGAAAGAAGCTGGTATCATGAGCTTTCATAGACTTGAGTCTAGTGTTGTAGACTTGAATCTACTTCTGTACTTCTGTCTACAAAAGCTCAAACTATCAGCTTTTTTCTTTCAGTTAACCTCAGAGGTGCTACAAGATTCCTTTGCATTCAGTGCATACACTCCCTTTGCAGAAGAAGCTTCAGAATTTTGAAGTACTCCTAGACTTAGATCTGAACCTGGAAGTTCAGATTTTGATGGTAACTAGGCTTATATTTGCACAGTTTAAACTGTGCACAAACTCTGCCTGTTCCGAAGGATGCCTAATATGGTGACAAGGTCTCTTAGGAGAGGACAGAAGGTGAGCTGTGTTTTGGGTGTAACCCTTGACTCTTTGACTGTGCTGTTCCTTGAAGGCTGGGGGGGGGGGCAGCGGCTCTTGTTTGTTTTCAACTGTATGCTTGCTCTGAGCACATGGTCTAAGGGGGTTGGTCTTCAGGTGAGTCACTGACTTGCTTGGGGGTGGAGCTAGAAGCAACTAGCTCTTTATAACTGCTGCCTCAGTCTTTGGAGCTCAGTCTCCACCTGTGGCATGCACAGTATCAAGTCTGAAAGTGGTGAAAAAATAACTGCAGGGATGGAGGCAGAAGGATCTGTCATTGTCTCCTGCAGTCTGTGTACAGTGACCTCAGTGACTACACATGCAACCAGTGCAAAATGGTGGCTCTTTTGGAAGATGAGGTCAATGCACTGTGGCTATGTGTTGGACTCTTCAGTGCATCAGATGGCACAAAGACTTCCTGGATAGAACAGGGAGAATTGATCATACAGAATGAACAGGAAGAAACTGCCAATGAAAATGAAGAGGGCTTTAACACTAAAGGAGCACTCTGGAAGACACTCAGAATCAAGAGCAGACCATGTACAAGGGATTTGAAACTGCTCTAACTAAGCAATCACTTCCTACATCTTTCTGAGGGTAACAGTAATGAAGAGACACAAATGGGAGACTAGCAGCAAGAGACACTGCCAAATCTCAGAACTTTCCAAGAAGCTAGAATTGGTAGTTATGGGGGATTTCAGTTATCTTGATCTCTGCTGCAAGATTAGCTTTACTAAGCATAAGATTTTGAACTAAATTCAAAATAAAATAAAATCTAATGAGGAATAATTACAGGGTATGTTAGACAACTTCATTGGCAGATGGTCAGTTTCTGGGAACAATTTAAGGTGCTGGTTATAACTTATGAAGCTCTTTGATGGTGGCAAGCAGAGATGCACCAGCCTTACATGAGGACCAGCAAACCTAGGGCCTCTGCAGACGGGGGCACAGAGCCGCACTGGGAAGCAGTGGATCGGGGCCATGGCAACCTCACACCATGGCCTCAGTCCTCCCTTTTGTCACCCCAAAAAGAGCAGCAAAATGCCACTCCTTTTAGGGGAGGCAAAAGGCCACCCTAAAAGCCGGCACCATGGCTCTTCAGCACCCTTTCAGCACAGTGTGTTTGAACGCTGTGTTGGAAGGGCATCCTGATGCCATGTGTCATGCGTAAAGGCATGCAGCATCAGGATGGCGTTGGTGTGGGGTTGGGGTGGCTGACGTGCAGCTGCCCTGCCCCAACTCTACCTCCAGGCTGGCCCTTTGGGCCAGTCTGCAGAGGACCCTACTCAAGGTAAGCTCCAGCTGCCTTGTGGAGGCATGGCCTGCAGCATCTATATCAAGAGGTGAAACCAAGGCAGTGGCTGAAGAGCCCGGAAGATGCTTTTTATGGTAGCTGCAAGGTTCAAAGTATTAAGTGATGGGAGTGGTTGGTTGAGAGTTTGTGTCTTGTGTTGTATTGTATATTAGAACCCCATTTGTACAACATAAAATATTTTGTATGACTGGGTACATATGTGTAGATAATATTTATAATAAATACTAATAAACCAGCTATTACTGACAGTGGCAGCTGGAAGATTCGGTAGTTGTGGGAGGACAACCTGGTACCATCTAGTTGGCTATGAGGCATCACTTTAGTGAGACTAAGATTATATTGGCTTGGTAAACTACTTACTTAGTTCTGTTAATCCAATATGTACAAACTGGGAATCATTGTCTAGTGGTTTTTAGAACTGTGTTAATGTGTTTTAATTCTCATAGTTTGTTATTGTTGGTTTTAAAGTATAATGTGTAACATAAATTGGGTGGCAATTCAAGTTGTAGGGGCAGAGGACGATATGGTGATAGCAGGGTGACATGTCGTTACTGAGGCAGGAGAGAGAGATACTTTATGCCTGTCTTACTCTCCAGTCACCCTGCCAACCTTAGGAGCCTGGAGAGTGAACCAAGCCACCCACAAAAGCTCACCTTGCTCCTTTTTAATGCCAGGTCAGCAAAAAATGACAGTTCAGATAGATGTAATGGCCAGAAGTGCTTACTATCAGCTTCAGCTCATATTCCAGCTGTGCCCCTACCTAGAGCTAGAGGACCTAAAGATGGTAGTGCATGTGTTATCCTTAAAGTCAGACTTTTCCAATGTGCTGTAAATTGGGCTACCTCTGTACCAAGTTTGGAAACTTCAGTTAGTTCAAAACACAGCAGCCAAACTGATTACTGGGACATCCAGGATTGATCATATTACACCAATATTAAAATCTTCACTGGCTGCCAGTTAGTTTCAGGGCAAGGTACAAAGTGTCAATTATTACCTTTAAAGCCCTGCACGGTTTGGATCCAGGTTACCTACAGGATTGCCACCTCTCATATAATCTGCCCCATACACTCAGGTTCTCTGGTGGACATTTACTCTGGTCAGCCAGCACTAGGTTGACAACTGTCAGCCAGATGACTTCTTCAGCTGCCTCTAGATTGTGGAATGACATGCCAGCAGAGATTTGACAGCTGAATACACTGTCCAAATTCAAAAGAGCATTAAAGACAAATATTTTCCAGCAGGCTTATCAAATGATTTTTAAATTGTGAATTTAAGTAATGAATTTTAATTGTAGATTTTTAAAATATGTGTACTTCTTGTTTGTCCTTTTAATTGATATGTGTTTTAACTAATGTCTTTCTAACTGATGTTTGTCTGTTAACTGTTGTTTTTCCCCTCCTCAGTCCATGGGGAGAGGTGGGCAAGAAAAATGTTGTTGTTGTTGTTGTCGTTGCTGTCATCATCATCATCATCATCATCATCATCATCATCATCATCATCCTCATCCTCAATCAATCATCATCAATCAATCATCATCATCATCATCAGGCCCAAGTCCAGGCCATCTGAAAGACTGTAGTGTCTTGTATGAACCTGCCCAAGCTTTAAGTTCTTTGAGGGAAGGCTTCTTTTGACCCCACAGGCATGTTTAGTGGCAATGTGGGAAAGGGTCTTCTTTATGGCTGCTTCCAGACTCTGGAACTCCTTCCTTAGGGAGGTAGGGTTGGCTCTCTTTGTCCAGTGCAGGACCTTCTATTCCAGCAGACATTTGGGAACTGATTTTTTATTTAATGGTTTTTCTGTTTTAGTGCTCTACTCTTTTTAATCTATTCTGTTGAATTATTAATTTATATAATTTGAATTCTATAGACAGTTTAACATTATTTTAATCTTAATTTTTGTATGTTTTTAGCTACATGTGATGTTACTTGCATTTTATTTTTAAAAATCTGGTAAACTGCCTTGAGTCCAAGTCTCGAGAAAAGGATGGGACATAAATAAAATGATTGGTTGGTTGGTTGATTGGTTGACAGGGGGGTTGCAGACTGCCAGAAATAGTGCAAATTGAGTCCACTTTTAGGGTTAGGGTTAGGGAATCATGGGAACTGTATTTTATTGTGGCACCAGAGCTCTCTGACAGAGAAGGCTCAATGTCTCAGAACAAAAACAATTCCCATGATTCCCTAGCACGAACCCTAACCCTAAAAGTGGACTCAATTTGCACTATTTCTGGCAGTCTGCAACCCCCCTTAGTCTGGGTTCATGCATGTCTTTGCTGTTTTATGTTAAAGTATCAGATTTATCTACCCCCCTAGAAGTTTCTACCATTATTTTCTAATGCCATTCTGGCTACTAGAGGGAATTTTCTCCATTGGTTACTGTCAGTATTTTGTTCAATACTTACATGCATGAACTCTTAACTTTGTACCATTTTTGAAAGAAATTTATTGATTTCCTTTTGGACAATATGATATTTGCTATCCGATGTCTATACAAGTTTGGCAGCTTTATGAGATCACAGAAAAGCTCCTGTTAATTATGACAACATTAAACCAGTTTGTCAAGAATTTTCAAACTTATATTGAAAATGTGTTGGAAATATCGCAATCACTGTTCTGGGTGGAGGCTTAAGCTTTTGCTCAAAAAGTGATTCAATTTTGTAGATGTTAAGGAAAGACACAAATGTTTCCTGTTCTCAAGATACTTTGATACAAATATGTGTTTACAATTCTGATTGGAGCAGAAAGGTGAGAGCACAAAGCTTCATCTAATGGAACTTGTGTACCATCCACATATCATGGTTAAGCTGTGCTAAACCCAGTGGAGGTAGTTAGGTATAGATAGTTTCAATGAACTAGTATATACACAATTACACCACTGTCCTTTTCAATTACTTCCAGACATATAGTAGCTGTTCTATAAAGTACTGAAACATTTTTGGGTTACACCATCAGTCTTTTACATCCATAAATAAGATATGTTCTATTAAAGCTACACAATATGTTTTCCCTGTTAAAAATATGCCACTATGGATTATTCCTGTTTCTTAATAAATAATAAAAAAGTAAAAATGACAATAAAGTGTTCATTAAATTGTATTTGCAAGTGCTGTTTGGGAAAATATTTCTCTACTGATGAGGCTACAGTGGTGTGCAAAAACTAAGTTTTCCAGGATACTAGATAAATGGGGTAGGGTAGGGTGTGGTGGGCTGAGCTAGGGGAAATAGAAGAAATTGAGTGTTAATTACCATAAAGTTTTACACAGTGGTAAAATATAAGCATAAATGAACATATACTGTACATCTATTTCATTTAAAGTCAAACTATTCATCATGGCTGGACTGAAATCCATGTTCTAACTAATTATGATCTAAACAAAGCTGAACATTGTTAAGTCTCAATGGTTTGTGGGATAGTTAAACACATGGCCTAATATCTTGTATTGAAATTAATTGACTGAAAAATGTTTAGTTTTGACTAGTTTGCACCCACAGCTCAATTTTAAAAATTTATTTTAGGGACAAACCATCATGCAGACTTGGCTTAATATCATCGTCCATTATTCAGCATATTAGTGCCAGCAGGGTGGGCATTTCTGACTATTTCCTCCCATAGGCTCCAATTTATTTCTATATTAACAAAACCATCTGGTTTTAAAGGGATATTTCCATATTTGAGTGGAGCTTTTTAACCATTTAAAATTTCTCTAACCAAATTAATAAATATATGTTCATCATTAAACTCAAATTTGAGCTTGATTTTAAATCAACCTTTTGGTATGAAACTAATCAGGATAAAGATGAATAGTAATCACACACTCATAAGTCAGTGTGTTCTTTTGCATGGATATTTCTGCATCACAGCAGGGGAGTGGGTCATTGCTGCTTGAAACGTCTGTCGAGAGAAAGAAAATTCATTTTTTAGACCAGCATTTCAGTTGCCCTTTATGACTAGAGCATACATCATTAGAAAGCCTTGAACACTGAAAAAGATTCTGATATTCATCCTAGTTTACCAACGTACAGTATTGCATGGTTTCATATATTTCAGAGTGCTGAAAACATGACATTGAATAACAAATGTATGGTAATTCAAAATGATTATAACGAGAGGTTGAGAATTCTGTGCTTTAGAAGCAAGCAAGTTCTGAAAGAGGAATATTAATATTTTTGCAGCTAGAATGGATTAAGCAAATTAGGATACATGGCCTACTATGTAAATATCAGGATATTTTATTCAGGCTTTGCAGAGTGCCAAGGTGACACATGTTGGTAAACTATTTGTCTGAAAGGAACAAAGGTTGCTGAGGGTAAAGATATGCTGGGGAAGGTAGAGACTGGATAAGAACAAGGGACTTAAGGCCTAAGCAGACTGCCAGAAATAGTGCACATTAAATTGAGGCACTGCCCTGGCTCAGTGCTAGGGAATCATGGGAATTGTATTTTTTTCTGAGACACTGAACCTTCTCTGTCAGAGAGCTCTGGTGCCACAATAAATTACAGTTCCCATGATTCCCTAGCACTGAGCCAGGGCAGTGCCTCAATTTAATGTGCACTATTTCTGGCAGTCTGCTTAGGCCCTCAATCATATTCACTTTTAGAAAGATGGAATGCTCCACTGGTGGCATCATGCCGCATTACCTATATGCCTCTTGGCAGAGGCCAGCTCTGTTGAATATTGACTGATTCTTTAATGCCTAACTCTGTTCAGTCCTTGGAGCCATGGGACTAAGGGAGGGCTGGCATAGGAAGTGCCCATGCTTCATCCAAACATCCCTCCCATAGTGCCATTGCTTTCAGGGCCAAAAAACAACAACAGCTGGGCATTATCCAACCAGGAAGTTCTCAACAGAGCTAGGCCCCTGCCAGGAGGCACATACAAAATTGCTTCCTTCTTATCCAGCAGCAGCATACAAGTGCAGTATGTGGTTCTGCAGTGGTCTAAATTTCAAGAAGAATAACAAGGAGTGTTAGTACTAATCAGGTCAGACTCTGCTTAGCTTCCATGATTAGACAGGATATAGTACCTTAAACGTATTTAGGTCCACTATTTCTTTACTATATTTTCAACAAAACTGGACCAAGGAGGGCCTAAACCCATTTCTGTCTGTCCTTGTTTTTGTCATGTGAAAAATGATGCCCCTGGGGGCCTGTTTGTGTGGCAGCTGTCCATCTGAGCAAGACATGTGGAAAATGACAAATAATGCTCATATGGAAAATCTCTATAGGGACAGGAACCTCTCCTCTTTAGACATATTGCTTCCTCCATAAAGAAAGTGATGACAGAAGTGAAGTGGGGTTAGATCTTACTACCTTGTTGAAGATACTGTACTGAGTAAGGCGTGAATGTTGTTGTGTGCCTTCAAGTCATTTTCAACTTATGATGGCCCTAAGGCAAACCTATCATGGGGTTTTCTGGGGCTGAGAGTATGTGACTCACTGAGGGTCACTCAATAGGTTTCCATGGCTGAGAGGGGAATCAAACCATGACATCTAGAGTTGTAATCCAATCCTCAAACCACTACACCAGGCCTGCATAGAGTTATATAAAAACAAGAGTACAACTGTGTTATTCTTCTGCTGATAGAATGGATTCTGTCAGTGAAATGGTGTAGTGGGGTCTTATTCTTCCCTTCAGCTCCCCAAACATGTTCAAAATCTGCTTGGTGGAGGTCAAGTGACCTTACATAGTACTTTTTTCAGATGGCATTGAGGACCGTGGGATGGGCCAAGATGTATGTCAAAGTCCTATCATACTAATGCAAGTCCAGGAGCATAATAATGGATTTCAGCCTATGGTATTTCAAGCAATATTAAACAAGATGTTTTCCTTTTATTTGTTTGCCCTCATGATACATCACAAATCACCAGTTAAAAGCATTTCTTTGAGATATTCAATATATTTTTCTCTCCTAAATATATCTTAAGAATGTTTAGTCATATTTACAGTTGAATGGACATTCCTGGGTTTAAAGAAAAGAAAAGTCTGATATTATAGATGTTCAGTGTTAGATACAGTTTGTCTCTGTTGTGGCCCTTTCTGAACCAGCTTATAACATCATCACATTCCATGATTTGCTTGTTTGACCCCTACATTTCCTTCATGTCTGAATTCTGGGTTTGCATTGGAAATGCAGATTCAAAAGACCTTTCAGCTACAATGATCACTTTCTGGCCTTGAGGAAGTCAAACCCAGTCTAATAGAGCTGTTATGAGGCTATGGCAATTCTCTTTATTTAATGGGAAAGGCTCAGTGGTCAAACATGTGCTTTGCACACAGAAGGTCCTAGCTTCAAATCCTGATGTCCATAGTGAGTTTGGGAAAGCCTCCTGTTTGAAAAATTGCAGAGCTGCTGCTAGTGAGTGTGTAGATGATCAGAGATGGCTTGGGAGCAGAAGTCATTGTCTCTCTCAGCAGAATGAATAGGGGAGACCCCAAATGCAGCAGTGCTGATTCATGACATTGTGAAGTGAAGTAACACACACACTACTACTAAATAGCCCCTTCCCCACAAGAATGGGTCCATAGTCTGAAAAAACTGAACTGCACCATTATAAACAATTCTGATCTCAATGGATTAATGGACTTGATGTAAGGCAGCTTCCAAGGAAAGAAGGGCTAATATATGAAATACATGTAAAAAAGATATGAAATCATAAACAGTCCCAGCTGGATCATGCACTATGTATATGTTTATTTTGCATCTACTGGACATCTGTATTTCAAAAGAACACTGGAGTAAGTACTGCATTCACAGGCAACCCTTTCCCAGAAGTCTTTCCAATTGGGTCCCTAACAGAGCTAATTATGAATTAGTCTCAGTATTCAAGATATATAATGAACGTAAATTAAGCTGGATGGCAATTTTATTAATTTGAACCCAGTACAGACTTTTAAAATACATGGTTATTGCCTGTCTTAAAAACTCTCTGTGTGTAGGGGGGTGGGAAGGAAGGGGAAAGAAGGAAGGAGGAGGAGGAGAAAGATGATTTGAACTGAGATGTCTTATGCATGTACATATATGAGTGGGTTATTTCTGTTGGTGTTCAAACACTATCATTTCATGGCAATTTCTCAGGCTGTTTGGACTATACACAGAAGATTTGTGTACATAAGCAGGTGAATCTCAGCAAGGCACTCTTTCTTTTTAAAAACTGTAGTAATGGCTGACTTCCATGAACACAAAACAAGCCCCCTTCATTCTCATTTGCTAGAGGCTGTCTTGTAGCATTCTGCACATACAAATCATTCATTTCTATCTTTAAGATGCAGCTACTTCTACTGCAAACCTATATCAAGGAGCAAAGTTTAGTGCAGGGGTAGGCAACCTTTTTGAGCCAGGGGCTGGGTTACTGTCCCTCAGACAATTGGGGGGGGGGGCGAAGCACCATAAACAAACAAACAAACAAATAAATAAATAAATAATGTTTTAAAAAATAATTAAAAAATATGCATGCACACTCTCTCAGCCCCAGAAAACCCATGGCAAAACCCCGTGGAGATTTTGCCAAGAAAACCCCAAGAACAAGTAATAACAACAATAATCAGTATCATCATGGCGGGCGGCAGCAGCGGCAGGGGGTGGCGGCGGCAGCAGGATCAACCTGGGGGTGGTCCAAAGGCCTCGGGGGGGGGGGCGTATCCAGCCCCCGGGCCTTAGGTTGCCTACCCCTGGTTTAGTGCATTGTTGATTTGGTATCCAGCAATATTAACATCACATTACTAAAAAATTATAACAATACAAATAAGATAATCCATTATTCACACTTATTAAGGGATCTTCTTGAGAAGGTTAAATATCTGACAAAACTACAGATTTCAGAATTCCATAGCATTGAGCCATGGCAGTTAAAGCGGTGTCAAACTGCATTACCTCTGCAGTGTAGATGCAGCTTTAGATATACAGTAGAACTTGTACATGTGGGTCTTACCAACAGCTCACGGAATACAACAAATAATTGGCTCTATCTTTTATCCACTATTTTGAATCTGGCTTTGTTTCAGTCACTACTTTAATATTTGGCTCCAGTTAGTGGATTTTAGATTTTATTTAAATAACTAGACTCCATAAGCTTGGAGATGGAATACAGACAGGCCCTGCTGAATGGGGTGGATGTTGATGTAGTGGGAAGTGGATCATCATTCAAAATGGTGTGGAGGCCATGATGAGCAGAGCAAGAGAATAGATGATGCTCAAGGACAGACTCCTCTGATAGTTCCATGCAGTAACCTTCCAATTTGTTGCTGCTGACTGCCTTCACGTCAGTCTCAAATTCTGTGGAAATGTTGTTTAAATTGTATTTTGGTGTGATGACTGGTTTTGTTCTCTTCTTGAGTTTTACTTTTATTTTTGAAATGAGTAGTTCATGATCTGTGCCACAAACAGTACCTGGTCTAGTCTTGGCCACCAGTATGGAGCTTCGCTAGCTTTTACTTCCAATTATGTAATATATTTGGTTTTTGTGTTGACTGTCTGGTGATGTCCATGTGTATATCCTTTTCTCTTGTTGTATGAAAAATGTGTTTGCAATGAATAGGTTGTTGGCTTCACAAAAATCTATCAGATGCTCACCTGCTTCATTCCTTTTGCCTAGTCCAAATCTGCCTACTGTTTTTTCTTCTTCTTTACTTCCAACCTTTGCATTCCAATCTCCAATGATCAGCTTGACATCCTGCGTTGGTGTGTTGTCAATTTCTTCCTGTACTCCTTTGTAAAATCTATCAATTTCTTCTTGTTCTGCCTCAGTGGTTGGTGCATATACTTGAATTATGATGATATTCATAGGTTTCCCATGGAACCTTACAGAGATGATTCGGTCTGATTTTGCACTGTATCCTCTGACTGTTTTTGCAACATCTTTTCTTAGTATGAAAGCCACCCTGTTTCTTCTTGTCTTTTCATTCCCTGAGTTGAACACTGTATGGTTGTCTGATTCAAAGTGGCCCATTCCTGTCCATTTTAACTCACTTCTAATACCACCATTAATTTTAACCTTCCAATACCTCCATTATTATAACTTGGAAGGGCAAAGCAATGGAAACCCTTCTGAGTTTCCAGTGCAAACCTCAGTGCAATGTGCAGAGGACTGCAGCCTGCATGATGTAGAGTGAAATAGTAGTATCTTACCAGTTGGCTGTTCTTGAAATATGCCATTTTTCTGCTCTCCCCAACTGCAATATAATTTAGACAAATCTCAGCATCCTATTTGTTGAGAACAAATCTGGTGCATAGATTCTGGCAAGTATATAACTCAGGTTCATCAATCTGTACTTTACAGTTTGCTGCACTAAGGGGGAATACAGACCAGCTAATAGGGCTGGCCTGAGAGTGGAGTCAGGGCATAGTGATTGCATGCCGGCCACCCTGACTCTGCCCTGATGCCACCATCATGACGTGCACCCACTGCATGGCGGGCAGTATCAGGGCACTCCCTTGGCACAGCATTCAGACACGGTGTGCCAAAGGAGTATAGAAAAGCCACCACCATGGTGGTGAGGGCAGCTTTTTGCCTCTCTGTAAAGGAGAGGCATTTGCCAGCTCTTTTTAGAATGGCAAAGTGCTGGAATGGGGCCATGGCATGTGGTTGCTGCGGCCCTGATCTGGCAAGGAAAGGGGCGGTGGGACGCCGCATCTTAGGGGCTATCTGTACAGTCCCTAAGTTCACTTTAAAAAAGATAGGAACAGTCAAAGTCACCCATTTCCATCCGTTAAGCTTGCATTAGTTTTATTTTGACTTAGCCATCATGTTTATTTCAAAGAACCTTGATAGAGACACTGTCAGATTGAAAAGACAGGGTTTGAGGTATTTGTGGCATCATCAGACATAACTATGACCAAGCTCCATCTTCATAATTATACAAGATCTTGGCTCAGGTCTTGTTTTGATGTCTCCCTCTCATCCTATCTTTTGTAACATATTGCCTGAGGAGGAGATCTAGGGCCCTTTCATACCATGCAATTATAGCACTATGATTCCACTTTTAAAAAAAGGTTTTGGCAAAGTCCAGTTGGTCTGTAGGGATCAGCAAGTAAATCAACTTACATTGAAGACTAGGAACCCTTTCACACTTAACAATTATAGCACTATATTCCACTTTACCTTCCATAATACCAATTCTCTATAGCTGAAACTTTTAAGTACCCCCTCCCTAAACTGTAAATCCTGGGATTCTATAGGATGTTACCATGGCAGTTAAAGTAGAAATATAGCACTATAATTGTTTGGTGTTAAAAGGCCCCCAGAGAACTCAAATGTTTGTGCACACGTTGTGCCTTTTGGTTATCCTAAAAAAGATATTACCCAAATATGGATTTTGGAATTTGGAAATGCCAAGAATTCTTTGCTAGATATCTCTAGCCCCTTCCAGGGCTGTGTGGGGAGAAAGTATGATTACTTCACTAGCTGACTGCTAACATCCATATTAGGGCAATATCTTTCTTAGGACAACCAAGAGGCACAACATATGTACAAACCTTTGAACTCTCTGGGAGCCCTTTCACACCACATAATTATAGTGTTATGATTCTATTTTAAACACCATGGCAACATCCTATAGAATCATGTGTACTATACATTGCATCCTGTATCACTGGGCATAATTATGATGATGGTGCTCTGTTTAGTTATGTCTGATGATTCCACCTCCTCAACCCTATTTTTTCAGCTTCACTGTGCCCCAGGCAAAGGGTTTCTGAGGTACAGTTGGCCCTCCATATCCACAGATTCTGCATCCTTGGATTAAACCACCCATGCCTTGAAAATATTTTGTTTAAAAATCCCAGAAGCAAACTTTGATTTTACCATTCTATATAAGGGACATCATTTTACTATGCCATTTTCTATATTGGGATTTCATCATCCATGAATTGTGGTATCCATGGAGGGTGGATCCTGGAACCAAACCTCAGCAGATACCATGAGCCCACTGTTCTTCTCAGGGTGCTGGGAAACGATGTCTCCAGCACTCTTCCATTCATGGGTCTTATTGAGAACAGATAGCTGATGATATCCCTTGAGGTCCTGCTGCAACTGCTTATCTCAATGCACACTATTGGCAGGCTGAAAGGTTTTTAATGCACCCCACTGCTAGGTTTTGGACATCACATTTGGTCATTAATAACCATAAATGTGAATTTCCTGCAGTTACGAAACTGTAAGTCCACCTTATGATCTCATAACTGCTGAATAGGATGCCAGCTTTGTTCTGTAAAGTTGTGTTGTCTGCATGATGTCTTGAGCTGTAATGGAGAAAGAAGGGTCTACAGTCATGATTAAATTAGGTTTCACTTGGCATAAGAGTGTGGAAAGCAGGAGGGAGAGAAAGGTTTGTTCCTCCATAAATGTTGCGTATGTATACCCCTAGCCACAAGATGTGCTATGTGTAAGAACTACTTATGAGGTACTATACATAATTCCTCACTGGACAATGAGTTTTGCATCCTTTGTTCAGCATGTTTTGCTGGTCATATCCCTAGTTTCTGGAAAAGAAAAGTATGCCAAGACACAGTTTAATTTTTTTTTTTAAAGAAATATGATGTGTTATCAAAGTCCTGTTGAAACTCATTGAAAATCTGTTTTAAAAAATGAACTTGGATTTCATTTTTGGCCAGTGTAATGCTTTTCTTTGGGCCTCTGATATAGGCCAGCCCCTTTGTGCAGGAAAACACAACTTGCAATTTCAGATGCTAGTTAGGAATCATTTTCAGAGAAAGAGAGGGAGGGTGGGAGGGAGAGAAGATAGAGAAAGCGAGCTCATTCTTTTTGTGGCACATCAGGGGGTTGATGTATCTTTGAAGAAGCAGAAACCCTGTTGACTTTTGCCAAAAATGAGAGAAACTTTCACTGAGTGTTCAGTATTTTTTTATAGAAAGCATGCCAGCATCCCATCAGGACAGTACAGTCGTTAGCCTAGTTGTAGAAAATGAGTGCATTGTAATAGAACTCAAAGGCTTTGAACTTATCCCTATTGTCACTGGAGGTCTTTCCCTACTCATTTAGCAAAAGGAGAACAACTCTGTTACAATCAGATAATGCAAATCAAAGGAAGCTTACCATGCAGTCGCTCACTGGATAACTCTGCTAATATGATTTCCTCTTTTTAGCTATGTAACCAAAATCTAGGATGACCTTTCCAGGGAAACAGAAAACCTCAAACGTGCACTCTGACTAATGTATTCTAATGCAATTAGTTCATACAAAAAGCCTTGTTAAATCTGCAGTATCTCCTTTCACCTTTACAGTAATTGCTGGTGATCCCAAACTAAAAGCCTGTGTCATTTGGCAGCATTTCCCATATTGCAAATAATACAAAAATGAAGAGGTTTCTTTAAAAGTAAATATATAAAGATAATGCTAACGACAGGGTTTTCTGACTTTTGCTCCCCCCCTCCCATCCTGACCTTACATTCAAAATAAACTCCTCATTTCCAAGTAGATTTCTAGGTGTTTCATTTACATAGCAATGGATTCCATGTTTGAAGCTTTATTCTGAGTTGTGCTGTTGGTAGGCTGGAAAGAGGAGGACACAGACGTGAATGGGTCCAGTGGCCAGAAAAGAGCACCAAACCAGTAATCATGATCACTGGTTAGCAAACTCTCGGCAAACCCTGATATAGCTGTAATGAATTCGTTTTATGTGTATGGTAGACTCCAGTTCTATACTTCTTTCCCTTTCTCCTCTAGAAGAGCTGTTTCCAGCCACAATTCAAACAGCTGGTCATAATGTACAAGGTCCTATAAGAAGTTATCTGAAGAACTGTATTCCCCCATATGAGTCTTCCCTGGTTTTGAGAATTTCAGGAGAAGCCCTTTTCTTCCACTGTCACAGGTACATTTGTTGGGAACACAGAAGTGGGTCTTCTTGGGCTGCATCTACACTACAGAAATAATGCTGTTTGACATTGCTTTAACTGTCATGACTCCATCCCATGCAATCCTGGGATTTATTGTTTGTTGTAGCACTGGGTGGAATATCTTTTCCTGTAGTTTGAATCCATTGCTCCAGGTCCTATTCTCTGGAGCAGCAGAAAACAAGCTTGCTCCAGCCTCTATATGACACCTCTTCAAATATTTTTAAAAGGGCTATTATATCACTTCTTAACCTTCTCCTCTCCAGGCTAAACATACTCAGCTCCTTAAGCTGCTCCTCATAGGGGATGGTTTCCAGACCCTTCACCATTTTGGTTGCCCTCCTCTGGACACACTCCAGATTGTCAACATCGTTTTTAGACTGTAGTGCCCAGAACTGGACACACTATTCCAGGTGAGGCCTGACCAAAGCAGAATAGAGTGGCACTATTACTTCCCTATTGATGCAGCTGTTTTAGCTGCTGCATCACACTGTTGACCAAGGTTGCAGACTGCCAGAAATAGTGCAAATTGAGTCCACTTTTAGGGTTAGGGTTAGGGAATCATGGGAACTGTAGTTTATTGTGGCACCCAAGCTCTCTGACAGAGAAGGCTCAATGTCTCAGAAAAAAAATAATTCCCATGATTCCCTAGCCCTAACCCTAATCCTAAAAGTGGACTCAATTTGCACTTTTTCTGGCAGTCTGCAACCCCCCTCAAGACTCTAGATCCCTTTCAATGTAGTCTTTTTAAGCCAGGTATCTCCCATCCTATATCTATGCATTTCATTTTTTCTGCCTAAGTGCAGTACCTTCTGCCTTAGTGTAGTACATATCTGCCTAAGTCAGGGGTAGGCAACCTTTCCCCTTTAAGGGCCGAGGGACTTCAGCTCCCAGAATCCCAGGAGCTATTAGCCAACATGGGACTATTGGCCAACATGGCTGAGGCTTCTGGGAGCTGAAGTCCCTCGGCCCTTAAAGGGGAAAGGTTGCCTACCCCTGGCCTAAGTGCAGTACCCTGTTGAAGTTTATTTTGTTAGGTTTAACCCAGCTTTCTAATCTATTAAGGTCCTTTTGAATTTTGATCCTCTCCTCTGGGGTATTAGCTACTCCTTCTAATTTGGTGTCATCTGCAAATTTGATAAGCATGACCTCTGTTTTTTCATCCAAGTCATTGATAAAGAAGTTAAATAGCTTTGGGCTCAGGACAAAGCCCTGTGGCACCCCACTGGTCACTTTGCTTCAAGATGAAGAGGAGCCATTGCTGCGCACCCTTTGGGTTTGGCTGGTCAACCAATTACCAATCCACTTAACAGTTGCATTGTCTAGCCCACATTTTACTATCTTGTTTGTAACAATATCATGGGGGACCTTGTCACAGACCTTACTAAAATCAAGATATGCTACATCCATAGCATTCCCTTCATCTACCAAACTTTATTAAAAAAAGAGATCAGATTAACCTGGCATTACTTGTTTCTCAGAAACCCGTCTTGACTTTTTGTGATTGCATTTCACTGTTGTTTTTGTTTTGTGTGCCTTCAAGTAGTTTCTGACTTACGGTGATCCTAAGGCAAAGATATCTTGGGACTTTCTGGGGCTCAGTGTGTGACTCACTCAAGGTCACCCAGTGGGTTTTCATGGTAAAGAAGGGATCCAACCCTGGTCTGCAGAGTCATAGTCCAATGCTCAGACTACACCACACTGGCATTTGACAAAATAAGTACAGCCTGTTTCACATACCAGTGAGCAAATAGCAAAGTCATTAGGTCAGCTGGTGTAAATTCAAGCCCAGCTGAATCTACAACACCCAAGGATGCAAGGGTATATTTAAGTGCAGACTCTCATTATGGCTGCCCCCAAAGTCATACCTGTGAGAACATCAAAAAAGTAGGCGCAACAGGTTAGTTATGGGGGTAGCAGGTGCTATCACCATCCCTGCTTATTAAAAACTTTGATATTTCAATCCTGTAAAGCTTAGCTCCTCTGTACCACTGGCAATACTTTCCTTCCTTTCTTTCTCTCTCTCTTTCTTTAAAGAAAGAAATTAAACACTGCTTGTAATATTTTTTTAACTAAATAAAATTGCTTTCTTTCCTCTGAATGTGAATGCCTTTGTAAACATCCCAAGTACAATTACAAGAGTGAATAAACTTCTTGGCCTGAATTGCTACTATTATACTAGTGTAATCTTCTTTTATGGAAGTCACTTTTCTCCACAGTAATTCTGCTTTAAGTATTGCAGAATCACTATGAATAGCTATCTTAAAAATCCCTGAAATGACTCTGGACGCTTATTGTACATCCAAGGTTGTCTCTAGCCTTGATATACACTTTAAGTAGATTCCTTTCCAGCCCAACTGTCAGGACTGTATCACTTTGACACTGTCTACATGATTCAACACACATTTAACATTTGAAAACTCACCTTGCAGAAGGCATACATTAGACTACTGGTGTTGCTAAGGATATTTGCTGAAAAATAAGTGCCATTCATGACCTTAAACTTTATCTATGATTAAATGTTCTCAGATGAACAGCCAATGTATACTGTATTTATATATGCACACCTGTGATCAGTTATTTATGTAACTCTGTTCTTTAGCTGTTGTTTTCTTTTTTTAATTTTTTTTTTTAATTTTTACTTTAGCTGTTGTTTTCTTAGGGTACTGTATTGATTATTACACTTTTATTAAAATTACAGTTATGTCCCACCTTTCCTACAGTGAGCTCAAAGTACACAAATACATGGTTCATTTGTTTCCCACTTTACCCTTACAACAACCAACTTCATAAGGCTGATTGATTGACAGTGTTTGATTGGCAGGTCCAAGGTCATCCAGTGAGTGGCACTGTGAGAACCCAGAGCTCCCAAGTTCCCATCTAACACTCTAACCACTACTCCACAGTTTTCTGCTACAGACAAGTTAGGAGTCCTGCATGATTTCGCTCAGTTATCAGAAATAGAAGGTGGATGTCCTGCAATACTATTCCTCGCTGCTATTCTAGACATGATTCAGGCAGAGATGAATACAAATCCTTTCGAGTTACATAGGTTCTGTCTGCACTGGTGTAGGGAATCCTGGAGTATCCTGGCCCCAGAACTGTTCAGACCCTCCCCTGTTTGCCTAGCATCTGTTCTGATGCTAGGCAAAAGTTACTCCTACTTTTAAGGAAAAGTTGTGTTGTGGGGATACCAAGTGTGTTGTCCCATAATTAAACTCAAGGGCTCTAATACAGTTATAATCAATCAACTGGTTATACATAACAATGGATATCTCTAAATTTGAATGTCTATTTACATAAAAAAAACAAGAGCCAGATTAGTTTGGGGGAGCATTGCAATGATGCTCTATAGTACTCAGATGCAGTACAGGTCAACACCAAGTGTCTTATGTGCTTGTGTTTGCTTTTAAATAAATTCCCCCCCAAATTATGTGATTGTTTTCATTGGAGGTCCTAGATCTGGCTCTACCATTAGGCAGAATGAGATAGTGGCCTCAGGGAGCAAGTGCTGGGAGATCTAGAGGGGGCAGCAGAAGTTCCTGGCTGTTCCTCTCTGTTGGAGGACAGAATTGTTTGTTATAGGAAATCTACCTTGCATGTTTTAAGCTATTCTGGTGTCCTCACATGAAGCAGAGGATGCTTCTCCATCACATGTGAGCTAATAGGTCAGTTGGCTCCGGCAGGATGTAGTGATATCAGCACCATCTTGGCCATAGCCTCAGACAGAAAAATATCTTGGCTATCCCTGGAAGCATTTCTCTTACTGAAATAGGTGTTTTGTTGTTAACTGCCCTTGAGTCATCCTTGACTCATGGTGATCCTGTGGATGAGACATCTCCAAGAACCCCTGCTCTCCACTGCTCTGCTTAGGTCCTGTAATTTCAAGCCCGTGACCTCCCTGATTGAGTCTATCTGGTGTGCAGTCTTCCTCTCTTTCTACTGCCTGCCACCTTTCCTAGAATTATTGTCTTTTCTAATGAATAATGCCTTCTCATGATGTGGCCAAGATAAGGCAGCCTCCATTTGATCATCTTGGCTTCCAGGAAGATTTCTGGATTTCTGCTCAAGGACCCACTTACTTGTCTTTTTGGCTGTTCATGGGATCCTCAGCACTCTGCTCTGGCACCACATCTCAAATGAGTTTTCTTTGCTGTCTACTTCTTGTGTCTATATATGGTGGTGGGGAATACAAAGGCTTGGATGATTCTAACTTTAGTGTTCAGTGGTACATCTTTACTCTTTATGATCTTGTCTACTTCCTTCATAGCTGCCCTTCCCATTCCCAGTCATTTGATTTCTTGACTGTAGTCCCCATTCTGATCAATGTTTGATCCAAGGTACGGGAACTCTTTAACTAATTTCCTCATTATATTGAGCTATAAAGTGAAGTACTTATGAGGAGTAATCACAACTGGTCCGAAACATATCAGCACACTGGAGGGGAAATCATATGACCTCCTGCTATCTCTGCACACCACCTCTGGGTAACAATAGGTATTGCTCCATGGAGAATATTAGCCTGTTCTTTTTTTAAAAAAGCATGTCTAAAACTAATGAATTCAAAGTGAAACAAAGCATCTTGAATGATGGTAGGACTGGAAAAACTTCTCTAATGAGCAGAGATTAAGAGAATTACTCCTGGTTAACTCAGACAAAGGATGTCAAGATATGATCTCCACACAAATACCATGGATGTTAACATGTTTCACAGCACTTTTTTTGTACTGAAGTGTGGGGAAAAGGGGCTGGGGAGTCTTCTCATCTGGATTCTACACAAATGTTTCTTTTTATATCCCAGGTATTTTTTTAAAAAATGTTTTTTTAAAAAACAACAACAGGACTGATGTGTTAGTAGTCATGCATATATACTACATCAAAATATCTGAATACATTTCTTTCTCTGTAACACTATGTCATCAGAATCATCATAGCCCATACTAAAATGCTGTTCCAATTTGTTGACATGATTGCTTTATTGAGTTGAGATGTCTCATAATCCAGTCTCATTGTAGCAACAGCAATACCATGAGCAAGAGCAGCAACAACAAATATGCTTCCACTCTGTCAGCAAATAATCACCTTAGTCTTGACCCCACAGGGAGAAAACATTCCCTAGGCATGGCAGAAGATTACCTGTTTGTCCGTGAAGGATGTATATAATGTGGAGGTCTGTCTGCTAAGGCAGGAAGATGACTCTACAATGAGGCTGAAGGTAAGTGATTAGATAGGACCTTGGGGGTAAGGCAACCCTCAGGGGAAACCTGGTAAGTGAGTGAGGATTGCTGAAGCAGCAGACATGTTGCAGCAGTCCACTGTAGGGAAGCCTCGATTGGCATTGGCATTGCTACACACACTGGGGCCTCTGTGGATGTTGCTTCAGGCACATAAGTCTTTTTTTCAAAGCTGAGAAGAAGAAAGAGGGTGAGGACAGCAGGGAAGACAATGCAGGGAGGGAGTGAACTGGGGAGTGGAAGAGGAAAAGCCACATAAAAATTCACAACAGAAATGAGATGTGCTCTTTGCAAAAGCCCAAGTTTTTGTTCTGTAATGGGGATTGCATATTGTTTTTTGCATAAATCCTTGAATGAACTATGTACATGGACAAATGATCAAAGATGAATAAATATGCTTTTTGAGTACAAAGAAATGAAAAGAAAAGAAAAGAAATGTGGGTGGGTGGGGGAGGAGGGAGAGATACAACTTACTTATCTACCAGAAAAGCTTCAACGGTTCACCTTTGTTGATGAAATTAAGAGTCTGTTTACTCTCTGAGGCAGTTGCTAATTTGGGAGTTCCTGGGAGGATGTTTTCAGAGGAATGAACGTCATAATTGGAAGAGGTTGTCCTCTATTGTACTGGTCAGTTGAATTCCAAAGGGGAACTGGCATGGATTACTCAGTGTCTAACGGTTTTGGCAGTGGCGCTGGGTGTTAAGTATAGCTAACATGTTTACCCGTGGCCTTGAGATGTTCCTTCACAAAGGCCCTTTTCTTCTCTTTCTGGCACAAATCCAGGACAACCTTGAAATATTCTCTCCCCTCCTCCACTCCCTGCTCCTGACCCATCATTAGAGAGATAGAGGTTGTCTTGAAGCCTCATCTGAGAAATACCACAGCACAAGAATGCTCACTGACCCATAACCCTCCAATAATGCCTATAAAATGGGATTTGGGTATCTATGAATGTGTCTTTCACAGCGTAAATTAAGGATTTACTGGCCATTTTGAAGTACCTGGATTTGTGGCAATCAGACATGATGGGGTGGAGGGTAGAAGAAGAAACTCCAATCAGGATATATATATATATATATATATATATATGTGTGTGTGTGTGTGTGTGTGTGTGTGTGTGTGTGTGTTTTTAAAGGAAGAGTCAACACTTTGCATGTTATAGCTTTCAAAATCAAAATTCAGAATGTACTTACTTTTCACTGATGACACCGGCATCAGTTCTGATTGATACTCAAAATGATTCTGAGTTGCAGCTGCTATTGAATTAATGGAACATGGCACTTAACACAGATAGAAGAATATATACACTTCCACGTATGAAAATATGTTATACACTTTGCTTGCTTTTTAAAAGAGGGGAATAGTAGTGATCATAAAAGGATGTTATTATGTTCTTTGCTACTGGTCATTAGTTTTCTTTTCTTTCAATTTCTGCCTTTGATGCTGCAGTGGATTTTACTTATTTACCTAGATTTGATCCTGATTATATGAATACTGGACATTATTTTCATCTGCGTCTTTCTTTTGTATAGAAGGCTCTGATCTTACATATCTGCTCACAACATCATGATACATTTCCCCAAGTTCCCTGAAAGCTTTGGGATTTAACAGCCTGATTCTATTTACTGCTAAATAAGTATATATATATATATATATATATATATATATGCAGTGGGCTTATTCAGAGATACTGGTTTAAAATATTTTAAAAGAAATCCTAAAGGATTTTTTAAAGCTACCATTTGGGTTTTGATTGTATCATTTTATATGCTGAACCATCAGAGTATAAAATGATTCATCCTGGCAATAAATTGGCCCACAGAACATTGCCTTGGATGGATTTTGGATCTGGTTATTAGGCATCAAGAGCCAACTGTCAGTTGGTATAAGGAGGCAGTTGCCTCAGTCTGTAGATTTGGGGGTATCAGGAAAGTGACAAATAGTTATTAATCATGAATACATTTTTATTACCTTTGTGGTAGAGAATGGGTCTTGTGGGATTTTCTAATGCATACCCTGAAATAACTTGATTGGCATGGTAGTGCAGTGGTTAAATAGTAGTACTGCAGCCACAAGGTTGTGAGTTTGATCCCAGGACTCCAGGGTTGACTCAGCCTTCCATCCTTTCATAGTTGGTAAAATGAGTATTCAGCTTGTTGGGGGTAATTGGCTTACAGACTGTAAACCACTTAGAAAGTGCTAAGTTCACTATTAAGTGGTATAGTAATGTAAATGCTATTGCTATTGCTCTGTACTTGATACGTGTGTGTGTGTGTAGTACTGCTGTGCCTCAGGCAGCAAAAAAAAAATCTTAGGCTTAATGTGTAACACAGGCTAGACTTTTTTTTTTTTTTTTTGAAAGAAGGACTACCTAAGATTGGATGTTTCAGGTCACAGATGAGTTTCAGTGCTAGCTGCTCTAGGACTGACTTTCAATCAGGTGAGGGAGAAATACATTACTGAGGCAACTGTAGGACTTTGTTGCATATTCAGAAAGGGACTAAATTCTAGTGGATACCAAGGGCCCACTGCATCAACTGACCTTGAGATTATTTGGAAAAAAAGTGGGGTTTCAATGTTGCTAACCAATCAATAAATTACTGAAGGTGCAGGAGCTGTACTCTTCTCCCCCCCCCCCCCAGCTTGTTGCTTTATTTTATGACTTACAGTTAGGAGGACTGCAGCCCTGTATGCATTAAAGTACCTGAGCTCCTAAGGTTAAAAGGAATATCACTTTACTCAGTCCAGAGGCCAAATGAGCCCATCTTTAAGCACCAAAGAGAAGCATGAACTAAGTATGTTTGTCTCTCTCTAAGATTTACAGGAAATATAATCTGATCTAATTGCCCAAGTAGGTAAATACAGAACAGAACAACAGCAAAAAGAAAGAAAACAACATACTGAAGCAAACCTGTTTCACTGCAGAAAGAATGAGGCCTTTTTAGTTGTATTTCAAGGCCTGCTGTGTCAGTCATCAGCATGAATGGCAAATTTCTGATTGACTTCAAGGAAAACAGGATTAGGCCCTTTGGCTATACACAAGAGTCGATGTGGGTAAAAAGAGTGCACAATGTTGGATGTTTCTGAAAAACATGATTAGATAAATCCTTTTGCTGCCCTGAAGCTTTTTTTTTTTAAATTAATGCTGTAATATCTATCTATAGCAGATAGCAGGTTGATGGCTGACAGTGATACTCAGCATCTTTCCTTAATAAGGCACACTTCTGTTTTCACATTAATAATAAAGTGTTGAAAACCGCATAGCTAAGTTAAAGGATCTGTGGCCCTTTGCATGTACATGAATTACAACTCCCATCATCCCTTGCCACTGGCTCAGCTATCTGGGAACATTGGAGAGGGGACGCACAGGTTCTCTAGACTCAAATATGAGATGCCAAGAAGTAATGGGGTTAAGAATTACATTTGCCTTGCCCTTTCAGTTCTAAAACACTGATCTTGCTAGCCTACTCATCTGTATTTTCTATAATAATAAAAGAGAATGCCTGCAGCAGCTATAACTCATTGGGACATTATGTTAGATGACTCAGGATTTGATATCCTTGGTTGTTGCCCAAGTTGCAGTGCTGTGTTTCAAGCTGAAACTTCAAGTAAGAACACTAGAAGCAAATGAAATAAACTAAAATAGGGCACAGTCATAACCCATTAGGAACTTGTGCCTGACATCCAGGTTCTACTGCCCAATTTGAAGTCAAGATTCCAATGGGAGGTCTTCAACCAAAAGGGCAAGCCATGGCACATCTGGAGCTACCTCAAAGGCCAGTTGCAGGTTGACATTCCAAACTGGGAGCTTCCTGATGAGTTATTTCAGGTCTTCTTCTTCTTCTTCTTCTTCTTCTTCTTCTTCTTCTTCTTCGAAGACCTGAAATAACTCATCAGGAAATTATTTTTGAAAGGACTAGGGAAGAAAAGGAGAAGCATTGCTGCTAAGATTCTTGAAGCAGGGGAAAAGGGTGGAAGAAAGTGAAGGGAGTATTGCTGAGATTTCTGATATTCAAAATGGAAGGAAAACAGGAGAAGTCTCTCAAATTTTAGGAGATCATCGCATTGTCATTTCCTCCCAGGCTTGGTGTGGGATGTCATCTGAACGGAATGGATGTTATTGCACAGCCCTGTGGTCAGGCAGTACACATCCTGCACCCAGTCCAGGCTTTTCCCGTACCTTGTCAAGAATGGGAAAATCCCATTCATAGCTATCATTATTGCTTTCAGACCATTCTGGCTCCTGTGTGCAATAATTCATACGGGATTAATCCGTGCTTTATGGTGCCTAGTTTTTGATTGGTCGGAATTCCCTCCTCCCCTCTCCATCCCATAACTCTTCTTCTAGTGGTAATATAAGGATGAGGAAAAGGTAATTTTATTCCTTTCTTTGCTTTTTGGCTATAGTACGGAGACAGCTTTGGTCGCCTTGGTGGATGACCTACACAGGGAATTGGACAAAGGGAGTGTGTCCCTGTTAGTCTTGCTGGATCTCTTGGTGGCTTTCAATATCATTGCCCATGGTATCCTTCTGGGCTGCCTTTCTGGGATGGGGCTTGGGGGCACTGTTATACAGTGGTTCCGGTCTTTCTTGGAGGGGCGAATTCAGAGGGTGGTATTGGAAGACTCCTGTTCGATCCACTGGCCATTAGTCTATGGGGTCTCTCAGGGTTCTGTTCTGTCCCCCATGTTATTCAACATCTACATGTAACCACTGGGAGAAGTCATCCAGAGTTTTGGGATGCAGTGTTACCAGTATGCTGATGACAACCAACTCTATCTCTCCTTTCCAACTGGTTTCAAGGAAGCTGTCTCTGTGCTGAACCAGTGTCTGCTGTCAGTAATAGATTGGATGAGGGCAAACAAATTGAAACTTAATCCACACAAGACAGAGGTGCTTCTGGTCAGTCGTAAGGCAGATCAGGGAATAGGGATTCAGCCTGTACTGAATGAGGTTACACTCCCCCTGAAATCTCAGGCTTACAGCTTGAATGTGCTCCTCGACTCAACTCTAAGCCTGGATGCCCAGGTTTCAGCAGTGGCCAGGAGTGCATTTGCACAGCAAAAACTTGTGTGCCAGCTGCACCCTTTCTTTGAGATGTCACATCTGTCTACAGTGACAATGCCTTGATGACAGCCCGTTTGGACTACTATAATGCACTGTACATGGGGTGGCCTTTGGAAACTGTCTGGAAACTTCAAAACACTGCAGCCAGAATGCTAACTGGGGCCAGTTACAGGGAACATGTAACTCCTTTGTTGAAACAGCTTCACTGGCTACTGGTTCATTTCTGGGCACAATTCAAAGTGCTGGTCATGATCTATAAAACCCTATATGGCTTAGGTTCAGACACCTCCCCATATGAACCTGCTAGAGCCCTAAGATCTTCAGGAGAAGGCTTTCTCATGGTCCCACCAAAATCACAGCTTTGTTTGGTGAGGACATGAGAGAGAGCCTTCTTGGTGGCTGTTCCCACCTTCTGGAACTCCCTTCCTCCAGGGGCTAGGCTGGTCCCCTCACTGTTGGCCTTTCACCAGCAAGTAAAACATTTTAATGCGGGCAGGCTTTTGGTATATAATCCACAACAGGGGGGCTTTTATGGAGCAGGTGGGTTTTTAGTTATGTTTTTAATTTTTGTATATTTTTATGTGATTTTATATTGTGTGTAGATGTTTTGAATTGTTTTGAATTTTACTGGGATTTTAAATGTCTTGTCTGGGTCATCTGGGGAGAAAGGTGGAATATAAATAAATAAATAAATAAATAATTTTTCTCACACCTTCCCTCTACTCCTTTTCCATTCCCTCTTCATCTCCAATAAACACACAATAGTCTGTACAAGGTTGGCACAGAGCTGGAAGACATCCATAAAGAACACCTTCATGTCAGCCCAAAACCATCATGGGATGAAACAATGAGGTAACAGAACAATAGAATAATGGCATCACATACAAGCTCAAAGCTACAAACCTTCCAGCAAAACAACGCATGCACGACAATCTATACTGATGTGTTGTGGATGATTTGAGCGTGAATACAGCTATAACAGCAAAAGGTGTGTGATAGTATTTGCTGACATCCTATTAACATTGTGCGATTACAAGTCAATGTGATAACACCCATTCCCATTTCATTAGCTTAACAGTACACTTTTGGGATGTGATTGGAATGAGAGAGACACAAGTACAATAATCTCCTTACTTTTGGTAAGACTATTGAGGCTTTAAAAAAGGGAGTCAGAGAAACAAGAAGCCCCATGAACTTATTTCTGGGATATTAAGAGTAGACCTAGGCAATGTCTGGTATACTTCAGCTAGTTTTTAATTAAACCTTTAGTTTGTTGTGGGATCACATAGAGAATAAATTTTGTGAATCTAGCAAATGTTTTGCTTTAAATCCAGGCTGGAAAAAATGCACAGGATGAAGCTAGCATTTTGAAATGTGACTTTTTTTGGAGTGTATCTCCCCAAATCCCTCAGATAGCAGGACCTGGAAGTTACAGTCCAAAAAAGTAAATTCTCCACATTCTGATTGTGGCCTAGTATGTTCAGTGAAAACAGTAGGACTACTGTAATTGCTGCTGTTGCTATTGTTGTGTGCCTTCAAGTTGTTTCTGACCTATGGCAACCCTAAGGCAAACCTATCATGGGGTTTGCTTGGCAAGATTTGTTCAGAGGTTTGCCATTGCCTTCCTTGGAGGATGAAAGCATATGACTTCCCCAAGGTCACAAGTGGGTTTTATGGCTGAGCTGGGAATTGAACCTTGGTGTTCAGAGTTTTAGTCCACCTCGAACCACTACGCCACACTGGTTCTCATATTGCTGTTATTACACTGCAATCCCCACAAAGCCATTTTCCACAAGTTCTACTTTTCCACAAGTAGAATGTTTTTACTTCTTTCACAGTTCCTCCATCACTACATTTCTATGCTGGCAAAATCTGTTCTTGTTTAATCACTACCTGTCATGGAACTGTTTAAAGCACAGTGGTTTTGCCAAAATAAATAGGGAGAAAATGAGGTGCTAACCTTCAGGACAGGCTGCACACAAAACCTTTTTCAAGTGGGTTGTGCTGCATCAAAACTGTCTTGCATGTTGTCAGGTTGTAACCCCCATCATTACTGATTTTGGGTGCTAAGGGGGGCCGGTGCAACAACGTCAAAAAGAAAGGTAGAGAAAAAAAAGGGGGGAGGGAAGGGAAAAAAAAGGAAAAAAAGAGGCTTTTCTGGCTAACAGCATTGCTTTTGCACAGAACTGTTGAACAGAGCTGTTTTGAGTGGTTAGGGATCTGTTACAATCTGGTTCAGAGGAGAATGTAAGCCACTTAACAACTCTCTTGTGAGGAATAAGCCCATTTCACAGATAAAATTGCTTAGACTTACTCTAACGTAGACACCAGAATTGATACAGGTCCAGTAGATGTAACCTTGGCTCTTGCTTATCCAGCATTGATGAATACTTTTCACTTTGTGCACCCTGAGGATGTGGACAAGATCCTTGGAAAGGTGAGAACTCTTGCATATGTACTAGACCCTTGTCCTTCCTGCCTAATTAAACAGGCCAGAGGGAAAAACTGGATAGGGAAGTGATTAATACCTCTTTACAACAAGGCAAGGTCCCAACTTCTTTTAAAAAGAGGCTGTGATAAGACCTGCTCTAAAAAAACCTTCCCTGAATCCTATTGTATTGGAGAACTATAGACCAGTCTCCATCCTTCTATTTTTGAGCAAGGTACCAGAGCATGTTAGGGATGCAGTGGCTCAAGTGGTTAAGATGCTGACTCTGTTGATAGCAAGATCGGCAGATTGGCCGTTCAAGGCTGGGGTGCTGCATGATGGGGGGAGCTCCTGTCAGTAGTCCCAGCTTCTGCCAACCTAGCAGTTCGAAAGCATGCAAATGCAAGTAGATAAATAGGTACCTCTTTGGTGGGAAGGTAAACAGTGTTTTCTGAAATCATGCTTGCCACATCATCACCCAGAAAGAACCTGGAAAGAAGTGACCAGTGGGGTGCCACAGGGCTCTGTCCTGGGCCCAGTGCTATTCAATATCTTTATTAATGACTTGGATGACAGTATTGGGGGCATAGTTCTCAAATTTGCAGATGACACCAAATTAGGGAGAGTAGCTAATACCTCAGAAGACAGGATGAAAATTCAAAATGATCTTAATAGATTAGAAAGCTGGGCCAAAGCTAACAAAATGAATTTCAATACAGAGAAATGTAAGGTACTGCACTTAGGGGGGAAAAATGAAATGTGTGGATATAAGATGGGAGACACCTGGCTTAATGAGACTACCTGTGAAAGGGATCTAGGAATCCAGGTGGACCACAAGTTGAACATGAGTCAACAGTGCGATGCAGCAGCTAAAAAGGCCAATGCAATTTTAGGCTGCATCAGTAGAAGTATAGTGTCTAGATCAGGGGTAGGCAACCTAAGGCCCAGGGGCCAGATGTGGCTCCCTGAGGCCTTTGGACCGGCCCCAGGCTGGTCCTGCTGCTGCCGCCACCCCCCCCGCCCTCGCCACCCACCATGATGATATTGATTATTGTTGTTATTGCTTGTTCTTGGGTTTTCTTGGAAAAATCTCCACAGGGGGGTTGCCATGGCTTTTCTGGGGCTGAAAGAGTGTGCATATTTATTTATTTATTTATTTATTTATTTTTGGTGCTTTGGCCCCCCAATTGTCTGAGGGACAGCAACCTGGCCCCCGGCTCAAAAAGGTTGCCTACCTCTAGTCTAGATCAAAAGAAGTAATAGTGCCACTCTATTCTGCTTTGGTCAGGCCTCACCTGGAATACTGTGTCCAGTTCTGGGCCCCACAATTCAAAAAGGATGTGGAGAAACTGGAGTGTGTTCAAAGGAGGGCAACTAAAATGGTGAAGGGTCTGGAAACCGTGCCCTATGAGGAACGACTTAGGGAGCTGGAGATGTTTAGCCTGGAGAAGAGAAGGTTGAGAGGTGATATGATAGTCATGTTTAAATATTTGAAGGGATGTCATAGTGAGGAGGGAACAAGCTTGTTTTCTGCTGCTCCAGAGACTAGGACCGAAACAATAGATGTAAGCTCCAGGAAAAGAGATTCCACCTCAACATTAGGGGGAACTTCCTGACAGTAAGGGCGGTTCAACAGTGGAACACACTCCCTCGGAGAGTAGTGGAGTCTCCTCCCTTGGAGGTCTAAGCAGAGGCTGGATGGCCATCTGTCGGGGATGCTTTGATTGGGAGTTCCTGCATGGCAGGGGGTTGGACTGGATGGCCCTTGTGGTCTCTTCCAACTCTATGATTCTATGATTCTATGATCACAGAGTAGTCCTTGACAACGCTGGCTCTTTGGCTTAGTAATGGAGATATGCATTGTCCCCTATGGTCGGACATGACTTGACAACCTTGTCAATGGGGAATACCTTTACCTTTACCAGTGCATGTGGTGGCTTATCAACTCCAGGGGTTCCTGGATGAGATGGATTATCTAGATCCATTTTATTTTGGTTTCAGTTAAGGGACAGAGACAGCTTTAGTCAACTTGGTGGATGACCTTAAGAAGGAACTAGACAGGGGGAGTGTGTCCCTGTTAGTTCTGCTGGACCTCTCAGCTGCTTTTGATGCCATTAACCATAGTATCCTTCTGGGTTGCTGTGGAGAGACACTGGCAAAGTGGAATGTTCAGAGCAGCCAATCAGAGTCAGGCTGGAAAAAAGGTGGGGGCCTGCCTGGTGAGCAGCTATCAAAAGGAGGAGGAGCCATTGGGAGTGATTGAGTGTGTCTTAGAACTGCCAAGAGTGCAGTTGGAAATAAGGCTTTAGCTCGAATAGGGTTTAGAGTCCCATATAAGGAGGAAAGATTTTAAAAGTACAAAACACATTCCATGAAATCAGTTTAAAGTATTACCTTTTTGGAGAAGTGGAGAGTCAGTTAAGCAAAGCTCGTATCCACATTATTTTGTGGAATTTTAACTTAGGAATAAAGCTAGAGTTTGATAGGGTTTATAACCTTAATGAATGAACTTTAGTGGAAGGTGTATGTAAAGAACTAAAACACAGTTGAAGTGTAACTGAAGTCTTTGAGTGAACTGGAACAAAAGAGATTATTGTACATAACTTATCCCATCTTATCCCTGACAGGATAGATGTGCACTTAACTGTCAATGACGGATCTTACCACATTCTCTAGGCATATGCAGCCCGTATGTAACCCATGCTTGTTCCATGGCTTTTCAAGAATGGGATTTTCCCATCCTTGAAAAGCCACAGGATAAGCCTGGGTTGCATTGATGTGATAATCTCCAAAGTCAATTTGTAACAAATGAAGTAACCACAAGCTTTGAGAACCAACTACCAAAAGAGATATCATCTATCAAAAGAGATATCTGTAAATAAAAGTTATTTTCTTCTTGTTCACAAAGGAGTGGCTTGAAATGATTATTAAGCAAAAACATCAAAAACACACTACCAAGAATATTAAAAAAAAACCCCACTTTATAGTAAAGAAACTGGAGTAAGTGGGAGGACCAAAGATTAGAGAAATAGTTCTGAGGGAAGAAAAGCCTCAAACTATTTAGGACAGGACAGGAGAGGAACCTGGTGGTCACAGTTGCATTGCTGGGATGGGGCCTGGAGGTTCTACAGTGGCTCCATTCTTTTCTGGAGGGATGGTCTCACAGGGGGTGCTAGGGGATTCTTGCTTGACTCTTTGGCCATTGGTTTGTGAGTTCCCTCAGGGTTCAGTCTTATCCTCTATACTTTTTAACATCTACGTGAAGACACTGGGAGAGGTTTCTGGAGTTTTGGAGTCAGGTGTACACTTATGATATCCAACTCTATCACTCCTTTCCACTTAATTCCAAGGAAGCTGTTCCTGTGCTAAACTGCTGGATTGGCTGAAGGCAAACAAACTGAATCAGATTTGCTCCTGCTCAGCTGAAAGACTGATCTGGGAATAGAGATTCACCTGTGTTAGATGGGGTTATGCCGCCCCTCCTCTGAAAAATGCAGGTTCTTAGTTTGAGAGTACTCCTGGATTAAGTTCTTAGCCTGGAAGCCCAGATTTCAGCAGTGACCAAGAGTGCTTTTGCACAATTAAAGCTAGTGACCATTTCTGGAGAAGTTGGCTCCTGCCATGGTGATACATGCCTTGGTTACATTGTGTTTTGATTACTGTAATGCACTCCATATGGGTCTGCCTTTGAAAAGTGCTCAGGAACTTCAGTTGGTCCAAAGAACTGCAGCCAGGTTGTTAACTGGAGATGGCTACAGGGAGCACACAACTCCCTTGTTGCAACAGCTCCACTGGCTACCAGTCTGTTTCTGGGCAAAATTCAAAGTGCTGGTTTTGACATATAAAGCTCTAAACAGTTTGGAGCCAGGTTATTTGAAGGACTGTATCTACCTTTATGAGTCCACTACAGTGTTGAGATCTCTGCCAGATTCATTTGGTGGGAACAAGGGAGAGGGCCTTCCCGGTGGTTGCTCCCAGACTTTGGAACGCCTTCTCTAGAGAGGCCAGGATGGCCCATCCCTATTCTACTTTTGGTGACAGGTGAACACATTTGGTGCTGTCAGGCTTTTTCCAACTGATGAGGGTTGGACTATGCAATTCAGATTTTAAGGTTTGTGTGTGTGTGTGTGTGTGTGTGTGTATAATACATTTAAATATTTTTAATGTTTAATGTTTTAAACTTAACAAATTGTTTAATTGTTCTAAAACTTTATATGTATGCTTTCTTTAATGCTTTTGTATTATATTGTTTTGTATTGTTTTAAATTTGCATTATTTTATATTTGTTGTTAGCCACCTTCAGTCCCAATATTGGGAGAAATGCAGGATGATATAAAATAAATATGGACTGGGGGATTGTTGAAGTCCAACAACATCTGCATTAGAGAGTAGCTAGCAGAAAAAAGAGTCAAGCTGATATAGCCTTAGAGTCATTTGAATGTTGGACTAGAAATCTGGGAGATCAGGGTTCAGAACTCTGCTCAGCCATGGAGGCCCACTGGGTGACATTCTCTCAGCTTTACAGGAAGGCAACGACAAACCCCTTCTGACCAAATCTTGCTAACAAAACCCTGTGATAGGTTTGTCTTAGGTTTGCCATAAGTCAGAAATGACTTGAAGGCATACAGCAACAACAAAGCAGAAAGAAAGGCTTTGAATCTTTAGTAGTAGTGAGACGGGTAGTGGTGGCATTGCCTCCATGAATAAGAATTCTGCCCTCTTCCAATGAAATTTTTATTCAGTCTCCAGATTTCTAGCATTGTAGGGAGAGGGACAACTGAACATTTTCCATACCTGGAATTCTTCAATTTGTTGTGCTATCATTTCCTTGATAACTTTCGTTTTCTTTTCATTGAATGGCTAAACTGTATTTCTCAATGCAGTATTTCTTGCTGCAATACTTGAAACCTGAAAACTCAAGACAAATTTTGTTGGGGCAGAAATCCTATAATAGACGAAATGGCCTTGTCCCCCAGAACTGTACTTTTGATTTCAGCTGAAATTCTCTCTTCTTAACTATAAATGGTACAGGAGCCATTGTCCATCTTTGTCCTGGTCCTGGCTAAGTAAATTATTTAGTAGTACAGAGATGTCACTCTGCATATTCTCAAAGATGCTCTTTTAAAGTATTTCATGCACATATTCCTGAGCTTAATTTTAGCAGTCCCAGTGCTGAGTCCTGGTTGTAATTAAATCTTGAACCCCAGGTGAAAGCAAAAAGCCTTCACAGTGACATGTATGCTCCATTAAGAGTAGTATAAACTGTTCTTCACAAATACACAGTTATACTTCTGTGACAATAAGGTGCAGGATCAGTCTGCTAAGCACCTTTAAAAGCAGCAAAATGTGTTTATAGTATACCAGAAAATTCTATACTTACGAAAGATCAAGTGTGGTAAACATGTCCAGAAATGCTGCTGCTACTTTGATAATAATGATGATGATTATTATATTTACTTGTATCTTGCCTTTCTCCCAAAATTGGGACTCAAGGAAGCATACAATTTAAAAAGAACAATACAGATAAAAATGTACAAAAAGTAAACATGGCATAGTGGTTTGAGTGTTGGACTATGAGTCTGGACACAAGGGTTTGATTCCCAGCTTGGCCATGAAACCCACTGGATGACCTTGGGCAAGTCACATACTCTCAGCTTCAAGGGAAAGCAATGGCAAACCTCCTCTGAACAAATCTTGCCAAGAAAACCCCATGATATATTTGCCTTAGAGTCATCATAAGTGAGAAATGACTTGAAGGCACACAACAACAACAGCAGCAACAACAAGACATTAAAATGGAATTAAACTAGTCACATTATTAAAACAATTCAGATCTAAAATGTAATTTAAAAGATAAAAATATTAAAAACAGTTTGCAAAGAGATCTTTTAGCACCTTTGAGACTAACTAAAAGAAAGAGGTTGGTAGCATGAGCTTTCGTAGATGCCAGCCTACTTCCTCACATACGTGTTTGCATTAAAAACAATTGTGCTTAATACAGCACTCCTTAGCCCACCCTTTAAAAACTTTGTTTTGAAAGCCTGTCTTAATAAAGAAACGTTTTAGCCTGTCATTGGAAGGACAACAAGGAGGGGGCCATTCTGGCCTCCCTGGGAAGGGATTTCCAGAGTCTAGGGCAGCCATCCCAAAGCTCCTCTCTTGCTTCCCCACCAATTGTGCTTGTGACAGTGTTGGGACTGAGAGAAGGGCCTCTCTTGATGATTTCAGGGATTGGGCTGGCTCATACAGGGAGATATAGTTTGCCAGATAGCCTGGACCTCAGCCATATAAAGCTTCATAGGTCATAACCAGCACTTTGAATTGTTCCCTAGAAAACTGGTAGCTAGTGGAGCTTTCTAAATACGGTCTTAGCATGGTCCTGTATCTGATGCAGTCCTATAAGATGCTTAGCGAAAAATTACTAAGTGCTATCATGTTTGTTTCTTTATTTCTTTATTTACTTATTGGATTTATATTTTGGCTTTGTCCCAAAAAGAGATTTAAGGCAGCTGAACAGCTACTGAAAATGAACAGCTACTACAAAGCATTTCCAAACTCAGAATGCTGAAACAATAATTAAAAAGAGGAATATTAGGAGCTGCTTGTGGATGCAGCTATATTCTCAGTGTGAACTGCCTTCGCGTCGATCTTGACCCATTGTGACCCTATGGATGAGACATCTCCAGGGCCCCCTGTCCTCTACTGCTCTGCCCAGCTCCTGCAAACTCATATTTGTGGTCTCTTTAATAAAGTCCATCTATCTAGCATGTGACCTTCCTCTCTTTCTATGTCCCTCCACCTTTCCTAACATTATTGTCTTTTCCACCAATTCATGAGTTCTCATGATGTGTCCAAAATATGACAGTCTAATGTCATCTTGGCTTCTAGGAATATCTCTGGCTTGATCTGCTATAGGACCCATTTGTTTGTTCTTTTGGCTGTCCATGGGATCCTCAGCACTCTTCTCCAGCACCACATTATCTCAAATGCATTGATTTTCCTCCTATCTTCTTTCTTGCCTGTCCAGCTCTCACATCCATACATGGTAATAGGGAATACAATGGCGTGTATGATTCTGACTTTTTGTGCTGAGTTGTATGGCTTTGCATTTTAGGATCTTTTCAAGTTCTTTCATAGCCACTCTCCTCATTCTTAATTTTCTCCTGATTTCCTGGCTGCAGTCCCCATTCTGATCAATGTTTGATCCCAGATATGAGAACTCTTTTACTATTTCTATTTCCTCAATGTCTAGTTTGAATGTGTGTAAGTTTTCTGTAGTCATTATTTTTGTTTTCTTTATGTTCAACATTAAGCCTGCCTTAGCACTTTCTTCTTTGATCTTCCTTAGTAGGTGTTCCAGGTCTGTGGGGTTTTCTGCTAGTACTATGGTATCATCTGCATATTTTAGATTTTGATATTCCTTCCTCCTATTTTCACTCCTCCTTCTTCTGTGTCCAAGCCTACTTTTCTTATAATATGTTCTGCATACAAGTTAAACAGATAGGGTGAAAGGATACAGCCTTGTCTAACCCCTTTGCCAATTGGGAACCATTCTGTTCTCTGCGTTCTGTTCTGACAGTAGACACTTGTCCTGAGTACAGATTTCTCATCATGACTATCAGATGTGTTGGCACTCCCATGTCTTTAAGGGCATTCTATAGCCTTTCACGATCTATGCAGTCAAATAGATCAGTAAATAGCTACTATATGGAAACCAGCCACTATCCTGGACTTAGGATATTCTCAAACACTGAGAAAATAAAAGTAAATTCTGTGACTGTGAGAATTCTGTCAACTTGTCAATCATCCATAGTAACTGCACATGCTCTCCATTAGATCCAATATTTCCCTCAAAGAACTCTCTTAACTGCTTTGTAGAGAATGTACCAATCACCTATGATCGAAATGAGGCATTTTGCATCCCCCTCCACTAATCATAATCTGAAAAGTGAAAGTTGATTTGAGGTAGTAATAATATTTTCCAAATGATGTGTCACAGTCACAGATATTTACTGGGCCAGCTTGTGGAACCAACTGATGTTTTCTACTGCAGAAAAGTTTGGGGCTAGCAACTGTGCATACTGTTTTATGACCCCACATAGGAAGATGTGTTTCATAATAATTTCACTTCTTCTGTTTCCTTGAATATCAGCTGGCAATAAGCTTTGCTCATTTCCCTAAGCATGTCAGTTTCCCCCCTTCTTTTTGAGTTCCAGAGTTACAGCTTTGATCACTTCTTGATCGCTTAAAGGCTATGAGTCAGTTATATTTCCCAGTTTGGTTGTCACTTCAAAGACATTTGAGGGGTTTTCTCCAATTGAAGGCAGCCAAAGTTTTCATTTGATACAGTTCTTTAACATGACATAGCTACTGCATGAACATTTTTTTTCTGTGTATACGTGTATTGGAATGCACAACTTCTTTGGCTATTTGTGTAATCATTATAATGATAGGTATCACAATTCTAAATGGACAAGATGTTCTACAGTACAATTTTTTTGTAAGAATATTTCCATTAAAAAAACCAAAACACCATGGAAGCCAGATGCCGGCTATGAAAAAACCTACATGATTTTAACAGACATTCAGACAAATGAAAGCTGACTTTTCCCCCCTTCCTTTTCACTATTTGCAGATTTTCAGTTGCTTTGTCAGGTTTTATGACAGATATAGTTCTAGGATTTACAAAGTCACATTGTGAAGCAAACTACATTTAATATGATAATATGCAAAGTGTTACAAAACAGCAAGTGAACAAAAGAGCTTGTGACTTTTTGGCAACATGAGTGTAAAAAGCAACAGACAACAAGAAAGATTAAAGTGGTGCTCAGTTAGAGTCTGTGTTTGTGGCTCTTCATGAGAAATAACCCCTTGGGCTCCATTGGGCCAGTTAAGGACTTGACTTTGTTTCATGGAACATAGAAAAGAAAATGCTTTAACAACAATTGAAACTAAAAAGAAAGGCAGGGAAATGCAAGAATAGCAAATGCATGAAAATGGTAAGCCTTTCCACTTGCTGCTACAGAAAATTATACCCATGGGATCTTCCTATGACTGCTTCATATATGCCAGCTTTTCCCAACCTGCTCCCCTCCAGATATGTTGGACTACAATCTCCATCAGTATTGGTGTCACACACTGAATGGCCCTGGAGATGATGGGAGTTGTCTTCAATGTATTTGGAGTGTACTGGGCTGAGGAATTACATGTTGTAAAATTAATAATACTTTGCTATCCCGTAAAAGTTATCAGACAGCTGGGATGGAAAGGAACCCCTCCTGGGATGCTATACGGCTTCTATTATTATTACTGGCTAGCATCTTATTGAACAGTTACAAATGTGTAAGCTAAACTAATGCATTCATAACTGTTCAGTATTCATGTTTATGATTGGGGCAATACTGCTATGGTCACAAATGCCTCCCAAACCTACTTTAACAGCCAGCAGTTTCTCTGAAAGAAAGAGGTCTGTTCTGGTGGCATGACGGGATGATGTTTCCAGTCCCCTCCCACCAGTGATTTGCACTGGGATAAGGCATTGTGAGGGGAATTCTGCTTCTGACTGTCATCATTTATATCCCAACTTTCTCCCACTAGTCAGTTTCAAAAATTAAGGTAAATACAACTTGCTAGTTTTATTTATGTATTGTATTTCTATCCCACCTTTCTCCCAAAATAGGATCCAAAGTGGTTTACAATAATTTTAAAAAGATCCAACCAAAATATTAATTTACAAAAGTTAAAAAGGAATTAAGCATCAATATTATTAAAAACATTATTTAAACAGCTAAAATACTACCTACACTTAAAACATATCTTAAATAGAGTTTCAATCTAAAAAAATGAAATACATACTCACATACAGCACACCACTTCACACACTGCAACTCCATAGTTAAAATTCAAAAGCCTACCTAAATAAAAATGTCTGCAGAAAGAGAGTGGGCGGGGTGGGGGGGGGTGGGGGCGCTGACTTGACCTCCCGTTGAAAGGAGTTTCACAGTCTGGGAGCAGGCTATATCCTGAGTCCTCAGCAACAATGCCTCAAAGGCTGGTGGAACTGGAAGAAAGCCTTCCCCGGTAGATTTCAATGTATGCCCTGGTTTATATAAGGAGATATGGTCTTTCAAATAGTCTGGATCAGAGACATGTAAGGGTTTAAAGGTCAAAACTATCACTTTGAATTCTGTCCAGAAACAGACTGGTAGTCAATGCAGCTGTTTCAATGGGTGTGTATGTGTCATATGATCCCTGTCAACAGCCTGGCTGCAGCATTTTGAACCTGCTGAAATTTCCTGACAGGTTCCAAAGGCAGTCCCATGTAGAGCATGTTACAGTAGTCCAAATGGGATGTAATCAAGGCATGTATCGAAATGTAAAACAAATGCAGTTAAAAACACTTCCAAAGTTAGAAGTAAAAACAAATAAAATTATTTTTAAATGCAATTAAAGTACCTGCAGAATTAAAAACAGTTTAAAGTGGATTCATTAAAACAGAACAAAAATACCCCCCCCCCCCCAGAAACTAAGATATAATTAGAAGCCCCAGCAATCTCTGTTGCAGCAGGAGAATTTTTACTTGCTGACAGAAGGTCAGAAGGAAGGAGTCAGGAGTCATGCTAGCAGCCCTGTGGAGGGAATTCTTAAACCTGGGAGTAGTCATTGAGAAGATTCTCTTTCATGTTGCCACCAATCATGCCAGAGAAGGTGGTGGACTGAGAGAAGAGCCTCCTCTGAAGATCCTAAGGCCTGGCATAGCTCATACTAAGAAACTCAGTATTTCAGAAAGCCCAGACTTGAGCTGTATAAGGCTCAACAGGTCATAACCAGCACCTTGAATTGCACCCAGAAACAGACCAGAAGCCAGTGGAGCTGATGCAAAAACGGTTGATGATCATGTTGCAGCTCTTTTGGCCAATTCAAGTTTATGGGAACTTTTTAAAAGTAGGTTCACAGAAAGTGCATTACAGTAAGCTAAACAGTGCATAACTAAGGCATGTGTCACCACTTTCAGATCAGATATTTCCAGAATGGACCTGGTTGGCACATTAGCTTTTAGTGTACAACTTTGTTCTTGATTACCACCAAAACCTGGGCCTTCAGGATCATTGCTAAAACTAGAATCATAGAATCATAGAATCATAGAGTTGGAAGAGACCACAAGGGCCATCCAGTCCAACCCCCTGCCATGCAGGAACTCCCAATCAAAGCATCCCCGACAGATGGCCATCCAGCCTCTGCTTAAAGACCTCCAAGGAAGGAGACTCCACTACTCTCCGAGGGAGTGTGTTCCACTGTCGAACCGCCCTTACTGTCAGGAAGTTCCTCCTAATGTTGAGGTGGAATCTCTTTTCTTGCAGCTTGCATCCATTGTTTCGGGTCCTAGTCTCTGGAGCAGCAGAAAACAAGCTTGTTCCCTCCTTGATATGACATCCCTTCAAATATTTAAACACGGCTATCATATCACCTCTCAGCCTTCTCTTCTCCAGGCTAAACATCCCCAGCTCCCTAAGTCGTTCCTCATAGGGCTTGGTTTCCAGACCCTTCACCATTTTAGTTGCCCTCCTTTGGACACGCTCCAGTTTCTCCACATCCTTTTTGAATTGTGGTGCCCAGAACTGGACACAGTATTCCAGGTGAGGCCGGACCAAAGCAGAATATAGTGGCACTATTACTTCTCTTGATCTAGACACTATACTTCTACTGATGCAGCCTAAAATTGCATTGGCCTTTTTAGCTGCTGCATCGCACTGTTGACTCATGTTCAACTTGTGGTCCACCTGGATTCCTAGATCCCTTTCACACGTAGTCTCATTCAGCCAAGTGTCCCCCATCGTATATCTGTACTTTTTGTTTTTCCGCCCTAAGTGCAGTACCTTACATTTCTCTGTGTTGAATTTCATTTTGTTAGCTTTGGCCCAACTTTCTAGTCTGCTCAAGTCATTTTGAATTTTGATCCTGTCCTCTGGGGTATTAGCTACTCCTCCTAATTTGGTGTCGTCTGCAAATTTGATAACTATGCCCCCAATACCGTCATCCAAGTCATTAATAAAGATATTGAATAGCACTGGGCCCAGGACAGAGCCCTGTGGCACCCCACTGGTCACTTCTTTCCAGGTTGAAAAGGAGCCATTGTTGAGCACCCTTTGTGTTCGACCAGATAACCAATTACAAATCCATGTAACAGTTACTTTGTCTAGCCCACATTTTACCAACTTGCTTGCAAGAATGTCATGGGGAACCTTGTCAAAGGCCTTACTGAAATCAAGATATACTATATCCACAGCATTCCCTTCATCTACCAAACTGGTAATTTTATCAAAAAAAGAGATCAGATTTGTCTGGCATGACCTGTTTCTCTGAAACCCATGTTGACTTTTTGTGATTATGAAATTATCTTCCAGATGTTCACAGACTCTCTGTTTAATGATCTGCTCCAGAATCTTTCTGGGTATTGATGTCAGACTAACTGGACGATAATTGTTGGGATCCTCTTTTTTCCCCTTTTTGAAGATGGGGACAACATTTGCCCTCCTCCAGTCCGCTGGGACCTCTCCTGTTTTCCAGGAATTCTCAAAGATTATTGCCAATGGTTCTGATATTACATTTGCCAGTTCTTTTAATACCCTTGGATGTAATTCATCTGGTCCTGGAGACTTATATTCATCTAGATTAACCAGATGTTTCTGTACTATCTCTTTACTTATTCTGTGATGAAATTCTCCTATTCTGTCCTCTGCTCCATTATCCTCAAGTTGAGCACCCTTTGCCTTTTCTGAGAAGACTGAAGCAAAGAAGGTGTTGAGTAATTCTGCCTTTTCTCTGTCCCCTGTTAACTTTTTGCCATCTTCTCCACACAGTGGCCCTACCATTTCCTTCTTTTTCCTTTTGCTACTGACATACCCCCAAAAGCCCTTTTTATTGTTCTTAACCGCTCCAGCAAGCCTGATTTCATTCTTCGCTTTAGCTTTTCTGACTTTAACCCTACACGTGCTAGCTATTTGTTTGAATTCCTCTTTGGTGATTTCCCCATTTTTCCATTTCTTATACATGTTCCGTTTAAAACATAGTTCAGTTGCAAGTTCCTTAGTCATCCATCCTGGTTTCTTGAGACACCTCCCATTCTTCCTCCTCATTGGCACGGTTTGAAATTGTGCCTTCAGTATCTCCCTTTTGAGAAACTCCCATCCGTCTTGAACTCCCTTCTCTTTTAGTATTCCTGTCCATGGGATCACCCTCAGTATTTCTCTAAGTTTAGTAAAATCAGCTTTCCTAAAGTCTAGAATGCGTGTCTGACTATGCCTGGCTTCTCCTTTCCACTGTATAATAAACTCCAGGAGGACATGATCACTCCCGCCTAAGGATCCAACCACTTCCACCCCATTAACTAGGTCTTCCCTGTTAGTTAGGATCAGATCCAAAATAGCTGACTCCCTCGTTGCCTCTTCCACCTTTTGAACAATGAAATTGTCTTCGAGGCAAGTGAGGAATTTGCTAGACCTCAAGGATTTTGCCGAGTTTGACTTCCAGCAAATATCCGGATAGTTGAAGTCACCCATCACTACTATATTTCTCCTTTCTGAGTGTGTAGTCATCTGTTCTAGAAAGGCATCATCCAGTTCTTCTGCCTGAGTCGGGGGTCTGTAGTAGACTCCCACAATAACATCCCTGTTGTTTCTTTCCCCTTTAATTTTTATCCAAATGCTCTCCACCTGGCTTCCAGGATTGTTGTCCTGGATTTCTTCACTGGTGTAAATATCCCTGACATATAATGCTATTCCTCCTCCTCTCCTGTTTGGCCTGTTTCTCTTGAAGAGGTTATACCCCTGTATTTTTACATTCCAATCATGAGACTCATCCCACCAGGTTTCAGTGATGCCTATTATATCATATTTGCTTTGTTGCGCTAGGAGTTCAAGTTCATCTTGCTTATTTCCCATGCTCTGTGCATTAGTGTAGAGACATCTAAGACCATATGTCTCCTTTACTTGCTGCCTTAGCACGTTTTTTTGCCTCCCACTGTTGGGTCCCTCTACTGTTTGCTTTGTTTCCTCTATGACAGTTTGACTATTTTTTCCAGTCCTTTTGTCTTCCAGGGTGCTGTCTCCCTTCCCCACATAACTCAGTTTAAAGCCCTCCTGATCAAATTCTTCAGACTGTTGGCAAAAACGTTTGCAGAATTATAAACTAACTGCAAACATGAAACTTCATGAGGAATGTATCCCCAAGCTCAGGGCTGAATCTCTATTTCCTGCTTTGCCTTTTGACTAACAAGGAGCACCCATGCCTTGTCTGGATTAAGTTTTCATTTATCTGCATACAATCAATTACCAGTAATGTATTCACGTGTTTTTTTTTTTACCCCAAGTCTCCACCTTCAAGTCTCAAGTCTCAAGGCCTTTCAAGAAACTTTCAAGTCAACTCTCAAGTCTGGGAGGCATCTTTGATAAAAAAAAAAAGGTGGTGGTGGTGATGGTGGTGTGTGTGCGTGGTGGTAGAGTTTCAATAACTAGAAAATCACGAAGATGTGCACAAAGTTAAGTAAAAAATTAAATTATCATAGGCAATTTATTAAGATTGCAGTTTAGAAAAATGAGGTCTATTTATGCAGCAGCCTGTCCCTGTTGCACATTGGAGGAGACTTCTAAAGCTTTCCTAAGAGCAGCAGACAAGACTCAGCCCCTTAGTGCAGGCTGACAAGATGCTTTTCTCAAAAGGCAACAGCAAATTCATTAGGCAATGGACTTGAGACTGAGGATCCTTCTCAGGCTTTTCAAACACTTTAGATAGCTCCTCTAATGTGCAGTGGAGACAGGCTGCTGAGTAGACTTTAATGGGTCTACTCAGGCCCATTGCCTAATTTGTTTGCTGATTCTGGATGAAGCTAGGCCAGCAAATCAGTTACTAAAAATATATGAATCAAGAGTCAAGTCCAGTCAGTGCATCATTTATTGCCGAGTCGAGTCCAAGTTGAGTCATTGAAGTGGCTTGAATCTGACATGAGTCCAAGTCAATCACCTCGAGTCTACATCATTGTCCATTATTAATTACAGGCACTGGGTTACCAGGGAAACATAGATGAATAGGAAAAATAGAGCTGGGTATCACAAGCATACTGGTGACACTTGACACCAAAACTCCAGAAACTTCTCACAGCAGTGAGAGAGAACCTTGTGAAGCCCCATATGGTCAAGGAAGAGACCAGTAATCACTCAGTATTACCTTCTGATCTCTCCCTTTCATGAAAGAATAGAGTCACTGTAAAATGGAGCCTCCAGGTCCCAACTCATCACAGCTGCCCAGAAGGATGCCATGGGTAATGGTATTAAAGACTCAGAGGCTGCATCTGCACTGCAGAAATAATCCAGTTTGATACCACTTTAATTGGCATGGCTCAATGCTATGGAATTCTGTGAACTGCAGTTTTGTGAGACATTTAGCCTTCTCTGTCAAAGAGCTCTTGTGCTACAACAAATTACAGTTTCCAGAATCCCATAGCACTGAGTTATGCCAGTGAAAGTTATTTCTGCAGTGTGGATGTAGCCAGAGAGGTCTGTTGAACGAGTAGAAACAGACTGTCTTGGGTGTGGGTCATTCACCAAGGCAGCCTAATTCATCCCACAACCAAGCCTGTACCCCAATTAAAATGGATCCAATAAAGCTGTTTCATTCAGGAAACCCTGGACCTGAGAGGCTGCTACATGCTACAGCATCTTGACCAAAAATGCAACAGTGGTTAATAATTAACTAAGGGGGGTTACAGACTGCCAGAAATAGTGCAAATTGAGTCCACTTTAGGGTTAGGGTTAGGGAATCATGGGAACTATAGTTTATTGTGGCACCAGAGCTCTCTGACAGAGAAGGCTCAATGTCTCAGAAATAAACCCAATTCCCATGATTCCCTAGCACTAACCCTAACCCTAAAAGTGGACTCAATTTGCACTATTTCTGACAGTCTGCAACCCCCCTAATATAGTGTTATCCAGGGGAGATTTTTTTTTCAGGTGAGGTCATACAACTTCAGGCATGTTGGTACTCTGCCTTTTGGTAAAGAGGCATTGACAAGTTCCTTTACGCACTCAGCAAATTGGTCACTGGCCTATGTAATACATGTTGGGATCCTATTGCAAGAAAGGTGAAGGATCTAAAACCCATACTCTTGCCCTTCCAAGGAGTATGTCTGTAAAGCAGGGGTAGGCAACCTTTCCCCTTTAAGGGCCGAGGGACTTCAGCTCCCAGAACCCCAGGAACTATTGGCCAACATGGGAATATTGGCCAACATGGCTGAGGCTTCTGGGAGCTGAAGTCCCTCGGCCCTTAAAGGGGAAAGGTTGCCTACCCCTGCTGTAAAGTGTCCAGGCCACCCCATACCCATTCTGGCATCGTCCAGTTCAGACAATGCATGTCCTAAACCCTGGTTCTGGTGTGAGCAGTCCAAACATTTGCACCAGGACTAGGGTATAACAACCTTAAACCACATTTTAAACACTTATTCTGGATCTTCTGGGAAGATCTGGAGCCCTACATTCCCATGTCACGGTGGCTATTTGCACAGGTCTCTCACTGAGCTGGACAGTGCATCAACTACCACTGTGGGTTGTGTGCTTCTGAGGTCAGAATGAGGTGCCCAGCCATGTGACCCTCACTGGGTGCCTTGTTCTAACTTCAGAAGTGAGTGACCTGTGGTGGATGCACCTGGTGGCTCAGCAGGATGCCCATGCAAACAGTCACCATGGCATGGGAATGGAAGGCCAGGTAATGGGAAGATTGGGGCAGCTGTAGGGCCATGATTCTTTTTTTGAGGTGAGGTCATACAACTACTTTGTTCTAACTTCAGAAATGAGTGACCTGTGGTGGATGCACAGGGCTGCCCCCTGAATATCCTGGCCAGTGCAGAGAAGACCCAAGTCACACAAAAAATCTGAGCGATTTAATCTTCAAAGTGCTAGGGAAATTCTTCACAGTGGGCTGTTGAGTCTGGCTTCTCTACTGGGCCAGGTTGTAAAAGACCCATGTACACTTGAAACAGCTCTGCTGGATGGCTCTTTGATGATCCAATGGTGGCAAAGGGAAAAAAAGAAAAAGAAATTTCTGTTGTACACACTTCCATGTCATAGGCCTTCAGCTAGGCTCTAGCCTGTGTTAGGTTGGACTGATTTTGAGTTTTTATTTTACAAACATTGCTCTTTTTGCCATCTTGTTTCATTGTTGCCAAGTCCCTAGAGCTGTGTTGGCGAACCTATGGCATGCGTGCCCTCTCTGGCATGTAAAGCCATCATTGAGGGCACGCGGTGGCCACAGCAAGGAGAGATGGGGAGGCACATGCAGCCAGCCCGGCTTCTTGATGCAGACTGGTTCTCCCATGGAAAATCAAGCCATGACAAGGAGGGGTAGTGTGCAGCCCTTCTGGCTGGAAATCCTGTCCCTTCCAATGGGAAGTCCCACCCCTTTTGGTGGGAAGTCTTACCCTGAGACATCTCCTCTTCTTCCTCCTCCTAGACTTAGGTGAATTTGTGTGTTGTGTGCCTTCAAGTTGTTTCTGGTGAGGGGGTTTGCCATTACTGTTCTCTGAGGCTGTGAGAGTGTGGACCTGGGTATGTTGGGGGTGTTGTATGCCTTCACGTCATTTCTGGTGACCTTATCATGGGGTTTTCTTGGCAAGCTTCCTCAGGGGGATTTCCATTTCCTTTCCTCTGATGCTGAGAGTGTGTGACTTGCCCAAGGTCTCCCAGTGGGTTTCATGGCCAAATGAGTTTCTTCAGAAGAGGTTTGCTATTGCCTTCAATCTGATGCTGAGAGAGTGTGACTTGCCCAAGTTTTCCCAGTGGGTTTCATGGCCAAGCTGGAATTCGAGCCCTGGTCTCCAGAGTCGCACACTCAAACCGCTGGCTATCTTTGTTCTTGTTTTGGTGCTGTGCCTTCTGTGCTTTATTATGCTTCTTATTTTTGTTATTGTTATTGTTGTTGTTGTTGTGTGCCTCTAAGTTGTTTCCAACCTATGGGCCCAGAGCACCCTCCCTCCCTTCTGAGCACCGGTTCCTGGCAATCCTAAGGTGAAACTTTCACAGGGCAAGCTTTGTCAGAGGGGGATTTTCATTGCCATGCTCTGAGGCTGAGAGAGCATGACTTGTGTATGTGGTGCCTTCAAGTTGTTTACAACTTATGGCAACATCTAAGGTGAAACTATCATGGAATTTTCTTGGCAAGTTTTGTGAGAGGGTGTTTGCTATTGTTAGCTTGAGGCTGGGAGAGTGTGCCTTGGGTTCCTCCAGAAATCTGCCCCTAGAAGGCAGAAATCCTGCCCCCAGAAGTCCTGCCCCCGAAGGTGGAAGTCTCATGCCCCAAAAGTCCCACCTCCAACACCCAGTGATACCCGGTGCAGAAATGCCACTGAGTGTGGGCACTCGGTCTCTAAAAGGTTCACGATCACTGCCCTAGAGAACCAGCAGCTTGGTTTTGTTCCACTTTGTGAGAAAGGATGCTCAGGAATTCCTACTAGTGACATTACTGATACTGTGCTAGACTGGGTTACGAATTGTGTGGCCTGCAACTTTCAGCAGTGCCAGCATAGCCAATGATGAAGAAGGCTAGGTGGGCCATATTTTATCCATACCTGGGCTAGACGGTCCAAAGGCTTGGATGCAGAATCCAAACAGAATTCACTTCAAATGCATAAATGCGTTTAGTGTGTGCGTGTGTGTTTCTGTGTACATGTACATATATGCATATGTGTACTTTCCCTTAAAAATAAAGCTGTGAAGGTGGGGCCAGGAAGGATTGGATTTGAACTGGGCATTAATGCGAACCTATCAGATAATGGCAAATAAAGTTATACTTTTATTGTTATTGCTATGTTTTTAAACAATTTTACACTGTTTTAAAATTTGTTGTTATGTGCTTTCAGATTGATTATAGAGAGAGGGCCTTTAATCAGCTGATGGAGCTGTGCCTGACTGTTCTTCTTTCCCTCTACCTTATGAGCTTTAGCCTCATGAGCATGGTGTTGCTCAGTTGCAGAACTGATTGGTCATTTTTACCTGTAGGAAAAGAATGGAGAACTGTGGCCAAATCTGCCCCCTTCCCCATGTTGCCATAATTTGGTGGTTTCCTGGGTTCTATATAGTTCCTGTCTCTCTTCCCCTCCCCCCAACCCCAAAACATTTAAAGTGCTACTTCTAACATAAAAGGAATATTTACACTGTAGAAATAATGCAGTTTGACATCACTTTAACTGCCATGGCTCATCCTACAGAATCTCGGGATTTGTAATTTTATGAGGTACCAGCAATCTTTGGCAAAGAAGACTAATAATAATAATAAATAAATAATAATTTTTATTTATATCCCACTCCTCTGCTGGGCAATCGGAGCGGTGAACAATATTAAAAAGAACAACGTTAAAACAATTCCATCTCACCCTCAATCCCTAAACCCCCCCCCCCCATAAAATCAAATTAGACTAAAAGACTAAAAGCATCGTAAAACTACAAACCCCAGAATTCCATGGGCTGGATCGACAACACTTAAAGTGGTGTCAAACTGCATTATTTTTACAGTGCAGACGCTCCTGAAGTCACTGGGAGCTGGAAATCTAAATCTAAAAGATGGTGGTCTAAGCTAAACTATTTTTGTTCCCACCATTTTGCCTTTAGCTCTGTCCTTCATTGCAATTTCCCCCCCTGAAGCTGATTTCAGCCTTCTTGAGACATTTTCCATTATTGCTTGTAGAAAGACCCCATGATTAGTATTGCAGAATGCAGGAAACCTGATTGCACGGAAAATCTGTACAGGAGAACCTGGGATGATAATGATATGATGTCACCATGATAATGTCAGTGAAAGAACAAAGAATAAATCAAAACATGCTTAGAACTTGTACTATTAATATAATTGCTATTATTTAATTAGATTAGGCTAAAACTTTGGGACAAGTAAGTATTCAAAACAACTATTGTGAGAGTGCCAACAAAGAATATTTTGAGTACAGGCATGAGATGAGTTTGTTAGCAGATCTACAAACTGAAAGAGAAAAGGGTTTCCACAGAGACAGAGAGAAAGAGAGAAAACTCTATTATGGAAAAAGTGGATGCTGTTAAATGACTAAGATAACACCATTTGTTTTTCTAAAAAAGAAAGGGCTAAAACAGCAATTAAAAATATGATGCTGTGAAATATCAAGAGAGACCACTGGGAAAAGGAAAGGAAAAAGTCAGTTGTTGAGTAGTTTGTTGACAGAAGCATGAAGAGAATGCAATCCGGTAAAAGCAGTCCAAACATTGTAAAAATCCTATTTGCAATTTTTGAGGAAGTATGTCAGCATTCTGCGGGATCCTCAAAAGATGGAAAATCCCTCACTGTGCCCTGGATGTTTAAAAGCAAGCCACTCTGTGTACCTTACTCCCTCCCTTTTTGGACTACAAGTTTCTGGACCTGTGGGCTGAGTTCAGACTGCCTCTTAGCATATACCTGCTTCACTTGGCTCTGATTAATGGAAGCCCAGAAACTAGTAAAATACACAGTAGGTCTTGCAAGTGTAACTGTCCACCCCCACCTTACTCTTGTCTCTAGCTTCCTACAGTGAGCTGCCTCAGGTCTTGATGATGGCTCATCACCACTCTACCATATGGCCTACCTATTTCCCAAGGTTTGGAAACCACCAAGAACTGAGACTGCAATGTGGTCAAAGACACAGAAACTGATCTGCTACTCCTTGCATGTATTACTGATCAGTGGGCCAATTGTCAGCCTGGATTTTTTTTGTTTGTTTACTATTCTGCCTTTTCCTGGGACACAAAGTGTCTTACAAGGTGGCTTATAACAAGTCTAAAACAAAATAAAATTGAAAGCCTCATAATAAAAAAAGTTAAAACACAGTTAAACAAGCCATCATATTGAAATGCAAACTGGATGATCCAGTTTGAAGACTGAGGATACAGTACTTCAGCACCCAAGGAAAACAGGTCCCCTTAGCAATTCTTTGGCTCCTTCCACTGGTTTCCTGTCAGCAGATATTGGGCACATTCACACTACTGAACTATAGCATTGTTATTCCACTTTAACTCTGATGGTTCCTTCTTATGGAATCCTAGAGTTTGTAGTTTGGGCAGAGGCATTGGAGCTCTTTGGCTGCGAATTCTAAATGCCTCACCCTAAACATTTAGATCACAGGACTGTATGGGGTGGAACCATGATATTTAAAGTGGAATCATAGCATTATAATTATGTAGTTTGAAAAGGCCCATACAGTGAGTCCATCTCTTAGAATGTAAATGGAAGCCCTGGCCAGGATGAGATGCAGTGCTGAGCAATATATGTTGATGCTTCCACATAGGCACACATTATGCTGATTGAGGCTGCACTGCAGAAAGATCCAGTTTGACACCACTTTAACTGCCTTGCCTCAATGCTATGGAATTCTGAGAACTGTAGTTTTGTGAGACATTTAGCTTTCTCTTTCAAAGAGCTCTGATGCCACAATATGCAATATGGATCTAGCCCTGGTCAAGAAAGCCATGGCTTTGAGAGTGCAAGACCTTAGCAGGGCTGTGGATGACCAGGAACCTTGGAGATCTCTCATTTGTAGGTTCACCATAGGTTGAGGCCAACTTGATGCCAAATAACAAGTACAGCAACAACAACAAAAGATTAATTGTACTCTTTCAGGACTGTCATCTCATTCTGCTGCATGCATAACCTCAAGCAATGCAACTTATTGGGATCAGCAACATTTGAACTTGAGAAGGATTGTGAATGAGAAGGATTGTGAAATTTAGGTAGAGTTTGAAAAAGTTACTTTTTGGACTACAGCTCCCAGAATCCACCTAGCCAGTGTGGCCAAATGGTTGGAGGATTTTAAGAGTTGTAGTATAATGAATAACTATCCCAAGCTCTGGTTCTGGATTTGGGTCAGCCCCCCTTTGCACATGCACACACACACACCAAAATGGAGAAGAAAGAGAAAGCATAAATGAGAGTTGCATTGGACATTGATTCCATTCTTACTGATTTTTCACAGATCAAGTTAATTGGTCTTCACTGTTTCAAATTTGTCTGAGGCTAAGAAACAAAATGAACTGCTGTGTGATGACTGTCATACTGTATGTTCTGATTAAATCATTTTGTTTTGGTTTTCTGTCTCCATGATTCATTTATTTACCTTTTACTTTTATGACCTGGAGGAATATTGTCTGCTTTAGATCTTTCGTCTCTCTCCATTAATAAAATTGGTGTTAATGATTTCCTGTTGTGAAAAGACACCCATTTTGATGTTTATCCATCTTCAAGGGATATACGTCCTTAGGTTTTGTGATCTAAATATAACCACAGTGTGATATAATTCTGAAGAGGTATATTAAAGAAGACAGAAACCACTGTGTGGATAATCAATTAGATTTTAGCATTCCTCTGATGTGTGCTTCAAGTAAGAAAATGTAAAAAAAAAATCCTCTGCAATGGAAATAATACTGATGACTACTGATGTTGAACCTTCCCTTTTGTTTGTAGAATACAGATGAATAAATTATAGACTTCCATGTTGTTGAACTATAGCTTCCATTATCACTGACCACTGACTATGCTTGCTGGGACTGATGGGAGTTAGAGTGTCCCTGTATTTTAGTATTTGTTTTAATTTATCAGCCATGTTGATCCTGGGTTGGGGAAAAAGAAAGGATATAAAGAAAGTTCCTTTTCCTCCCCTTCATTATTGGACATGCCACTGCCCTTTGTCTTGGAATTGCATGTGTTGATATGAATATCTGCAAGGAGGACTCTAAACATGCACACTGTCCAAAGGAACGCCAACTTCATGGGAGATGTGGCTGAATATTAAGGGCTGGTGAAATCACCCATACCAAGGGTTAGTGTGAGTCTATTCCCTTGTTGGTGTATAGTACCCCCTTCATGGGATTAATTGCTAGGCTTAAACAGTGATCCAGAGCTTCCATTTCATTGTCCAGGACTTCACCATCAATGTCCATTCCTATCCATCAAAAGTGCCAGAAGGGTAATATGCATTTCTGCCATTATGGCACAAGATCAGGCTAAGGTTGCTGCAAATCTGTGAGGCTGGGGCTCTAGGGGCAAAAGGAAAAGAGATGAGAGAAGCTTTAGGTGTAGCAGCTGGAAGAGCTTGCCATCTTGGGTCCCTTTCTGGGAGAAAGGTGGGATAATAATGAAATAAATAAATAAATAGGGGAATCAAGGTGCCATGAGCCAGAATCTATTGAAGCTCTACAATGTGATGCTTCAGGGAGAATTTCATGCTAGCTAGTCCAGCCACTTGAGTATTTTATCTCATTGGTCAGCTCAAAAAATTCTTTTCAACAAAGAACCCAACATTTGAGAACTTTCCTCCTTTTCACTGTCTTTCTATGAGCAACGTTATTTTTCTCTTACTATAGGCAATCTTCTCTCTTACCGTGTGTTATTTCCTCAACCTGCTAACATTCCTAACATTCTTCCTGTATTTTGAATACTACTGTGTTGCTAAGCCAATAGATAAACACAGGGAAACAAAAGTTGATGAGTGCACGAGATTTACATATTTAATAACTTTGTGTTGGTCTGAAGAATAAGATATTAATAAGCACATGGAGTTGTGTACTGTCTTGTTTCTTCAGACTTGTGCTGAACTATTGTCATCGTTATTGAATTCACGTTGCAAGGTCAACTTAAGATCCTTATCTAGCTGGCACTGATATTAATCAATTTAAAAGAGTGAAAAAAGGAGGCTAGTTGCTTTATATACTTGCATGAAAACTGTTAAATATGCAATTGCTTCTCATTTTCACCATACTGAACTTCTTCCAGGGCTGGCCATAGCATTAGGTAAAGTGGGGTAACTGTTTTAGCCAGCATATTCAGGGAGGAGGAGAATATGTCCTACGGGGCAATACAACCCCCAAGTTTCCCTAATGTTAATTTTTTTGGTTCACTAATGCCCCCCTCCCACACCACCTGGGGCACTGGGAGCAATTTTGTAATATTTCTTGTCCCTGGCCTGTTTCGGTCCAAGAAAGACCTTTTTTTCTAACAGAAAATGATTTGGAAGTTGGTTTCAAGGTCTATACCTATTGTAAAATAGGCCTCTCCTGGGCTTAAGACAGCTCAGAGATGCAAAAACATGGCCAAATGCCCCCTAGAAGACTTGGGCAAATTTGGGGGCTATATATATTGCAGTGAATTGTAGCCCTCCAAGATCGTGTGTGTGTGTGTGTGTGTGTGTGTGTGTGTGTGTGTGTGTGTGTGTGTGTGTAATATGGCTCCATTAGCCTCTGCCACTTGTCCATCTCTGCTCTAGATGGTCCTTCTCAATCATGGGACTATTCTCTGTTGAAGGACAGAACCCAGTGTGCTATTCGGCTTGTACTAAACCACCTAAAGTAGGCTGCTGGTCACATTTGCAGTGGAGGACACGGTCCTGTTGTAGGTCCAGTTAGGCACAATGATCATTCTTTGCCTCAGAGAGCAAAATGTCTTGGGCCAGCACTGATCTCTGTTCAATGAGAGGAATATACAGATTAAAACAAAAACTGCTTCAATCTGAGAGAGAAAACATAAAGGATTTTTGCTTTTAGATGTACTGATAAGTGATTTGATCTAGAAAGCTATACACAGATATTTTCCATGCATGGCTGGCAGAGGGAGCTAATCCACACATGGAAACTTATGCATGTGGACCATCTCTCTTTGTTAAAATGAATGAGAGAGCAATTCCAGGCAGCTAAACTCAGTGTATTCATCAGAGTTATTCACACTAAGAACAGATTGCTGAAGTGGAGTGAGATGGTGGACTAGAAACATTTAGTCATGATTAGTTCTGATTGAAATCAATTGTACTTAATTACATAATGAAACTGTGTGTGTGTGTGTGTGCATGTGTCGGGGGGGGGGCTACAATCCTGTGCAAGTTTACTGTCATGAAGTTCTGTGTAACACAGTGTGACTTTTGCACACAAATGCATAGGATTATCCAATTAATTTAATCTGGCTGAGATACTGTATGCACATCCCTTACACTTCCAAAAGGCAGTTTCTATGTCATGAAATCCTGCTGGCAATGTCCCCTTTTTGGACATTAAATACATCCTTGTGCAACATTCCCTACGTCACCTGGCAGCATCCACATACTGGGTTGCATTGTCATGGCCATTTACTGGCTGAGGGGAAGAAATGGCAGAAAGCACAAAAGCAGTACTTGGCTGCAGTTTGTAGTCAAGAGAAGAGGACTAATGACACTCTCCTGGATCTTTCTTCCTGCCTTCTTCCAGAAGATGGCCATGGAAGTGAGCCCCTGTGCATGGAAGCTGCCTGGAGGGGGGCACTGTACAAGGAGGTGTTGAATACCCCCTTTACAACATCCTCCGAAGGGTGACACCAACAGGATTCTAGCTTATTTGTGCTTAGATTTTTGTGAGTTGCACTTGGATCCCCCGTCTCATCACAATCACTATGTAGGTGGAATTAGGAAACAAATCTCAAGCAACTGAAATACCATATTATACGGCATATAAGATGACTGGGCTTATAAGATGACACCCAAATATTCCAGTTAAAATATAGAGTTTGGGATATACTTGTCGTATAAGACTATCCCTCTTCCAACGCACACCAAATAAAAATTAAAAACATCACATTTGATTTCAATATGGTAATTTTAATTCAAATGCTTATGACATGCAGGTACTTAGCAGGAAAACTGTCACTAATAAACACAACAAACTACACCTACCATGTTTCCTAGCATTTATTTCTGCAGTGTGTTTTGAACCTTTTTTTAAAAAAAAAACAGTCCAGATTTAAATGCTGCTTTAAAAATTATTTCCATCTCCCAGCTATGAGATGGATGAGGGGGGGGGGGGGAATGAGAAAGTGTTGGGGGGAAGGACTGCCAATATACTATATGATGCATTCTGGGGTATGTACAATTTGCGGCCAAGTAAGTGACCCTGGGCATGTCACACACTCTCAGCCTCAGAGGATGGTAATGGCAACCCCTATTTGAAGAAACATGCCAAGAAAACCCCATGATAAGGTTGCCTTAGGGTAACCATAAGTCAAAAAGGACTTGAAGACACACAAGAACAACAAAAAAATTCTGCAGTTGTTTCATAGGTAGTACATGGGAATAGGAGCCAGTATGGTGTAGTGGTTTGAGGGTTGGACTACCACTCTGGAGACCTGGGTTTGATTCCCCACCGCCATTTGAAGAAACATGCCAAGAAAACCCCATGATAAGGTTGCCTTAGGATCACCATAAGTCGGAAAGGACTTGAAGACACACAAGAACAACAACAACAAAAAAGTCTGCAATTGTTTCATAGGTAATACATGGGAATAGGAGCCAGCATGGTGGAGCGGTTTGAGTGTTGGACTACCAGTCTGGAGACCTGGATTTGATTCCCCACTCTGTCATGAAACCCACTGGGTGAACTTGGACAAGTCACACACTCTCAGCCTCAGGGGAAGGCAATGGCAAACCTCCCCTGAACCAGTCTTGCCAAGAAAACCCCAGGAGAGGATCACCTTAGGTTCTCTTCCACCTCTTCCCACCTTGCCACTCCTGTCCTCCTCCTCCTCCTCTCTCCTGGCTTCTTCCTGCCTTGCCACTCCTGTCCTCCTTGTCCTCCACGTGCTCTTGCCTGGCTTCTTCCCTCCTTTCTCCTGGCTTCTTCTTTCCTTGCCACCCCGTCCTCCTTTTCCTCCACGTGCTCTTGCCTGCTTCTTCCCTCCTCTCACCTCTGTCCTCCTCCTCATATTTATACCCGACGTATAAGGCAACCCCTGACTTTAACCCAGATTTACCTGGGTTTAAAAGTCGTCTTATATGCGGGAAAATATGGTACCTATACCCGTTTTGCCTACTTATATTTGTACTCTCTCTATACACTTTTATATGTTTATTTCCCCCCATTTTTAGCATATCTTACCATAGTTTTCTTAACAAGACATATGTTACCTTATTTCTTTCTCAACAAGGTTGTTGTTGTTGTTATTGTTGTTGTTGTGTGCCCTCAAGTCATTTCCATCTTACTGCAACCCTAAAGCCATTAGGTTTTCTTGGTAAGTTTCTTAAGATAGCTCAGAGATGCAAACCCCCTCAGAGAGGGTTTGCCATTGTGATCCTCTGAGGCTGAGAGAGTGTGACTCGCCCAAAGTCACCCAGTGCGTCTGCATAGCTGAGCTGGGATTTGAACCCTGGTCTCCTAGTCCAATGCTCATACCACTACACCATGCTGGCCCTCATACACACACACACACACACTATATATATCTGTAGATTGGAAGATGCTCAAGTGTTATTCCCTTCTCAAGATATGAAAATATGGATGACCTCCAAATGGATAATCTCTCCAGTACTACAAAGGAATGAGTTTCACTCCATCCAAGGAAGGCATGCTTTGTTTCTTTCCCCCCCCCCGCCCCCATCAACAATTGTTGAGTTAGATGTGCATCTACATAAGCTTTCTTTACCTGTCTGACAGTAAGAATGTAGCAATGGCTGCAATTATAAGCCTAGGTGGAAAGGTTTTGCTTTATTCCTTGAAAAATGCACTTTGAAAAAAATATTATGTATCAATAAAGGAGGTGGGAGAGAGGGTGGATGTAAGAGAATTCAGTTGTTCTGAAAGGGGTATACAATAACAGCATGCACACACACGCACACACACAAATCTAGTGAAGAAAATTCAAAATAGAACCTCTGTGATTTCTCTTTCTCTCTTTCTTTTTCCAATGTCAAAAGTTCCACAGACAATTAGCTTCAAATGCAGAACTACATCAGCTGCCTCTTCAAAGTCAGGCTGTAAACACTTTAGTGCTGTGTTCTTTTTGTCCTTAACCTTTTCTTTCCCTTTTCCCTTTTCCCTTTCTTTCTTTCTTTCTTTCGTTTTTTTTTTTTGGAAACTCAGACTGTAAACATAACACAATTATTACTGAGTTTTTTCAATGCATAGAAAACTCGTAAGACTTTCTTCTTTGAAAGGCTGGCTGAAAGCTTTTTAATAGTAATATGGGAGGGGAAAGGAAGCTCTTGCCATTTGGTTATGCTGAAGGAATCATCGGAGACCAATGCCAGCAGAAAAAGACTGAGGATGCAAGTCACTGCTCACCTACTAGGGAGTAAAAGATACATTGAAAACACTGGATTTGGGTTTGGGTAAACAAGCAAATGGTTGCACTAAAACAGGGGTAGGCAACCTAAGGCCCAGGGGACGGATGCAGCCCCCCGAGGCCTTTGGACCGACCCCAGGCCAGTCCTGCCACCGCTGCCCGCCATGATGATATTGATTATTGTTGTTATTACTTGTTCTTGGGGTTTTCTTGGAAAAATCTCCACAGGGTTTTGCCATGGCTTTTCTGCGGCTGAGAGAGTGTGCATGCATATTTTTAAATTTTAAATTTTTTTTTTAAAAAAATTTATTTATTTATTTATTTAGTTAGTTAGTTTTGGTGCTTCGCCCCCCCAATTGTCTGAGGGACAGCAACCCAGCCCCCGGTTTAAAAAGGTAGCCTACCCCTGCATTAAAAGAATGATTCCCCTTTCTCTCAGTTAACCAACTCCAAAGGAAGTGCATTTTAAAATGTTTAAATTAAAGCTATTTTGATATAATAAAAATATTACTTTTTCATAAATATATACAACCACAAAATTATAAAATAAGGTTCATATTATTTTTCATAAATATATACAACTGCAAAACAGTAAAATAAGGTTCACAAAAATGATTTTTCCCCATACAAGAATCAATGCCTAGTCTTAAGAGAACCATTGTGGCAGACTGGTTTGAACATTGGACTACAACTCTGGAGATCAGGGCTTGATTCTTTTCTCAGCCATGGAAACCCACTGGGTGAGCTTGAGTCGCACACTAACAGTCCCAGAAAATCATGTGATAGGTTTGGCTTAGGGTTGCCATTAAGTCGGAAATGACTAGAAAGCACACAACAACAACAACAAATCTTAAAATTCTTACTTCATGTAGTATGACAAGCTATTTCTTTACTATAGTCACAGGGACCTCTCATTATCTGCTCCTATATGGTAGAATTCCCTCCCAAGGGAAGCTTGGCTTTCCATCTTTCAGCCCTTTTCTGGATAGCAGCAGGTAAAGACCTGCTAATTTAGACAGGCCTTTGGCTATTACACTTGACCCTCCATATCCATGGATCCATTACTATTTTTATTTTAATTTTATTTTATTTTATTAAATCCCGCCCTGCTCCCAATATAGGGACTCAAGGCAGTGAATAGCAGATTTAAAACAATACAATTTAAAACAGTACATTAAAATGTATAAATATAAAATTTTAAAAAAACACAAACAATTTAAAAGTTAAAACAGTTATGAGTTAAAATCGAATGTTAAAATACAGACCTTAAAATTTAAATAACAAAGCAGCTTCATTTATATACCGCTTCATATCACCCTATGGGATGTCTAAGCAGTTTACAACTATAAGCTCATTGCCCCCCAACAGTTGGGTACTCATTTTAGCGACCTCGGAAGGATGCAGCCCTGAGTCTAGCCTGAGCCCTGGCTAGTATTGAACTCTCAACCTTGTGGTCTATGAGTGAGTGGCTGCAGTACAGGCATTTAACCACTGTGCCCAAACTTTATTGATTTGCAAAGCCCTGCCCACACATGAACATCTTTACCTGCCACCAGAAGGATAGCAGGGATGGAACCATCCTGGCGTCTCTAGGGAGGGAGTTCCAAAGCTTAAGAGCAGCCACTGAGAAGGCCCTCTCTCTTGTTCCCACCAGTACAGGGGCTCAAAGTGGCTAACAAATCTCAAATAGTCCAAGTTAAAATAGTATAAAACATAAAATACAAAGTTTAAAAAACAATTAAAAATTCAAACAATTAAAAACATTACATGCAATGCAAACATTACATTATTAAAATTTAAAGTTCAAAACTCTTTAAAACAAAAACAAAACAGCATCCATGTGGTGTGAAAGCCTGGTGGCATAAAAACATCTTTACCTGGTGCTGGAAGGACAACAGGGATGGAGCCATCTTGGCCTCCCTAGGGAGGGAGTTCCAAAGCTTGGGAGCAGCCACTGAGAAGGCCCTCTCTCTTGTTCCCACCAAACACACTGGAGATGGTGGTGGGGCAGAGAGAAGGGCCTCTCTTGATGATCTCAATACTCTGGGGGGCTCATACAGGGAGATATGATCTTTCAAATAGCCTGGACCCAAGCCATATAAGGCTTTATAGGTCAAAACCAGCACTTTGAATTGTGCCTTGAAATGGACTGGCAACCAATGGAGCTGTTGCAACAAGGGAGTTGTATGCTCCCTGTAACCAGCATCAGTTAAGAGCCTAGCTGCAGCTCTTTGGACCAGCTGAAGTTTCTGAGCACCTTTCAAAGGCAGCCCCAAATAGAGCACAATATATTAATCCAGATGGGATGTAACAAAGGCATGTACCGCCATGGCCAGATCTGACTTCTCCAGGAACAGGCACAGTTGGCATGCGGGTTTTAGCTGTGCAAAAACACTCCTGATCACAGCTGATACCTGGGTTTCCAGGCTCAGCGCTGAATCCAGAAGTACCCTCAAACTACAAACCTGAGTTTTCAGGGGGAGTGTAACCCCACCTAACACAGTCAGAATCCTTATTCCCAGATCTGTCTTTCAACTGACCAGGAGCACCTCTGTCTTGTCTGGATTAAGCTTCAATTTGTTTGCCCTCATTCAGTTCATTACAGCAGCCAGATACGTTTAGGACAGAAACAGCTTCCTTGGAATTAAGTGGAAAGGAATGATAGAGCTGGATATCATCAGCATACAGATGACATGGATTCAATCATTCACGATTTGAAAATATTAAAAATATATACATAATTCTTAGAACAAACCTTGATTTTGTCATTTTATAGAAGAGACACCATTTTACTACACCACTGTATTTAATGGGACTTGAGCATCCATAGATTTTGGTATCTATGTGGGAGGGATGGGTCCTGGAAACAAATCCTAGTGGGTAATGAAGGCCCACTGTAACTAACTGTTGCAGAAAAATCTTTTAATATGGTGTGCCATAACTTTATTTTATGGCTATGTTTTGAATGCTTTTAAAAGTGATTTAAATGAGTGTTTTGAATAGGATTGCTTATTTGTTTATTTAAAAGCTTTTTCACTATAAACTGAGAGCCAACATAGTGTAGTGGTTCGGGCGCTGGATTACAACTGGAGTCCAGGGATTGAATCCCTGTTCAACCATACACACTCTAAGCCTGAGAGGGAAGCAAAGGCAAGCTTTCTTTGAATAAATCTTGCAAAAACCACCACAATAAAAACCCATGATAGATTCACCTTAGGGTCTGCCATACATCAGAGATGACTTGAAGGCATACAACAACAAAAAAAACCCACTATATATTATTTTAGCTCCATTTTGTTTTACCCTATGCTGTAAGCAGCCTTCAGTCCCACATTAAAAGAAAGTTCAATATGCAATAAATAAATAAATAATAAAAATATCCTGACCATCATGTGATTATTATTATTTTTGGTCACTGAAGTAATTTTCTGCCCCAGTTGATACAGTCTGTAGGGGAAAATATGTCCCTTTCTTTTTTGGGGGCAAAATATGAAGCAGAGATATAAATGCTCAGGTCGTTATAACAATAATAATAAAATTTATTTATATACCGCCCAATGGTTGCCCAATCCGGGAGGTTTACAAGATAAAAACAGTTACAATAAGCAACATAGCCCCCCCCTTAAAACATTATTAAACAGTAATATAATTAAAACCATAAAACAATATACAACAATTAAAATAATAAACACCATAGCAGCTAATCTCATTGAGGCACTGCGGGGGAACCAAGGTTTAGATGAAGGAGGGAATTGCCCAGGGCCGGGTTATTTAGTCTGGAAAGGCCTGCCGGAAGAGATCTGTCTTGACAGCCTTTTTAAAACTGTCCAAAGATGTTAGTTGACGGATCTCGTCCGGCAGGTCGTTCCAGAGTCTGGGGGCAACAATAGAAAAGGCCCTCTGGGAGGTCGCAGATAGCCTGGATCTTTGAGGCTCTAAGAAATTTCTCCCAGAAGACCGGAGTGCATGGGGAGGATTGTACGGGAGGAGGCGGTCTCTGATATAGCTTGGATCCAAGCCATTTAGGGCTTTAAAGGTAATAACCAACACCTTGTACTGAGCTCGGAAGCGAATAGGCAGCCAGTGGAGGGACCTCAAAACCGGAGTGATGTGGTCCCTCCTAGAAGTTCCTGAAACAAGTCTGGCTGCCATATTTTAAACTAACTGTAGCTTCCGAACCAAGCACAAGGGTAGCCCCATGTAGAGCTATGTATTAGCAAAGCAGTTTCATTTATATAATGCTTCATACCACACTATGGGTTGTCTAAGCGGTTTACAATTGTAAGCTCATTGCCCCCCAACAGTTGGGTATTCATTTTAGCGACCTCGGAAGGATGCAGGCCTGAGTCTAGCCTGAGCCCTGGCATGTATTGAACTCGCAACCTTGTGGTCTATGAATGAGTGGCTGCTTTATTGGGAATGGACACTAGAATCCATGAGGTAGGAAAACATCCCATGATATTTTACAGATACAAACACATCTGTAGTTGTTGGACTTTTTTTTTATTATCATGGAACACACTGGAATTCACAGCAGGGTGTGAAACGATGTCACATTAACAATACTATGGAGAATATCACTCTACACTCTTAAAACGGGGCTAGGTCACTTTAACCACTCTGGCTGCCTCCTGTTGCATTCTGGAACTTGTAGTTTAGGAAGGGGCATTTACTATATTCAGCCAGAGAGACTTTAAGCCTCACTACATAAATATGTTCACCCTCCATGAGATAGTGAGTTAGGAAGTGGAACAAAAGTCTCACTGAAAACGGTTATCACAATATTTGTGGAAAACAAAGGAAGAAGTCCTACGTTTGTTGCGAGAAATATCAGCTAGTGATACAATAAACTGTATGTAGATAGAAGTTAATATATCTTGAATTGCTGCTTTAACTAGTAAAAAATACTCTTTGTTACATACATACAGTCTAGTTGTCAGAATGTTGCTGCCCCTTTTCTGCCAGAAGAAGGTCTTTTGAGCAGAATTCCACTCAGGGACACTCCTACTAACACCACAAAACTAATATTTTTGCTAGAATAAGGTTGTCCCAGAATAATTTGTAAAGGCCACTTTGTTAGTATAGGGACAAAAATGTTAACAATTTTTAATTATTTAGATGTTATGAAGTCTACAGGTATATTATAGGCGGGTTGCAGACTGCCAGAAATAGTGTGAATTCAGTCCACTTTTAGGGTTAGGGTTAGTGCTAGGGAATCATGGGAATTGTTTTTTTTCAGGGACATTGAGCCTTCTCTGTCAGACAACTCTGATGCCACAATAAAATACAGTTCCCATGGTTCCCTAACTCTAACCCTAACCCTAAAAGTGGACTGAATTCACACTATTTCTGGCAGTCTGCAACCCCCCATAGTTACTTTACGTAAGCCAATTTGATTGAGGCTACAGTCATATACACATTTATTTGAACATAAATTTCATTGAACTCCGCAGGGTTTACTTCTGAATAGATGTGTATAGGATAACATTGTTCACAGTAGTATCATAGTGTGGTGGTATATCAGAGCAAGTGTGGCAATGGTTTCATATTTGAATCAAACTCTTTGTTGTTCTAGATAGCTATTAAGAGTTTGGAACCAGTTCAGATATTAACGCTGGAATACTTTTTAAATTTCTGGAGTTCTTCCCAGGACTTGAACTCATTGGACAATTTCCAGGAGCTGGATGACTGCTTTCCTATTCATTGTTCTGCTTGGTCAGCCAAGCACTTCTTTCATCATATTCCATTCCATTCCTCCTCTATTCAATGTTAACTCAGTAGTGAATCAAATTCCTTCACAACATTATTGGGGGTGAAAAGTTACCTCCTTAGGGCTTTTTCTTAACTGTTTTTGTACTTCTGTAAAGCTTGGAGCTTGCCCTGATCTATTGATACTTCCTTCTTGTGTGTGTGCCTGGTTTCGTTTTCGCTACCTAAATACCACTACTTATACCTGAAAAATGAAAACAGAAGGAATAAGTAAGAGCAGGGATGAAGCTACTAGGGAGGGGAAAAATGAGGACATTACCTCACTGTAAGAATTCTGTCTTCCCCCAGGGAAATTTCCAGTCAGTCTTCAAGTTTCTAGCATGCTAGAAACTTTCTAGCATTCTAGCAGCGAGACATTAAATTTCTAGCATTCTAGCAGTGAGACATTAAAAATTATCAAAACTTAAAGCTGGTACACTTGCAGTGTTCACATTTCTGCCTAAAACGTGCTTCTAAATGCTCAACGGAAGTTTCAAGTTACTGCATTGCTAGAAATGCTATACATGGGGGGAAAGTAATTATTGAGTAGCAATGTCCTCATTTTGTCCCCTTCCCAAATAGGACCACCAAAAATGTTACAAATTCTGGCCATATCATTTCCTCTTCTTTCCACTCATTTTCCCACTTGTCTTCAACCATCAGTCAGCATGATTGGCCCCTGTGGGATGGTTTTGTAGTCTTGTTCCTTAGTTGTTTTTTTTCTAAAATATATTTTCTTCTTCAAACCCTTAAGTTCCCTTGAGCACACAGATACCTACAAAAAGATTGACACTCAGAGAAATGAGCTCAACATTAGTATATATGATAGTGTCACCAAGGGAGTCAGAGGTCCAGGGTGCAGCAGCTTCAATAAAGTTGGGAATAGCTGAGACATATGTGCTCCCAAACTGTGCATGATTTTGCTGATGACCATTCAAAGATATAACATATATAATAATGTCTTTTAGGCCTTTTTTCAGTGATTTCACCATGCTTCATGAAAGAAGACTAATCTGAGAATGCCTTCTTTACATAAATGAAATACCTTTCACTTGTACCACTCAAGGACATGGAGATGGTCCAAGCTGTGCTGTTCATTTGTGTCTGGGATATAGGAGTAAGAAGATTTTGAAGGAAAACATTTTATTATTGCTAATAAAAGCCAAGAAAGTGACTGTTACCAGATCAGCAATATGTCATACTTAATAGTATCAAAAGATGCTGAGGTAATTAAAAAGCAATAGGTCAGTCACATTGTGACAATCTGATAATTTCTAAAGCTAATTAATAATTCAAAAAAAATGGATTTTAGAGAAATTTTGCTGTGAGGTTATCAAGCAATTACTGTTTAACACCGGGTCCCCAAGGTCTTAACCAGGCATGGAAGGAGAGAAGTCAAGGTGATAATTTAACTGATTAGGAGATAATGGTAATTTATTTATGATAAATGATTAATAACACCACAAATCAAGGCAGATAAAACAAAGTTCCAAACAAGACACAGACTCACATGTGCTCAGTAAGTTGATTTACAAACACATTACTGTATGCAAGCATGTGTGTGGTCTACTCAGAAAATGTCCTATTGAATTCAACAAACCTTATCCTCAAGAAAGTGAGCATTGATTTTCAGTCTAAATACTTTGGGATTTTCACAGATGCAATGGTAAATGTGTAAAGGAAACCTGCAGGGTTTGAAACCACATGGTATTAAGAATCTGCAGCCAAAGAAAACTAAACTCTAAAGTTCTGGTAAAAGATTTATTTAATTTTTGGTAGGGAAAAGGAGGGTCTGCAATAAAATACAATAATGCAATAAAATACCCCCCTGCGGGGGGTGGGGTGGAGTGGAGTAGCGACTGTGGGGTGAAGCAGCACCCACATGGGGGGCTGGGGAGCCAACCGGGTGGCACCCCCTTCTGGGATGTCACCCAGTGTGGCCTGCAAACCTCCTAATGACCCTTCTGTCCTGTCTGTTGATTGCAAGATCAGTAGGTTGGCAGTTTGAGGCCCAGGTGCTGCGTGATGGGGTGAGCTTCCATCACTAGTCCCAGGTTCTGCCAACTGCACAGTTCGAAAACATGCAAATGCAAGTAGATAAATAGGTACCACTTCAGTGGGAAGTAGTCTCTGACAATGCTGGCTCTTCGGCTTAGTAACGGAGATGAGCACCGCACCATATGGCTGGACACGACTTGACAACTTTGTCAATGGGGAATACCTTTACCTTTATCTTTACGAGTTCTCTAGCTGAGAATTCTATATGCTCCCTCCCCTAAACTGCAAATTCCATAGGAGGCAGCAATTGCAGTTAAAGAGGAATAATAGCACTATTACAGTGCAGTGTGATATTGTCTGCCTCGTTAATAATGTTTGCCTTCTAGACCATACTCTGATATTGCTTAGCCACTGGTTTCCCTGTTTTCATCTGTGAAATGTTGGAGGTATAAGACAGACACAGAGATAGGCACTTCCATCTGCACTTCACCTTAAAAGAGATGGGAAGTCTTGAATCTCCTTTCCTTCCATAGTAGTATCCTGCCCCTTCCATCACACTAACCAGCTGATCAGTGTTGGGAAGAAGCTTTCCCTGCTGCCAATGAGTTGGGCAAGGTGGGGTGAGGTGTGGATTTTAAAGGGAAAGGAGTGTGCCATCCCCACATGCTGTACTTCACATAATCCCATTTTGGGAGAAAGACAGAATATAAATTTAACCAATTACTAAATCATGACCCGGCACCACATAGCTTGCAAAACAAAGGATGACTGGACTTAAATATGCTGGCAATCTATTTGGACCCTATACACTTTTTGTGGTGGCCAATATGTGGTGCATAGAGCTTTAAAAATGTGTTAGATTTTCTGTAAGCCCTCCTAAGAGATAACTTTCTCACTTTTTAAAATAGAAAACAGAAAATTGTGTTTTTTTTTGTTCTTGTTCAACTGTGTTTGATGAAAGTCTGCAGCTAGTCTGCCTTTTCGTTTTCACCTTTCCAAGCTACTGTCATGTGTCTGTAAATTTGTTTGCAACATAAACATAATGTGTAAGTGAAAGACCAAGTGTTAAGAAAAGCCAAAGTCAGAGAAATGGTGTTGTATCCTTAGCCTGGCTTTTAACTGCACCAAGCAAAGTGAATAATTCTTTGGACAAAGGCATGACAGAGCTCAATATAATGGAGCAACAAATTTGTTTTTATGAGAATGAACAATCATTCCCAGTAAAGATATGGGTGCAGACAGTTCTCAAAGTTCTGTCATACTATTTCTTTGCAAACAAAGAAACACTACTGTACAGCTGAAAAAGCAAAACAGATGAAGATGCAGTTCAGCTTTGTGTATACAGAAGCTATTTTAGGGCCAGTACAGACCGGCCAAAAGGGCCGGCCTGGAAGCATAGCAACTGCACACCAGCTACCCTGATTCTGCCCCCAGGCTGGAGTCACATCACCCAAGCAACTGCATGGTGGGCAGCAAAATGGTGGGTCTTTGGCGCAGCATTTACACGTGCTGCACTGAAGAAGCAGAGAAAAGCCGCTGCTGCTGCAGGTAGAATACCCTTTCTGCAGTGCAAAAAGGAGTCGCTTTTTGCATCTTCTTTTTGCACCATGGAAAGCCCAGATCAGGGCCATGGCATGTGGATTCCATGGCCCTGATCTGGTAAGGAAAGGGGCGGTGTCCTGCCACCCCTTAGGGGCCATCTCTACAACCCCTTAGTTCTTGGGGGGCTGAAATCACTCAAGGGTTCCCAGATCTCAGGGTCTGGCTCCTTTTCTCTTTTCCTCGGGTTGAGAAAAAGGAATCTTGGTGTTAGAGTCCTGCCTTGAAATGTTTGTGTGTGTGTGTACGTACATATTACCTTATTTGTTAGATGCAGGGTTGCAAGCTCAGGATTGTCCCAGACCCGAAGTTTTCAGGTCAAAATTTGAAACCTAGGGATGGTTCCTGGTGATGCCATTAAGCAATATGCAATAATGACAGCTTGTCATGCAAACATGCACAGAGAGCATATTTCCCTGTTTAGATGCTTTGCTTTAAAGGAAAAGTTAACATGTACTGTTAAATCAATAAGAGAAAGTAGGAGGGATGGTAAATTTTGGACAACACGGTATCTAAGATTCAGCATAGAAATGTAAACAGAATCATAGAATCGTAGAGTTGGAAGAGATCACAAGGGCCATTCAGTCCAACCCTTTGCCATGAAGGAATACAGAATGGAGGAGTGCAGGAACACACAATCAAAGCACTCCCAACAGAAACAGGACCACCAACAAGTAGCCCACACTGGCTAAATAGTGGGGGAAGCAGACGATGGCGTCGGGGACGCTGTGGGACGGTGCGCCGCCGGAGCGATGCAGCCACACCGCAGCGCACCGTCGGCACCTCTGAAAGGAGCGCTAAATCAGCGCTCCTTTCAGAAGTCAGGGAAAGTGCACCCTAAACGCGTAGGGCGCACTTTCCCTCACTTTTCCGCCACAGTGTGTGAGGACACTGTGGCGGGAGGTTGCCCTCGGAGCACCGGCCGTGTGGAGAGCCTGCAGCTCCGAGGGCAGCCTCGGGAGGAGGAAGGGGCGCTGCTCGTGCGACTGCCCCTCCTCTTCCCTGCCTCGGAGACGACCCTATTAGTCGTCTGCCGAGGCCCTAAAACAACTCCTAACTGCTTTGAAGAGGGGGTGTTTAGACGACACTTGAGGTGAAACCAGGAGGAAAGTGAAATGAAGCTGCATTCTGGGGCTAAAAACCAGAGCAAAAAGAAGCTGGGATACTCCAACTCAAGGTGAGTGGTCTTTTTAGCTTATCACCTATTGATTAGTCCAAACTAGAGCAGACTTGCTGCTCTGTTGAAAGGTGAGTCACTGCACTACTGACTGAATAAGTATATTCTTGCTGAGAATAACAGTAGGAGCCAGGGCTTCATCAGCTGTGTGAGATAGACAGCATGCACTCTGTGCTTGCTCTGTCAGTCATCCTGGAGCCATATTTAACTTTTGTTCCAAATCAAACTTAATAACTCTTCATGTCCTCAGAGAACCTTTAAGGGACAACAGTTCATATTGTGAGTCAATGGCATCACCAGGAGTGTGTAGGATGTGTGGACTGTACCAGGTGACACCCAGAAGAGGAATGACACCCATTTGGGACCTCCTCTCCCTTCAGAGCAGGAGGCATGCTCATGCACCCTTGCAGGCTGCTCCGTCCTGGCCTTCCTCACCAGGGTGAAAGCCTGGGATGGAGGAGGAGGGCAGTGTGCTGCCCCTAGCTGCCTTCCCAGTCTAGCTTGGACTTGGAAAGCTGGAGGGGGGGGGAAGGGGAGTCTGCCTTCTGAGTCCAGCATGGATTTGGAAGGCATAGGGGTGACAGCTGCCCTTTTGGCCCTGCCCCCATAGACCTTGCCTCTGGAAGCCCTGCTCCCACACTACGTGACCCCTTGGGCAGGGCTGCCACTACTTTGAATACCTTTAATGTGTACCATCTCTTATTTTGCTGTATTGAATAGGAGAAACTGTAATGTTCATGCTGTACGTGTGTGTTTGTATGTGCCTTCAAGTCCCCTGTGACTTATGGCAACCCTATTAATTACATAGGGCTTTTTAGGCAAGAATTACTCAGAGGTGGTTTTGCCAGGTCCTTCCTCTGAAATATACAGAACAACACTTGATACTCATTTGAGGTCTCCCATCTATGTACTAACCAGGGCTGACCCTGCTTAGCTTCTAAGATCAGATGTGCTTTTCTATCTAAACATATTGTCTTTCTCTCTCCTCCTAGCTTTAGTTCTGTTCAGGTTGTGTGAATTTGCTTTAAAAACAACAACAATGCTATTTGGATGTGCTTTTTTAAAAAAAAGAAATTCTGGGAGCGATTATGAAGGAAAAGCAGTAACATAATATACAGTCAGTAATGGGCACACAGATGTATTTGGTGGTACTGTAAACAAACCATTGACCCGGTGCTCCAACATGTCCTGCACTGCACCCAATTTGCTATTGCTAGACCACCCACCATAAAAATTAAATGAGAAATTTTGAGGGCTGTTGAGCACTGTACATTTTCACCACCAATAAGCACACACTGCTATTTAGAACAGGTGTTTCTGTAATTGTGATACATTGGGAAAGTGGAAAACATTCAATGGTTATTAAGTCTTGCACACTTTCATCTCTGAACTATAGTGTCTTGATGTTAGTGTTCAGACTGTAAGGCACACTGAAAGATACTGGCAGAGACAATACTAGCTCAGCAGAGTGCTTAAATAGACTTTAGAGTCAAGGTTGCTTTCATTGTTACAACCCCCCCCCACCATTTAAAGGAAAAAAGCAGTCATTTCATAGCCCACCTTACCAATTAGATGACCAATTCATTTTATAGAGTATGATATATTTATAAATGGAAATATATTTTGTGAGAAAAATCCCTAAAATTGAGAAGACTACCCTTTAGTTACACAGAAATAACAACAACAACAACAACAAATTCTTTTGTGTTCATTATGTTCATTCCATTATGTGATTTAAAACAATTACAACTAAAAATAGTCCTTTTTTCGGGGCAGAAATGTTTTAGATTTCCACTGTAAAATTCATTTTGTGTGACTCTGTTCTAGTTTAACTTGAGTTTGGAAATAATTCACCTGTTTCTTTTTTTACACTTTGCATTTCATAATGTATTTCCCTATAATTTATGTCACCAGAGAATATCTAGTACTGTGTTCTATGAGAAGTTTGCATATAATGGTTTACTCTATAAGGATTTGTAGCCAGTAATTAATGTGTCACTATATGAAATATGGTTATAAAGCACAAATTTCTTTACTAGTGTTTGTTTAAGTTTTCCTCATTTTAAAGAAAAAATGGAGAAAAAAGCAGTTTTCAAATCATTTGCTATAAACTGAGAAACAGAAAGATAAGAAATAAATTTAAAGCCAAATATTAAACTTTTTAAAAAAACTGATTAAAAATAGTTCCTTGTTATGAGAGAAAAGGAATTCCTGGAATATGAAGAGGCACATGATATGGTATTTGAAACAATCTTGATAGATTTAGAAAATCAGTGCTTCCAGTGTGATGGTTCAGTCTGTTTCTGGTTCTTATCAGCTTTGCCAAAGCCTGTTATTCTTGATTCCACATCAGTCCGTGATATTTTTAAAAAAAGTCACATGAAAACTTTTCATTATTCTTGATTGTTTTTCTACGGGGAAAAAACCACACATTTTTGTATGCATTTTACCCTAAAATATATATTTTATACCAATTTTCAACATTTTGAGCACTATTTTGATACATCAAAGTGTACAAATTGGATTGTATTGTATTTTATCTGTGAATCTGATTTTAACTCTATGATAGTTTAATTCTGTTTTAAGGGGTGGGTGGGTCAGGGGTGGGATGGTGGGATGTTTTTATCTGTTGTATTTTTAATCTGTTGTATGCTGCCCCGATTGCTGAGCAGAGGGGTGGGTTATAAATAAAATGTATTATTATTATTATTATTATTATTATTATTATTATTATTATTGCATAATTAAACAAAAGTAAAGGTAGTCTCTTGACATGAATGTCTACTTGTAACTGGCTGTAGGGAGTGGTGTTCCTCTCCCTTTCTAAGTCAAAGAGCCAGTGTTGTCAGAGACTACTCTGTGATCATGTGGCCAGCATGATTGCACAGAACGCTGTTTACCTTCCCACCAAAGTGGTACCTATTTATCTACTTGCATTTGCATGCTTTCGAACTGCTAGGTTGGCAGAAGCTGGGACTAGTCAAAGGAGCTCACCCCATCATGCAGCACTCGGGCCTCAAACTGCCAACCTTCTGATCTTCTGATCATCAGAATTGGCATCTTAACCACTAAGCCACTGCATCCCTATTGCATAATTAGAAAAATGGAAAAAACAACAACAATGGAGGGACTGCATTAGACTGGAGAGCATGAACATGGTCTGTTTGTTCTGAAAAAGCAGACCGAAGATAATGCTTGAGTATTTTCACAGTAGATCCTGTGTAGAGTTCAGTCATCCAAAACTGCCCAACTACCGTCGTATTCACACATTAATGACATGAAATGCCTTAGGCAGCAACAAGATGATTCTTTTAGCTCTGTCTTGTGTGTCATGCATCAGCCCCACCCCCATATACATGCATTGAGCAAAGCCTTGATATATGAACAACTGCTCACACTCAATCCATATGATTGAGCTAGTCCTAGTTTTCTGATAGTGCAAACTTTTTACATGCCAGTAGCTGCATGGGCTTTGAGATTCCTGAGAAAACATCCATGTTCAATGTATGGATATGGGATGAGGCATGTACAATGTTATGGACAGGCATAATCACTCTGGCACAATAAAGCCCTTCATGCGTTCTTGTTGTTGTGTGCTTCCAAGTCATTTTTGACTTATGGTGTCCCCAAGGTGAACCTATCCTAGGGTCTTCAGAGGAAGTTTGCCACTGCCATCCTCTGAGGCTGAGAGAGTGTGACATAATAATAATAATAATAATAATAATAATAATAATAATAATAATAATAATTTATATCCCGCTCCTCTGCAGAGCAATCGGGGCGGCTTACAACATTAAAATTACCATACATATATATTAATACAATTTAAATAGAAAATAAAAATCCCAATTCCCACTCATCCTTTAAGGGTTCTTATTCCAGGCCGGATGGTGCTGGGCCTAGTGTCTCTCTCCCAGATGGCATCAGATGGAATGGAGGGAGGGCTCCTCTTCTTATTCCAGGCCCGATGGTGCTGGGCCTAGTGTCTCTCTCCCAGATGGCATCGGATGGAATGGAGGGAGGGCTCCTCTTCTTATTCCAGGCCCGATGGTGCTGGGCCTAGTGTCTCTCTCCCAAATGACATCGGATGGAATGGAGGGAGGGCTTTGACATGCCCAAAGTTGCCAAGTAGGTATTTATGCTTGAGCGGGGAACTGAACCCTGATCTCCAGAGTCATAGGGCCTCGGCAGACGGCTTATTGAGCTGTGTTGGAGGCCCGGAAGAGGAGGAGCCACCGCACGAGCGGCGCTCCTTCCTCTTCCTGAGGTCGCCCTGGGAGCTGCCGGCCCTCCGCATGGCCGGCGCTTCCGAGGCAACCTCCCGCCGCAGCGTCCTCACACGCTGCGGCAGAAAAGGCAGGGAAAGTGCGCCCTATGCTTTTAGGGCACACTTTCCCTGTCTTGTGGAAGGAGCGCTGATTTTGCGCTCCTTCCAGGGACGCCGCAGGAGCGCCATGGTCCGGCTGCTGAGGTCCCGCGGCACTCCGGACCAGGACGTCCCCGATGCCCTGGTCTGCATCCCCCCATAGTCTCAAACAGCTACACCATGCTTGCTGTCTATATAATAGTTATATATAAATGGAGATAGTATTCCCTGATCACCAATGTTTGCCATTCCAGGAGGGTTAATTTTTCATGTTGCCTGAAAGCACAGGGATCAAGACACTGGCTAGAATCTTCTTGGTGACATAGGCATCCCTCATAATTGTTGCACAAGGAGATAGCTATTAAGCAATGCCCCTGCAAGTCTGCTGCCAAGGGGAAAAGGGAAAGGGGCAGTCCTTTAGTGGGTGGGAGATAGCGTGGGGTGCTCAGGCAGCCTCTAGGAGAAAAGAGTAGGTGTCTTCTCCTCACTCCACTATCTGGATTGCCAGTGTGCTTGCTAGTGATCCAATAGGGATGCAGATGCTGTTTGTTCATACCTGAACAGCAGCTGGATGATTCCTAAGCACCCCACATGATTTCCTGGACACTATGGAAGTCCTGGCTTGTGTCATTTCCTGTCTCCAAGACCCCTGTGCAGACTCTGACGCAGAGAGACATGTTAGTGCCAGAGTCAGATGGCAGAGAAAGACCCCCTAGCAGCAACAGTCTGACATAGACACAGACAGAGATACAGACCTGGTGGTACTGGGCCCAGCCAAGCGTTATTGTGAGAAGGATGGGTGGAAATATTCTGATCATTTATATCTAAAACAATCAGCAATCAGACAGCACTTGTGGGAGACTGCAAGGCCATAAATAACATAGCACCTCCCTCAAGAAGTTGTTGCTGACAGCTTATCTTTGTGGTAGAAGCAACATTTGTGACTCATGTTCCTGTTTGTGCTGCCTGATAGTCTTAGACCTTGCTTTATTTATTGACTACACTCTTGACTCTCCCTTTGGACTGTTGCCTGGATTTACCACTGAACTGTGTATGACTTGAATTGAACTGAATTTGCTATTTCACTCTCCTTGTTGGTGAGCCATGCTTTTCCCTGTGTTTTTCTTGGCTCAGCATTTTCCTGTATTCTCATGCACTGAGACTAAAACAAGACAGTTTGGGAGAGAAAGTGAGAGGAAAAGTGATGATGATGATGTGGCAAAGGAAGAAATCTCTGCCTTTTAAAGAAGGCTTGTATGCCTAAAAACTTGGTAGTTGGTGTGGAGAGCAGGCAGAATTATGTCCAGCTAGCAACAGTCAATCAGGAGTGAGCTGATGTCAGCCAATAGGACTGTAGGTGCTAAAGAATTCCATTGCTGACAGTTGGAGTCAGTCCAGGTCTGGTTGTGTAAGAGTCCAAGAGTCAGGGACTGTGAGGGCTAAAGCTCAGAAGGAATAGAATTAGCTCTAAGACCAAACTCCGGGACCGCCTCCTTCTGTATAATCCACCCCATGCACTCAGGTCCTCTGGGAGGAATTTGCTGCAGCCTATAAAAACTAGGATGTCTGCAACCACTCAGAGGGCCTTTTCAGCTACTGCTCCCAGATTATGGAATTGCCTGCTGGACGAGATCCATCTTATTACCACCTTAAACACCATTAAAAGGGCTGTTAAGATGGATCTCTTCCGGCAGGCCGTTCCTGAATAGATATCCCGGCCACAAGACTCAGCCCATCTTCCTCTCCCATTTTCTGCCATAGCTATTGTTATTGTTGATTTGTGCTATTGTAACTTATTTTAAGTATGTCTTAATTTTTTTTCCTATTGTTTAATACTATTTTAAGGGGTGGGTGGGTTCATGGGATTTACATTGTATTTTTATTGTACTTTTAATGTTGTAAGCCACCCCAGTTGCGTCTGCAAAGGAGCGGGATAGAAATCATCATCATCATCATCATCATCATCATCATCTCAAAGTGAGGGAGTTTTGGGAATAAATAGCCTGGGAGCTAATATAGAAATAAGGTTGGAAAGACCACAGTAAATAAGGATAGTGTGAGGGTCCTAAAAGAGAATATCTGGTGTTTTCTAGAGTTAAAGAGAGAAACAAAGTATAACAAGAACAAGTGAATGCAATTTCGTAACATATGAAACTCTGTTAAATATCATCCAAATAAAGTTACATTTTTGTTTTCATACAAGCTTGTCTGAACCTGGAATCGTTATCCATGTTACTAATAAAGAAACCAAGTTTGGGGAGTAAACCCATAGATGAAAATAAAAGTAGTCTGGTCCATCAAATATTGAGGCAGAGAAGGGATCACAATACCCATTGGACTGCCACAAAAGCAAAAGTAACTGGTGCTCGTGACAGTTGAATGAAACTGCATGGGTTCTGCTTTGTGTGATATAGGATCATGCCCAAGATTTTGTGCCAAGCATTGCCACCCATTTCTACATTAATGCCACCGAGCATAGGGGCAACACAATATGTGTGTGTGTGTGTGTGTGTGTGTGTGTGATCCACTAACCCATGGTGATGGTATTCTATACTTTGTGATGGTGGATATTATGGTTGGTTTACTTTTATACATAATCTTGAAAAAGCTCCATTTGCTAAATTCTTTGATATGGAATTTTAAAAAGTACATATATGGCCACAATGACTGGAAGATTCTGGGAGCTTCTAGTCCACAAGTAACTTTTTCTAGGCTCTGTCTTTACCTTTCTATTTCATATATATATTTGAATCATATACTGGCCAACTAAAAAAATGCTTCAATGTGGTTTGGTTTAGTTTAGTTTAGGATCATTTAGCCACAACAATTTCCTTATTCCTTGCCAAGTATGGATGCAAGCCGACTTTAATTGTTCAGAATCTGGATGGTGGCTATCATCACATGTAGTTCCCACATGGCCATTATTTTCTTTGCTCTCAAAACTGCTGACATGAAGCTGCCCATTCTTTCAGACCAGAATTAGAAATATCATTACATCTTGTCTCTAGAAATTGTGACTTTGTTCCAAAGAGGGAGATCAGGTCAACTCAGAGGTTGCTTCTGCAGCCACTGGTAATGCTGTCAATGGGCTGGCCGGGGATTAGACAGAAATGCTCATTCAATAAAGTCAAAAGGATTTTTGTCTCCCTAAAGCACAGAAAGAAATGAGTTTATAGATAACTCAACTACCTCTTGCCCTATAGACAATATTCTTTAATGTCCACTGAGGCAGCAATGCTGTTATCCAAAAAAGTGCATGATACTGGACTTTACTCAGCCTTAGAAGGAAACTGGGAATCTTTGCTGTCTGGTCTCTGGCAATCCATTAAATAATGTTCTGTAGAATTATATCCCATCGGGGGCTATTTTTAACACTAATTTTAACAATTTACAACTTGTTTATAGCATTGTGCCACTACCACCAAAGGTCCCCTGATTCCATTATTTTGAATTGCTTGTTTAATTGTCCTGTCTGGGTAGATCATTTGCAACTCCAAGGGAAACCTGTTTCAGCTTTTAATCTTGCTGTTGGCTTCTCCTTCACAACCAGACTTGTCATATGTCTTGAAGCAACTGGGAATTGCAACCATTTTCTCAATTTTGTTTAGAGATCAAGATAATTTGTTTACTTACCATGCAGACTTAAAACTGAGTGCTGAACTAAAACATGCAGGTTCTTTTCTGTACTTATTTAACACAAGAATTGATTAAAAGTTAGGAGTGAGAAAGAAGTTCATGTGCTTATATGTTCTGAGACTGTTTTGTAAAGCAATCCTGCATAACCATGCATAGTGCAATAGTACCACATGCAGAACAGCACTACATCAAACCTATTTACCACCCCCAGACCTACCATAGAGCCTCTGAAGCCCTCCATCCATCTCCATTTGTGCTTGAGGGAGAAGTTGCAGAAGCATCTGGCTATCTCCTCATAGCCAGACATGAAGTGATTACATCAGCTGCAGATGTGTGGGGTTGTTCAGAGGTCTCAGCAGCTATTCTAATAATTTTACATCTGGCCACAGGGGCATAACCAGACATGTCTGTGATCTGTCCAGCTCTCTTCCTGGCACAAATGGCCATAGGTGGGTTTAGAAGCTTTGTGAGGAGTTTTTGGCAGAGCTTTGTTTGGTGCAGATGGAGGAAGGGAATGCCAGCTCTGCAGCAATCAAAAATAGACAAATGCAGGCATAAGGTTAATGCATGCCTGTATAAACCATTAACAGGATGCCAGCCACACAGTGGGAAACATACAGGATTAGTAAGTGTATTCACTAACATGCAATCCAATCTATATCTCAAATGTAAGTCTCAATGTTACATGGAACTTACTCCCAGAATTGCAGCCTAAGTAAATAATAATAATAATAATAATAATAATAATAATAATAATAATAATAATAATAATTTTATATGCCACCTTTCTCCTTGAAAGGGACCCAAGGTGGATGACAGATAAAATTATTCAAAAACTTTACAATAAAATTTAAAAAATTAAACAATCTTGCTAAAACACTACATGAAATATAGAACAGTTTTAAAACATATCATATATATGCTACATATAGGATACAATGCTATGCCTGCTTACCTAGGAGGAAGTAAGTACATACCTGGGAGTAAGTCTTATATACCTGGGAGATACCTTACTTCCATGATTGCAATTCCCACCAAGAGTTGAATAGCCAGCTGAAATTGAAGCAAGTGTGATGAATCTGACTGAAATTTGAAACTTGGGTTTAGATAAATCCTGTTTGTATTGCATAGTTTGTTAGCCTAATTCTGTATTATCATCATATGACTGGAGAGCAACAGAACATGTCTTAAGCTACAACTGAAAGTGAGAAACAACAGAATGTTACAACTGAAAATCACTGCAGGATTTATGCCAAAACAACCAGTTACGTTTTATTTTTTCTAGATATGAATGATCACTCTGCATAATTATAGCACTTTAATATCACTTTAAACATCACGGCTCCATCCTATGGATTTCTGGGATCTGTAGTTTCATGAAATATGAGACCTCTTATGAGACTCTAATGTAGTCAAATTGTAGCACCGAATCCTTAGGGGAATTTTATAGTTAGCTCAAATATTGCAAGAGGGGGCTGACTACTAGAGCCCAAGGGGTCGCCCTCCCATTGTGTATACCAAGAGACCAGGGGATTCCAAGAAATGAAGCTGAGACTGATGCTTCCAACTAAATGTCTAGTTTATTGAAATAGGGGAGACACATTCGCTGCGCATACACACACACACTCATTCAAGGCTCAGGAAAATTAGGGTTGGAGATTGGAACAGAAAGCAGGCTTTACTAAGGGTGATGCTTACCATGATGTAAATCTTCCTCCGGGGAAGCGAATGGGATGCGAGGTGGTGGGGGACAAGTTTAGCTCCGCAGCCTAAGTTTGAGTTGACTTGCCGGTGACTAGCCTCAAAGGTCAGAGTGACGTGGAGTCATTTAGATCTCTAAGGTAGCACACCCGACTAGTCAAAATCTAGGGTTTATATAGAGCCAAAATGGGCTCTGGAGGCAAAAGGGCAATAAAAGTAGCGAGGGTGCCCTGCATAGGATCTTCTTTGTAGTTGGCAGTCTTCCTCCGAGGAGCTCATTCCCAGAGTAAGGTGTCAAAATGCTCTTTCCGATGAGAGGGGGGGTTGTAAATCTTGGGGGACACCACACCTTTGATGTCCACAGATGTTTGTGCCTGGGTGCTGTAAAGTTGGGGTACATTACACTTTTGATGTCCCAGGGTGCTGGTGCCTGGCTGGCACAAAGCATCCATCAAAAGGCTCATGAAGAAAATCCCTTCCGCAACTCTCTGAGACTATCTGTGAGATCTGCATAAAAGGGGGGGGGGGGGTCTGCCCAACTCATGGGAGCCAAGGACTTTTGTCTCCAATTTCCCTGCCAGAGTGCATCTGGAGGTCATTAGGGAATTCCTCAATTTTTGATATCAGAGGAACTATGGGTAGCATATAAAATTACAGGTACTTCGGGTAACACTAAAGTAGAAATCTTTTGTGCTTTCTCCAGGTTTTGCCTTTGTGAATGTGTCAGCTATGCTATCCTCTGTATTAACACAGTGCACCACCAGAACTCTGTTCTGAACTGATTTACATGCTTTGTGGTATCCCATCCCCATGTTTTCGTATCTGTACTTTATGTTCTTACTGCAACCAACTGCCCTTTGCCCTGCAGTCCTGCTTATTGTCTTTGACACCTGCCTTTCCCTTAAGGCTTCATGTTCATTGTTCACTGCAGCATTCCACTTTTCTTGCTCTTTTCTGGGACAATGTAACACCTCCTGGACACTCTCTGGTTCCTGTGCTACTGCTGTGCTTGCCCTTGCTTTCTGCACAACAAGCCAATCAGGGTTCTTCCTGTCCCTTTGAGACCTCCATGGAATGAAGACTTTCTTCCTTTCTTCCTCATTCTCACTATCACTGCTACTGTTCTGCATCCCTGTCTCTGTGACAGACCTCTGTTCTGGCTCAGGCTTTAGTGTTTGTGTTTGGATGGTGTTCTGTGTCAGTGTACTGAGCTTTGCACCCTTCTCAACCCCAGACAAATCCGTCCTCTATTTCTGATGTTTGCATTGCTCAATGGCACAAAACCTTCTTGGTTGCAATGGAGTTTGTCCCATCCTGAGTGCTTCCCAAAGTTTGCACTCCTTGAGAACATTATTCTGCCATTCCCCAATGAAAACCTGTAACTGTTACCTTGGTAACCTACAAAACACAATTGTTTCCACTTTGGTTCCCCTTTCCTCCTGAAGTGAGGTGGAATCAGCACATTTGCATATTGTCCAAACACTCTTAGGTAACTGAGATTGGGTTCTCTGCCATACAATAGATGATACAGAGTTTGCTGCACTGCACTGCTCCACATTCTATTTATGACATAGCAAGTTGTTCTAGTTGCCTCTCCCCACAAACTAGGAGGTGTACCTGCATCCAACATCATGCAGTCCTGCATTTGATTTATTATGTCAATTCTTCGTTTAGCCAAACCATCCTCAGCTGGACATGCCAGGTTGGTCGTATGGTGACATATGCCCTTTTTCTTCAGCCATTTTTGCAGATTTTGAGTGAGAAACTCTCCTCCCCTGTCTGTTATTAAAGTGCCAACCTTATAGGGAAATTCCCTTTCAATAATGTTTACCCACTGCTTCAATTGCTCAGCAGCTTCACATTTGGCCTTCAACAATGCAACATAGCCAAATCCGGTGTGTCTATCTACCACAACCAGTACATATCTGTTCCCACCATCACTCTGAATGCCATGTGGTCCAGAAAGATTAGCATGAACCATCTAAAATGGTCTCACAGTGGTACATTTGGTTTCCTTTGGTACTGGGTATGCTTTTACCTTTGCCTTCTTGCAAACTGAACAGTCAAGGTACCTGTTACATTTGTTTACCTTTAGGTCTGGGCAAACCTTTTCTAAATTCACAAAGCTTTTGAAACTTGTATACATCATCACTCTGTGTAAGTAACATGCACAATTATCATGCAGTGGCTTGTTTGTTACATTTGCACATCGCCCCTTTGAAACCATGTGGTATATTTTGTTCTTTTTAACTGCCCTACCACATACTGTACCATTTTCAGATTTTGTACATTCATCCCCCTTAAACAACAGTTCAAAACCATCAGTTGTTAAGGATGAAACACTCACAAGACAATTTTGTAACTTTGGTGCACATAAAACATTATTAAATGTTCTATCAAAACTAGGTATGTATGCAGACCCTTTGTGCTTCACACTGTCAGACCCACCATCAGCAAAAATCACAGTATTTATTGATGTTGGCCTTTGGTTCTGCAACATATCATATCTGTTTACCATATGATTTGATGCACCACTATCCAAAATTCAATCACAATTATTATGGTTATTACAAATAACCCCTTCAACTGTTGAAGCAACCCCCTCCCTTCCTGAGGCTTCTTCTTTCTTCCAGATGTTTTCTTCTGTGCTGTAGACGACTGAGGACAGTTCTATCTGAAATGCCCAGTCTCTCCACAAGAAAAACATCTCTTTGCTTTGCAGACTGCAGCACTTTCACCCTGGAATGAAGATGTCTGTGTTTGTTGCTCCGGTGTTTGGCTTGCTCTCTCCACCTTTGCCTCAAAGCTCTGCCTCTGGACCTTGTCCAGGATTCTTGATGCAATCATCTCAGACTTTAAGTCCTTTTCAGCAACCCCTTGCAGACTATACATTATGAAGTCCCAGTCCTTCAACAAACTGCCCAGCAGAATGTAGGATTTTTGGCAGTCCTCCATAAATATTCCTCTGCTTTCATATTGGACAAATAGATCCTGAATTCTCTGAAAGCACTCTGTTATACAGTCCCTGTCTTGTAACTTGCAGCTGTATAAGAGTTTACTCCAAATCATCTTTGATAAGGACATACCAGACTGATGAACTGGCTCCCCACACTTCAAAAGTAGGCTGCTTCCCTCTTACATGGTTCAACTGGCTTGGCTCTAGGGAAAGCAGAATCGTGGCTCCTGCCTTCCTGTCATCCTCTAACATATCTGGATGTGGTGGTGACTCTACCAGCTCTCAGAGATCTTACTTTATCAACAAAGCCTCAATATAAATGCACCAAGATGCATAATTTTCCTCATTTAGTCTCTGGAATCTTATGGCTGTTTCCATATTTGCTCTGAGCTTTCAGCCTTCAGACACAAACAGACTTTTGGCAACTGTCCAACTTAGTCTGGACAGACAGCCAACTCTCTCAGCACTTTGATAACAGTCTCTGAGACACTCAGTTTGGCATTAACTCAATAATTGCCAAATGTTTAGAGTCCACAGTAAAACTTTTGCACACCATGCACACTCCAAAACTTCACATGACTATCTTCGCAGTGTCCACATGCACAATGAGCCCATACCCTTGTTGGGATGCATGTGAACTGAATTCAACATGTGCAGGAAATGTACATTGGAACAGACACCAAAGATCAGTCTTCACTGTGAGGCTCTATGCAGGCTGAAAACTCTGCAAGGAAAAAACCTCCAACACAGGCAGCTGTCAGCAAGACACAAAACTGCTAGACTCTCTCGTCTCATGAAGAGGTTCTTTATTCTTCCATTACAGACTAACAAAGTGCTCCGCCAGTATCTCTATATACAATCACCCACAAATAAGTATCCAACTCACCCACTTATATGCATTATATGCCCTCCCTCCATTCCATCCGATGTCATCTGGGAGAGAGACACTAGGCCCAGCACCATCGGGCCTAGGATAAGAAGTAGAGCCCTCCCTCCATTCCATCCGATGTCATCTGGGAGAGAGACACTAGGCCCAGCACCATCGGGCCTGGAATAAGAAGACGAGCCCTCCCTCCATTCCATCCGATGTCATCTGGGAGAGAAACACTAGGCCCAGCACCCTCGGGCCTGGAATAAGAAGACAAGCCCTCCCTCCATTCCATCCGATGCCATCTGGGAGAGAGACACTAGGCCCAGCACCATCGGGCCTAGGATAAGAAGTAGAGCCCTCCCTCCTTTCCATCCAATGTCATCTGGGAGAGAGACATTAGGCCCAGCACCATCGGGCCTGGAATAAGAAGAGGAGCCCTCCCTCCATTCCATCCGATGTCATCTGGGAGAGAGACACTAGGCCCAGCACCATCGGGCCTGGAATAAGAAGAGGAGCCCTCCCTCCATTCCATCTGATGTCATCTGGGAGAGAGACACTAGGTCCAGCACCATCGGGCCTAGGATAAGAAGTAGAGCCCTCCCTCCATTCCATCCGATGTCATCTGGGGGAGAGGCAACAGGCCCAGCACCATCGGGCCTGGAATAAGAACCCTTACTGGGATTTGGGATTTTTATGTTGTTTAAATTGTATTAATATATATGTATGGAAATTTTAATGTTGTAAGCCGCCCCGATTGCTCTGCAGAGGGGCGGGATATAAATAATAATAATAATAATAATAATAATAATAATAATAATAATAGGCTTCTGGGATATTAGTCCAGCCACCCCTGGGATGTCACCCAGTTTCCAGTCACCTGACTGATGTGACACCACAGAATTGAAGTTTTCTGACTCAACCCTCTGCCTAGTGTTGCATCAGCCCCCTGTGACTCAGGACTGTTCAAACGTTGAGTCATCATGGCTCCCAACTGTACTAAGGTAACCCTCTCACCTTTGTCCCAGTTTCATTGCTCCAGTCACATCTATGGCATTTTCCTCTTCAGAGTGCATTTTACACTGACAATAACTGCTTATGTATTGTCTGAATCCCATAGTTTGCCAGCACTCTTACAAATCCCTAATTAGCTTATAGAAGAGGACTTGACAGTGTGTACTAATACTACAAAGGACTCTACTATCAATCATCAAAATGTGAGAGTCTCTATATGAATACAAAGGTTCAGAATAAATATATTGCAAAGAGAAGGAAACTATGTTGTTAATTGCCCTCAAGTTGACCACGACTCATGGCGACCCTGTGGATGAGTCATCTCCAATACTCCTGTCCTCCACTGCTCTGCTTAGGCCCTGCAAATTCAGGAACGTGACCTCCCTGATTGAGTCTTGCCATCTAGCATGCTGTCTTCTTTTCTTCGTTCTGCCATCTACCTTTCATAGCATTATTGTCTTTTCTAATGATTTGTGCCATCTCATGATGTGGCCAAAGTAAAACAGCCTCAGTTTTATCATCTTTGCTTCTAGGGAGAGTTCAGGCCTGATCTGTTCAAGGACACATTTATTTGTCTTTTTGGCCATTCACGGTATCTTCAGCACTTTTCTTCAGCACCACATCTCAAATAAATTGATTTTCTTCTTATCTGCTTTCTTCACTGTCCAGTTCTCACATTTGTACATTGTGACGGGGAAAAGGGAACTACCCCTGCTGAAATTTCCTTTTCAATTTAACTATTAAAGGTGCAGGAATGCTATACTCTTTTTCAAGTGTTATCTTTCCGGAAAGCTCTTTTGTGTTTTGTGTTTTTTGCTTACCCTTATTGTTCTGCAGTACTGATTATCCTTTTGTTCATTGTGATAACTGATTATTAGATTAGATCACACTCCAACCCTGAATATTTGTATACAAGACATGAGTTTATAAGGCCACCAGCAAATCCGTCACAACTCTCATGTCCAGTAAACATCTCTAATGACCTCAGTTTAGCACTTACTGCAAATTAGTCCTATTGCATTTTACAGGGCAGGTTAGGTCAACCATATTATCAGTGTTAAAGCTGTACCACTTACCAAAGGCAACTCTTACCAGTGATAAATCACAGGAAAAAAAATGCATGTGTTGTGGAATAGCCTTTCTATTATTATTCTGGAGTATGCAGTTGGAGGGTTGAAACCTTTGGCATATGGTTTAGCTAGAGCAGAGAAACAATACGAGAGGAGAGCAAAACAAGAAGATATTATTTTAAGACACTGTAAATGAAGAATAGTTTTAGAAGTGTAAAAATTTGGAGGATAAAAAAATAGAATGGATAAAGTAGCTAGCAAATGCTTATTAGAGTATTTAAGTTATTAGAGCAGGTATCTCACTACCTTCCTCCCTCTCCAAACACACTTTGGCCTCTGTTGCAGAATAATAATTAATACTACATGTTTCAAATGTTTTCATATGGACTTCCCCCTGAAGCCCCTCCTATGGCAAGCTCCACTGTTGTTAGCTGAATGTGCCTTTTCTCTTCCCATGTCCTCTGAGGGCAAGAATTCTGCTGGATGTTTCTCATGTAAGTCTGTATTCATGGGAAAATGGCTTTGTGAAAAGAAAAGCACCCTGTAGGTGAGTATGGGACATTTAATTCTGAACCTTTCTGAAATCTGGGCCAGTAGAATAGGAGAGAATGGAACTGGCAAAACCACAACTGAGTCTTCCTTGCCCAAGAAAATACTAGGAAGTTCATGGGGTGACCATAAGTCAATGGGCAATTTGAAGGCACACACATAGAATAGTATGGCATATGTCAAATTCTGGGTTCAATTACTAGACCACTCTATCTAAAAGAGCCAATGAAATAGTGTGAGCATTTTAATGAACATTTTCTTGAGATTTAAGACATAAAAGACCAAAGTGCCTGAGCAATTTCAAAAGCAGGGACTGGTCAACAAACCAGCCCTTTCTAGAGAAGTAGATGCACTAGTCCCTATTAATGCAGTGCATCATAATCCACCAATGCTTATACAATATGAATATATTACTTTTAAGGTGTTATAGGATTCTTAGATATTTTGATGCTGCAACAAAGAATCCTGTAGCATTCCAAAAGCAATGAATTAATCATAGCATTAGCATTGGTGGTCTATAATATTCTGTATCAGATGCAGCTCTATGCGTTTTCATCATCACCAGGAATGGGGCTTTTGTAAAACGACTGGCTCTTAATTATCCATTCAAGACTGAATATGCCACAAATATTTTGCATTCCAACAGGAACAGCTAAGAACAAATATGGGTATATATCAATTAACAATGTAGATGTATTTCTGGGCATTACTTCTTTAACTGAAAATTTGGGACCAGAGTCAGAAAGAACATGGAAAGATGTTTCTACATGACAAAAAAGACCAGTTCAACATGTTTCAGCAAATTGTTTATTCATAACTGACTTCCCAAGAATACAGACTTACATGAGAAACATCCAGTCAGGTTTAGCAAAATCAGAACTCTGTGAAATCAGTAAACCAGCCGATAGCAGCAATCAGGAGTTTATTGAATACACAAAGCCAGCATTTCACAGCACTGCGTTTAAGCCAGAACTGCCCCCCCCCCCCCCAGTATTACAATCCCATAATTAAACCCAGTGGAACCTTTACCGCACCCACTGGACATTTAGGCGCGCAAACCCATCTCCACCTACATTTCCCACAGTTTCGTTTCCCCATTACATCACCCCCCTCCTTAGCTCATCCTCTACCAACTGCTCCAAGGAGTACCATCCTCCCTTCCATTTCTCAGCATTCCAAAGCGACCGTTATCAAAACACCTTAACAGCTACACACATCCCATCCCCCCAACCTTCTAGCTGCTTCCAGACTATTCCCCTTCCAGACTATTCTGGCAGGACCTGATCCCAGGTCCTGACACGTATGCCCACATGAAATGAAACAAATAGATCAGGTAAGCCTTGCATAAGTAAACAAGAAAAAAAAGGGTAACCTTGTTGAGACCATTTGAATCCTTCTTCAAATATGCATCCAGGATGACTTTTCTTTTATCAACCTCTTATTTTCTTATGATGTTCATTTTGATGGCTAACGTTATAGATCTCCTTTTTTTACATGTTGGAGTAGCTAGTCAGCCAAACTTATTTGCTTTCCTCTTCTTTTGGGTCTGTTTCACTCTTCATTCATTCTCAACAAGAGATTATGGAGACAGATGCTGTTTACCTTCCTTCTTGTAGGCCAGGGGTAGGCAACCTTTCTCCTTTAAGGGCCGAGGGACTTCAGCTCCCAGAATCCCAGGAACTATTGGCCAACATGGGACTATTGGCCAACATGGCTGAGGCTTCTGGGAGCTGAAGTCTCTCGGCCCTTAAAGGGGAAAGGTTGCCTACCCCTGTTGTGGGCACACACACACAGTTACAGTAGGATCAGCTAGAGTAGAAACCCACTCTTTCCCAGCTCAAGCTTTGTTCATTGTCAGACTTCCAGTTGGACTGGTGTCATGTTGGGTGCAACTTTGGTGAAGTACTGTTATCCACCAACTGTGGAAATTAATGCTCCAGTGACATTTTGGACTGGTAAAAATTGTCCCCTTGTTATTGGGGACTTGGAGCTCACTCACAGGGGTCTGTTGCCTGTCTCTGGTGTCAATCTGAGAGTGGGCATAGTGTGACATGGTGGGACAGAGGGGACTGGGAGCAGAAGGCATGTCACAGCTGGCTGCCATTTATTGGTTTAAGAGCTACAACCATTTTTTTAAACTTCGAAAATTGGTGAATATCCTTACAAGTATTGCAAGAACATCATCATTACAAGAATATCATTGCAAGTTTTTGATGATTATGAGGATCTTCCTACTGATTTAAGCTTCTACGGAACAAATCATATGAGTTATTGACTATTAAGAGAATTTGGGAGTGTAAACAGATTAAAACTGTGGTGGAAAAGGATAATTAGAAATTAATGTTAAGCCATGGCTAAAGAAGCATTGAAAAGTCCCCTCTGTTTATACACAGCAATAGAGCCTTTTCTTAAGAAAGAAATTAATAAAAGGAGAAGAGTGAATTTAAAGGATTAAAATTTTACTTTGATTCATCAAGTAAAGAATTAAACTTGTTTATCTTGTCTTCAGCCATAACAAGACACTTTCCCATGAAGCTGACAGACAGGAAATGAACTCTAGGTGAACTAGGAACTTTGAATGCTTACTCCTGCAATAAAAAAGAGAGAGGATAAAAGGAGTGAGGAGGGGAAGTGCTCTACAGCACCATTGTGTGGGAAAGAGGTTTAATTGCAAGGAAATTTTTGTCCTTTTAAAACAACAGCTATGGGCTGTTGAAGACTTCTATTTTCTGTGAAGAGAAAGTTTGCTGCAGACCACACATATGGTGGCTAAGGGGACTTTGGTTGATTAACCTGCAAAATAGCTGACCAAATGGTACAACTGGTGAAAGAATTAAAACACATGAAAATGGAAATTTCTTTAGATCTTAAAGACATAAGAAGTTATTTGGAAAAACTGACAGGGGAATGAACTCAAGTGAACCAGAAGCTTTGGATGGTACAACATAGGAGAAGACTGCAGAGAAAATGAAGTAGGACAGATTTGGATGTTTTATCTCTTTTTGATCTGAAAGAAAGAGAAATGTATGAAAGTAAGGGAATAGTGTGGAGATAGTACAATAATGATAGAAGCATTTGACTGATTTTTTTGGACATAGCAGCAAAAGATTTTAGTTAGGACATTGACAAAGTTTATAGATTGAATTCTTTTGTGACCTGACCCAAAAAAAAAAAATTACCAAGAGATGTGATCATTTGTTTTGTCAGAAGACAGAGAAGGAAAATGGTGCTTCAATAACAACAAATTAACAAGTTGAAAATTGATGATAAAGAATTTTTTAAAGGATATTCTCCCAAAAACTTTGAAAAAAGAGAAAATAATAGACTTTGGGCCTTTGCAGACTGCCAGAAATAGTGCACATTAAATTGAGGCACTGCCCTGGCTCAGTGCTAGGGAATCATGGGAACTGTAATTTATTGTGGCACCAGAGCTCTCTGACAGAGAAGGCTCAATGTCCCAGAAAAAAATACAATTCCCATGACTCCCTAGCACTGAGCCAGGGCAGTGCCTCAATTTAATGTGCACTATTTATGGCAGTCTGCAAAGGCCCCTTCTTGACTAATAAATTGAAACTTAAGGATATTCCATTCAGATGGGAGAAACTTGACAGGGTAAGCCTCTGGTTTAGACAGAGAAGATTCAGGTTGAATACAGTTTAAAAAGCAAAGGAATTCTTGAAGAAGTGTGCAGATAGTTTAAATGAATACCAAGAGGAAAGAGACAAAGAAGTTCCAGATGACACAGAGGATGAAAAGGCCCAGATGAACAAAGGGGCTATGCAGAAGGACAGGAAAAGGTGACCTTAAGTCGCCTTTTCCCTAAGCTGCAGCAACCACACTGCCTGCCCTGAGGTTGCCCTAAATGGGGAGCAACCACACTGGGGGGAGTCAATGCAGCTTTTCTGAGGCTGTATTGAAGCCCAGGCAACTGCACCACCAGCCCCAAGGACACCACAAAGGGAGACGGAGCAACTGCATAGGCCGGGAGGAGTGGCTGCTTTAATTTTTTTGTTCTCAAATGCATGCGCACATGCACAGGAATATCTCCACACCTGCGCATCTGTGCAGGAAAACATCCATGCACACCTGCACAGGACTTGTTATAGAGATACAGTCTGTCACTCTATGTACAAAGGTGACTGAAATTCAGCTTCCTTGTGCACCTGCACAGGACCTGTCATACACCCACATATCATGCAAGGATTCGCTGACCTCCACTTCTCCCTAAGAGTGGGTGCAGTAGACAGGTGCCACTCTCTGATTGTGCTACCCTTGAGGCAAAGGAAAGGGTTTGTCAACTGAAAAGACACTCCATCATCCTCCACAAATCATGTCCCACACAGATCAGGGGGAGGGGAGAGGTACATGCAAGGGAAATTTGTGTGGACAGACTTGATACATGCAGGTGGTGGTCATGCAAGGGACATGGTCAACAGGACACACAGACAAACATTACTCCAGGAGCCCCCCCAATCATGCCAGGAATTGGTGTGCAGGTCTTATGCACACCTGCACATCTGCACAGAAGAGGTCACAAAAGCCTCTTTCATGCAAACTGCTGTGCATGCTGACAGCAAGCGTACATCCAACAGAATGCATTTATTGTCATAACAGAGGACAGTTGCTGGGGCACATGCATAGGGTTACAATTAGGCTTAGCGTTAGGGTTACAATTAGGGTTAGGGTTCTAATATTCAAGCATACCTGTGCCAGTGTATAGAGCAGTTTAAATTAAATCTTGCATCGTAGGGTGCATGCTCTGGATCGCCGAGTCAATTTCCACCGCACATGTGACAGTGCATTTATATGGCTATTTTTTGGTGCATCAGTGTTGCTGCATACATACACACATGCGAAGATGTGTATCTTCACCAAAGGAGTGGAAAAAAGTGGCTTCTATTTGGGGTGGTTTTTCTTGGCATACGATGGCTAGAGGGAGCTTTCCTGGAGACTTTTAGGCATGCGTTGTCTAAAGGCCACACCTACTAGTCACCCTCAAAGCACAAAGACATAAGAAGTTATTTGGAAAAACTGACAGGGGAATGAACTCAAGTGAACCAGAAGCTTTGGATGGTACAACATAGAAGCTTTGGAAGGTACAACTTTTTGCTTGTCTGCATAGCCCCAAAGTGAAAAGGACTTATTGCCAAAGATGGATAAAACTGCATGAAGGATATGGAAATATTCCCTTGGAATGTCCATGGAATTAATGAACTCTAAAAAAGAGGATAGACATTTAATTATTTACAGAAACTGAGATGTAATATAATTTACTTTTGAAAAATTTGAAATTGGGAAATCACTTTTCAACCTTAATTGAAGGAAAGAAGAGGTTGTGATGTATGTAAATCAGATTGTCATTTTTTGTTAACTGCCTTTGAATCCATCTCAACTCATGGTGACCCTGCTGCCAGTCATATATATGAGTGATCCCAAGTTCTAATATTATGAGAGTGGATGGGAAACATCTCTCTAGTCAGGCCTTCCATTGTTGTTGTTGTTGTTGTTAGCTGCCCTCAAGTTGACCTCAACTCATGGTGACCTTGTGGATGAGATATCTGCAAGATCACCTATCTGTTACCACTCTGCTCATGTTCTACAAGCTCAGGCAAATGGACTCCCTGATTGAGTCTAGCCATTTGTTTTGTGATCTTTGGCCTCATTCCCACTACAAAATAAATATTTTTTGAATGGAATTGATGAAGTGATTTAGCGCTGAATAGATGTTCACATTATTCGAGCCATGAGGGTGTGGTGTTTACATGATGCACACCCCCAAAGCAGCCAGAAGCCACACTGAGGTTGTGCTCCAGTTCAAAGGATGGGATTAAAAAGGAGTAGATTAAAATTGACTCCTGGCTGGCGAGGCTTGGGACCTGCGGTGGTGGCCATTTTGGGAGTGGGCCATGCTGTCACTGTGGTCCCGGCCTGATCATGGCCAGAGTGGCCAGAGGCTACTCTTTATCAGCCATCTGCTTCATCCCCATGTTAAATTTCCTTAACTAGGGAGCTTATTGCACACCCAAAAGAGGCATTTTGCCTCTTCTGGGTTCAGTCCTCATCCGGGATATACCTGGGTGTTATCACACATAATACAATGCCAATTCTGCCACGATGCCACCGGCCAAATCCAGCCTGGCCCAAGCTGCATTCAGCTGGCCAATTTTTCAAAGTCAGAAGCTTCTGTTTTTGGAAAAGTGCCAACTGAATGCAGCTTGGACCTGGGCTAGATTTGGCTGGTAACATTGTGGCAGAATAGGTAGTGAATTACATGTGATAACACCTGGGTATATCCTGGATGAGGACTGAACCCAGAAGAGGTAAGATGTCTCTTTTGGTTTTGTGATAAACTCCTAAGTTAAGTTTACTTAGGGGCGTTGCAGACCGGCCTAAAGGGCCGGCCTTAGGGTGGAGTTGAGGAAGGGCAGCCGCACACCAGCTGCCCCAACCCCAGCTCGATGCTGTCCTGACACTGCACAGCCTTACGCATGGCATGCAGCATCAGGACACCCTCCCGGCACAGCGTGTAGACATGCTGCACTGAAAGGGTGCAGAAGAGCCGCAGTGTCGGCTCTTAGGGTGGCCTTTTGCCGCCCCTAAAAGGAGTGGCATTTTGCCGCTCTTTTAGGGGCAGCAAAAGGGAGGATTGGGGCCATGGCCCCAATCCGCTACTAGCGGGGTGGCTCAGAGCTTCCCATCTGCATAGCCCCTTAAGTAGGTTTACTTAACTAAGTAGTGATACAGGATTTTGGCCATTACATTTCCACCAATTTTTCCCTTCTAGAATCTCTCCCTCTCTACCTGCCTTTTCTCAACAGTGAAAATTACATGATATGGAAAAAACAGTTGCTAAATATGTTTGGATTAGTTAAAAACCTGATTAAGAAGAGACCAATACAAGGAGATGGGTGTACAGATTTAAAGCATTTGGAAGGAGAAGCATCTCTGTTCTCTTTCATGTGGGTTGCATGCTTCTTTGTGCCGGCAACTGATTATTTGTTCTTTCTCCCTAACACTGAACTAAAGAGTGCATTGTGGGAAAACTGCCACGGCACATGACACAGTGCAAAAGAGGATCACAGCATGAGGTAGCATCAAGGGGCTTACTTGGCCTTGATGCACTCTTGCACAGCATGGTGCTCCAGCGATGAGTATCTCTTCCAAATGAAGCAGTCGTGCAATTCGCATGACTCTCAGGAGAGCACACAGTGACAAGGTTTTCAAAGTCCTCATGTAAACAGGCCAATGGGGCTGGAGGTGGGGAGGTGGGGAAGAGAGTAAAAACAAGCACCAAAAAAAAAAAAAAGGGGGGGGGATGAAGGATACAGTTCAAAGGAGGTTCACTTAAAAGTAGAGGGGGAAAATCATGTAAAGATTTTGCCAGACAATGAGACCAATTAATAGAGTAACCATTTTCACAACTGAACAGAAAATAAATGCAGCAGCATTTTGGAAAAGAAGTCCCCTTGACAATTTCCCTTGTAGTGGGCATGAGCCTGACCTGGTACTTTACACTGTCCTTTGATGTATCAATTCTATCCTGGAATCATAATCTGAATATCTCTGCTTCCCCTAGTAGCATGTATAAAGAGAGAATAAAGAGTGTAACTAAAGTGTTTCTGAGTATTTTTGTCTTCAAGCAAGATATTTGCCTGCGTCCCCTCTCTCTTGTTACTCCTGCTTATCATAATGTACTACTTTTGTGCACCAGATTTACATTTTAAAAAACAACTGTATTGCTGCTCAAAAATAATTATTAATCTTTCATCAGTCCCTCCCATTGAAACAGTAAACAAGCAATTTTGATTCTGATACCTATTCTGAGAAGGATGAAGTAATGAAACCTTATTCATTTCATTTTCTATCTGTCTGCTAGATGTGCTTGGTCTTCATCTTTGGCTGTTGCTCAGACTGTAGAATTTACAGTCAGCTCTCCATATCCACAGATTCTTTATCCAAGGATACAAGCATTCACAGCTTGAAAATATTCATATATACACACACACACACACACATATATATATATATATATATATTCCAAAAGGCAAACTTTGCTGCTTGCCATTTTATACAAGGGACACCATTTTACTATGCCATTGCATTTAATGGTCTTAAGCATTCAGGTCATGGAACCAACCCCTAGTGGATACCAAGGGTCCATCGTATTTGGTCTTTTGTTCTGTTAAGGATACATTACTGGAGCAGACACTTTCCCCAGCTTGGATTAGATCTGTCTTTCCTAACCTGGGTTAGACCCACACACCTAGACTGGTGCCTCGTAGTTATGCTACAATTCCCCTCAGGCCCACTTAGTATGGCAACAGCTCATGCTGTCTAGTGTTGATGGAAGCTGTACTCCAACATATCTGGAAGGCACCAGATTTGGAATATATACAGATGCTGATGATAAGTCTTTAAAAAGAAGGAACAATCTCTAAATTCTGATGTGAGATTCCAGAGATCTGTTTGTTGCTAGAGTTGCCAGAGTGAAAACTGGAGAAGACTCCTGTACTTTCAGTGGTTGAGTAGAAGAGGGCAGCAATGTTGCTTGTTGTCTGGTTGACCCACAAGCAACACCTGCTGGAATTCCCTCTTTTACACAACCATTAAAGGTATAAGAGCTCTCTCCAGTTTTCACTCTGGCAACCCTATGTCTTAACTAAGGCCTGGCTATTTCAAACATAGCCATTTCTACATGGTAAATGACTCATATATCCCATGAATCTTCAGTCAGTTTTGTGAATGGGGGCATTTGTCTGAAACTGACCGTTAGCATCTGTACTGGAAGAGGGGATACTATGTTGGTCATATTTGTCAAGAGTTTGGGCATATTTGAAATGTTGGTTCATATGCTGTCTGTCTTGCTGACCAAACATTTCTCTAGGCCTGGTGAAAAGGTATGATGTTGGTCTCTCTTTCCCTTCCCCGACTCAGACATTTTCTGCTTTGGAAAATGGTAAAAATGACAGGTATCCTCTCATTGTTTTAACCTCTCTGTTAAAGCTCCTTAGATTTCTGGCTGCCTGATTTGTGTTCAAATTCAGACAGGGCTGCATAGTGTGTGTGTACCATCTAACTGAATTTCAGTCTCCACTATATATTCTAACATGTACTCTGGAGGCCAAAGGCCTAATTCACATTTAGTCATCCATGTCTCTAGTTTTTATGGCACGCTACAAAATTTCAAAGATGAAAACTAGGACATTGGCAGAGCAAAATCAAAATGTGGCCAAAATATAAGCTCATTTACCTAGAAGTATGAGGGGATGCAGACGGGTGGTCCTGAGTCACCCTGTGAAGCGGAGGATTGGGGCTGAGGCGGCCCCATGCCTCGGCTCCAATCCACCATTTTGCTGGCCCTGAAAGGAGTGCCAAAATGCCAATCCTTTCAGAGCTGGCAAAAAGGACACCTGAAGAGCCGCCGTGCGGCTCTTCTGCGCCTCTTCTGGTGCAGCGTGTTAAGATGCTGCACAGTGATGACGTTCTGATGGCGCGTGCCATGTGTAATGGCATGCACCATGATGACGTCTTTGGTGTGGGGTTGGGGCACCCGGCATGTGGCTGCCCCTCCCCTTCCCTGCCTCCAAGACGGCACAAAGGGCCGTCTGTAGAGACCCTATGTTTTGCTGCACTCATTGGGACTTTCTTCCAGTTAGGTATATATTCCATTTAGGTGTGTGTGTGTGTAAACATTGTAAACCATTTAGAGAGTGTTTAGTACTATAGAGTGGTATAGAAATGTACCGTATTTTCCGGCATATAAGACAACTGGGCTTATAAGATGACCCCCAACTTTTCCAGTTAAAATATAGAGTTTGGGATATACTAGCCGTATAAGATTACCTCTCTTCCATTGCACACCAAATAAAAAATTTAAAAAATCAGATTTGATTTCAATATGGTAATTTTAATTCAAATGCTTATGACATGCAGGTATAGCAGGAAAACTGTTACTTATAAACACAACAAACTACAGCTCCCATGTTCCCTATCATTTATTTCTGCAGTGTGTTTTGGACCTTACTTTTTTTTTTAAAAAAATAGTCCAGATTTAAATGCTGCTTTAAAAATTATTTCCATCTCCCAGCTATGAGATGGTTGGGGGAAATGAGAAAGTGTTGGGGGGAAGAACTGCCAATATACTAGGTGATGCATTCTGGGGTATGTACAATTTGCGGCCAAGTAAGTGACCCTGGGCATGTCACAGACTCTCAGCCTCAGAGGATGGTAATGGTAACCCCCCATTTGTAAAAAACATGCCAAGAAAACCCCATGATAAGGTTGCCTTAGGGTTGCCATAAGTCAGAAAGGACTTGAAGACACACAAGAATAACAAAAAAGTCTGCAATTGTTTCATAGGTAGTACATGGGAATAGGAGCCAGCATGGTGTAGTGGTTTGAGTGTTGGAATACCACTCTGGAGACCTGGGTTTGATTCCCCATTCTGCCATGAAACCCACTGGGTGAACTTGGACAAGTCACACACTCTCAGCCTCAGGGGAAAGCAATGACAAACCTCCTCTGAGCGAATCTTGCCAAGAAAACCCCATGACCACCATAAGTCAGGAACAATTTGAAGGCAAACAACATACACATATAACCTCCAAGTTAAGGAACTTAGTTCTTCTTTAGATAAATCTTCAAGGGTACTCTCTCTCTCTCTCTCATTGTGCAGAATTATTTGTTAAAGAAGCCATGCCCAAGCAACACATCAACTTTGGTTGCATCTGCATTGCACAAATTTATTAAAGCAATTTTACACCGCTTTAATTGCCCTGGCTCAAGGCTTTGGAATTCTGGGATTTGCAGTTTTGTGAGATATTTAGCCTTTTCTGTCAGAGAGCTCTGGTACCACAAAGCAAACTGCAGATCCTAGGAGTCCATAGGATGGAGCCATGGCAGTTAAAGCGGTGTTAAACTGCATTATTTGTGCAGTGCAGATTCAGGCTGCATCCATACTGTAGAGCTGGCTTCCTTCTCCTTCTCCCCTCGTCCTCATCGTCCTCCTTCTCTCTCCTGGCTTCCTCCTCTTTCTCTCTTAATTCTCATCCTCCTCCTCCTCTCTCCTTGCTCTCTTCTCTTTCTCCCCTTGTTCTCATCCTCCTCCTCCTCTCTCCTGGCTCTCTTCTCTTTCTCTCTTCGTTCTCCTCCTCCTCCTTCTCTCTCCTGGCTCCCTTCTCCTTCTCCCTTTGTTCTCCTCCTCCTCCTTCTCTACCCAGCATATAAGATGACCCCTGACTTTTGCCACCCTTTTCCAGGGTTACAAAGTCATCTTATATGCTGGAAAATATGGTAAATGCTATTGCCTTATATAATTGCATTGTTAATTTAACTAAAAAATGCTCTTGTGCAGTTAGAGAACAGAATCTGTATGGCACAGTGTAGGTAGTAGTTCTGCATGCAAAACTTTGATACAGCTGGCCATTCAACATACCCTGCACTTACTGTTGAACCCCTGCAGCCCACAACAGCCATTTTGTGGCTAGTGGAAAGCATGAAGGAGGGATATGTCAGAGAAACATGTGACTATGGCCCCATTGTTGTTGTTAGCTGCCCTTGAGTCAGTTCCAACTCATGGCGACTCTGTGGATGAGACATATCCAAGAATCCCTATCTTCTACTCCCTTGCTCAGATTCTGCAAGCCCTCCCCCATAACCCCCTGATTGAATCTATTCATCTGGTTTGTGGTCTTCCTCTCTTTCTTCTACCCTCTAACTTTCCTAGCATTATTGTTTTTTCTAGTGATCTGTGCCTTCTCATGATGTGGCCAAAGTACTATAGTCTCAACTTGATCATCTTTGGGCTGATGCAGATGGCCTGTTTGGGGTGGAAGAGAGCCATCCCAGGGAGCGGCTGATTGGGGCTGCGGCAACACCACACCGCAGCCCCAATCTTTCCTTTTGCCGCCACTAAAAGAGCGCCAAAATGCCACTCCTTTTAAGGATGGCAAAAGTCTGCCTCAAGAGCCGGTGCTGTGGGTCTTCCATGCCCTTTCAGCACAGCACGTCTGCATGCTGCGCCGGAAAGGCATCCTCATGCTGTGCACTGCGTGTACAGCCGCGCGACATCAGGACGGCATCAGGGTGGGGTTGGGGTGGCCGGCTTGTAGTTGCCCCACCCCAACTCTACCCCCAGGCTGGCCCTTTGGTCTGGTCTGCAATGGCCCTTTGCTTCTAAGGAGAGCCTTGGTCTGATCTGTTTAAGAACCCACTTATTTGTCTTCTTGGCTGTTTTACAGCAGTGAGATTAATTATAGCAAGATGCTGGAAAACAAAAATAACTGTACAATTAGAGGAATGATATAAAGAGGTGTGGAAATTAGCGATTAATGATAAATTAGATCATGCCTCCGAATGATCTCCCCCAGCGGCTTCATGTAGATGTTAAATAACGTTGGGGACAGGATGGCGCCCTGAGGGATGCCACAATTAAGCTCTATTATAGAAGAGCAACTGTCCCCGAGCCTCACCCTCTGGGATCTACCCGAGAGAAAGGAATGGAACCACTGCAGAGCAGTGCCTCCAATTCCTAACTCTCTCAGGCGATCCAAGAGGATGGCATGATCTATTGTATCAAAGGCTGCTGAGAGGTCCAAGAGCACCAGCAGGGTCACACTACCCCTGTCGATGCCCAGGCGGAGGTCATCGGTCAGAGCAACCATGGCAGTCTCAACTCCATATCCTGTCCTGAAGCCGGTTTGAAATGGATCAAGATAATCGGTTTCATCCAAGACTGCTTGGAGTTGGGAAGTGACTGCCCTCTCGATCACCTTGCTCAAGTAAGGGAGCAAGGAGACTGGTCTGTAATTATTTCTATCCAGGGGGTCCAGGGAAGGTTTTTTCAGGAGAGGCCTAATTGCCGCCTCCTTCAGATAGGATGGTACAGTACCTTCCCTGAAGGACATGTTGATTATGTCCTGAAGGAACACTTTCAACGCGTCCCCCCGGACGACCAGCCAAGATGGACATGGATCAAGGGGGCAAGTCGTCTTCCTCATCCTTCCCAGGAGCTTGTCCAGGTCATTAGTACTCACAGATTGAAATTGATCCAGTAAATTACCATCAATGGAGTTGTTGGACACCTCGTCTACGGATTCTGCCAAAACACTGGCGTCCAAGTTGGCTCTTATCCGAGAGATTTTATCTGCAAAGTAGGTGTTAAATGCCTCACAGCAGGCTGTCGTTGGGTTAAGTAGGGGATTTGGCACAGGTGGAACCTTCGTCAGCTCCCCTACCACCCTCAACAACTCTGCCGGGCGAGACTCTGCAGATGCAATGCGTGCAGAACAGAATGATTTCTGTGCTGCACGTAAAGCCTCCCGATAGGAATCAAGATGCTTCCTATGGCGAGTTGTGTCGGATGAGAGATGAGTCTTCTGCCATTCACGCTCTAGTCGTTGTCCAGCTCACTTCATCCTCCTAAGCTCCTCTGTATACTAGGGCTTACGATTAGAAGCGGGCTGGAAAGCACGCTTGGGAACAATTGTGTCGATAGCCCTGGTAAGATCGGTGTTCCAAGTATTCACCAAGGCTTTGACAGAATCACCGGCGTTACCAACCAACAAACCCTCTAAGGCCTTCTGGAAGCCAATAGCTTCCATTAGCCTTCGAGGGCGGACCATTCTAATGGGTCCACCACCCCCGGGGGGGACAGACAGTGGCTCTTAGTTCCACCTTGACCAGGAAATGATCTGTCCATGACAATGCAGAGGTTTTTGTAACCTCTGCCCACGGATATTCCTGTTCCGTACTAAAAACTGCATCGAGGGTATGACCCGCGCAATGCGTGGACCCGTCAACCAATTGGGATAGGCCCATGTTTGTCATGGTCTCCATGAACTCCCGAGTTGTGCCAGTTAGATTTTGCAAACTGGACTCAAGTGGGATGTTGAAGTTGCCCAGAACCAAAAGTCTAGGCGACTCCAGCAACAACTCAGAGAGCAGGGCAGACAGCTTGGTTAGGGAGTCTGTTAGGTTATGGCAGGGGTAGGCAACCTTTCCCCTTTAAGGGCCGAGGGACTTCAGCTCCCAGAAGCCTCAGCCATGTTGGCCAATAGTCCCATGTTGGCCAATAGCTCCTGGGATTCTGGGAGTTGAAGTCCCTTGGCCCTTAAAGGGGAAAGGTTGCCTACCCCTGGGTTACGGGGTGGCCAGTAAACCAACAGAATCCCCAAACTATCCCTGGTTTTCAGGCTGAGGTACATACACTCGATGCAGGTTGTTTTCTGGATAGGCTTCCTGGTCAGGGTCAGGCTGTTTCTATGAACCAAGGCCACCACCACCCCGCCCACTTTCCCTTACCTGCTCACTAACCGTATACCCAGCCGGGAGAGCCTGCACCCATGTCACCACGCTGGCCAGGTCTCGGTAAAGCATGCCAGGTCGGCCGCCTCATCCAGCAGGAGATCATGGATAATATGTGTCTTATTTTTGACCGACCTGGCATTGCAAAGGAGCAGAGTAAGGGTCTGTGGAATGGTTGATGCGCTTTCCAAGTTAACCTGGGAAACAGAGTGAACTGAAGAAGGGATAGGTATTAAGCATCAATCCCCTCTTCTTTTGTAACATTTCTTCACTCTGTTACCGCCATACCTTCCCTGCCCCCACACAACCTCAATTCCTGCTCCCAGGCTATTCCCGGCTCCATTATCTGATGGCACTAGTGAATGTTCCAACTGGTTCCCACCCCTTAATATGTGAGCAGTATCTTACTAGAGTAGGAAGGAAAGGGAGGGGGGGCAGGGAGACTCTTCAAGTTTGTGATTTCTTTTCAGTCCTGATAGATTGCTCTCTGTTAGCATTATGAGGACTTTAAGAACAGTACAATGCTATTGCTAGCCCTGCTCAGCTGATTTACAGCATTAACTCCTCCCAAGTCCTTCAATAACTCTAATCCCAGGTGTTGCTGCTTAAACCACTCGGGGGGGGGGGGAGGGGACAGTCCCAGTTCAAGGTCCCATTCGTCCTCTGCCTCGCCCAGGTGTTGATGATTAAGGAACGCCTGATCTCTTCAGCGGCCCAGACACTGTCAAGCCTCTGCTCCTCCTCCTCCGCTCCCAGGCTTGGGCTCCAGGTGGAAGGAGGGGGGTGGGGGAGATGTAGAGTCCCACTCAGCCCGGCCCTGGCTCTCCGATCACGGCTCCTGGGTCAGGATCAGGCTATATAGCCTCTGCTCCTCCTCCTCCGCTCCCAGGCTTGGGCTCCAGGTGGAAGGAGGGGGGTAAGGGAGATGTAGAGTCCCACTCAGCCCGGCCCTGGCTCTCCGATCACGGCTCCTGGGTCAGGATCAGGCTACATAGCCTCTGCTCCTCCTCCTCCGCTCCCAGGCTTGGGCTCCAGGTGGAAGGAGGGGGGTGGGGGAGATGACACCCAGATATACTTCTCCATGAACAGATCATCGACTCAGACTTCAGATGGCGTCTCTCCTCTTAATGATTGTCTCAGAGCGGTAATGGATTGGATGAGGAAAAATAGATTGAAGTTAAATCCAGACAAAACGAAGGTACTAACAGTCACAGGCCCGAAACCAGGTTTGGGAATACAGTCTCCAGTCCTGGATGGAGTTACACTCTGTTCTAAGGACTGTGTTTGCAGTCTGGGGGTACTCCTAGACTCGTTGCTTCACATGACTAGTCAGGTGAATGCGATAGTCAGGAGTGCCTATTATCAGCTTCGGCTGATACGCCAACTGCGCCCTTATCTGGACATGAGGGATCTGGAAACTGTGGTGCATGTTCTGGTAACCTCACATCTGGATTACTGCAATGCGCTCTACATGAGGCTACCCTTGTGCCTAACCCGGAAACTGCAACTGGTGCAAAATATGGCAGCCAGGTTAATCACTGGAACATCTAGGAGGGAGCACATAACACCAGTGCTTAAATCCTTCCACTGGCTACCGATTAGTTTCCGGGCACAGTACAAGGTGTTGGTTTTAACCTTTAAAGCCCTACATGGCTTGGGTCCATCTTATCTCAGGGACCGCCTCTCCCCATATGAGCCCCCCCATGCCCTTTGGTCCTCTGGGAGGAATCTGCTGCAGCCTATGAACACCAGGCTGGTGCAGACCTCCCAGAGGACCTTTTCTGCGACCGCTCCCAGGCTATGGAATGGCCTGCTGGACGAGATCTGTCTTATTACCACTCTTGCTGCCTTTAAGAAAGCAGTAAAGACAGATCTCTTCCAGCAGGCCTTCCCAGAATAACTTCCCGGCCCAATCGGAGCGACTGCCACCCCTCTCCCTTGTATTGTTGCTGCTTCCTGTTTTTATTATATTTTTATATTTTATTGTACTATTGTATTTTAATCTTTGCTTGTTTAATTCAGTTTTAAGGGGGGTGGGTTGGGGAGAGGGTTGAGGGAATGTTTTTAACTGTTGCCTGTTTTAATATGTTGTACCCTGCCCCAGTTGCCTAGCAGAGGGGCGGGCTAGAAATAAATTTATTATTATTATTATTATTATTATTAATTGACATGTAGAATGAAAGTAAAAAAAAAAGGATTATGGAAAAAAAGTAATTTTGATGGAACTTGGAAAGAATTCATTGAGAACGTATTGAGAAAAGAAGAAAGAAAATTACCTCTATAGGAGGAATTGAGATTTTGGATGGAATATAAGAGCAAAAATGGCTCCGGGGAAGGGGAACAATGAGGTGGGTAAAAAACCTTCTTTTTTAAAAAAAACAAACAAACAAACAAACAAACCCAACAGTTTGTTCATCACAAACACATTCTTCAAGCAAAGAATTTCAGAACAAAATCAGCCTGTTCTTTATAGCATATAGCAAAGCATGTGATTGTGTAGATAATGAAAAACTTTAGATTGCTATGCCACAACATCTGACTGTCCGGTTGTGTAACCTGTATTCAGGACAAGAGGCTACTACCATCAGGACAGAATATAAACAAAATGGTTTCCAATTGGCAAGGGGTCAGGCAAAGCTGCATTTTATCACCATATATGTTTAACTTGTAAACTGAACATACCATATGTAAAGCTGGATTAGACTTGGAAGAAGGACTGAAGTACCAATGGATAGACTCAATCAAGGAAGCTATAGCCTTCAGTCTGGAAGACCTGAGCAGGGCTGTTGATGATAGGGTGACCTAGAGGTCTCTCATCCATAGGACTACCATAAAGCGAATCCAACTTGATGGCAGTTAACATGAACAATTCAGTGTTCCTTATTGGATATCAATGCTGTATTTCTTTTCAAAAAAGAGGAAGAAATGAATCCTTTTTATGTTTTAGAACCAAATAAAGTGATCTGAATAAATCTCAAAAGAAAAAAGAAATAGTATTAAAAGTTGTCATTGTCACTTAGGAGAAATTCAGTAGCTACCGGGTATGTAACTAGTTGGGTATGCATGTGCACATCACTACTAAGTGGGTCCAGAACTGAATCTCATTGTGTAAACTACCAATTGAACACAGAAGAAGAAAACAGCATTGGTATAACCCATGTGTTATGTTTAAAGTAATGGTCTGCTGAGATGGTTTGGAAAAATTACCTCTTCAGAAGACGTATGTCTAGGGAGCATGGCATCATTTTAAAGGCCAGAGACATCGATTTAGTAGAAACCACATCTGCATTGCTCTTTTTATCTTTCCATCCACACAGCACTAGCTAAGAAACAAACTTCTACCATTTCTCTTTTACTGTTACTTTCAAATATATTCAGTTATGTTGTGGAAGTTGTAACTGCTCAGAGCATTGCATTTAATCAACAGTGAATTGGGATCAATATGTTAACTCTTATATGAAATAGAATAAAGCAGAAGAGTTGACACAGATCCACTACATGTTCATTTTCTCTGCCATCTGCATTGTTACTATAATATAAATTTTTAGTTGCTTATTCAGAGTTCTCTTAGATGTTAGGTGGGGGGAAGCTTACTATCTACTCTTGTGCCTGCTGCTCATTTCTCTCCCATGTTGAGGTTGATATTAATTTATGCATGCCTGTTGTTTAAAAATGGTGACTTATGTAATTAAATATTGGCTGCACTACACCACCGTCCTGCTATAAATATTGGCAGTGTATCTGCTAATGTGTTTGCTTGTTGTCCCATTGTGCAATGGGGAACACTGTTGGAATCCTAGTGAATAAAGTGGTATGCTGAACACACAGATAAATAGTGGCACAACAACCAAGCATGTGGAACCATTCAATCAACTGTTGACTAGTGAGTCATTGATTTACACAAGTAAATCCAATTCATTCAATAACTCCACTCAGGTCAAAACTAACAATAGCAGTTAGACCCTTATGAAAAGGGTCTTGTGGAATTCTGCATATGCAACCGTGGAGTGCATCCATTGCACAAAGGCTGAAAGAGGAGGTAAGATTACATCTTCTTCAGTATATACCACACTAAGCAGCCCTGCTACAGATTAGAATTAAATACATAATAATGTGGCCCTTAATTTATCCATACATTTTGTGCATCTTTCTCTTTATTTTGACAATGTGGGCAAGTGTATGACACAAACAGGATTCCAGTCACTGATAAGATTAATGAACTAAAGCAAAGATTGGGAATCTCTGACTTCCCAGATATTTTAGAGTTCAATTCCCAGAAACTTCAGTCAGCAAGGAGACTAGGATCTAATCTGCACTGCAGAAATAATACATTTTGACACTGTTTTAACTGTCATGGCTCAATGCTATGGAATTCTGGGATTTGTAGTTCTGTGGGACACTTAGCCTTCTCTGTCAGAGAGCACTACTACCACAACAAACTACAAATCCCAGGATTCCATAGGATGGAGCCACGGCTTGCTAATACTGTCATTACAAAAAATTAAATCATTTAAAAAGCTTTGAGGAACCATCTGCCTTAAAATGGGAAAAAAGGTGGTTGGGAAAATTGTTTCATAGTAAGAAAGTCTCTGAGCTGTGAGGCTGCTACCGAGGAGGCCTTTCCCCTCATATGTGCTGATATGATTTTAGTTCAAAACATGGTAGAGACCACAGAGCAGGCTTTTGGTTCTGACTGTATCGCTTGGCTCAGAACTTGGAAAACTTTCTTTTTTGACCAGAATTCTCCAGAGTTGTAATCCAAAAACTTAACTCTTCAAATTCAAACTCAAAATGAAAAGAAAATGATCTTTCAGATAACTTGGTCTTAGGAGTTTATCGCATGCACTTTTCAGCCTGGTCAGTGCATGGGATGGGATCAGGCTGGAATAGGGGGAAATGGGTTTTATTACACATGAAATTGCTGCTGCGCTGCTGGCTGACCATCACCCATCCCTGATCCGTCCTTTGCCGGCTGATTTTGGTACTACGGAAAGCAGAGGTCACTTTTAACTGCCATGGTTCAATGCTATGAAATTCTGGGATTTGTATTTTGTTGTGGCATCAGAGCTCTCAGACCGAGAGCTCACAAAACTAAATATCTCAAAAAACTACAATTTCTAGAATTCCATAGTACTGAACCATGGCAATTAAAGTGGTGTCAAACTGGATTATTTCTACTGTGCAGATGCAGGACGTTATCACACTTGCAGCAAGAGAGCGGCGAGAAAGCTGGTCGGAATCATTTGGGAACCATTTTGGGCTCATGCCGGAATGTGCCTGGCAAGCGGAAAACATTACCACACTAGAATGGAATCAGTGAGGAATGTGAGATGCCGGAATGGTTCCGCTCCGGGGGCCCGTATCTCCTGTTCACACACAAGTTGAAAGATCCCTACCTCGATCCGGCAAGGATGTTCATGCACATGCGCAGAAGCAGGAATGCTTGCCGAGTCAGTCGGATGAGATTTTCGTCACTTCCCCCTTCTCGTCATGTCGTCATTTCCGTCTGCTCACCATTTCTGTCAGATCGCCATTTCTTCTTCCGTGTGTGCCGCCGCTCTGACCATGGAGGGGTCTGGTGCAGTGATGCTTTCTGTGTTGCATGCGGAGCTGGAGAAGTTGGATCGGCAACAGGAGCGGAGGCGCAGGGCTGTGCTGGCTGGCGTCCGTCGCTTTATGAGGCGGCGTGGCATCACTGGCTTCACAGCCCATGCCTTGTTATGGAGGTTTTTTGGTCGCTGCCACCGCGTTGGCCAGGGTTTCCATGCCGCCAGTGTTCCTTGGCCACGCCGTTGGTGGGTCAGGCCACAGGTTGTGAGGAACTGGTGGGCAGAGGAGGTGATCCCTCTTTGGGATGAAGACATGTGGATCCGGAACTTCCGGATGTCCAGGGCCACACTGTACGAGATAGCTGAGGCTCTGCGCCCTCACATCCAGGCCAGGGACACCTTGCTGAGGAGGGCCATCTCCGTGGAAGAGAGGGTGGCAATCACCATATGGTGGCTTTCTGCCCCCCTCAATTACAGGAGAGTGGCACGGCACTTCCAGATTGGGGTGTCCACAGCAGCAAAAATCTGTACTGAGGTGATCCAGGCTATTGTGGATGTACTTCTCCCAAGAACAGTCTGCCTAGGAAACTATCGCCAGATAGGTTCCTCTCTTGTGTTCTTGGCCTCTGCTTCATTTAAATTAATCTATGCTGTCAAATAATACTGTACAGTATTAGTTTGGAAAAAGTACTCCTGCCGTGCCACATAACAAGGAGGGGTCATGGCTTCGGGCTTCCTTTTGGACAATTCCTTAATTTGCTATTACCTCCCTTGACTACGTGACATTACCTCTTGTATGTGCGATTTGCAGAAATGCATGCCTACATATATAAGCAGATTACTGAAGGGGCTGGTGTGAGGGGTGCATTAATTTTGAAAGGGAGCTACAAGGAGAGCAGAAATGAGGGCTTCCTCTGTAGCAGTATATATGTGTGTATGTAGCTATGGATGGAGAAAACCATCTACAATTATGAGAACTTACCAGACACCTAAGCATTGTGTTGCTCTTACCCTGCTCTTCAAGGCTTTTTCTCTTTTTTCCTTTTTCTTACCTTGCAGGTCATGGATGGATTTGAAGAGCTGGGCTTCCCCCACTGTGTCGGCGCGCTGGATGGATCACACATCCCTATACACCCTCCAAGAGCCAATGCCGAGGACTACTATAACAGGAAATATGGGTACTCAATAGTACTGCAGGCCTTGAGCTCGGCAAACGGTGTATTCCTTGACATCGAGGCTGGCTTCTCCGGCCGTAACCATGACGCATTCATCTTCCGGCATTCATCCCTGTGCCAGGCGATGGATGAGGGTGCTTTTGTCCCCGGAAATCCCACGGTCACTATCAGGGGGGTGCAGGTGCCTCCCTTGATAATTGTGGATCGGGCGTACCCCTTGCGGCGATGGCTAATGAAGCCTTACATTGGAGCTCTGCAGCCCAATCAATTGGCATTTAACATTGCGCTTAGCAGGGCTCGCTGTGTTGTGGAGCGAGCTTTCGGCCGCTTAAAGGGAAGATGGGGGTGCCTAGGAGCTAGGCTAACTGTTGGGGAGGAGCACTTTGCAACTGTTGTCTCTGCATGTGTGGTCCTTCACAATATCTGTGAAACAAGGGGTCATGCATTGCATTTTGTGGAGCGCTCAGGTGAACTGCATCTCCCGCCGATGACGCAGGATTGCCAATCGGCGAGAGAAAACCGTAGAAGGCAAGCTGAGGGGGAGCGGGTCCGTGGAGCTATAGCGGCCATGATTGCAGAGCGACAGTAAGGACTGTGTGCTATATTTACCTTTGCTGTTTTCAACTACATATGTGCTGTTAAAAAATAAACTACTTCTTTACTGTTATATTGGTTGCCTTTCTTAATATCCTGTTCAACTGTATTGTGACATTTGCTAGCTTTGCTTTTCTGTTCTACAGATGCATCCATGTATGTATATGTACATATGGATGGAGATAGTTAGAGAAAGACATGCACGTACACGCACACACGTATGTATATATATATATATATATATATATATATGTTAATATATATATATATATATATATATATATATATATACACATATGTTTACATATATAAATGTATCAGCACATATTTGTGGGTTTTAAATTATATTTAATATCTACATTTATCTATATAAATCTATATGTACATATATATATATATATATATGTATATATATATATATACACACATATATATATCTTTATAGATTTAGATCGATAGATATAGATTTAGATGTAACTTCTAAGGAGATATATTTATACTGCTGGTGGTAAAGAGATGAATCTACTGATGAAAACACACTAATGTCTTGATAAATAGATTTATTTACAATTAACAACATAAAAACAAACAGTGTATTGGTTTTTGTATATGTACTTGTGCATAGGTATGTGTGCAGGCACAGAAGAGACATGAACTTATACACATGTACATCCACAAACTCCAACATATGAACCCTTATTAGTTTGTCTTACTGCAATAATAAATAAAAAAGGAAACACTGAACAGTATAAACATAACATCTAAACTAGGTAACCATATTTTAGAGAAAAAAAAACCTCAGGAAGGAGAGTAAAATATTTTCTTCTTGATCTGCCTTTTGCCAGCGACCCTTTGGCTGGCTTCAAGAGGTGGTTGGGTGGGCTCCGTGGAAGGCACCAGGCAAGATGGAGCTGGGCCCTCATCGCCAGAGTCCTCAAAGAGGATTTGTGTCCCCCCGAGGACCTCCCGGGCTTCTGTTGCTGCCCTGCTGGATGCAAGCATCTGGATGGCCTCGGCCACAGAACGGACTGCCTCTGTTCTTTCCCGGGACACATTGATTATTTCATCCATGTACCGGTATATGCGTTGCCGGTGACGTGCACCTGCCATTAGGTCACGGTGGTAGGAGCACGCAAGGCTCTCCAGTGCGGCAGAATCTCTCCTGGTGTTCCTTAGGAGAGACGAATGCTGGCGCCTTGCAAGCGTACGGTTCAGACGCCCCTCCCGTCTGGAGTCCTCTATCAGAGTCCTCGCAATTAGTTCCCCCCTCATGGCTCTCCTATCCGGTATTTCCTGTGCGGACCTGCGGCGGCGGCGCATGATGTGACGTGCTGGTGCTGCAGAAAAAAAATAATAATAATTTGCAACCATCAAAACTTTGCATGCGTGATGGTTAGTTCTAGTTGTACAGGAGATCTTACGTTGTTAAGCTCTAGAGATTGCTTTTTATACCAGCAAATGTACGCTCCCTTTGAAATTCTATTTGTGCGTATTTGTGTGTGTGTGTACATGTCTATACATAGAACCATATCATTATCTATATATCCGCTTTTGTATGTATGTATGTATGTATGTGTCTACATGTGCATGTTCACACACTCGCACATACCTCCCCATGCATGTTTAGTGTGCTATGTACAGATGCCTATCTTCTGGTGCAAAAACATACACACACACACTTACAATGTTATTTTTAATTGCTTGGCAAATGTTGAATGTACGATGGGTGTACCTGTCCTCGATGGTTCTTCTACTATGGATCCAGGAGGGAACGTGGCCTGAGTCTCCTCCACAGGCATCCGTGTGGACTCCATCACGGGCCTTTCTTGACTTATAGTGGTATCTGGAGCCAAAACAAAAATGTTGCAAAGACACAGGGTTAGCAGTAATGTATAGGCTACTTTCAAAGCTTATGCACTGCAGCATTCCCCTTCCCATGCTTTCAACCAGCAGAGAACATCCTACCGTCACTGCCCGCAGGGGATGCCGGAAGATCTTGCTGCTCCATGCTCTCCTGCTGTTCCACTGGCCGCTCAGGTGGGTTTTCAACTGCCACCAGGTTGAGGACCACATCACCCTCCTCCTCTGGGACTTCTGGAGGAACTACGGGAACACACAAAAAAAAAAAAAGGAAAAAAAGGTTGCAGCTACAGATCTCTCAAGATTGGTGATCAGAGGCATTCAATTAAAACAATCTTTATATCTAACTATCTATCAATAATTATACACACACTTCTGGAGGGTAACCTTCGTACATGTACTGTGACTAACAAGACACCGAGAAGAATGCATACATGTGAAATAATCCATGTTAAGATCTCTAGATCTATCTCACTACGGATATCTATGTGTATAGCAATATTTCTCTCTCTCTCTCTCTCTCTCTCTATATATATATATATATGTATATATATATACATGTATATATATATATATATGTATATATATATATATATTACATACATATATACACACATATATATGTATATATACATATATATATATATATATATATATATATATACATGCATACATACATATATGTGTATATATACACACATATATATATATATATATATGTATATATATACACACATATATATAAACATATATACCTCTCTAGATGTTTCCCCATGGCTAGCTCCAAGAAACAAGGCAGGAGTGCACAGGGCTTTCTCAGGGGTGCACATATAACCCTAACCCCCCACCCCCTAAACTCTACAGCCATTAAAAAAATTACCCAGAATTCCATAGTAAAGATTTCAAATTTCCTTTGGGGGGGTTATACTGTGCAACAGCACACTATACATATGGATTAAATGCAACCCAGGGAAAAATATTAATCCCTCCCTTCTAACCAAACATCCCCCCCCCAAAAAAATAACCCTCAAGCACATGGTTTAAAAAATACCTACCTTGAACGTTACCCATGCCCGACGTTCCTTCCCCTGGTGATTCTGGGGCTGCCTGCGTGGAGGGCCCCTCCTGTGGTTCTTCCGCAAGAGCTCTCCTCACAACCTTAGTGCTTTTGCATAATTTTTTTGGAAAAATATCCCTGTCATTTCTTAAAAATCTCGCCATTTCCTCATAAAAAGGACAGGAAACTGGGGCATTTCCACTTATGTTGTTGTGGTTAGATACTCTCCTGAAGTCTGCCCGAAGTAGTTTGCATTTATTTCTTACTTCATCCAGTGTTCGGTTGATCCCCTTTTCTTGTAACTTTTGAGAAATGTCCAAATAAATTTCAGCATTGCGATGCTTAAGGAGTAAGCCCCTCTGGACTTTCTCCTCACCCCACAGAGGAATGAGCTCTGCGAGCTCCCCGTGGGACCAAGCGACCCCCCTTCCTGGCTTTTTCTGGGATCCGCCAGCATTTCCAGAGGAAGCCATTTCCATCTGTTTCTAAAGAGAAGTAAATGAAAAAGCCAGCCGAAAAAGCGGCAACCGCAATGATGATGATGGCGCCAAGGTATGTATCCGGCCAAGCTGCTACAAACAAACTGAGCGCCACGTGCAGTGGGCAATGGAGAATAACCAGGCGTTGGGGTGTCTACGCATGCGCGAAAATGCTGCTTCCGTCGTGGCGACACCTGTTGGTCCAGGAAGCACATTGCCCATAGAGATAGCCATGGAGATGGCAAGCAGGTGGCGAATGTGGCTGCCAGAGGAAGTTGAGGCCCTTTTGGACCTCATGGATGCTAGCCGCAACCTCCCCCTGCTGATTGGGTCAAGCACACACCCAAATCACTCCATCTACAGGCGGCTGGCCAGACGACTGGCAAGAAGAGGATTCGAGCGAACCATTGGCCAAGTCAGGTCAAAAGTAAAAGTGTTAAGAAACGCTTTTTACAAATCTTGAAATTTGTTCCACGGGGACCCTCCTCCAGAATCAAGGCCCCCCTTCTATAGGCGGCTTCAGCAGTTGTGGGAAAAGGCAGGATGCCCCGACGGCAGGCTTGCAAGGAGACCACAAAGTAAGTAATTCCCTCCACTGCAGTCCAACATGTATTAGCACCTATGGCGGCGGGGGGGGGGGTATATCTGTACATTACTATTTCTGTTAATGTTAACCTATACTTACCTAATCTTTGCATTTATGTTTACATGTACTAACTTTAGTTATGGCAAAAAAACCAGCTCTGCAATGTTAATGCCCATAAGTCAGCCGTAATTAATCTACACTGTTCTATAATGTCTTTTTTTTCCAGGACAAGTTGAGGCAAGAGCAGATGAGCCCCCGGAGCAAGCGCCACATAGGCCGGAGGGCAGAACACCCCCCCACGAAGAGGAGGACGAGGAAGAGGGAGTAGGGAGACCCATTCCCCCCCCCCCCCCGGTGGAAGGCCAGGAAGACCCTGCCGAGGGGCAGGCTGTGGAACAGCAGGCTGTTCCACAGCCAGCCGATGATGAGGATCACCCACCCGAGCCACCAGACGTTGCTGATGAACTTCCAGGTATTCATGTGACATTCTAAAAAGAAAATAATACCACATGTGAACACATCAATTTAGCAAACAAACAATAATGTATTCTTTCTTCTTGTTTCCCCCTACACTCCAGTCCGAGAACTCCTTGCCAGTCTGGAAAACACTGTGGGGGAGATTCTTAAAAGAATTGGAGAACTGGAAAGAAAGGTGGACCAGCTGGACATGTGGGTCAACCATTTCCGTGTGCATCAGTCTCCACCTCAGGAGTGACTTTTATTTGATTTTTCCATCCCACCCCCCTCTGCCGTGTGCGAGAACAGTCAGAGGTTTTTTATTTTTTATTAATTTCTCCATCCCTCTCTCCCCATTGTTTCTTTTAAAAATCATTAGTAATGAATGTGTATAAATAAAAACAACAGGAATCATATTGTTAAAATAAATACTATATTTTTTGTCAAAAATACTGCATGGCATCTTTCTTTAATTATCTGAGGTGGGATGTTGGGAAAACATAGACTCTTCAACACGCCCTTTTCACTCCTTTGCACCAGCATCTCGATATCTAGGACGCAGTGTATCTGAAAGAGAAAGCAGGGAAATCACTAGAACTAGAAGGGAATGGACCACGAGAATAGATTAACAATAGTGTCTCTCTTCTCTCACACACTGTAAGATATTAGAAGACAGAGCATTCCCTGGCAGGCCAAAAAGAAAGGGAGCTGAGGAAAAGTTCAATTGATCAGAGGAAAAGGTGAAACGATTACCATTTTTCAAATCGGCGAAGGGCACTACCTGATATGTCTCGCTTATTAGCCGAGGGCCAAGAGCTGTGAAATGCATGCAAAAGAAAAAACCGCCCAAACAAACATTGTTAAAACTTCCCCTCACAACCGGGCGCCCAAGCAGGGAAACATGTGCTATGCCATTTGTGGAGCCATCTCCGCTGAAATGCACATCGAAGCACAGTCGGAAAGGGCCCCTTGGGGTGGTGCATAGAAATGGCATTCCTGCATGGCAGGAGGCAGAAGTGGATGGACGTACTGCTTTTCCCCCACCGTACAAAAGAAGAGCCCATTTCGGGGGTGCTTTGATAAGTCACCCATGCACGTCAGGTGTAATATGTAGATATATATTGAATGTAAATGTAAATATATAGTAAAAGTAGATAGATACATGGAAAAATGCGCATGTAACAAATACATATATATATATATATATATATATATATGCGTGTATTTATATATATATATATATACATGTATGTATATATTGTATATATATATATATGTATATATATGTATATAGATATATATATTATATATATATGCACACCTTTCCATCCCTCTATCCCTGTATGTACCTATCTATCTATGTATCTATCTATCTATCCATCTATCTATCTTTCTATTTCTAATTTGTTTGTAAACCATGTCTGGTTTAAAAAATTTTATGGGGGGAGGTGGTAATCGCTCTTAGTTGTTATTGATTATGTTATGATGTAAGCCGTCCCGATTGCTGTGCAGAGGGGCAAGTTATAAATAAAAATAACAATAACAACAATAACAACAATAACAGCAAGTATTACTGTTATTATTATTGTTTCTGTTGTTGTTGTTATTATCACTATTATGTCCATCTACCCATCACCCACAGTATTCTCCCAACCAAATTACCACCTCCACTGCCCCCCACACTATATATACCAGGGGTAGGCAACCTTTCCCCTTTAAGGGCCGAGGGACTTCAGCTCCCAGAAGCCTCAGCCATGTTGGCCAATAGCCCCATGTTGGCCAGTAGCTCTTGGGGTTCTGGGAGCTGAAGTCCCTCGGCCCTTAAAGGGGAAAGGTTGCCTACCCCTGATATATACAAACTGGGCACCCAAGGAATAGATGTAACACATTTATTCAAGATAACACTACTCACACACGACCAGGTACCACGGCCTCCGATATGCTGGCAGCCAGGTATCCACACCTGAGGAAAGAGAAACATCAGAAAAGAAAGATAATTATTATTATTATTGTTATTATTATTGTTGTTGTTATTATTATTATTATTATTATTATTATTGTTGTTGTTGTTGTTATTATTGTTGATATTATCACTATTATATCCATGTACCCATCACCCACGGGGAATTCTTCCAACCAAATTACCGCCTCCACGGCCCCCCCCCCAACTATATATACAGATATTCCCCCCCCCAAATTCTGGGCTACAAAGCCATCCATAATAATGATTCCCCCCCCCAAGCCCTGGTCGCGAGGCGGCACAAATCCCAATAGAAAGCTCTAGATTGCCTTAAAATAATAGAAGAGAGGACCATTGTTTACCCGTCCCGTTTGTTGCCCGCTCCAAACAGGAAGTACACGTCATAAGATGCTTCCTCAAATCCTTGGGGAATACTGTGAGGAACCATGGGCCATAAAAAGAGGAAATGCGGCATGACAAGGATCTCCTGTTCATACCTATGCCGAGATCAGCATCATTCCGGCATAGTGCCGACCGCTCGAGTGTATTCCTTAAAACTCTCGGAATTCAAAAGGACTGAAATGAGGCTGAAATGACGCTGAAATGAGGTAGGGAAGGGCAGGGTTTGCTGCGACGTCGTGTGAACACACAGAAAAAAAGTCTGAAATGAGGCTGAAACGAGGCTGAAATGAGGCTGAAATGACGCTGCTTTAGGGCCAGTGTGGTAAACGTCCGCAGACTGAAAAAGAGACAGATTTCCTCTCACTTAGCTGCTCAAACATGCATTGGATAAAAGTATGTGCTATTCCCATTGCATTTCCACTGCATTTTTCATAGAGGAACTTGCATGTCTCTGGCTTGTGTCCCTGTCATGTTTTGTGACTTTTATTTAAACTGGGCATTTTAGCATGTTGGTGCATGTATGTATGTACAGAGATGGGCTTTATATTTTAATCTATGACTGCTAGCCCTAATCCTGTATAACAGGCATTGGCTGGAGAAAGAAGAAGGAAATAAAGTAATGTTTTCACAGGAACTAGAATGCACCCTCCTTTCTCACTCTGGTCGAATTAGTAGTCTTTTTTTAAAAGCACCACTAAGGAACCCAACTACAATTTCTATGGTAGATACAATAACAGAAAATAACCTTTCAATGGAGTAGCATTATTGCAGCCTTCCAATCTTGACCAGAGACAGATTTTTGGGCAGCTGACGAATGCTGGTTGGCTGAACCTTGGGTTGGATTTTCACCTCTGTGCTCTAGTTGTGCAATCAGAGTGGGCAAGAGAGAGTGTTCACCATTCCCTGGCTGTTGAGCATCTTACCCCCAGAATGTGGCTGAATACATGAATAAAAAGTCATGTCAGCAGACACACTGCTCAGGCAACATCTACAAGGGCTCTTATTCCACTTGCTGGAGGGCACAAAGTGATCATTGCAAAGCTGATCTTGCTTCAGGGCATAAGCTCAGGTCATGAACAAATTTCTGTCCACAACACAGCAATGAGAAATTACACACACACACACACACACACACACACAAATTTTGAAATGTAGCAAGCATGCCATACCTTATCCAGAATCACTGACTGAGCCACAAATGTTGGCATGGACAGATAACTATTTTCTTTGCTGGTTCACAGTTCCTTATTAAGCTTCTCTTACATAATGTTAATTGAACAAAATGGCACAACAGGTTTGTTTGAAGCAAAAGAATGGTAACAGGAGCATCCAAATAAACATCTTATGATCCTTACAGTCTTGAATGTTGAAATGTTGAAATGAAGAAAATTGATGAGGGGGCAGGCTCCAAAGACATTGAAGGAACATTTCTGAATAACATGCTAATAAGAACTGTATCCATTTGATTTTACTGGAAAACAAAGATCTCTTTTATGTGTAGAGTTGGGGGCATTTGGGACCAAACAAGATGTGAAAATAAAAGCACTTCTGGGTTCAACATGCATATTGAAAAAAATAAAGGAGTACTGGAAAGGGCTGGGCAATGGGAGGCTTATTATTCTTGGAATTGCAGTAGGTAGGGAGGAAGAGTTCGCCTTTCCTTTCCAGTGATGGTCCTAATGGATTGCTCCTCCAAAGCTGATATTTACACTGTGAATAAATCACCCACTGGAGAAAGAAGGATTCAGAATGTCTAAGCATGCCTGTAGGTCATCTTGGATCCTAGCCATGTGTTGTATTTTCCTCTACTGAAAGATCAAATTGTGTGCAGGATGGAAGAAAAGAGAAAAATAATAATAAACTCAGACCCATCTTTCTCCTCATACAATGACAGATATTTGAAAAGCTATGGGCCTAAATCCTATTGGTAGTCCCCAATAGAGTAGAGTAATTGAATCCATTGGATTTACATATGTATTGACTCACTATTCAATAACTGATTCAGTAGGTCTATTCTAGATGGGAGTAAACAACAGGATTCCAGCCACTAAGGCGTGAAACACATGGGCCAAAAGAAGCCAACTTTGGACCAATCTGGGGGTGTAGCATACAGATGACTAATGCCCCCAGATCAGGCCAAAGCTACTCCTTGCTGATAGCCCATTCAGGACCGTGATGGTGGCCAGCCTCAGGACTGCAGCATCTGGTCATCACGGTCCCACACTGAATGGGGAGTGACCAGGGCTGGAGCAGCCTCTGGCCAGTTAATATTACTAGTACTTGGATGTTTTTCTTGTTGTTATATTGAAAATATTGGTTTCACTGGCGCCCTTCACCAGCTGGCACATTAAGGCTGGCATCCTGTTGGTAAGTCCTAGATCTATTCAATCAATTGATGAATGGTGAGTTAACACATAAGTAACTCTAATGGACTCAGTGGGTTTGCTCTAGTCTGAACTAAAAGATTTAGGCCTGCGACTCTTATGTGGAGAGACCCTCCCAACTGTTCCTCATAGGAGCTGCTGTGTTTTGGGCTGTTTCTACGCAGCAGTTCACTGTGGTGCCATAAATATCCAGAAAGAAAGGCCTGCAGAGCCAGGATGAAATGTTTTTGATCTATTCGTAGTCAGCCTCAGTGAGATATGCCACATAAGACCCTGTCTGCCAAATTCAAATCTAACACATTAATCACTGCCCTTTCCTGGATTTGCTATCACAATGATTGATTATTGATTGACTAATTAATTATTTTTGCAGCCTATCTGATATCTGGAAATCTCAAGGCAAGGTACAATCAATGAAAAGCCTTTAAAACAATCCAAATAGAAAAAAACCCTTAACAAAACAAACCCACAATCTGTTAGGCTGAAAACTGCATGTCCTCCATTTCACAGATGAAAACTGGGGCACATGCAGTCAAGCAACATCAAAGTATGAACAATGAAGCCTATCTGATGGTAAAAAGTGTCAATGAAGAATAGACAAGCTAGGAGAGGCTGCAGCAGTTTGCTTTTCTTTGAACCTTGAGAGGGCAAGATTTCACCTACTCCTGTCCTCTCCGCCCTGCTGGGTTAACTGAGTATAAGCTAGTTTTGCTCTTTGAGCTCAGGGCTGGTCTATACCAGTGAAAAACATTCACTCCAAAGCCAGTGCTGTCAGTCTCCATAATGCATGGCTACTTCCAGGGAGGATCTGTGGCTTTTGGCCCTTAACACGTCTTTGCTCCGAAGTAAGCAAAGTCAGGGAAACCACAGGGTTTCCAGGAAACCCTGGAGTGTCTTTGGTTCTGTCACCCTGTCCATGTGGACTGCTGGATTGGGTTTGACCCAGTTGATCCCAGTTGATTAACTGGATGATGCCTTTCTAGAACAGATGACCACACACTCAGAAAGGAGAGATGTAGTAGTGATGGGTGACTACTGGGGATCAAAAATCAAAGCATCCCTGACAGATGGCCATCCAGCCTCTGTTTAAAGACCTCCAAAGGAGACCAAGGGAGTGTGTTCCACTGTTGAACAGCTGTCACTGTCAGGAAGCTCCTCCTAATGTTGAGGTGGAATCTCTTTTCCTGGAGCTCTTTTCCTGAGAATTCCCACCAAATGGACCATTAATTAAATAGACATTAATCCTCCTAGCATATCCTCCCACCCTGAGGCCTTGCCTCAACAGAACAATACACAGATGTACATGCTAATCCTCTCAATCAAGGCTCACACAGTATATATACCCCACACACCTCCATGACACCATTCTCTGAAGATGCCAGCCACAGATGCAGGCAAAATGTCAGGAATACATTCTTCTAGAACATGGCCGCACAGCCCAAAAAACCCCACAAAAACCTAATGTTCCATTTGTTACAATGTTGCATTTACTTGTTTCTGTTATACATACTCTTTCATTCTAGAGAACACCAGTTACTATTCTTTAGGACCCTCACACCATCCTTATTTATGGTTATCCTTTTAACCTTATTTCTATAATAGCCTTCAGGCTAATCAAATCCCAGAAACTCCCTACTTGGAGTTCTGTATTCAAACTAAGGGGGAATACAGACAGGCCAAAAGGGCCGGCCTGGGGGTAGAGTTGGGGTGTGGCGACCACACGCCAGCTGCCCTGACTCCACCCCGATGCCACCATCACACTGTGTGCCCCACCACATAGCAGTTCAGACATGCTGTGCCAATGGAGTGCAGAAAAGCCACTGCTGAGGTGGCAAGGGTGACTTTTTGCTGCTCCAAAAAGGAGCGGCATTTGCCAACTCTTTTTGGAGCAGAATTGCCAACTCTTTGGATCGGAGTCACGGCATGCAGTTACCACGGCCCCGATCCAGCAAGGAAAAGGGTGGCAGGACACTACACCTTGGGGGATGTCTGTATAGCCCCTAAGTCCCTCACTACTGGACTTTTCCCTCATAGTTCCTGTCTTCTGGACTGTTACATATCCAGACCTGGTCTGACTCCAATCGTCAGCAACAGAATTCTTTATCACGTTCAGTCCAAAATTATATTGGCTGCCATCAGCTTACTCCTGATTGGCTGTTGCTAGCTTGGCATAATTCTGTCTGCTCTCCACATTGATTTAAAATGTACTTACCTTCAGCCCTGAATACATTTTAAGTCACATAGACACTATGTTATGCTTCTCACTTTAAAAACATCTCTGCCCAGGTGCACCTGGGCTTCAGGTTTGGAAATATATACCCCCTATCCTCCAACTGTCCTGATTTAGCAGGGACAGTTCCAGTTAATCCTCTGTTATCTCACTTTTCAGCTGCAGTTAAAATGTCCCTGTTTCTTTCTCCTCCTCTTCCTCCTTTTCCCCTTTGTCCTGAGCTCACTTCCACTGATGCAAACTGAATTCAAAGTTTTAAAGCAGTTTGCATTCAATTAACTTAGCAGTGAGAGCAGAGATAATGGCGGGGGGAGGGGGGGAGGACGGTGACAGGACTTGTCCTTCCCAATGGACTCAGTCAAAAGCAAACTGCCACAGCCTTTCCTAGCTTATGTGTTCTTTCTCTTTAATTACTTTCTCCATCTTGACTACACTCTGATGTTACTTGACCACACATGTATTCCTGTTTTTATCTGTGAAATGTTGTGGGGTATGGAAGTATCTCCTGTTGGTAGGAAAATAGCTAGGGGTGAAGGCATTGATGGGAGAAAAAATGTGGGAAGGCTTCAGCACTTCCCCCTTCCCCGGAGAGCTTTATGATCACAACTTCACATCATAGACATTCAGAATAGCCTGATGAAGTGAGCTGCCCTTCTGTCTCCTTTGGCCCTGAAAACCCCTTTCCTATTTGGGTCTTCCCTATCATCCCTTACTTCAAATGCTTGTTTCTGAATCTTGTTCAGACAATAAAGAAAGCAGAACTCCTAATGTTATATGTAAGATACCACTTTGCATTTGATTACTGTAATTTCGAGCATATGGCTTATTTACTTGTAATATTTTGAACAATAATTCCAGCTGCCCCATTTGGAAGGATTTTTATTCTTGACTACAACACGCACAAGAACAAAGATTTTGATTGCAGTTTTACCATCAAAGTAATACGTTTCAATTGACTAAGCAAGCCAGAAACAATTTAGATAAAAGGATGCAATATAACAATTAATGAGCTATACACAAATTCCTCCTTGCTCTTTAACTCTTCAGTGTGTGTAGATGATGAAAGTCTCCTGCTTTTCATTCTGCCTTTTCAGTTTGGAAAATTGCAGTGGACTAACAGCTGACCCAGACTGTTCTGCTACTCCTCCTCACAAACTGTGTGTATATATGCCTTCAAGTAGCCTGTTGACTTCTGGTAACCCCATGAATTTAATGGGGATTTCTTAGGCAAGGATTTCTTATTCAGAGGTGGTTTTACCAGTTCCTTCGTTTGAAATATAGCCTATAGCAGCTAGTATTCATGGGCAGTCTCTATCCAAGTACTAACCAGGGTTGATGCTACTTAGCTTCCAAGATCAGATGGGATCTGGTGCTTTTAGGATGTTTAGGCTGTTCCTCCAAAAATAATATGAGGAAATTAGAAGTAATTCAGATCTGCTTCTAATAAATATGTTGGCAAAATATTTGCCTGGAATCCATATTCAGTTTTCAGTCCAGTCACAATTCTTATTAAGTGCAAATTCCATCATAGCGGGAACTATCAGTAGGAAGAGTGAGGAAGATGCCTCAGGCAATAGCTCCTGAGAGGTGGAGAACTGTTGGTGAACAGAGCTATATCTGAAGATACCATGTTGACTGTAGGTACAGTAGGGACAGCTAATGCTGAAATAAGATTTCAAGCTGCAGAGCTGGTTAGCACCTTTTGGTATGTAGTATAGGAGGATGCCACCTTGCCCTTTGTTTCTATAGTATTTCCTAAAGCTTATGAAGAACTGTGTGCCTGAACCATTTACTGCAAAGTTGTCCCCCCCACCCACCGCCCCCCACTGGAATATCTAGTAACAGGTTGCTACCTTGGCAGAGGGCCACAGACAGGTTCTTTTGGTTGAAGTAAAAAAAAAAAAGACACTTAAGATCTGACTCTGGATCAGTCTGCTAGTATACTGCCATTGGATCAAAAAAAGGGAGAGGGAAATTGCGGAATGTTAAAACTGATAAGAAGTATAGTACAAAATGTGATACAGATTAATAGTATTAGAGAACAAATTGTAAGTTGAGAAAGGAAAAATCTAAAAGTTTATTAAAAATATTAGATATTCCTAGTAAAGGAAGGGAAGTTTCTTTTATGTAAGTTTGTTTATGTGGTATTTGTTAGTATTAGATGTATGTATGTATGTATAATTAGATAATTAGAATGTCCTATGTCTATATGTGAATTTTAATATGTGGAAATAAAAAAATAAAATAAAATAAATCCCCTCAAAAGACTCAAGGTACATTAGTGAAGGTCAGAATAGAGTTTTAAAGGGGCTAATTTCTTAACTTGCCCCCTAAGTAGGAACAAATTAATCCATTAATCCTTCTGGACACTTGCATGAAAATTCCCGAGTGCCTCACAATGATTGATTTTATTTTCACAAGCCTTCTGTGAGAGGAAAAAGTATGATCTCCAGTTTTATATTGATGGAACTAAAGCACACTCAAGTTTTAGCATTTTGCCTTTTGAGCACAGAGACAAATTTGCCAAAGTTGCATGCCAAATCTCCTGAATTAATCACCAATAACCTATTTTCAATGGATGTGATTCTCTTTCTTTTTCTGTGTCTTTTTGTTGTCCTGAGGCCCATTCACCATACAGAATTATTATTCCACTTTAACTGCCATGGTTCCATCCTATGGCATTTTGGAATCTCTAGTTTACAGAGTAGCATTTAGAATTCTCAGCCAAAGCAATTTTAGTGTCACACCAAACTACAAATCCCAGGATTTGATAGGAAGGAACCATGACAGTTAAAGTGCACATAGTATTCTTCTATACTATGAATGGGCCCTATGTCTGATTTATAGATACTGTTGCTTGTTTCAAAAATTTCGGAAGAGCAAAAAACTGTATGGAAAGTGGAATGCAAAAATCTATCAGCCTAGTTTTTGTAGCATTTCTCAGGATCCCATGAGTGTTCTGGTTCCACTCCAATTTTATATCAGGCTGCAAGAACTATTTCTCTTTCCTGCACACAAATTTATGCATATTTTGTACACTTTTATTTTCAAAATATGCACCTTTTTGCACTCATTTTACTAACGCATGCTTTTTAGTGTATATCCACCCCATTTGACTAATGCAGGACTGGGCAACCAAGGAATATCTAGGCACTTTTATTGCCCTGGCCCTCAGGCAGTCATATAGGCCCCCGCTCCAAAAGCCACAAAATAAAATAAAATCTGGAAATAGTTTTTATTTTACTTCTGCTCTTTAAAAATTAGATATTTTAAAAATGTTAAATAGTGCAGTGTGTGCATGTAACCTGTCTGAAAAGCGAATTGCCGTGCCTGGAGGCTTCCAAGAGTGGTAATCCATTTGGCCAGAGAAAGGTTGGTTCAGGAAGTCTGGAATGGCAGCAATTAAACAAATACAATACAGCTAAAATATATCATAGAATCATAGAATCATAGAAATGAAAAAGTTAACATTAAAAACATAACTAAACTGTCAATAATATTAAAACAATTTAAAATGTACAGTTAAAAATAAAACCAAAGGCAGCTAGGGGTGGAGTCTGGCCCATGTTCTTTAGGCAGATGAAGCAACAGGGCTGAAAATTGTCCTTTTTTGGACTGCAATGCCCAAATAACTTCACCTAGCTTCACCAGTGTGTCCCTGCTGAATAGGAAGTTCTGGGAATTGTGTGCCTGAATCTTGTTGTTAAATGGGATTCACCTATATATTGACTTTCCTTTCAGCAACTGATTCAGCAGTCTTCTCTGTTTGGGACTAAAAAGTAGGATTCAGACTACAATCTACAAAGTAGCATTTCCAAGCTCTTCTAAGTCATTGGCTCTGATTTTTGTGCCTCTGATTTTCATAGGAAGGTACTTAGAAACACATGTAACATAAAGTAACACATGAGAAGTGCACTTGCACATGAGTATGCTGTGTGCCTTCAAGTAATTTTCAATTTATGGCAACCCTAGATGAACCTATTGGAGAGCTGGCAATATTTGTTCAGAGAGGGCTTGACATTGCCTTTCTGTGAGGCTGAGACAGAGTGACTTGCCCAAGGTCACTCAGTGGGTTTCCATGGCTGAGCTAGAATTTGAACCCTGGTCTCCCAGAGTCCTAGTCCAGTGCTCCAGTCACTACACCATGCTGACTCTCTGCATGCACGTATCCTGGTCAGAATTCTGTGGGTGTACTGTGGTAGCAGCTACACTATTTTCAGTCCTGTCACTGTCTGTGCCAACATAATTACAACATAAATAATAAAAAGGATTCCAGCCACTGACCAGAGCAAAAATAGAGCTCTGAATTTGACATAAATGCTCATGCTGCATTGTTATAAAAGTCTGCAAATCCAGATGCTGTGGCTTACACATGGAAACATTTATTTCACTTACCCATTTGTTTGAAACTTCTCCTTTGAGAGTTATTACTAAGGGATACTGGTCACATAAATTTGTTCCAATACATTTGCGAAGCACAGACAAGTATATAAACAAATTATAAAACACGTGGACAAGAAGAGCCTCCATGCGTTTAATATCGGTACTCTTTTTTTACTTTGGAAATAGGATTTCGAGGTGGAAAAAAAGTCCTACTCTGCATTTTCTCCCTCTTGGTGCATCAAAGTTAAAAATCAAATCAATACCATTGCAGTATTAGACGGTGGTGACAGCATGTGGACATCAGTGCTGTAATTAAAAAGCCATTCCCCTCACTTGGTAAAATGTAATTTTAGCTGTAGTCACTGGCTGTTTCCAAGCAATCTATTTACCCCCCAAATATCCTGAGGCTTGGACTGAAGACTGTGAAATGATCGAGTTTTAGTTATCCTCATACATAACAAATTTCAATTATAACTCAAGACTGTAAAAAATGTTGTAATAATATTACACTGAAGTCCTGCTGCTAACTGGCATCCATGATTGGGTAGGAAGAAGAAAATCTATCCCTTATTCTTGCTGTACAGAAAGCATTTTCCAACTGCTTTCAGAAAAAATAATGCAAATGGCTTCAGCTGGCTTAAAAGAATAGCTACAAATATATAGTTATGATACTTCTGATTTAAAAAATATACTGGAATACAAGAGAAAAAGAATAATCTTTGTCATCTAACAACAGTAACTAGTATTACTATATTGAGACTATTCATTTATTTCCAAATCAGTTTTCATCATTTGCAAACATCCCCCCACTCTCTTTTTCTGCATTTTTATACCCCCATCTTTCCCTTCCAAAGTGTTCCTGTGTGCTCATTTATAAGTGGCTCATGTCACTAGTCACATAATTTATTTCACTTCAATGTAATATTGCATCATAACATGCTGTTTGCATGTTCTGTTATTTTGCTACCTTGTCCCACTTGACCAATATCATATTGTTTTCAATATCTCATATTATTATTATTTAAGGAATTATGAGCAACTTCATGGTGCTGGGACTTGTTCTCCTATCTTTCAGATACTGCATTCTTCTCCATCTACTGTTCCTATTACAGTTGAAGTTAACACTATTGGATAAGTTTCAGTTTGTGCAGCCTGAGGATGTGGACAGGATACTTGGAGAGGTGAGGGTTTCCACATGCATACAGGATCCTTGCCCTTCCTGGCTTTTGAAAGCATCTAGAGGGAGACAGGCCGAGTGGGTAAAGGGAGTGGTGAATGCCTCACTGCAGCAAGGGAAGTTTCCATCCTGCCCAAAGGAGGCTGTGGTGAAAAAAAGGCCTCTCTGATCTCACCATTCTGAATAACTATCGGCCAGTCTCTAACATTCTATTCTTGGGCAATGTTTTGCAGCAAGTGGTGGCCTCCCAACTCTAGGGACTTCTGGATGAAATGCATTATCTAGATCCATTTCAATCTAGCTTCAGACTTGGCTATGGGTCAGAGACAACTTTGGTCACCTACACCGGGAACTGTACAGGGGGAGTGTGTCCCTGTTAGTCTTGCTGGATCTCTCAGTGGCTTTCAATAGCATCAAATATGGTATTGGTCTGGGCTGCTTTTCTGACATGAGGCACTGTTTCACTCTTTCTTGGAGGGGTGAATTCAGAAGATGGTGTTGGGGGATTCTTGTTCGACCACCTGGCCATTGGGCTGTGGAGTTCCTCAGGGTTCTGTTCTGTCCCCCATGTTATTTAATATCTACATGAAACCGCTGGGAGAGGATTTGGGGTGTGGTATCACCAGTATGCTGATGACACCCAGCTCTATCTCTCCTTTCCATCTGATTCCAAGGAAGCTGTCTTTGTACTGAATCAGTAATGGACTGTTTGTCAGTAATGGACTGGATGAGGGCAAACAAATTAAAACATAATCCAGATAAGACAGAGGTGCTTCTGATCAGTTGTTAGGCAGATCAGGGAATAGGGATTTTGCCTGTGCTGGATGGGGTTACACTCCTCCTGAAATCCCAAGCTTGCAGTCTGGGTGTTCTCCTGGATTCAACTCTGAGCCAGTGAGGTAGAAGAATTTCAGTAATTAATATTTTAATTGTCTGCATTAGAAATGTATGCTATTATGTGTAGAAAATAGATGCTAAGTGTCAAGCAGCCAAAGCAAAGCAAAAAGCAGCTTCATTTATATACCGCTTCATACTGCACTATGGGGTGTCTAAGCAGTTTACAACTGTAAGCTCATTGCCCCCCAACAGTTGGGTACTCATTTTAGTGATCTCGGAAGGATGCAGGCCTGAGTCTAGCCTGAGCCCTGGCTAGTATTGAACTCACAACTTCTGCTCTATGAGTGAGTGGCTGCAGTACAGGCATTTAACCACTGCACCACCAGGGCTCCTGAAAAGCCACACAGAAAAGGATTCTGGGAAAGTTTTAAAAGGAATGTAGTGGGCATGGCAATATAGTATCTTAAATATATTTTAATGTATTCTGAACTTTGGACTCTGATTGCTTAGAATTCTATATGTTTGGAGTTTAAAGTGACCAATCGAATGTAAGCTTTGAATTTCTTTGTTTGCGGTAGTATAAAACACCCCATGTGTCTTTCTTCTGGGCCCGATGATCTGAATGCTAATTCCATTGGGACTTGCTGGCAAAACAATAAATCTGTGTTTTTAATCCATTCAAGGTCCCCTGGTTGCTTCAGCTCTGCTAAAGAACCCTGGTTGCTGTGAGTTAATTTGCTTACAGTTTGTTTTCCCACTATACCGGGATGTCTGGGTCTCAGCAATGGCCAGGAGCATATTTGCACAGTTAAAACCTGTGCACCAGCTGTGCCTGTTTCTTGAGACTCTAGGTCTGGCTACGGTGACACATGCCTTGATCACATCCTGTTTGGACTACTGCAACACACTCTATGTGGAGCTGCCTTTGCAGGTTGCTTGGAAACTTCAGCGGGTCCATAATGCTGTGGCCAGAATGCTAACTAGGTCCAGTTATAGGGAAAGTATAATTCCCTTGTTGAAACAGCTTTGCTGGCTACTGGTTCATTTCTGGGCACTATTCAAAGTGCTGGCTATGACCTATAAAGCCCTATATGGCTTAGGTCCAGATTATTTGAAGAACTGTATTTCCCCATCGGAACCTGCCAGAACACTAAGATCTTTGGGAGAAGGGATTCTCTTGGTCCCACCACCATCCCAGGTTTGCTAGGTGAGGACACAAGAGAGAGCCTTCTCAGTGGCTGCTCCCACCTTCTGGAAATCCCTTTCACGGGAGGTTAGGCTGGCCCCCTCCCTGTTTGCCTTTTGTTGGCAAGCCAAGGCATTTTTATTTAAGCAGGCATTTAATATATAATACCAGGGTGGTTTTTATGGAGTATGCGTGTTTTAGTCACACATTTAACTTTTGTATATTTCTATGAAATTTTATACTGGTTTTAGATTATTTTAACTGTTTTAAATTTTATTGTAATTTTTCAAAAAAAGGTTTTATCTGTGAGCCACCTTGGATCCCTTCTGTGAGAAAGGCAGCATACAAAACAAATAAACAAATAAACAAATAGAATGAAATAGAACATCTTATCCATAAATTTTGTTCTGTTGGTCAGTCTTTTCCACATATGGCAAGTTTACATGTTATTACAACATACATAGCTTAGAAATAATATAGTACCGGGATGGGTCACCTATAGGTCATATGGTTCCTCTGTTCCTTTTGGTGACCTTCAAAGACCTTAACAAGACTGCCAAAATTGCCAATATTCTGCCAAATTTGGAGTTTTGGAAGCAGTAAAAAAGTGGAATTGTTAAAAGCAAGAGGTAAGTGGAGCATTCTGCTTGCTTTAGAGCAGAGTGACACTCCTGATAGGGCTTCCTGCCCACTTTATTTTAAAATAAATATACATCCCCTTGGGGGCCACTGTGGTATCACCAAAATTCCACAGAATAATAACTATTTGAAACAAAAAACACAACTGTTTTGCATCCTGGTATGTTTTGGTGCAGCCCTATTGGAGGGAGAGCAGCATGGCCCCTGCTACAGGAAGTTGCTCTGCTCTGCTCTGACATTTTACATTTCTATACAGAAATGTGGAAACAGTCATTTGTTTTTAGTTTTTTTCTCAGCAGATTACAAGTTTTGATAAGATTCATATGCACAAAAGAACTGTCAATACAACCTAACGTGGAATCTTAGAAACTTGGAACCCAAAGCTAATTGTCACGAGGGCTGTCTCTCTTGTTGGATGATAGCCATTTTACAAAAACAAACAAACAAACAAAACAAAAAACTGGTGAAGCTCAGAGACTAGTATCTTACCTGAAAAGTAGGTGTTTGTTCTGAGTCCTATATGTGCCAAACTCCACATTTGACTGTACAAGCCACAACAAAATATACACAGAAGGAAAACTAGATCATAGCACTCATATCATTTCTTACTCAAGATATCCAGATCAGCACTTATATGGACATCCCCTACTAATTCTCTTTCTCTTACCCTCTTTCATACACACAAACATATGCACACCCCATACTCTATACATATCCATCCATACAAACATATCCATCCATCTCTCTCATTTTTACACACACACACACACGTCTCTCATCTTCTGCCTTCCACATTTCCCCCAGTCCTCCATAGCCCCCAAAGTCACTCTGCTGACCTCTTTAATTCCCTCTCCCTATTGCTGTTCAAGGTTGCTCCAGTCATAGTTCTCTGTGCCCATGCCCCTTCCCCATCCAATCTCCAGGTATGTGTGTAGTCCCAGGTTGTTCCACTTCTTGCCTGCCACTCTCTATTCTCACTACCCACCTTGTTGTCCTCATTTACCAGGCTGCAGGAGGGTTCCTTTCTATAGAGACAGTGGGTTCATCTACACCTGCCAGAATACTCTTGGCTACTCCCAGAGCATTCTAGAGCTGGAGCTGCCCCAGATTTCTCCTGTTACCTCTGCACTATATAGCAATGCTGGGAGGTTGTCTACACACATACCCCATCTGCGTTGCCTGCTGCTTCTGCCACTGGTATGAGTTGATCCATCTGAGGTCAGAAACAAGGGGCTGAGTGTCCATCACATGGCTGGGCACCTTGCTGTGACTTCAGAGGGAGTAATTTTTGCCAGCAGTGGCAGTGCTGAGTGACACAGTGGGGATGTGTATGTAGACAGCCACCCCAAGTTTGCAGGTTACTCCTGCAAAATCCGGGTCAAAATGTAAGTTTTAAAAAACTGGTTTGAAGGAGGGATAGGGTAGATTTGATGTGGAAGTGGCATTACATTGTGAAAACAATCTGCACTCAAATGGAGAGTTGGGCCCTGTGTTGTGAAGCCAAGTTGCCATGAGGACGGGCTGAGAACGTTTTATTTGGCCTGTGTAGATGTCCCCAGAAAGACATACACAGGGCACAAAGCATACTATAATGTGAAATACAGGCTATCAATTGCCAACTGTCTTCATTTGCTAAGAATGCCCCTGGGGACTGCAAAGGTCTAGATGTTCTAGTGATATGATATTTTGTCACGTCTTCAGTTATCTGATGTGTGTGTGTGTTTTAAAAAACAACAATTGGTTAGTTAGAGGGCTGCAGCACTTGTGGGTCCTGCATAGGAGGAAAGAAGGTAAACATATTTCTCAGAAACAAGATCTGCAAAAACTACATTGGAAAGAACAGAGAGAGAAAGACACTCTGAAGTGGTTTCCTTCCCCAATAATATAACAAAGGGAAAGGCACATCTTTCCCCAGGCATGTATTAATGCACAACAACATCCTTGGGTCCATCCAGACAGTACTTGAGTGGGTACTCTTCAGCTGCCTTCATGATGTTATTAATTTTCCTTGCAAAATATAACTACCCCTTAGCTGTTCCCCCCCCCCCTCATATATGCATAAGCATTAATCAGTGATCACAATTATCAGTTTTGGCTCCCAATTTGCAACAGGAAAATGAGACTGAAATCATAGGCATAGGCATACTAAGGAAAGCCCATGAGTTTACAACTGAACAGGCCTTTGAATTTCTATCTCAAGACAATGCTTGGACCTGAGACCTATTGTTACTGTCAACTAGAGTAAACCTATTACATCAAAGAGGTTTGCCTACATGTTGTCTCACAATTCAATAATTGAATTACCACTATTGCAAGCTCGTTTGGTGAGCACATGAGAGACAGTCTTCTCAGTGACTGATCCCACACTTTGGAACTCCTTTCTGCAGGAAGCTAGGCTGGCCTTGTCCTTGGTTGCTTTTCGACAGCAAGTTAAGACATTCTTATTTAAGCAGGCCTTCCACATTCCATATACCAGGGTGGCTTTTATGGAGCAGGACTGTTTTAGTTATGTGTTTGAACTTTCATATATCTTTTATGTAATTTTATAATGTTTTTAGATTATTTTAATTGTTTTGAATTTTTATTGTGATGTTTTAACTTTTTTTTGGTCTGTGAGCTACCTTGGGTCCCCTCTGGGAGAAAGACAGCATACAAATGAAGTAAATAATAATAATAATAATAATAATAATAATAATAATAATAATAATATAGATATAGTGGATCTATTCTAGGCAGGAGTAACTAATAGGATTCAGTCCTTTGCATCTTTTTTTAGAACATTAGTCTGAGGTTTTGCAAGGGCTCACAGGCAAATGGGAGGGCCTCCTCATTCATTCCTCAATAGTCTTTAGGCCCAGTTCCACTGCTAATTGCTTAGAAGATGTAAGTGAATGATCAGGTGGTGGTAGAAGCAGCAGCAGCAGCCGATCCTTCTCTTTGCCTCACTCCCTCACTCATATTCTCTATCTGGGCCAGAGGGAGAGAGCAGGAAAACAGGGAGCAATGGCAAAGTGGAGCACTAGTAGGGTCAGAGGGCCTCATTTGACCAGATGCAGGCTCTTGCTGAGATTTGGGCCTTGGCAGGTGCCTAGCTTTACCCTGAATGTCAGGCAGAAAAGATGCTGCGACATTGTCATGAATGGACCACAGCTGCCCCAGGCAAAGAGCAACAATGGAAGTCTGGGAAGCAAATGGCAATCTTGGGGGCACTATTCCCACTCCCCTTCCCTGCTGTTGTTCTTGCCCTTTGTGGTCAAAATTTATATCGTAAGTAAATGGAGATTTGCTTTCCTGTTGCCTCCCCTTCTGCCTTTGTTACTCTGTAAAACAACACAGAGGGCAGAGCTGGACAGAAGGTAGATTAGGACTTACTGGGTGATTTACAGCAAATTGACAAAGGGTGTCTGACCTCTAATTTTTTTAAACAATAGAAACAATTGAAAAGCTTTACCTCTGTTATGCTCTTTAAAAAACCTGTTTTTTGGGGAAAGCAGGAATATATTAGTGCACTGAAGGATTTGTAAACTTGGGTTTAGTGCCAATCATCAAATCGTGGGCTGAGCAAGACATCCAGTCTCTGAATTCTTGCAACAGGTCCACCTCTATCTTGTACATGGACCTCAAGATTTTAGTAGACTGATGATCCTGCAAGGTTAATATTTACCCACTGAAATGTGAAGTATAGTGATAATGGTCACCTTTATTATGAACAACCAAAATATCCAGATGATCTTGGATATTTAACCATGACTTGTGATTATCCTTTCCCAAAATATTCCCCAATTGTGGTTTTCAGCTCCCCCTCCCAAATATTTCCTCCCAACTATTGTTACAGAGTAATGGCACTACATAAATAAACAGTTACCGGTAATCCTTTTTTGGGGAAAAAACAATTTGGTGCTCTGAGGAATTTTAAAACTGGAATAAAAATAAACTTTGGAAAAGTTCCTTTTTTGGACTATAGCTTTGAGAATTTCGTAACTGGCCTGGCCCTTGGCAGGAGGACTGTAATCTAAAAGAGGAACTTTAATAAACTATATACAAGTACCACAAAATTACAAAATGATGGAAGGAGCAAAGGCTGTGCTGAAACAACTAGATCTACATTACTATTTTCAAATTTTTCTGTCATCAGCAATGTGATTATAATGGGCTTCTGCTTATGTGATTTTGTGCTAGAAAGTCAATATGGACATGTACATTAGGGAGCCCTGGTGCTGCAGTGGTTAAATCCCAGTACTGCAGCCACTCACTTGCAAGCCACAAGGTTGTGAGTTCAATCCCAGCCAGGGGCTCCAGGGTTAACTCAGCCTGACATCCTTCTGAGGTCGCTAAAATGAGTACCCAGCTTGCTGGAGGGCAATTAGGTTACACATTGTAAATCATTTAGGGACTGCTTAAACGTACTGATAAGCAGTATAGAAATGTACTTACTATTGTTATTGCTATGTGAGCCTGTTTGGCCGATTCAAGAATTTAAGCCAGGGGTAGACAACCTTTTTGAGCTGGGGGCCAGATTGCTGTCCCTCAGACAATTGCACCATTAATTAATTAATTAATTAATTATTTTTTTAAAATATGCATGCACACTCTCTCAGCCCCAGAAAAGCCATGGCAAAACCCCTGTGGAGATTTTACCAAGAAAAATCCAAGAATAAGTAATAACAACAATAATCAATATCATCATGGCGGGCGGTGGTGGCGGCGGTGGTGCAGGACTGGCCTGGGGCTGGTCCAAAGGCCTTGGGGGGCCGCATCTGGCCCCCGGGCCTTAGGTTGCCTACCCCTGATTTAAGTGTAGCTTAATGCTTGAGTATGGCATGAGCCCCATTCCATTGATTCATTCAATGCCCTATTCCACGTTCGTTGGCCATGGACCCCTCTGTACAGACATTGTGATGTTGAATTCCAAGGTCTGGAAAAAAAGTGTCTCATGCATTTTTTTGACAGCACAAAGGGTTAAATGGGTCCTGGAGATATGGGCATGCTTCCCCAACTGTATGTCCCAAAAATACTGCAATGTCAGAGACCTAAATGTATTGAGCACAAGGGTCTGCAGAGGGTTGTGTAACTGCATTGAGGTAAACAAGTTGACAGAGCTCCTGGAGTTCAGGAACTCTGACACAGTGGTGTCACTAAAGGGTGCACCAGGTGACACTGCTCCTCAAACACCTACTTTTGGCAGAAAGAGGCTGTGGCATTCATCTGCTTCCCTTTAAAGTGCTTTAAGAGATGGTTGGAGTGGGGTGATGCTCAGTGAGAAGAGAAAGGAGAGGTCCCCGAATTTTTAATAATTAAAATTTCAAATTTTTAATTTTTTAATCAACTCTTTTGAAGTTGAATTTTTTATTATTTTTAAATTTTCTTTAAAAATATCAAAATTTAATCAAATTTTCACTATGTATATGTAAATACATTTAGGTTGTGCATATGGTATTGCAATTTGAAGGTATAATTTTAATTTTGCTGGTTGTTTATGTCACAACTATTAGCATGACATTCAGTGGCATATGGGAATTAGGATTGACAAGGAACATTAATGCACAAAAACTTGACTAAGGATTCTGTATGGTGTGAAATGGGAGGAGAGGTCAATGGGGGGGGGGTGACAACATGAGTTACCGCACTGGGTGACACCAACCCTAGGGACACCACTGCTCTGACATATCCTCCAATTGTCTCAAATTGGCAGGGACAGTACCAATTACTTCTCTGTTTTCCCAATTTTTAAGCTTCTTTTGAAATGTTTCTTTTGCTCTCTCTCTCTCCCCCCCCTTGCAATTAGTACAAATTGAGTACAAAGTAGGGCAGAGAAGGGTGGAAGGGGCAGAATCTTGGACTTCCCTTTAGATTCAGGCAAAAGCAATTGCTGCATCCTCTCCTAGCTTGCTTGTTCTTCCTCACCTAACATTTGCTATCTTGACCTTACTCTGTTGTTGCTTGGCCACAGATGTCCTAGTTTTCAACTGTGAAATTTTGGAGGGTATGCCCTGATAAGGGAACCAAACATGACTTTGTATTCAGTGAAAGAAGAACTTTCATGCTCCTGGGTTCATGGAAACATTTGGGGAGTGAGACATAAATGCATGCCTACATCTTCACTATCCCTTTTGCTCTCCACATATTGATGTTCAGGACAATGCTTGGAGAAGCCTTACTCATGTTCATGTGAATGCAAACATACCTCTCCTCAGACATGGAGACCTTATAAAGTCTCTCAGGGGCAGGCAAACTGTCCCCTTTAAGGGCCGAGGGACTTCAGCTCCCAGAATTCCAGACTATTGGCCAACATGGCTGAGGCTTCTGGGATATGAAGTCCAAAATCCGTAAGAGTGCCGAGTTTGCCTGCCCCAATGGGGATGCATGGTAAAGATTGCTTCCACTGTGAATAGTAGTGCCTCTCTCTCACACACACACTGAGGATACCTGGTGAAGCCGAATGCAGTATTGGCCTGAATCCTAATGGTTAATCCTCACTAGAGTAGATCTACTGCCTGAAATGTTGAATGTGTTGTAGGCAAAATGTGTTGATTCAGTGGATCTGCTTTAGTTAGTTGGATGCACAATAAGATTTGGGCCACTTTCTGTCTTCACTGCAGTTGATATACATACTGTACTGGAGTGGTGAGGAGGTGTTCTTCCAATGGATCTTAACAGCTTTCATTTGGAATGGAATGGTGAGGCCAGGATAATCTCTAATGTATTCATGCCTTAAACGGGCACAATTATAAAATCTAAACCTTAAGTTAAAACTTAATAGAAGACAAATCTTTGAAGTGGTGGTAGGCGTCTATGCTTCTTGTCCCCTTCAGCAAAAAAAGAAAAAGGGGGAAAAGTTGTAATAGCTTCAGATAAACAGCATTAAGCATTTGAATTTGTCAGAAACATATCTAGGCATAGAGCAATATATTTTGCTTCAAATTTGAATTAAAAGTAGCTGAAGGACTTTAACAGCAGGTCTCTGATACAAGTATTTTGGGAGGCATATTTTTCCTCCCATGATTCTCATGACAAAGTTGTTTTTAAGTTTTAGTTTACCAGAAAACCACAAAAATAAACAAACTATATACGTAGTGAATAACTCCTTGCATGTATCTTGGTGTTTTTTCCCCTGTTGTATTCGCTTGAAGCACATGTTTACCATTTGACTTGACAACTCAGTAATGTACATGGTCTAAGGTGAAAAGTTAAAGGTGTAAAGGATGAATGGCTGAGTGAATAAAGCATTCAAAGAGATTTGCTGGCAAGAAGCTCAAACAATCAGTTCTGTACTTTGGAAATGTGTGTGTGTGTGTGTGTAAGGGTATAATATATTGAATTTGATTGAGGCAATTTCAAATTTTGGTTCAGTGAAGGGATTTGAAACCTTCAACAGACAAATATGCAAATTTGTCTGTCTATATTATGCAAATATGGTTTAAAGAAAGTCAATTAAACTTTGGGCCAAATCAGGGGTGGTATCATGCCCTGCTTCCAGAACATCGACATGGACTCTGACTCAGAGACTGAAGCAATGGACATGCTGAGTCTTGCTGCTGAATCAGAGCTGGAGGTGGTTCCAGAGCCACATGTCTTAAAGACAGACCAGAGTGTAGTACCATCTCTGGCTGAGAGTCCTGCCCATTCAGATAAAGAAGACAACTTACTCCTACTTACCTTCGCTGAGCAGAGACAACAAAGGGAGGGCTTGAGGAGATCTCAGAGGATTTATAGGAGACACCAGTTAATTCAGAAGCAGCTGCATTAAGCTGCTGAGCTATAAATTCCTGGCCCTGTCCTCCAAGAGTTCTTGGAGATTATCAGACCTATCTGGTTCCCTGTTGTGTTTCTGAATTCTGTGCTTGACCTGGACTGTGTTTGTTGACTTTGCATGCTGTGTACCTGACTTGGACTTTGCTTGTTGACTGTGCTTATTTCTGAACTCTGTTTGGGACTTAAAGCTTGTAAGAGATCTATTTCACAAGATCCAAGAAATCAAAGGAAAATTCAAACCAAGGACCAGAATGTGCTATGGCAATAAAAATAATATAATTCAAGACCAGTTAGGAATAATAAGATGTTGGATGCAATACACAGAAGAATTATACAAAAGAAATGACAAGATGAAGGACACATGTAACATAGGCCCCAACCATACATGAAGAGAGAAATCCCAGAGGTCCTAGCGGGGTTCAGGAAAGGAAGAGGCAATAGGGACCACATTGCAAACATACAATGGCTAATGGAGCACGCCAAGGAATTCCAAATGAAAATCAGCATGTGCTTTATAGACAATAGCAAAGCCTTTGACTGCATAGACCATGAAAGGCTATGGAACGCCCTTAAGGACATGGGAGTGCTAACACATCTAATAGACCTGATGAGGAATCTGTATCAGGACAAGAGGCTACTGTCAGAACAGAACACTGAGAAACAGAATGGTTCCCAATTGGCAAAGAGGTTAGACAAGGTTGTATCTTTTCACCCTATCTATTCAACTTGTATGCAGAACATATTATAAGAAAAGCAGGCTTGGACACAGAAGAAGAAGGAGTAAAAATAGGAGGAAGGAATATCAACAATCTAAGATATGCAGATGACACCATAATACTAGCAGAAAACCTCACATACCTGGAACACCTACTAAGGAAGATCAAAGAAGAAAGTGCAAAGGTAGGTTTAATGTTGAACATTAAGAAAACAAAAATAATGAGCACCAAGGACCTTCACAAGTTCAACCTAGACAATGAAGAAATAGAAATAGTAAAAGAATTCTCTTACTGGGGTTCAAACATTGATAGAAATGGGGACTGCAATCAAGAAATCAGAAGATTAAGAATGTGGAGTGTAGCTATGAAAGAACTAGAAAAGATTCTAAAATGCAAAGATATACAACTCAGCACAAAAGTTAGAATCATACAAGCCATTATATTCCCTATTGCCATGTATAGATGTGAGAGCTGGACAGTTAAGAAAGATGATAGGAAGAAAATCAATTCATTTGAGATGTGGTGCTGGAGAAGAGTGCTGAAGATCCCATGGACAGCCAAAAAGACAAACAAGTTCTAGAGCAAATCTAACCGGAAACCTCCGTGGAAGCCAAGATGACCAAACTGAGGCTGTCGTACTTCAGACACATCATGAGAAGAGAAGACTCATTAGAAAAGACAATAATGCTAGGAAAGGTGGAGGGAAATAGGAAGAGAGGAAGGCCACATGTCAGATGGATGGACTCTATTAAGGAGGTCATGAGTATGGGTTTGCAGGATTTAAGCAGAGCAGTGGAGAACAGGGGGTCTTGGAGATGTCTCATCCATAGGGTTGCCATGGGTTGAGATTGACTCGAGGGCAGTTAACAACAACAAAGTATGTGCTGAACTGTAAGCTGCTCTGTGACTTTGCTTGCTCATTAGTTGCTGGCTATCAGCTGTGTAGCAATCTACCTTTGGCTGGTTGCTTGGACTTTGTTTGGGACAGGTAGCCACATGGGTTTTGCTGGTCTGGCTACATTATGACATGTGAAAGACACTGGAGGAAAGTTACAGCCCTAACCCACAGTGTTCTCTGCAGTGATGCTGGCCACATCATCACCTGAGTTTTCTTCAGACAACACTGGCTCTTTGGCTCAGTAATGTAAATGAGCACCAACCTACAGTTGGTTATGACTAGATATTCATGTCATTGTGAAACCTTTACCTTTACCTTTTACCTTTTTATCCCACCTTGCCTTCCAAGGCTACACTGATTCATAACTCTACCCCTTTTCAGCCTTTCTCCCAATATCAGATGTGACTCAGTTGTGGAGGAAACCTCCGGCTCACCTTTCATTCCTATATTCATGCCACTTTTTAGATCCCTACACCTGATATGGGAGCAAAAGTGACAAGTGTGTGTTTAGCAAAATTAATGCTGTCTGGTTGGAGCAGCAGTTTGGGGAAGCTTAGAGTTCCATTCTGTCTGCCATTCTATTTAACAGAAACATGAAATAAGTGGGGCAGGAAGTTGGGATTGGGAAGCAGTTTTCCAACTGATTATTGGGGGAATATCTAAAAGTCTTGAACCATTACTTGAAGCAATTGGTGGACTGAATGTAGGCAAACAAATTGAAGCTTAATTCACACATGACAGAGATATTCATGGTCAGTAGAACCTTCTACTGTATTGCAGCTCAACTAGTATTGGACTAGTAGCAAAACATTTAAAATACAAGTTGGTAATTTGGAGGTTCTTCTAGACCTGGCCTTGATCCTAGAAGATCAGGTGTAAGAAGTGCCTCAGCACATTCTCTCTTTCTCCATCATTAGTATATTCCATAATTAACAATGTCCTTTGGATGATTAACAAACCACAACAGGACACTTTTTCTTCTCTGGTTTGAGATTTTTCTTTTTCATTGTTTTGTTTTTACCCACAAGAAATGCATGTGTGAATTTAAATTGTTTGAATTTCTTTGTCCTTTTTGGCTTTAATAGTGTAGTGCAGTAGTGTCCCTAGGGTTGGTGTCACCCAGTGCGGTAGCTCATGGTGTCACCCCCCCATTGACCTCTTCCCATTTCAGTGATTTTCTCAATAATTCATTTTTACACCAATGTTACTTGTCAATCGTAATTCCCATATAACACTAAATGTAATGCTAATAGTTGTGACATAAACAACTAGCAAAATTAAAATTATACCTTCAAATTACAAATATCATATGCATAACCTAAATGTATTTACATATACATAGTGAGTATTTGGTTAAAATGTAATGTTTTTAAAGAAAATGTATAAAGAATTTTTTTAAAAATTCAAATTTTTAATTTTTTAAATTTTGAATTTTGAAATTTTAATTTTAAAAAATTCTGGGGGCCCTCCTTTCTTCTCCCACTGAGCTTCACCTCACTCTCACCATTTCTTAAAGCATTTTAAAGAGATACAGGCAAATGCTACAATGTTTCTGCCAAAATACAGGTGTGTAAAGAGAAGTGGTGTCACCCGTCCTTAGGGTGACACCTGATGCAATCTGAACCCCCAACATCCCCCTAGTGACACCACTGCTGTAGCGCAGACACAATAATGATTACGGTAATTTGGAATTCAAAGCACATGCTAGTGATCTTTGGAGGCTGGATTTAACACACAAACTCATCTGTGATTTTATATTTTTTTCATAACCCCCCCCCCAACTGGTTGTGATGTTTTCCTTGTGTCCAGGTGGTTAGCATAAAGGAAGAAACACACATGCCCCTCTGTGTGAAGTGCAGTAGAAGCATTTATTTCAGTCTGAGTACATGTCAGGAGGCAGCATCAGATGTACCTCACTACAGGCTTCCCACAAACAACCAAATACTGGTAGTCATTGTGCCTGAGGTATAGTCTTACCAGTCCTATCCTTCATAGTCCTAGTAGTCATAGAGTGACTTACCCATTACTTCTTTAACAGTAATCAGCTCTCCTGTTTTAATGGTAACACTCCAAAGATGGTTCCTACATCATCCACAATGCTCTTGCAAGAAGAATATAACTTGGAAGCAAAAGGCTGTAGTCTGTAGATTGATGGGTTGTGAAAAAGATGGTTCTGGGAAGAAAGTCCTATGAATCTTAGGGGTTACTCTGTGGTATCATCATATGTGAAATAATATAGAAATCAAAGGAAAACTTTGGCAGCTCTGTGTCAAAATGTATGTATGTATGTATGACAATGTATATGCACAGGACCCCAAGAATCTGCATTGAAAAAATGACAATGACAACTTAGCAGTGATTTTTCTAAACTTACCCAGTGTAAAAACTATCTTCCAGCTCAAAATCTCTGCATTCATGGTAATTATATAACTAGTAAGTTTCCTAGTTTCCTAGTAATAATTCTATCATTTATTAAGGACATTTTGCTTGATTAGCAATTCAGAAAAAAATCCCCAAAATAATATATATATATATATATATATATATATATATATATAGCCAGTATTTGTGTTTCAAAGTGTATGGGTGGGGAGGGGGCAGACACTATAAAAATTCACAAAAAGAAAAAAAAAACTGAATAATTTTGTTAATTGTTCATGCCTAGGACCCAATAATCTGTTGAGAAATGTGAGGTATCACTAGCTAGCATGGTGTAGTGGTTTGAGCATTGGATTATGACTCTGAAGAACTGGTTTCAAATTCTCACTCAGCTATGAAACCCACTGGGTGACCCTGGGTAGGTCACATTCTCTCAGCCTCAGAGGATGGCAATGGCAAACCGTCTCTGAAGAAAACCCCATGACCTTAGGATCACCATAAGTCGGAAATGACTTGAAGGCACACAAGAACAACAAATTAGGCCTCTCAAACAGAGTAAAATATTGACAAGGCAGAAGCTGAACAATAATGACTCCCATGTATCATCCAGCAGAGAAAGAAGCATAAGTAGTTTTACTTACAAATTACTGGTTTATAATAAAACACATGGGCTAATGGAAGAGAGAGAAGGAAGAAGAAAAATGTCTGTAGGTGAGAGTGATGCACAAAGAGAATGGGAAGCTTATTGCATGGGGTTAAAAAGGCAGCTTATCTCTTCTGGTTTGACTCTTCTTCCTGCTGGGTACTATCATATGTAAATTGCTGCTGAATCCAGCCCGGGTAAACCACAGCTCCCAAGCAGTACTCAGCCAGCCCCTTTTCAAAAATGGAAGCTTCTGACTTCAAAAATTGGCTGATTGAACGCGGCTTGGACCCGTGTTTTATCTGGGCTATATTTGGCCAGTGGCATCACAGCAGAATTGGTGGCGACTTACATATGATAACACCTGGATGTATCCTGGGAGAAGATTCAAACTGGAACAGGTAAGTCGCCTTTTTATCCCCATGTGATAAGCTCCTGGATGTGGTAAAACAACCAAACAGGAAGTCACCATAATACAAGCTACCAATTACTGTGTATAGGCATGCAAAGGTTGTTAACTATAACTTATGCATTGCATTGTATTGGTTAAACCCCATATTTTCCCCAAGGCAGGATTCAAAGCTGCTTGAATACATGATGTGATGCTGTGAAATATGAATGAATAAAGCAACATGTTTGGTGACTTTAATGTCCCACTTCTCTGTTTGTCCTACAGTCATGCAGATCTGCTATGCATGTTAATCTTTCACTTGGCAGCCAGAAAATTTTCTGGATGCTCATCTGAGGATCAAGATGTGATGCCGTTGATTAAATTACAAATGACATATGACATCAATTCTTATTAGAGTTGCTCAAGGCAAACCATAACGTAAGCAGATTCGTCTGGCCTCTGTGAAACGCCCATCTTGTCCATTTCTCAAAATGCTCAACTCAGTAATTATAAGCCAGAATTTCAGGCTAAACTCAGCTAAGTCATGCATTTAGCTGTCAATCAAGACTGAGATTTTTTTTGGCAATGTCTGCATGATAGTTAAGGATCATGGCTTTTTCACCCTGTGCCTTATACTAAACAATCACCACCCATTTGAGGACTTTACTGGAAAAAGTGCTGCATAATCAGTTCTCTTGACCACATCATCATTTCACAATCAATAGTGGCAGCTCTTTACAGTGACATTGAATTCACAGACCTTCAAAAGGTTGCATATGCTTTGGTGCATCCAGAAAAAGGAGGAAGGGAGTCAAACACCTTTACGACCTGGGCCTTGAGCAATCATACCATCCAGAAATAGGAGTAAATGCTGAACTATGGCAAATGTGCTTGTCTTGCTGGTCAGTGTATTTGTTGTTGTATGCCTTCAAGTCTTTTCTGACTTAATGGCAACCCTAAAGCCATTGGGTTTTCTTGGGATTTTCTTGGCAAAATTTGTTCAGTGGAGGTTTGCCCTTGCCTTCTCTGAAGCTGAGAGTGTGTGACTTGGTAAGATCACCCAGTGGATTTCCATGGTCAAGCAGGGATTCAAACCCTAATCTTCAGAGTTGATGTTCAATGTTCAAACCACTACGCTATGCTAGATCAATGTATGATGCAACCTAAAACAATATTGTCATCCAACATTAGAACTGCACACCCTATTGAGGCTTTCTCCTCCATGTGAAGATGGGATGCTTAATAGGAAGACTGAGATGGTACTTGATGAATCTGTTCCTTAACCTCATTGCATTTTGCTTCTGTTAAGTCCATGAATTCAACAGAACTAAAGCACAGAGAAGTGAAAAGCAGAGCTTGGAAAAGTAATGTTACTGTTTTTGACTACAATTCCCAGAATCCCTTTTCCAACGTGACTGGTTGGGACAGCTTTGTAAACAAGTGCTTCAGCTGCTTGCCTAAGAAGGAATTTAACTCCTTGAACATTCAGTTAGATTTTAGAATGTTTGGAAATTTTCAAGGATCTGGAGGGAAATAACTCAAGGACATCATGGCTTCCTTCCTTTCCGACTACCTTGTCCATTCAACCAAAACCACAAAATTCACCTTGGGGATCCAGGATGCAGGATGGGCAAAATGCAACTCACTTATGGGTATGTTTTTGTGTGCGGGGGGGGGGGGGGGGAGGAATTTAAAAGGAGAATTGTCAATCCTGGAAGCCTCCAGAAGAGTTTTTTCTGAAACCAGAAATTGACTTTTCTGGCCTTGTCTGATTCTAGTTTGGGGGCATGATGAGGCTTACTGTGGGTCCTGGGGTCGGTGTCATTGGCCCTTGGACCCAAATTCTCACTAGTCCCTGAGATAGCACAGGATGGAGCTGGATTCCTTGAAGATCATGAAAGAACCTACTGAAACTTTTCCCTTAATAATCTGCCAAGTGAACATGCTGCCAGTGTGGTGATGGTGCTGGCTCCTTTTTGTGTAAGGCTTCATTTTGAACCCTGTTTTTTTTCCCCTAATGGACATGGCAAATGACTGATCAGGGCTATTAGCACAGAAAAGTTGCTCATCCCACTTTATAGGGTTGTTGTAAGGATCATGAGAAAATACAGGTGAAATGCTTTGAACGTTTAAAGTGATGTATACCTTTTGAGAAGAGCTGATTCACTGCAAAGCCTGATGAAACCTTCATTTGGTATACAGACCAATCTGGACTTAATTTACTTTAATCTAGACCTCAGAACCATATCAAGATTCAAAAATAAGGGATTCCAGCTCTCTCAAGAACATGTTTTGGGAAGCCCAAAACAGCAGTGAATCTGCTCTGGCTTTTAGTGTGAACTTGAAAGGATTCATTTATGGAACAGTGTTCAGCAACTTGGATTGCACATTCTTTTAAAGTTCCAACTAAATTACAAAGTAGGAGCCCTGGTGCCACAGTGGTTAAATGCCGATATTGCAGCCATAAGGTCGTGAGTTTGATCCCAGGGCTCCAAGGTTGACTCAGCCTTCCATCCTTTTGTAGGTCTATAAAATGAGTACCCAGCTTGTTGGGAGCAATTGGCTTACAGACTGTAAACTGCTTAGAGAGTACTGAATTCACTAATAAGTGGTATAGAAATATACATGCTATTGGTAAGTGGTAAGCAGATTGGTCCCACTACAGAAATGGATGCCACTAGTTATCTCTGCAAATGGCTAAAACTGCCCCCCCACCCACATATTTGCATGAAGTTTGGAGACATGATAGACTCTATAAAGAGGACTGACCCTGTCAAATTACTGATAGGTAGCTAACATAACATATAATGGTCAACAGTCTGCACTCTTAATTGAGTGCTCAGCAATGCTAATTCATGTTGCTTTTGTCCTGTCCCTAGAACTGGGAGGAGCTGTGTTGAGATAGTGCAATGAAGGACAGCACAGTGGCACTGGATGAGCAGGCAGGAGTGTGTTGTAGAAGTAGGTAGGCCAGGGTGACTGGATGTTCTAACTGCAAAGTTGGACAAGGCACCACAAAATGCAGGACATTCAAAAATATATAGGATGTTACAAAATAAAAGCAACACACACTTATATAAATATGAATTCATGTTTTTAGTCATGCTCAAAATGGAGGACCTTTTGAAATTCCTCCTGGACAGAAGGTTGGCATGGAGGACATGCCCTGGACAAGGAGGACATCTGGTAACTCTGAGGAAGACAGGCTATGAGGAATAGTGAAGTGTAATCAAAGGCATCCTTTCAAGGGAGATATTTTCCATGACTTATGAGAAGCACCATGCTAGAGCCCCAAAAGGATAGCACAGTAAAGGTTGCATCCACATTGGCCAGAATACTCTTGGAGCAGCCTGGAGTATTTTAGCTCCAGAGCTGCACCAAATCCTCCCCATTACCTGGACACTCTGGAGTGATGCCAGGCAGCTGTTCACACATGTCTCCTGCTGTTCTTAAGTCTCTCTCTCTCTGAGGCTGAAAATGAGGCACTCAATATCAAACACATGGCTGGGCACCTCATTCTGACCTCAGAGGGAATAACTAATATCAGCATTGGTGTTGTTGAGTGGCAGAGTGGGACACACATGTGAACAGCTGCCTGGTGTTGCTCTGGAGGGCTCAGGATTTTCTGGGAAGATCTGGAGCAATAGGTGAGTTTTTAAATATGTTTTAAGGGTAGTACGATGTGGGTTTGATGCTGAACTGGCCATATGCCATCAGGACAATTTAAACCAGAATCAGGGATTGGGCCTTACATCATCTGGACTAATCACAATGAGGACAGAGGTAAGAGGTGTTATTTGGTTTGTGTAAACACAACCAAAGACTAAATGTAATAGAGTTGAAGTATTTCACAGGAAAACTGTTTAGTAGACATTGGATGGGTATTGGGCAGACACCACTAATTGGCAGTGGCTGGCAAACAGGTAGGCAGAATGAGAGAAGGAGGAGCAGAGCAAAGCAAAACTGAAGGCAGCTAGCAAATCTAACCAAGACAATTTTCTAGGAGGACACTGCTTCCCTGTTTTGGAAGCATTATACCAGATCCCCCCCAGACAATCTCAGGGTTCATAGTTGAGCTGCTGCATTAAAAAGCAGAGCCAAGACCATCTAAGGATACCACACACTAAGCCTAAGGATGCAAGTCTTTGTTAATTCATTTTTGAAGGAAGCAAACTTAGTTATTCCCCTCCTGCTGTGAAAACCATATTCATATTGTTCTGTACAAATTATGCATGCAATATTTTTGTGCAGAAAGAGGTATTTTCTGCAAAGAAGATTTTGTTGCAAAAATATTCTGTGCAGAATGAGTGCCAAACTGTGAAGATTCTTGTCAGTCCAGGATGTTCCTTGTCAGGATTTCCTGATTTTTAAAACCAAATTTTGACTATTTTCAAACATTCATTTCCTCTCTAACTTTATGTGATCTAAGCCCCATCCCATTTCTTCCATGTCCAAGCCTGTGGGAGGCAAAAAGATTACTGGCTGAAGAGATTTTCCTTTGTGCTGCAACAACAAAGGGGGGAGAGAGGTCAGGAAGATTTTGCAATGAAAGAAGAAGAGGAATAAGAAAGAAAAGAAAAGATATGAAATCTCCTAAGAGATATATAGTGATTAGAAGTTGGAATAGATATCCCATCCTGTGCACATTAACCCTTTTAGAAAAGAACCAAACTGTGCTGGAGGCAGGATGCCTCTATCTCTTAGCTTATCAAACTGTATCTTCAAAGGGGCAAGGATGGCTATTGACTCTTGAAGTGAGTTTCAAAGAAGGCAAGTGTTACTGAACTGGCAGGCTCCTGGGATTGAGATGGAGCATTTCCCTTCCAGATCACTGGGTTGCATCCAGTTAACTGTGCATTGCAACTTTTAAACTCCTGCTCAGTGGCCTTTGTAGCCTGACTGTTACAGTTCATTTACTGGTGATCAGGTGTTTATATCACTGTCTCCCCACCCTATAGAAGTACAAACACAACCAGATTGCTTTCTGTACTTTCAGTAGCACAGTCTTGAGTATCTAAGGAGACGATTTTGGCTCTTGTAGGCTATAGGCCTATAAACCCCATGGATAACCAGGCTGACCATAGAAAAGTTTGGAAACTTCTCCCTGGACCACAGGTCCCAGAATCCTCCAGCTAGCATGGCCACTGATCATGCTACCTAGAAAATTCTAGGTTTTGCAGTATAAAAAAGTGATGATCCCCAGCTCTGGACTAGACATGACTGTTTTGGAGGACACAGAAAATATTAACATACATAGAACAGGAAACAATATGGCTATAGAATGTGGATGGGAATTATGAAGGTCTCCAGATGTTGTTACACTGCAAGGCCTAGCCAGTATAGCCAATGGTGAAGAATTATGGGAGTTGCAATCCAATGACACCTGGAGAGTGGTATGACTCTTACTCCTGCTCTAAAATATCAACCCTTTCAAAAGTTTATATTTGTACACAAAATTACAGGTGACATGCTGGAAAATACACTTCAGTTTTCTGCAAAATTCTTATTAAGTCACCTCAACTCACTGTTATCCTTAATAACCCTTCCCTTTTTATAGTGTACAATTCAAAAAGGAAGCACAGGTGCAGAACTGAAATAAAACCCCAGCAATGCTGTAAATATTTGTGGTCATAAGATTTTATATAAAGTGAAAACATAATAAAATCATTTCAAAAGGGATAGCTTATGGTGTAAAATGGAAAAACAAAGCCTGACATTTCTTGGAATAATAAAGCTGTGCCTTCAAAAAGTATATTGAGTCCCATTCCCTCACTCTTTTATTTGCAAAACAAACAAACCTGAAATGCAAACAATTAATGAAGTTAATGAAATGCTAGAAGTACAAAGAATGACAAGACAAGTAAATTATTAAGACTTCAACAAGCCACATTCGCAGCAGAAGAACACAAAGAACCCCAAGACTCAAATCCTCCAGTAAGCACGGGAGGTTCTTTGTGTTCTTTGGCTGCAAATGTGGCTTTGCTTATTTGTATTATTTATTTATTCAGTTTCAGGAATGGCCGAATACTTGGTGTAGAACTACAACTCCCATCATCCCGGACAATGAGCTCTTCTGACTGGGGCTGATGGGGTTTAGACTCAAATGTCCTTTGGAGGACCACAGATCTCAAAGTACCTGTTGAAGAGAACAGCTTTTAAATGATCTTAGGCATGCTGTGTGGAAGTGCATTTGATTAATGCCAATGGGATTGATGTCCCTCTAACAGACAAGGTAATCCTGTGTTGATCTCAGTCCAAAACTTCACAGCAAAGAGTTAAAGACAGCCAATTATATATGTTTGCCTATTGCTTCTTTCAGGCAAGTTACCTGGCTTTTATTGTATTATTTATTATTTATGTATTATTAAAAAAATACAAATAAGCAAAGCCTTATGAATGGCACTGCAGAACCGCAGACACAGTACAAGTGATTCCATTCACCTTAGAGTTATTGGAAGAATCCTAGGACTCAAGTGCCTGAACCAGGACTCTGGTGTTCCTGGCTAGTGACCACTGTGTGGCTCTTTAGACACACTGGTACACCTACACACAACTATTAGTAATGGTTTTCTTATTCAACTTCATAAAAGGGAAGACATCTACATGAACAGATCTCTTTTGTTCTGAATGAATGGAGAAGATAGAACTTACAGGAACCTGAGTCTGGAAAGTCACTTTTATGACAGCACCCAGAATCCACCAGAAACCATACCCTCTGCTGGTGGCTTGTGGGTTGTTGTAGTTGTAGTCTAAAACATAACTATTCCAACTCTGATTGGACCTAATACATGCATGCCAACATGCACATGGATTGTGGGTCATAGTGCTTTTTTTTTTTTTTTTTGCTGTGCTAACCACTCTTTAAGTGGGTTTATTGAAAGGCAAGTCCCATTCTGATGGCATTACTTTTTAGTAAATATGCTTTGAATAGCAGTCTAAAGTACACAGTCCATCAAAGGAGCTAAATAAATGAACAAATAAAGAAATAATGAGGCACTTTAAGATCTTGCCATATAATTTTCTCCAAGACTAAGGTGAATATTTTATTTTGCAAGCCTCCCTCTTCACTATCTCATTTTCCAAAGCAATAAAAAAACTGAAAATTTTCTAGCTTCACAGAATGGGAGAATGTATTTCAGATCATTTCCTTTAAAAAAAACAGACACACACAACATTAGTTACTCCGCCCTTTCACAATATGGCACATTTGGCTTTTGAGGTCTTAAATAGTTGGCTTTTGAGGTCTTATGTAATGGCACAAAACCCCAGTGATTTAACTTTGCTTGTTTGTGTTATACGCAAACAATCTAGCTTCATAGTTTTAAGCTGAATTCCCTTCTATTGAAATTAATAGGAATAAAAGTTCTTTTTTTGGCCAGATCATACCCCACCTATTTAATGGGTGTGGCTACTGTTTTTAAAGAGCTAATTCAATCAAAATGCATATATTGTGTTAGAAGAACTCCCATATGTTGACATTCACAATATCTTCCTCATTGCTAAAGAATATGCAGCTGCCCAAGGAAAGGAGACATTCAGTAAACTGCATGTCACTATCAGCTCTTGATGGTCAGTGATTTGTTCTGAATCCAAAGGCTAAACCAAACCTCATGCTGCTGGATGTCAGATGCAATTGGTCCAAAGTCAAAGTTTTGCAGTTCAGACAGGGCACACTTTATCCTTCAGGCTGCTACTTAAGATAGCCGTGACCCTGAGGAGAACCAGTCAACAAAACAGACAGACAAGAGGATGTGATTTGTATGCATCCCTGAACCTGCCCAAATCACCTCTGACCCATAGGTCAGGCTGCAAATGACAGCGGAGTGCATGCACCTGATCAGACGGCACATTCTCATTAAAAAGCCTGGGAAGAAGGCGGCAGTTACACAGTGTTTACACACAGACCAAATACAATCTGCCCAAGAAATGGGGGGGGGGGGGGGAAGAGGGGGAAGGAAAGCAGAAAAGATCAATTTTAATTCAACAAAAGGATGTGAGTGTCTTGTTAGGAAATTTCAAGCCCAAACTCAGTATTTTCATCTACCTGAATAGCATTGTTCTGTCTGGATTGGTATGTAATGTAAGTAAGGGCCAATTTAGTCATCAGGACCCACAAGAGATAATTTGCAATCATCCTTCAGATGAGGGTAGGGAGGATGCTTATATGTCTGAATGTCCCTTCCGGGGGGGGGGGGGGAGAACTTGCTGTACACATTAAATGAGTTCATCAGAAAGAAGGCTGATTTATTATCTTTGAGATGCTAGTTTTCTACATGTAGAGAATATTTTAGGGAAGGAGTTTTCAAATACATGGCTGTCCCCCCTTCCGCTTGAAACAGTATAGTACAAGGGTCCTGTCATATTACACATTTATATCACTTTGATACCACTAACTGTTATGGTTCCATCCTATGGAATCCTTGGTTTATAATCTGCTGAAACACTAGAACTCTCTGTCTGAGAATTCTAAATTCCTCTCCTTAAACTGAAGATCCCAAGATTACACGAGATGAAACCATGGGGCTGTTCACACTACATTATAAACTGGTTTGCAAACCAGTTTAAAAGTGGGTAGTTCACACTGGCACTGGGTTTTGCACACCTGAATAGGGATGGACCTGGGGCAAATCCCCCTCATTGCTGGTTTTCCGATATCGAGTTTCCCCCCATGTCTTTTTTGGGGAATAATGGGTTTTGTCAGGGTGCTGCCAATGTGAACCTGCTCCCGATCCTATTTGGGGCTTCCTGAAGGGAGGGATTAATGGCCAGAAGGAGGGCACAGGAGCAGAACATGCCTATCCCCTCTCAAAGGTCAGAGTGCATGGCAAGTACCATTTTTGTGCTCGAGCCTAGTTGCCAGCTCTGATTATTTCAAATTTTCTGCTACTGGGGACTTTAAAAAACTGCTCAGCTGTTTCCCTCTTTCCTGCTCCCCCCCCCCCCGATGCCATAGACCAGATGGTCAGATGTTGCCCAAGCTGGCGAAGGAGGGTCTTTTGGGGTTTTTATTTTATCTTTTTTATTTGACAAAGTGTGAACCTTTGCATTTCCATGGCTTCAACACATGATGATTTTATTCTCCAATCTGAGGCTGGCAGGGGGGATCCCCCCAAGGAGAAGCTCTCATGGGGGTTTCATGGAAAGTGGTCCTCCAGAAGGCTTGTCCTCCCTATTCTCCGAGGTTGGCAGGGGGAGGAATCCCCCCCAAGGAGAAGCTCTCATGGGGGTTTCATGGCAAGAGGTCCTCCAACTCTAAGGATGAGAGGGAGTTTGCCCAAACAGTGTGACATAGATGCACATCATTTGATTAACAGAACAACCCCTCCCCCCAAAAATGATCGAATGTGATCGATAAGGACTTTGTTCAGTGTGAACTTGACAGGGTTAAATTGCACCGAAGAGATTCGACTTCTATTTGGGTCAGATTCAGTATTGCATCAACAAATCTGTCTGGATCTACCCAGCACAAAAACACAAGTGTGAATGGGGCCCAAGGTAGTTAAAAGGGATTCACTGAGTTTTAATTTTAGAATGTCAAAAGGACACAGGACAAGATTTGCTGAATTCATTCTGAACCCAAGGACAGATTTTTAAACATGCTGGCTTACTAGCAGTTGTATTTATAAGCTCTTGAAACTACACATGCAATTCAGTTCACTATCAGCCCCAAAATGATGCACACTGTTTGATCTCCTTTGTACTAGTCTTATACCAGTCTCATCTTTCTGTTTGTGTTGCATTTTTCAGTTTGCAGAATCAGGCATCACTCAGAAGAGAAGGAAGTTATTTCAGGTAAATTGTGGATGATCATCTCTCTGCATTCAGAACATCCCAGTCCGGCAAGATTAATTATAGATATACAATTAATATATAAATACTCTAAATAAATAAATACTCTAAATATCTGGTAACTTGGCCTCCTACTCCTTTTGGGAGAAAATAGATTCTCACATACTTCGTGAGAGATTGCTGGTGGAGATAAAATTGAAAAATTATGATCAATCAAAAATAAACACTTGAATCCTAGTTGGTTACTCCAACTAGGGTACAGCCATTGAATCAATTGCTGAATGGTGAATCAACATGTAGGTAAATGATTTAATGGATCTACTCTACTTATGATTAACAATAGGCCATATAGATTGATGTACATACTTGTCATTATTCCAAAAAATCAGAATGACTGGATATAAAGAGAACTAGGGTAAGTGAAAAGAAGTTGAGAACTAAAGGATCTATTGGTCATTATAATATTGCTATTTGTTGCTGTTGCCATTGTCATTATCAGTTTATGGTCTAATGACCTTTTCTAGAAATATAATCCAGTGGTTTCCCTAATTTCACCTCCCTTTACACCATGTTGTATTTTGAGTCCAATCAACTACAAAACAAAATTCTTCATTAAGAAATGTAATGGGATGAGGTGTTAGAGGTGCTCTTGTCATTTTAAGAATATTTTCCACCCGCACCATGCTTGTTTTCATAACATCAGTGATAACCTGACATGGCAAATGTACTAATCTCAGTATAGGTTGAATTATACACCAGGTATCTGAGAACTGGTGAGTAATGGATTCACAAATAAGGCAGTTGAAACCCATAGTAAAGGCTAGGAAAAGAGCAAATGTTAAAAGGGCAACTCTAGTGTTGTGTACATTTTCCTCCCAGTCTATGGAAGGAATAATATCTTTTTGTTCTTTACAAAATGATCATGAAAGGCAGGAGACAGAAGGCAAGCTACATGGAAAAGGCTGACAGCATCTGACCAACTCAGCAGGAGAAACACTGGTTATCTTAAATAAGCACCTTCTGTTACCACAGACAGCTCTTAAATCTATGCAAAGCCCTGGGTCCTTTTTTCAGGGGGGAAAGGTCTTGGTGTTCAAAGTATAGTAAGGTAGGGGAGAAATGTACATCTAAAGTATTACATTTGGGTACCACTTCGGTTTTAGAGTTGATTTTTCATAATAACAAAATAAAACAAAACAAAAAGACAAAAGTGCAATGCTTCAAAAAAAAAAAAAAGTTACCTTTTGACTACAGTTCTCAGATTCACCCTGCTAATGTGGCCACTTGGCTGAGCACCCTAGAGTATTTTGGGAACTTTAGTCCAAATGAATGAACGAACAAACAAACAAACAAACAAACCCTAACAACAACCCCAATTCCCCAAGCTGTTGTGCAGCACATTGAATGTAGGAAATCTAGCTTCAGGAGATTTGATGTTTCTTCTTCTAGTTTTGACTTCTATTGATAAGATACGGCATTTCTTTTTAAATGAACACTTTACCTAGCTGTTTTCTTTGTCAACTTATAACGTTTGTGTTTTCATTGTTTTCCTGATGCTTTCAGCTTGCTGTAAAAGCATTTTAATAATATTTCATGTTGGGTCCCTTAGTGGCTCCTCTTTTTGGAGTGGAGGTATATATTTTTTTAACAAACACAGAATCATGTGGCTTAGTCTAATGTTATGTTCCACAATCATTCTATGTTTATTTTACTGTCTTCAGTGCCATTTGCAGTTACATTCTTATGAAAAGCACTTACATTCTTTTTAATGAAGGGATGTGATAGTGTAAAGCCCTACCAAACTGAATTATATTGGGCATCTCAACCAATGCTTGCTTTGAGGGTGCATAGTCTCATCTTCCTTTGTATCCCATACTACAATCACAACACATAGAGCTTCCAAGAGGCTCAGAGGTACTCCTAACATTATTCAGAGTGAGGAGGCAGACAAGGAGCCATTCATTCTAACTGCACTCCAATCATTCCATTCTTATGAAGGGCAGAAGTCTGCACTGTCTTCTCTAAGGACGTTATCACACGGGGGCAAATCTGCTGGTTAATCCACACAAAACCCAAACAGAAACTGGATTACTGCCCCGTGTTTTCACACGACGTCGCACAGAAAGTGGACAGAAAGTGGACAGAAACTGGTGTTAACCGAGATCTTTTGAAATTTGGTTGTTTGGAGGAAATGCAAATGTGCAATTAAGGTAAATTCGCCGTAATGTGAAAAGCAAATGCGCATTTGGAAGCATTTCCCCACATTTTCCCATGGTTCTGCGGGGTCCTGGAGGCAGCGTAAGTGTCTCCTTCCCCCTCAGCAGACGGCTAATTGAGCTGTCTTGGGGGCAGGGAAGGGGAGGGGCAGCTGCACGATCGGCACCCCAACCCCTTCCCCAGGTCGTCCTCAGAGCGCCGACCCTCCGCACGGCTGGCGCTCCAAGGGGGACCTCTTTGGAGCGCCGACCCTCCGCACGGCCGGCGCTCTGAGGATGACCTGGGGAAGGGGTGACAGCCACGGCAAGTCACAGCCACGGCGAGCATAGTGCGTATGTGCTAGAAGATCATTTCTAGTACATGTACGGGATTTTTTCACTTGTGTGTGAACGTTAAATGCGGTTTCAGTGGGAGCTTCCCTTAATTGCGCAATTAAGGTAATTACGTGTGAAAAACATTTGCGGAATCAAGGTTTATTTTCAGTTTATTTTCGGAATTTGTCATTTCCAGTTTATTATCACTTTGTGGCCCACGTGTGATAATGTCCTTGTTAGCCTGTTGCCTTCAGATGCAGCAGAAGATGCTTTCTCACCATCACCCGAGTATGACCCAATGCAGACCAGCCAAAAGGGCCAGTCTGGGGCTGGAGTTGGGGTGGGGGAACTTCACGCCAGTTGCCCCAATGCTGCATCACTCCATACGCCCAACCGCATGGCATGCGGCATCAGGGTGCTCTGTTGGTGCAGCATGTAGACACGCTGTGCCAAAGGGACGCAAAAGAGCCGCAGTGGCAGCGCTAAGGGTGGCTTTTTGCTGCCCCAAAAAGGAGCAGCATTTGCCAGCTCTTTCTGGAGCAGCAAAAAGCCAGATTGGGGCCACAGCATGTGGTTACCATGGCCCCGATTCAGCGCTCCCTTAGGGCCCGTCTGCATTGGCCCTAAGAGTCATTTTTTGGTAATGTGGAGCTGGAGGTGGGAGGGGCAGCCCCAATGAAGACTTGAAACTTTAATGCTAGAATTTCTTGTCTTGTGCATGACTGAGAGCCTTACTGAATTACGAAAGTAAGATGAAAGGCAGTGAGATTGAAGCATCTTTCTGCTTACCTCCCCACATGACATCGTAGCACTTCCATTCCCCCTCCAGAGGGAGGCAGTAATAAAAGTGTGCTGTTTCCCAAACAGATTTTTCCAGGATGATAAAAGGCACACTTTTACAACTGTCTCCCTTGGGAATAAGATGGAATTACTTTAAGGGCATGTGGAGAGGTAAACAGAAAGCTGCTTCTCTATCACTGTGTCTCAGCTTACTTTTGTAACGTAATAAGGCTCTGAGACTGAGATCTGGAGCTGAAAGTATGAGATTGTGTAGTGGTTTCAACATGAAGCTATTTGATTAGTGCAATATCATTGTCATGTGTGAGGGAGCCCAATATGGTTTGAACACAAACATTGTGTTTCCAAATTGTATGGCATCTTACCATAGTGTCTCTCTTCCCCATGTTAGGATTTTATCAGATGTTACCTCACTTTATGACAGTTCACTTTGCAGCATAAAAGCTGAACACTTTCTGTAAGTGAGGCAATGCACTGTGAAATGTCAAGCAAAATATAAAATCAATAATCTGAAAGTTACCAAAGAAAAAATGAAGCTCATAGATGCTCAGAGTGAATTGGGAACGGACTGGGGGGGGGGGGGGGGAGAGAAATTCAAATGCTGAATTACAGAGGCCATAAGGCTGCTTGTTTTAGTATTTCTTACAGTAGGGGTGTGCAACCTTTGAAACTTTGGTCTTGAGACTCACATTTGGGATGAGTTTTCAGGGTCTCATGGTGACAGTTTTAAATTTCAGGGGCATCAATAAATTTTAGACTCCCATGTATTGGAACCTTGGTTCTAGGAGTTTCATAGTTGTATTATTACAAAACATCTTTTAAAAAAAAACACTAGCTGAACCTTGGGTCTAGATAGTGGTATTACTTTAAAATATTCCTTTAAAAAACTAGTTGAACCTTGGGACCAGGAGTTTCAGATGTATTATTTGAAACACCACTTTTTAAAAAGTGTCATTCTTAAAGAGAAAATAATGCAACGAGCTCCATTTCCACTATTCATGGACTTTATACCTCTAATTTTGCTCTCTTTCTTTTGGGACACAGCTTTGGACCCTGACTGAAAATGGGAGTTTTTTTTTTTTTTTTTTTGTCTTTTAAAAAACCTCCAACCTCCAAAATCATATCATGTTAATGCCTTTACTAGAGGATCAACTAAAAGGTACAAAAAAAATCTTTATGCAAGCTTTTGAGATGATGGGCTTCTTCCACAGGTAAAAATGAAATACATTAGCGTGTAGATGTGTGTGCTAGATGACAATCTTAAAGTCATGTCATCTGCATATTGTATGGTATTGTATTGCATGGTACGGTATTCAAATGTATGAAAAGTGTTTTAAAGAGTTTCAGATTGGTCTCCACAGGCTATTGTGGATAGCTCCTATTACTGGGAATAGGAAAAACAATGAAAGGGAATGGATGTTTTTTTTTTAAAAAATCATCTTCCTTCAACACCCCCCCCCCCCCGCTATAAAACTCTTCTTCAAAAAGTTATCAAGATCAAACTGCTTGCACTACAACACTACGTCATGTTGAATGCTGTGGGCATCTCAAATTCCCAAAGTTTAGTGCAGAAAAGGCTTCACTTCTCTTTATATTTTTCTACACAGAGATAAGGAACTTGTGAGTCTCCAGAAGTACTTTAATCTCTTCTCAGTCCAGCCAGCAAGACTAATGGTTGGGAATGTATTCCTGTAACGTCTTGTGGGCGATAAATTTCCCAGCCTGCTTTAGCCTATCTAGCATAAATGATTAGGATTTCAGTTCATTCTTCCAACCCTATCTTGACAATGTGTTGATTTTTGCCTCAAGGCTCTCAAGGTTCTGAGCTGTGTTACCAGACTTTGCCAAAACAGCCTTGTATTTTTATTGAACAGAAGAAGGGAATCTTTGAAAACTGAGCCCAGGGGTCATTCACACTAGTGCTTTGTGCAGGTAGATCCAGGGAGATTCGATAATGCATTCCTTCATGCAATTCAAAATCTAACTCAATGTGAAGTTCACGCTATGTTTACCTCGATCGAATCTATCCAGCACAATATAACCCTATGGAAGTTCACACTATTAAAGTACCAATTCAAAATGGATCCTCCCTATTGATCTCATTCTATCATTTTGGGGTATTTTTTTTGTTTTTGTTCTGCCAATCAAATGATGTGCATCTATGTCACTTCACTTTCGTTGTCATCATTGGTGATGTCACTTGGTATCCAGGGGGAGGGAGGGATTAACACTCGGAGGATGTGTCTTCCATTTTCGCCTTCTGCCCATGAACAATGTCCAAAATGTCCTCCATTTTGAGCAGGACTAAGAAGCACACATTCTATATTTATATGAGCTTATTGGGGCATATTCTCCATTTCCATTTCTTGCAGTTCTCCATTTTGCGGTGCCTTGTCCCCCTCCCCCCCCGACAGGGATGACATCTATCTGGTCACCCTGGGATGAGGACAGATTGACCAGAGCATCCTCCTTTCCCAGGAACTGTCCTCCATTTCATCCTCCTGTCCAAGAAAAATGTCCAAATGCCCTTCGTTTGGAGCCTGACTAAGAAGCACGCATTTTATCCCATAGAGTTGGCAGCAGTGGGAGCATCAGATTTCCTCTGAAACCATGGTAGGGATGGGGGGCACCAAGGCTGGCTGGTGAAGGCTCCCCCCTTCCCTCTTTTCTCCCCCTCCTCTTTCTCCCTCCCTCTATCCCTCCCTCTACCTACCGACTCCTCCTTACAATGGCCTCATTGGGGAACACAAAAACAGAATAAATCACTCCCTGTGTGGAAGCCACACAAATGCAATGGATTGCACACTCTGTCATATATATATATATAAAAATCATCTTGCCAGAAGAGCCCCCTTCCCCAGCTTTGACAGTCCAAACTTCTGGCAATGGCATTGTAGGGGGAAAAGAGCAGAAAAGGAAAACAGCTGAGCAGTTGTTTAAAGGGCACACCAGCGGGAAATTTGAAAACACTCAGAGCTGCCAACTAAGTGCGAGCACAAAAATGGCGCTTGCCACTCTGTAGATAGGATAGGCATGTTTGGCCCCTATGCCCATTGATCCCTCACTTCAGGAAGCTCTGAATGTGCTTGGGAGTTATGTTCACATTGGCGGCACCATGAAAATCCCGGTGTTTTGCAAAAAACATGGGGGGGGGGAAGTCGTTTCTGGAAAACCTGGGTTAAGGTTGATTTGACATGGGCCCATCCCAATTCGGGTTGGAAAAACCCAATTCCAATGTGAATTACCCATGTTGAAACCAGTTTGCAAACCAATTCAAGTGTGTATGACCACCTTTTAAACCGGTTTGCAACCTAGGTTATAATGTAGTGTGAATGACCCCATAGTTGCTTAAATAAAACTATTAATATAAAGGCTTGACTTTCTTACTAAGTCAAAGGCTTGACTGTCAGAGATGTCAGATAAGTACTGTTATGTTTTAGGATTGGCTGTAATCTCCCAAGTTGGGCATTTGACCCTCCTCTTCAGAAAGGACTATAGGAGGATTTAATCATTGAGCGTCACTTTAGACATCTTAAACTCAGCCCAATGCAATTCTGTATTTAATACAAAACACAACTCATTATAGTATATTGTATTTTATCTACACACACAGTGAATTCTACAGCAGCTCTATAAGGCTGGCCAATATTTAGTTGTTTGTTGCCCTTAAATTCACTTCAACTTATGTTAACCCTACAAATGAAAGACCTTCAAGACCCCCTGCCATCAACATCCTTGCCCAGGTCCTGCAAACTCAAGATTGTGGCTTCCTTGAATGAGGATCTATAATGCAGTCTTCCTCTTTTTCTGTGCCCATTATTATCACCCACATATTGAAGATACGGGTTGAGTTGAAGAAAACAGCTTGGCTGAAGTTACCTAGCAAAAACAGCACTGGCATAAGATTTGAAATGCAAACTACCCTCTTTACAGTTTACATTCCTAGCTACTAGACCAGGGACAGGCAACCTTTTTGAGACCTGGGCCAGTCTCCCGTCGCCCAGGTCTTGGCTGGGCCGAGGGGGGAGGGAATGGCGGCGCGTGAGCTCACACACCCTCCTCTGCCGCGCGTGACCCCCTGCGCATGCCGCCGCCATGGCCGCTACTGCGACAGCCACCGTACCGCGTGTGGCAGCAGCGGCGGTGGCACATGGTGCGGCCGCCATTTTGGAAGTCCAAATCCCAGCCGCGATGCGTTTGCGCATGCGCAAGAGTACTGCACATACGCAAACATGTCGCAACCGCCATTTTGACTTCCAAAATGGCGGCCACAGCAAGCACAGCTGAAAACAAGCCCCGACGGTGGTGAGTGGCGGTGGCGCGCAGCGGCAGCAACCTACAGCCTGGGCCGGTAAGTCCGGGGCCCGGGGCCTTAACCGGCCCCCGGGCAGTAGGTTGCCGGTCCCTGTACTAGACCATGCCTGGGACACACACTGAAATCTCTTTCTCTCTGTTTTTATGGTCCATTTTGGCTACAAAACATCATATAGTAGATATGTAGAAGACAGATGTGCTCACAGTTTGTTTGTTTTTTTGCACCCACTGCAAAAATGCCTTTGACATTTATAAATAACAAGAAAAAGAAATGCCACAAATTTTTCTGGTAAGGATTACTTTTAAAGCTGACTTGGCAACAGACCAGTGTACATAAAGAACAGGTTGACTCCCCTTATTTGAAATGCTTGGGACCAAATGTGTTTGGGATTTCAGATTTTTTGTTTTTTTCAATTTTGGAACGCCTGTATTTGCACATGCAATCATACTGAGATATCTTGGAAATGGGACCCAAGTCTAAGCACAATATTCATTTATGCTTCATATAGACCTTATACATACTGTCTGAAGGTAATTTTATACTATATCTTTTATAATTTTGTGCATGAAACAAAGTTTGTGTACATTGAACTACCAGAATGCAAAGGTGTCACTATCATTAGCCATCCATGAAAAAAAGTTTTGGTTTTTGGAGGCTTTTGGAATTCTGGATAAGGGAAACTCAATCTGTAACTAGACATTCACAGTTCTTCCTCTAAAGGTGCAGTATTAGAACAACAGCCCAAAAGCAAATAATAATAATAATAATAATAATAATAATAATAATAAATATAGGAGTGCAAAATAAAATGAAATTAAAAAAATAGCAACATGCTCACGACCATGTGGGTTCTTATGTTTCACTGCTACTGTTTAACAGTTATAATGTTGATAGGATTAAGGAGTTCAGAGACCTTTTCCAGTCCTTTAGTGTTCTTCCTCATGAATGTTTGCAAATGGCAAGTTTCTAATAAAGCTATTGGTCGAGTTTTATACTGCCAATGGGAAAAAAGAGAGCTTTTTCTAAGTACTGTATTGCACCTGCAGTATTGTCTTTCTCCTGGGAACTATTCAGCTCATTGGTAAACCCAACCCTTTTACATCAAAAGTTTCTACTTTCTCTAACCTCTGTAACACACTGGTCCCTCCCCTCTCTGCAGGCTTCTTGCAACTATCTGGGGAATCTTTCACTTTTTGTCCTTTCCTGACCCTTCTGCACTACACTCTAGTTTTTCATTCACACCATCTGCTCTCAAGGAAGGCAAAACTTCTGCAGTGAAAACAACCTCTCTTATCCAGGAATTAACCAGTTTTGTAAATTACCTTTTTAGGATGCTACACCACAATTTAAAAAAAAGTGTGGAGCGAGTTATATTGGAAGAGATCTCAATTCAGGCTCAACTCTGAGTTAGAGAAAGAGTCTATCAGGGATAATGTTTCTCTGGTTCTTGTTTTCTTTTTCCTTTCCTCCCCCCTCCCTTTCCCCAGATAGTGGTATGATCTTCTTGTCCCCGACAGAAATGTTTCTAAAGATCTGCTCAAGCCTCACTAAGCAGCTGTGTGTTAGGTCATTTTCCCAGGAGTTTTACATGTGGAAAGCTGGGCATTTAGCAAGGCCTCCGAAAGGACACCATCTGGCCCTAGTGAGGGGGGTGGGTGGGAGGAAGGATCATGACACTTTCAGAGGTACCAACAGGCCCTGATGAACCATAAAGGAATTCAGGACTAGACTGTGATCCAATAGCGACTAGCCCAACAATCACCTCAATGACAGCTAAACCCATTCATCTCCCCAAGTTATCTCCTGGGACAATGGACTTTTGTGCCATGCTGTTTACTGGAGGCAGTCAAATCCATTTTGATTTTTTTTGTGTGTGTTTGTGTGCATGCATGTGCACTCCTGGTTTTAGGGCTTGCATGCTCTCCCTGGGATATGGAAGAAACACCAGGGAAAAGGAGAGAAAGAAATATCATCAAAGGCACTTCATGTTCAGCCCTTTCCAGTCTTTCATTGTAGACAGAGCATATATGAATAAAATGTTACACAAAAAGATCTTAGTTGAGGTGTGCGTGGATGGGTGTGTCTTGTGAAACTTTGTCAAACTTATTATTTTTTAAGGGACAGATTTCAGATAATGTGGGGGAACCTGGATCTTTTTATTTTTCCAGGGAGAGAAATCTCTTTATTGTGTCTGACAAGAGTATAACTCCAAACAGGTTTGTAATGTTAAATAATGCAGATTATTCTCCACTGAAGGATATTTTTTCATTATTCCTTTCTATTTTTTTTCTGTTTTTGTTAATTGTTATGAAAAGATTTTGTACATTCTCTTATTTACAGCAGTAAAGTAAATCTGTCATACATCAATCTATTTTTCTATATTTAATCTATTTAATCTATTTCAATCTATTTTTAATATATAGTAACATCAATAGAGTAGAACATATCCTATTAACATAGTTTTCTCCTTCTAAAGTGTTCTATTAGATTATGTTGGAAAAAATTCTACAACTTATTCTAATCGTAAATCATATTGATGATTATTTCCAAAGCTTCTCTATTTTTTCCACTTCTCATGATATTTTTGGTCCGATTAGTCTTTAATCATCAATGTTAATTTATCCATATTCATCAAATCAAACATTTTTATTAGCCATTCTTCTTCTAGATTCTCCTTAATCTCTTTCCAGTATCTGGCAAATACTATTCGGGCCGCTGTTATCATGTACAACACAACCTCCCTTTCTTCCTGTTATTCCTTTCTAGTGGTAACACTAAATAAATAGATTTGAAGTTGGGCTACTAAAATGAGTGTAAAGCTTAATTCTTATTTAAAATATTTAACTATTTTTTGCTCAGTGGATTTGTTTAATTATTATTATTATTTTTTGCTCAGTGGATTTGTTTGGTTATATCAGATGGTTATTCCAAAAAGATGCTTCAATAAAGTCAAAACCATTTAGGAGTAATTTTGATATATGGTTGGTTTTTTATTGAAGTTGATGTTCACATTATAAAAAAAGTGTCCCTGGCCTTGTACACTCTATGATTTGTTGTAACCTGCCTCGATCCGCAGGGAGAGGCGGACTATAAATAAAATGTATGATTATGATTATGATTATGATTATACCAATTTGCAGATCAGTTTATTTGTGCCTCATTCACACTTGAATCGATTTCAGACTTGACTGTGTTTGGTTTAAGCCGTGGTGATCATGGTGAAATGACGCAATTCCAAAAATAATCACTTATTTTGGAAATGGATCTTTTGGTGGTTCTTTTGAAAAGAATTGTGTTGCAGCATGTTGAGCAAATGTGAATGCATTTGCGATCACATTCCGGGTGCACTGGATGGGAGTGTCAATGGACAGAAGGTTGGCAGAGGGGTGGTACCCATTCCACACCACAGGAGGATCAAGCTGGCATTTCCCCCCTCTCAGCACTGTCGTGGGGCTGTTGTTGAGCTTCCATGGGGCTGTTCAGATTTCCATCACAGCAAAGTGGTGTGCTGCAGTGTGGATTTTTAAAATAAATAAATGACAGTTTATGTTATTGGTCACATTTGTGTGTGTGTGTGTGTGTGTGTGTGTGTGTGTGTTTTACTCCAATCAGCTGTTTCCCCCATAGATATAAAAGTTCCCCAGGGTCTACATCAGCTGCTTTGGCTGCAGAGAAGGAGGAAGAGGAGGAGGTGCCAGGCTGTGGCAGAGGAAAGGAAGAAAGAAAGAAGGAATGAGGGAAAGAAGGGAGGAAGAGTAACTTTGTATCCTCCTCCTCCTCTTCCTTCAGGGTGGCCTTTTGCTGCATAAGTGCCCAGGAGAATGAGCGTCACACATGATAGACTCTCCTCCTCCTCCTCCTCCCTCTCGCTTTTGGCCCCCTGGTTCCCGACCCCATGTGGAGGTGGGGGTCCTGGGTGCAAGGGGGCTCTGGACCAAAGGGGAGCCTTCCTCTTCCTTGGGGGTCACTGCCCTGTCTAGGAACCCATTTCCCCACATGGAGAGAAAGTGGAGGAGATAGGTGCATGTGTATGATCAGCTCTTGCTCCCACAGAAAGTGTCACGCACCCTCTTAGCTTCTAGGAGCCCATTTCCATGCACAGAAAGAAAGTGGAGGAGAGAGGTTATGTGTATAATCAGCTCTTGCCCCCATAGAAAGAGTCCTGCAACTTCTCAACTTCTAGGAGCCCATTTCCATGCATGGAGGGAAAGTGGAGGAGGAGAGTGTGCATCACACACACACACACACACACACACACATTAACACACACACACACAGAGGCCCATGGAAATAGCAACAGCTGATGTGCACAGTCACACCTCCGAGTGCTTGCATAACCAGAAAACATGTCCATATGATTGACATTTTTTTAAAAAGTGGGATGGATTGATCGCGAGTATCCATTTTGAAGTGCAGCAAATGTCAGTGTGAACGAGATGTGTGTTTAAAATAAACACGAATGCATTCAGTAATGGAAAATGTAGTATGAACTACGTATCGCTTTGAATCGATTCTATGCTCCCGTATTGAAGTGATTCGGGAACCAGATAAAATGCAATTGTGAATGAGCCCCCTGATTGTTGATTTCCTCTCTTCACAGCCAATGCCTTTCTTGAGGGTCTTCAAGTTATCATGAGTGACTTACTAGGAGTTAAAAAGACTACAGTGAGGAGGCTATTCATACAGATTGCATGCACCAAACAACACAATTATGATCCTCCAAAAGGGATATCACAAACTTATTTTGCTTTCTCTCACAACAAAGCACCTTGTGAGGTTTGTTGGGTGTGTGTGCATTATTTTCATTTTACAGGCAGCTTCCAGCGATCTACAGCCTAATCCTATGCTTCAAAAATATGTCCTAGTAAGTTCAGTGTGACTTAGGGCCTTTGCAGACTGCCAGAAATAGTCCACTTTAAGGGTTAGGGTTAGTACTAGGAAATCATGGAAATTGTTTCCCCCCCCCTCCCTGAGACATTGAGCCTTCTCTGTCAGAGAGTTCTGGTGCCACAATAAAATACAGTTCCCATGATTCCCTAACCCTAACCCTTAAAGTGGACTCAATCTGCACTATTTCTGGCAGCCTGCAAAGGCCCTTACTTCTTGATTCTATAGTGAGTCTCCTATGATATTTTCACATTTTGTGCATTTTGACTTGGAACACTATTCATTAGGGTTTAGTCCCAGGTACGTGTATATAGGATGGCAACATTAATAATTTCACCAAGCCAAGGGCTAAATATACACTAAATCCAGAAATATGAATCTAGATTTTCTCATTTAAGGTGAAATGCTGATCTACTTTTTGTGCTGCCATGACTTTTATAAATAGTTTCCATTTGTTAATCTAGCTGCAGGCCACTGTATTTCCTTGCACTGGTCAAGGGTACAAGGAGGTGCCAGCTTTCTTGCTGACATAGGATGCCAACCTAAAAACCCTCCACCTAATAAAGAATTTGGAATAGGCAACAGTGGACGTTTTCACACTAGACCCACCAAAGCCGCCTGGAGCCGACCGTGCCGCTCATTCCGGAATGGCTCCAGCGGCAGCAACTTAATTCCTTTTTTAAAAAGGAATTACCTTGCTGGGGCTGATGCCGGAGTTAGCGCTGGATCGGCCGGAGTGAGGCCGGACTTGCTGCGACGTGAGTGTGAACACATGGAGCAAGGAGCCGGACTGACGCAGGGATGGCACCAGAAGGGGTGGGGTTTGCTGCGACGTGAGTGTGAACACACTGGAAAAGGAGCCGGACTGGGGCCGGAGGGAGATAGGATTGCGTCCGCCTAAAGCCCCGTGTGAAAACGCCCAGTGTAATGCATGGGGGGGGGTTTGTGCCAGATTTTGAAGAGCTTTGTATATGATAAAGGACATTATAACATGCGGGGTCTCAAAGCGGCAAGAAAGTGACATGGAATCAATCCAGAACCATACCGGAATGGACCCAGACGAGAAAGCAAGCATCATTCCGGTATGGTTCTACATCTGCCCCGGCCAGAAAGGCCTCTGAGACTCCCTCTGGCCTTTGGGACTTTGGGCTCTCTCCTCGGGGGCAGAAGGGGCCCCAGAGACCCCTACCATCTCCAGGCCCGAAGGGGGGAAGGAAGGAAAGGAAGGAAGGAAGGAAGGAAGGAAGGAAGGAAGGAAGGAAAGAAGAGGACCGAAGGAGGGAAGGAAAGAAGGGCTGAGGAACTGAGGAAGGAAGGAACTGTGAGCGTCCTCTCCTTCTGGCCTTCCTTCCCTCGCTGCCCTGTGCCCAAGGCAGAGGAAGCGGCAAGTTGCCCAGAGTGGACTCTCCCTTCCTGGCCTCAGCGCCCGGCCAACTGCCGGATCCCAGCAAGGCCGAGGGACCCGAGAGGGAGCTTGCGGAGGAGGAGGAGGAGGAGGACTGAAGGCGAAGAGGAGACTTGAGAGAGAGACCTGTGGATGTGAATTGATTCTGGTCGTGGCAGCTGTAATTCCTCTTTGAAAGAGGAATTGCAAAGAACGGGGATGATGCTGCAATGCGCCGGGGATGGTGCAGGGATGAGGGGGGGGGTTGTGTGACGTCTTGTGATCACAGGGGCAAAGGATCCGGAATGGGACGGGGATGGTGCGGGGATGATGCAGGGATGGGCGGGGTTTTGTGTGACGTCGTGTGATCACAGGGGCAAAGGATCCGGAATGGGACGGGGATGGTGCGGGGATGGAACTGCTTTAGACCCCGTGTGATAACGTCCAAAGGTAATGTATAAATTAACACCATCTAAGTCTGCCAGATCAAATGTACATACCGTATTCATTTTTTAAAAAATAGATTATATCTATGTTTCATGGAAGTTGACACAATGTACATAGATTTTCCAGGTATTCTTTTATGTAACCACTGACCAGTGTTAGACTGCTGCCACACTCCAGAATTAATGTAGTTTGACATTGCTTTAACTGTCATGACTCCATACAATGGAATCCTGGGATTTGTAGTTTATTGTGGCATCAGAGCTCTCTGAGAGAGAAGGCTAAATATCTCACAAATCTACAAATCCCAGAATTCCATAGCATTGAGCCTTGGCAGTTAAAGCAGTGTCAAACTCCATTAATTCTGCAATGCAGATGCAGCCACAGGGCCTTTACAGACTGCCAGAAATAGTGCAAATTGAGGCCACTTTAACTGTCCTGGCTCAGTGCTAAGGAATCATGGGAACTGTAGTTTATTGTGGCACCAGAGATCTCTGACAGAGAAGGCTCAATGTCCCAGAAAAAAAATACAATTTCCATGATTCCCTGGAATTGCCAGAACAGTTAAAATGGCCTCAATTTGCACTATTTCTGGCAGTCTGTAAAGGCCCTTAGACTTCTCTAGGGAAAGGGAAAGATATCCTCTTTGACAAAGTTGTCAAGTAGTGTCCAACCATAGGGGTCAGTACTCATCTCCGTTACTAAGCTGAAGAGCCAGTGTTGTCAAAGACTGCTCTGTGAGTCATATGGCAAGCATGACTGTACAGAATGCTGTTTACCTTCCCACCGAAGTGGTACCTATTTATCTACTTGCATTCGCATGCTTTCAAACTGCTAGGTTGGCAGAAGCTGGGACTAGACTTCTCTAGCTTCACAAAACTGCCACTTCATGTAGTTTAAAACCATTCCTTGGGATACTCTATCAGTCATACATATCCAGTACAAAAATCAAGGCAATATTACAAGATAGTATGTCATTTGAATTAATGCAAACAGAAACTTTTCTTTACACATCTGATTTTTGTATTCCTTGTTACTTTGGAAAATTGTTGTATTACAACTCCCCAGATCTCCCAGGCTGCACAATCTTTCTTGAGATCTGTTTAGTGTGCATTTTTTGTTCTGTTTTATGACTGTCCACAACCATCATAGTCCTATTAAATTCGGTGAAACTGGAGCATTCTTGGATATGTTTGTTACATACTCCAAGAGAAGGCTGTTGATTACAGTTCATTTGGGAACTTTTCTTAGATTGACCAGTCTGGTTATATGAAGTGGAACACCTGGGTTAAGCTTCAGAGAGGAATTCTGGGATGCTTCTGATGTCCTCCTTTTCTCCAGATATATAGCTAGCTGTCCAATTTGAAACTCTGTGGGCATGCATGGGAATCAGTGGCATCACTAGGGTTGGTGTCACCCGGTGTGGTAACTGATAGTGTAACCTCTCCCCCCCCCCCCCCGCCACTGACCTCCTCCTATCTCACACCATACAAAATCCTTAATAATGTTTTTGTACTAACATTACTCATAAATCACAATTCTGGCATATTACTGATTGTAATTGCAATAGTTGTGACATAAACAACTAGCAAAATTAAAATTGTACCTTTCAATTTCGATATCACACACACAGTCTAAACGTATTTACATGTACATATTTTCATGTGGTTAAAATGAAAATTTGGTAAGATGTGACTTTTTAAAGAAAAATTTAAAAGTATAATTTTAATTTTTAATATATATATATATATTTAAAAGTTATTAAAAAAACTGGAGCCTCTCCTTTCTCCTCCTCCTAAACCTCGCTCCACTCACACCATCTCTACAGTATTTTAAAGGGATGCAAGCAAATGCCACAGCCCATTTCTTCCCCAACCCCCCCAGATGTTTGGGGAGGAGTGGTGTCACCCCTCCTTAAGAGTGTCACCCGGTGCAGTCCACACCCCCTCAGCCCACAGTAACACCCCTGATGGGAATTCCGATATATGTTTTGTACATTTCAGGTGGGTCTAATATAAGGTAAGTTGTAGTGGATTTGGGGAGCATGAAGAAGTGGGAGACTGGAATCAGATTATAGGACCAGGACAGAAGAAACCTAGGTTCTAATTTCACTCGGCTATACAGCTAACTTTTTTGGCACTGTCTTTTGGCCTAAATTACTTTACAGAGTTGTTGTGAAGGTAAAAGTGGAGTGGACCATGTATGCCAGCTGGAACTCCCTGGAGGAACAGTGTGGCATGTACAGGAAATAACTCTCCCATGCTTTTCTATGTGGATCTTCTGCCTCAGGCAATAAGATATCTTTGTAACAAGAAGTACATAAGAATTTTTGAAAAACATGAACAATCATTCGAGCAAAACCTATACATCAGCAGTGTTCTGTCTTCCACTGTGACCACATCATCTGAGTACAATTAGCTATTAGTTGAAGATGGAATCTTCTCCACACTTCATTCTCACAACAGCCTTGTGAAGTAGGACACGTTGAAAGAGGTTCTGCCTGCATTGCAGAATTGATCCAGGTCAGCACCACTTTAACTGCCATGGCTCAATGCAATGAAATTACTGTGACACCAGCGCTCTCTGACAGAGAAGGCTAAATGTTTCATAAAACTACAGTTCCAAGAATTCCATATCACTGAGCCATAGCAGTTAAAGTGGTGTCAAACTGGATTATTTCTGCAGTGTGGACACAACCAGGGAGAAAGAAAGAGAGTTGTCTGGCCTGAGGCCACCCAATGAGTTTCATGGCTCTGTGGGGACATGAACTTTGATCTCCCAATGTCCAGTCTAACACTTGAGCCACTACACTGGCTTGCCTCTGGTTGAATGAATGATCCTAATAACTTTACATAACTCTCTATACTGATGCTTTAGGACATCGTTTGGTAAGAAGGGAAATCATTCACAGGGAGATAATTTAATGGTCAATGGAAGAATCCTAGTTCTTTTGTGTTTGCCTCCTGTGAGAGATTTGAAGCCAGAACAGTAGTAGCAACAGCAGCAGCTGGTATCCACTTATCAAAACATTTGCACAGTTATGTGTATGGCTATTTATTCTAAGTTAAAACCTTTTAGAGTTTGCTTCTAACACCTAAATTAGAAAATTGTCAGTATGCTCTCAGCCAAGAAGAGGAACTGAGAGCCACTAATGTCAATGCATAAAGAATATCTCTACAGAGCAGTGAGATCTGAAATTTGAAAGGGAAAGAATGCAGATACATGGGAACAGCTTTTGAACTCCACAAAGAGCATTAAAAAAAGCCCTGCAAGAAAAGCAGCACAAATGGTTCAGAACCTTATTTTAATTCTCCGCTTCACAAACACAGAAAGTATTTATCTAGATAAGTGGCAACAGTTTCAATTGTAAAACAACAAAAACAACTCCCACATCACACAAATAGTTAAATGTTCTGTAATCCAAGGGATATGCTCATTCAGGATTCCCCTTTCATTATAATGAAAAATGTTGGGCTCTTTTTCTTCTATTTTTAATTATTACAAAAAGGACAATTTAGGAACTTGATATATTGCAAAACCATGATTTTAAACCTGCATCTGTTTGGTGTCTTTTCATACCAATGATTTCACAGCGTCAGATGCTTTCTAGGGATTAAATGATTTTAAAGGGGATTAAATGTTAATTAAAAATATAATAGAAATATCAGTTGCAGAGATGGCCAATGTAAGCATTTGTCTCTTAAACTGAACAATCATGCAACACAATCCACCTTGGCTTTTTACAATTTGGCACTATGGTTAAGGTAAATGATAGATATGGTAGTGAATGTGTGTGCACAATGACAATGCATTTGTTTTCACTTCATAAATACAGAGTGATGTCCTTGAAATTTCTATAGGTCATTGTTAATGGAACCATTTTTTTTCTCTCTCTTTCTTTTGGCACCAACTGTGTCTTTCTTAGTCTGTAAGAACACTATTCCCGGAGAGATCCTTGAAGGGCTGGGAGGAGCAAATTCCATGTGGCCAGTTCAGCTGCAATAATCTCTTTTCTCCTTCTGGTTGAAGCCACACATGACAGCACTCTAGTGTCTTTCATCATTATTTGTCACCCTTTTGTGCTGAGCAACTTATATCCACAGCCATTCCAGCAATTAAAATGAAAAAGGGCCCAATATTATTCACGTTGAATAACTCAGAGGCAAATGACATCAAGTGCCAACGGCCTCATTGAGTGATTGGTACCTGATACCACTAGACCATTGTGAGCGTTTTACGAAGAAAACAAATAAACTGTTACATGTAGGGTTCAGAGTCTTGAGGAGGAGGACAGATCAGATCTCTGCAGTGACTTGGCAAGAGCTACTGCAATAATGTTACAATGCCTTGCTGCTGGTTAATGAAAGATGGAAAGTGGAGAGAAAGGAGGACAATGGCTCTGTGGCCTGGAGGCTTATTTTGAAAAGACTGAAAAAAAATCCCTTCATAGCTCATTTATTTGCTAAAGGACCCCATACTGACACTGTAACCATTAACCAAAACCCTCCTGCCTGCCTCCAAGGGATCTAAATCGATGAACACTATGATCATGGGAGAGCATGTCCCAAGGATCACTGGCTCCCTCCTGCCAAATCTTTAAATGGAAAAAGTGCAACTGATGAGGTCTTCTCTAATTCTTGACAGGAACTAGCAATTCAGACACTTGTAGGCTAGGCTATTCTTTAAGATCCCTGTAGTTCACAGAAGCTAGAGCAAGGGGATATCTACAGTTCCCAGAATCCCCCAGCCTCATTGATTAGTTCTCATTCTGGGTGTTGTACTAGAAAGGTAATTTTAAAAAGCCCTAGGGCTTCATGCTTGATAAATGTAGTTGTCACCAACTGAAGACTAAATCTGATATTATCTTTAGTATGTGGTTAGCATACATGCCTAGGGGCTAAAAAGAATATATACTACTCATTATGGCATGGTCTTCAAATTTTCATTGGAATGACTGCACCCTCTTATGGGTGGCCATCTGTCAGGGATGCTTTGATTGTGAGTTCCTGCATGATAGGGGGGTTTGGATTGAATGGCCCTTATGGTCTCTTCCATAAGGTTTTATGGTCTCTGCCATAGTAGGGGAGAATTTCAGTGGAGGCACGAGAAGGAAAGAAGAATTTTATCTTCCTTTCCTGTGTGCATGGATCATTTCTTACGATCTCAAGAGATAGGCAGAATTCACCATGGCTGACACCTTGCCTGGCCCCTCTTTCAGGCCCTACCACTGGTGCCCCCTCTAATGATAGTAATACAGCAGCTGCTTCACTCTGGCTCTCAATACTGCTCTCCCACTTGGCAAGCCTTTAAATGAGCATATAAGAAGACCACCTGACTTCATTGTCTTCATGGGATTGCCTACAGGCTGCCTTCTTGGGTGGTGCTGTAATGGGCCAGGAGCGGAATCAGGTAAAGCTGAAAAAAAAGGGGGATGCTGTTGGGATGCTGAGAGTGAAGCAAAGCAGGCTGTATCAGGGTCACAGCAGAGGAGTTGGGGAGGGAAGGGTTAAGCCAGCAGAGATGCTGCTTGTTGGAGACTCACAAGTGGCAGCAGGACCTGGGCATGAACCCATCAGCACAAGAGAGACCCAGCAAGGGCAGCTAGTCCATGATCTCCATAATGTAGAGCCAGCCCTGAAAGCCAATTTTGACACCTTGTTCATTAGTAAGGCAAAAGAAGAGATCTCACTCACATAAATTGTTGGCATACACTGACTGGCTTGGAAAATATCTGGGGAGAAAGCAAAAACTAGGGAGCCCTAAACAGAATATGTAGAAGAAACTGGAGGCACATCTCATATATCCTCCAATTAATCCACTGTCATGCCATGTTTTCAGTTACTTTTAAAATGTTCAGTTTTCTCTCTCTCCCTGTTGATAATAACAGTTCTGGACCAACCACGATAACCACAAAACAAGACAAAACAAAATAAAAACTGCCATGGGAAGTATATCTTAAGGGAATCCCACCTCTCAATTTGAAATGTATTTATAGAGTTTACATTCAGTTCCAAATGAACAACAAAAAGCAAAGAAAGATTCCTCTAAAACTAACTAAATACAGTCCCTCACACATATAGAAGTCACATATCTCCCCTTGTCTTCCTCTCGGGTTTCAGACAAGCAATTCTTGGTAGAGGCCTACTGTCAAGCTCTTCTCCCAAAACATTTCTTCCAGAGAACAGATCCCATACTCTGACTATTTCTCTGCATCTGGTTCCCTTCTTGGGTAACTTCTTCCTGGCCCACTTCTCTGTCTGCTCTTCCTTCTCTCTTCTTCGCTTCTTTTCTACAATACTTTCACTCTCATCCCACAGATTCAGCTCAGTTTCCATTTCCAGACTTCTTCCAGTTCGTATCCAACTTGTCCAACTTATTTTATTTATTTATTTACTGCAAAATCTTACTTTTCTGCCAAAATGGGATTCTCTTCCTTACTCCTAGGCTTGACTCTCTCTCTCTCTCTCTTTCTCTCTCTCTCTCTCTCACACACACACTTTTGCTTTCAGTTTCCATTCTTGGCAAACTCCTCCTATTTTACAAGAAATTAAACATAGCTACTGAACATTAACCCCAAATATATCAATACAAAATAACATAGAAGCACCATTAAACTCATACATATCAATACAATAATATATAGCACCATTCTTTTACAGTAGCTACATAAAAATAAGAAAGGGAAAAATAATCAAGTGAAGTAATAATAATAATAATAATAATAATAAAATTTATTTCTATCCCACCCCTTTGCAGTGCAATCGGGGCGGCTTACAACAAATAAAACACCCATAAATTACATCCAATCCCCAAAACCCCACCCACCTCATAAAAAATTATTAAACCAAGACAGTTTAAAAACATTAAAATAAATCAATGATAAGCACACAACATCCCAACAATACAGAGTGATCAGCAGCATGGAAAGGAGGGAAGTAGCTGATTCTTTGGGCTGGGCTGGATTATTCAGGAAAGGCCTGCCAGAAGAGATTGGTCTTAACAGCCTTTTTGAAGCTGTCTAAGGAGGTAATAAGACCGATCTCATCTGGCAGGCCGTTCCATAATATGGGAGCGGTGGCAGAGAAGGCCCTCTGGGAGGTCGCCAACAGCCTCATTTTCATAGGTTGTAGCAGATTCCTCCCAGAGGACCGGAGTGTGAGGGGTGGGTCATATGGGAGGAGGTGGTCCTGGAGAAAAGTTGGAACCAAGCCATGTAGGGCTTTGAAGGTCATAACCAACACCTTGTACTGTGCCCAGAAACTAATAGGCAGCCAGTGGAGAGATTTTAACACAGGAGTAATGTGGTCTCTTCTGGATGTTCCAGAGACCAACCTGGCTGCCATGTTCTGAACTAATTGAAGTTTCTGGGTCTAGCACAAGGGTAGCCCCATGTAGAGCACATTACAGAAATCAAGACGAGAGGTTACCAGCGCATGTACCACAGTTTCAAGATCCTTACTTTCCAGGAAAGGGTGCAGCTGGTGTATCAGCTGAAGCTGATAACAGGCACTCCTGACCATCGCATTTACCTGATTTGATATCTGGAGCAACAGATCAAGGAGCACCACCAGACTGTGAACACAGTCCTTGGAGGAGAGTGTGACTCCATCCAGGACTGGAAGTTGTATTCCCAAATCTGGTCTCGGGCTTGCAACTGTTAGTACCTCCGTTTTATCTGGATTCAGTCTCAATCTATTTTTCCTCATCCAGTCCATTACTGCCTTAAGACAGTCATTGAGAGATGCCATCTGAAGTTGAAGCTGAGGACCAAGACATGGAGAAATATATCTGGGTGTCATCAGCATACTGATGACGCCACACCCTATGTCTCTGGATGATCTCTCCCATTGGCTTCATATATATATATTAAATAGCATCGGGGACAGGATGACATCCTGAGGAATGCCACAATTAAGCTCTATTCTAGTAGAGCAACTGTCCCTGAGCCTCAGCCTCTGGGATCTGCCCGAGAGGAAGGAGCAGAACCACTGCAATGCACTGCCTCCAATTCCTAACCCTCTCAGGTGATCCAAAAGGATTGAATGATCTATTGTATCAAAGGCTGCTGAGAAGTCCAAGAGCACCAACAAGGTCACACTACCCCTGTCGATACCCAAGCGGAGATCATCAGCCAGAGCAACCATGGCAGTCTCAACTCCATATCCTGTCCTAAAGCCACTTTGAAGTGGATCTAGATTTCATCCAAGACAGCTTGGAGTTGAGGAGCAACTTCCCTCTCGATCACTTTGCTTAAAAAAGGCAATAGGGAGACTGGCCTATAGTTGTTCCTGTCCAGGGGGTCCAGAGAAGGTTTTTTCAGAAGCGGCTTAATTGCCACCTCTTTTAGGCAAGATGGAACAAAACCTTCCCTAAAGGATGCATTGATAATGTCCCTAAGGAACACTCTCAATGCGTCCCCCCCTGGATGGTCAGCCATGAAGGGCAAGGATTGAGAGGGCAAGTTGTTTTCCTCACTCTACCAAGGAGCTTGTCCACGTCATCGGTACTCACAGGTTGAAGCTGATCCAGTATAATTTCATCAACGGAGTTGCTGGACACCTTGTCAGTAGATTCTGTCATAACACTGGCGTCTAAGTCGGCTCTTATCTGAGATATTTTATCTGCAAAGAAGTTGTTAAATGCGTCACAGCAGGCCGTTGTTGGGTTAAGTAGAGGGTTCTGTGCAGGTGGAGCCTGCATCAGCTCCCCCACCACCCTAAACAGCTCTGCTGGACAGAACTCTGCAGACGCAATACGTGCAAAGGAGAGAGACTTCTGCGCTGCATGTATTGCCTCTTGATAGGAATCAAGGAAATTCCTATGACGAGTCTTGTCGGATAAGAGTTGAGTCTTCCACCAGATGCGCTCTAGTCATTGTCCAGCCCGCTTCATCTTCCTAAGCTCCTCCGTATACCATGGCTTACGGTTAGGAGCAGGCTGGAATGGACGCTTGGGAGTGATTGTGTCGATAGCCTTGGTCAGATCGGTGTTCCAAGTATGAACAAAGCTTCGACAGAATCACAGACGCCAAAATTAAAAGTATGGGCAACTCCAACAGCAACTCTGAGACCAGCTGTGTCAGCTTGGTTAGGGAATCTGTTAGACAACGGGGTGGCCGGTATACTAACAGAATCCCCAAACTATCCCTGGTCCTCAGGCTTAGGTACATACACTCGAAGTGGACTGTGTTCCAGATAGGCATCCTGGTCAAGGTAAGGTTGTTTTTGTGAACCAGAGCCACTTCGCCCCCACCCTGCCCACTTTTCCTTACCTGCTCACTAACTGAGTACCCGGCCGGGAGGGCCTGCACCCAAGTCACAGCACTGGCCTGTCCCAGCCAGTTCTCAGTTTTCCCTCATTCAGACAGAATATTTTGGTATATTAGAGTAAAAAAGTTGGGATGCTGTGCCATTTGAATATTATTCCTAGAAGAGTCCCCACCACCACCAACCATGCAATTTTATTTTGCATTTCCTCAACTTTATAAAATGCTTTAACATTTTGTAGAGAGAAAGATTGGTGGACCCTTAAAGGTTGCAATTGGAATAGCCTTCTGTCTATTTTCAATTTAAAAAAGGCTGGTTGGAGTGGAACAAACACTTGAAGCAACAGATTCTGCATTTCAATGAAAATTGTGCCATTACACAAGTTAAATATAACTGCTCCCTTTTTAATTAAGAAGGGCATCATAACCAAAGCCTGTTATTGCAGAAATAGCAAAAATAGGAACACACACAACACATACTCTTTTGTCCTAGGATGTGTGAAGCATTTTATCAACAGCATAAAGACGTGACTTAAATGATGTCTCTTTAATACATTCATACACAACACATTTTGCATTCAGCTTGACCCTAAACATAGGTATTCACTCAGGTGTGAGCTCCACTGAGTTCTGTGGTATATATTCACATATAACATGGGAAATAACAAAGAGAGGAAACCACCCATGAAAAAACACTAAACAAAGCCTCCTTTCAAAAACATGCGTCTGGAAACCTCTTCTAGCTAGGGAATGTTTCAGATTATTAACAATAAAAGTCTAGTATGCTGAACTGTAAAAAAAATTGACTGCAAAAGAAATAATAATGGGAAAAAACAACATTAGATTTACTAGGAAAAATAACAATTTATGGCCCTTCAAACATGAGGAAAAGGATGGAAGATGAAGAAAACATAAGCAAATATGTGCTGCCCTGGCTAGCACAGCCAACCGTGAAGCATGCTAGGAATTGGAGTCCAGCTATACCTGCATGGCCACACAATTCCGCAGCCCTGCCTTATGTAGAGATAGTTGTGGAATCACTGTCTTCTTGCTGTAATTGAGAATTCCTAGATTTCAACAAACTGATGCCCACTTAAGACTAAGGAGATTATCACATTGCTTTTAAAGTGCCTTATCCCTGATGGAGTGAAGGCACATTTAATTTTGAAACTGGGCATTATCGCACTCACTGGTGGCTGGGCAAATGCTACCCATATGCAGTCCGGATCCCAGACAGCTTTTCAAAAATGAGATTTTGCCATTTTTGAAAAGCTGCTGGATAAGTGTGGCTGGGATCCGGGCTGCCTCCAGGTTGCATTCACCCGGCCACTGGCAAGCACGATAACACCTAGTTTTAATATTAAATGTGCCTTTATCCCATCATGGATAAGGCACTTTAAAAGCAATGCGATAATCTCCTAAATTGTTATGGAATCTTCTATAGACCTTAAAGCAAAAGAAGCAGCAATGGAAAGAACTCCCTCACTGTCACAGTTGTGCAAATTAGAGTGTGTTTTTAAATCTCCATTACTTCATGTCTCATATGTACTTGTTTCTCTTGTGGAACAGAGATAATACCCACAAAGTACTGCTGTGCTTTCTTCCCTGACCAGTGAGCAACACAGCCTTGTATTCAGAATATGTTATTCATCTGAAGACTTAGGAGTGAGGTGCTTGAGCATCAGTAGGATGCTAATTCTGAAGTGGTGGGAAGCTCTGGCTAGCGGCAGTGCACAAGGCTTCTGGGGACAGGCAGAATGCTCTTCAGTGCACTTCAAAGGGGGTTCTCAGTTACAGGGGAGAAAAAGATAGATTTTTGAAGTTTCTTGCTGCCAGAAAGCTTGAAGGAGAGGCCCTGAAGTTCTTCTTTTATAAGTAGAGATAATACAGGTAAGGCTTTCCACTTAATTTGAACCAAGGCTCTTCAAACTTTATAGCTGGTGCAGCATGGGAAGAAAACCCAGTTATTTTTAATTTGTTGGCTGGTTGCTGCTGTTGTTGTTGATAATAATAATAATATTAGTGCATACAAATCACTTGCTTCAGATTCCATGTCTGGCTGTCCATATTGTACTGCAATATAATTTTCAAGTTTTTATGTAATACTCTGTTTATTAAACATGTTATGCATGTCTAATAATTGTCCAACATACTGAGCCACTCGGATGTGGATGGGGCTGCGAATATGGGGTACCTTCCTTAGGGGGAAAGGTTAAATCATTCTGAGGCTTTTGCGTTTAGGAGGAAAAGTTGCTTCAGAAGGGCACATCATGGGAGTTTTGTAAAATTATTCACTGTGTGGAAGGCCTCACTAGAGAGATGTTTTCCTCCCACTCTCATGATATTAGAACTTGGGATAACTCATATCTGTGACTGGTGACAGGACAGGGACAAACTAAATGTTACAATACTTTTCTTTCTGTAAGGCAAAATCAATTTATAAAATTTGTTGCCACATATTTTGGTGATTGAAGTTAGTTTAAATGGCTGGAAAGGAGAGACATTCAGGAAGGACAGTTTGATGAATGTTAGTGGCTATATGTATGTTCAATATGCTTCCAAATACTTTCTGATGAGGAGCAAAACAGGGAAGGGGTAATTCTAGGTCACTCAGAAACACCTGATAAACATGAGTTTGAAGTTTGGGTCCCAGCCAGCTGCTGGTTGGGGTTAACCAGAGTTTGGAAAACCACAGGGTCCGTACTTCTGGATTAAGTGCACTCACATCAATATTACTGACCTTGTCATGGAAAACAAATTTTCAATAAAGATGTTTAAGAAGTCATTTTTGAAATTACTTTTACAAAGTCACTACTTGAAGTTACATTTCCTTCCCCTTCACATAAACAGTCAGTGATCATTACAGTTGCAATTCTGAAGTCTATCTCAAAGGTTTAAACATACCTTTCCTCAAAAGCAACTGAATAATTACTTTTAACTATTCTTAAGTTATATATTTTTTTAAAAAATACTGAAAGCAAGATCTTTTGGCCTGTTGTACAAAGCACACTCTCCTCCTATATTCTTTGCCATTTTCATAATGCACATGACAGCAGAAGCCCACAGTAAAAAGCACAGAATAAGCTAGAACTCGATTCATGTGATATTCCTCCTCCACTTTTTAGTAAAAACACAGATATAACAACAAGAGTAACTAAAATTTACTAACATTTGCATTGCATCAGGAATGGCATTATCCCTCATTAAATCATATTCATAATATAAATTCATTATGCGTTTGCTATAGGAAAAAGAAAGTTTTAACTTATTTTGATGAGGGGGTTATCTTGATAAATGGCTGGGAAAAGTAGGAAGTGTTCAAAATGTTTGTGCATCTCAATTTACTCCACAAAGGTTTGAGCAAAATATCACTTCAAAAAGGAATGAGCAAAATATGTTTCTGGTGGATTTTTGCTTCATATTGCTAAGGATATATGTACCTGCAGAAAATAGTTTTCTCTCTTTGATGTGTTCAGCAGATAAGTGCATTATCACAAATACCATCAAAGCAGAAATTAACTCAGTATTTTATATTTATATATCTAAGTAGATTCTATCTTTGAATGAATATGATTTGAAACCCTTTGTGAATACACAAGAAGCATTTGTTTCCTTAATTATATTTCAGGACTTTGAAACTGTAGCATTTCAAAATATAAGAGTTCTTAAATTATATTATGGTAAAAACAGTTATATCACAGTACTGTATGAAAAATAGGTAAGAAGAACCCAATGAATACATACCTAATTTATTGAAATAATAAAACTCCAGAACACCCAATAATTTTATACCAAACCCAGTAAAATCCATCATGAAAACTTCAAAAATGTTTCCTTTTAACCTAAAAATGATTTCAAAGCTGGATTTGATCAGTAGCATCTGTGTACTGCGCTCAGGATTAATTACTTTTGCATCAAAAGCAGCAGCTATATTTGAATCAGAATGAAACCCCAAAGGAGAATACAGTAACATAGGCATGACTACAAAAGAGATGTGCATCTTCAGCCCTGGCTTTTTAATACTGAAATAGTTTCAGAATTCTGTAGCTCTTGAGCCAAATAGTTCTGTAACTTTTAAGCTGAGTCAATTTTGCTGTGCCCTGATCCATGCACAAGAAATGGTCAAATACTATAGTTCTGTGAAAAGATGGTGGGAAAAGAATGCATTTATTTACTTCCTATTCAAAGGCACTGAAAATTATAGAAAGGAAAAAAGAGGGTTGGAGGTGGGGGAGAGGAAGAGTAGACTGGCTAGAATGGTAAAAATCTGTCGTCTTTTGTTGGAAGAGAACTTGGATTGCAACCAGCTCTGTACTCACTAAAGTCCCACTTCCTGATACATATACACCTGCTACTTCAGGGGGTTGCAGACTGCCAGAAATAGTGCAAATTGAGTCCACTTTTAGGGTTAGGGTTAGTGCTAGGGAATCATGGGAACTGTATTTTATTGTGGCACCAGAGCTCTCTGACAGAGAAGGCTCAATGTCTCAGAAAAAAACAAAACAATTCCCATGATTCCCTAGCACTAACCCTAACCCTAAAAGTGGACTCAATTTGCACTATTTCTGGCAGTCTGCAACCCCCCACAGTTTGCTGTTCCTGTTTCATCTGTAGGCTCTTGGGATGTGCTTGGAACAATTTTGTAGGTCTGTTCACATGTAGTCCAGTTGGGAGGACACCTTTCACCTCACTTTACAGTCTAGTAGAACATAAATTAGGTTTTTTTTTTTTAAAGGTTTTTGATTTATTTTTAAATAATGTTTACTTCTTTTTATCCCTTGTACATTCCCCAGGAAAAAAGATTAGCAGGCTGACAGGCAACAAAGCAACAACAACACTTGTATAAATAAATTAATGTGTCTGCATCATATTTCTTTTGCTGAAGACATTTTGCTGCCTAAGGCAGAACAACAAACAGTATCCCACTTGTCTATGGGCCCTTTCACATTACACAGTTATGGTACTAGGATTTCACTTTAACTGCCATGGCTACTTCCTATCATCCACACACTGACAGTTTGTAGTTTGAGGAGGCACTAGAGAAGTTCTCTGGCTGAGAAGGCTAAATGCCCCTCTCTACACTGCAAATCTTGAGTCCATAGGATGTTGCCATGCTAGTTAACATGGGATCATAATGATATAATTTTGTCGTGTGCAAGGGACCAAGGGCATAGTGAGTTGAATGGAAAGTGCAACAAAAAGCCATCAAAGTTGTTTTGTCACACAAAGCAAAATAAATAAATAAATAAAAAAAAATAAAAAAAAAATCACAAGCTTATCCCCCCATCCCTGATACTTTAATAGTAAGTAAAGTAACTATTGATTTATTATTCTATTGTGATACTCAAATCTGCTTCCCCTTCTGGTTTAATGGTTTCAGTCACTATTTCAGTGACTTCATCATCCACTTTAAAATTATGTAAATCATCTGTGGTCATTATTTTTGTTTTTTTAAGGTTCAACTGTAAACCTGGCTTTGCCTTTTCTCTTTTGACTTTTTTCAGTAATCATTCCAAGTCTTTCTTTCTTCTAGTAGCATGGTTTAATCTGCATATGTTCAGATTATAGCAAAGCATTTGATTGTGTAGATCATGAAAAACTATGAATTATTTGTAAAGAAATGGGTGTGCCACAACATGTGATTCTCCTTGTGTGTAACCTGTACTTGGAACAAGAAGCTACTGTCAGAACAGAATACAGAGAAACGAAATGGTTAGTTGGCAAGGTGGATAGTCAATGCTGCATTTCATCATCCTATCTGTTTAACTTGTACACTGAATATATCATATGTAAAGCTGGATTAATCTTGTAGGAAGGAGGCATGAAAATTGAAGGAACATCAATAATTGAAGATATGCAAATGACATTATATACATATAGTGCATATTCTTCTTCTTTGCTTGAAGAATGTGTTTATGATGAACAAACAGTTGGCCTCACAAAATTCAGGCCAAATTTTTCTCCAATTCTTGATTCTGCTCTGTTTTCTACTTTTGCATTCCAATCACCTATGATTAACAAGAAGTCTTGAATAGAATCTTTCAGTTTTTCTTCTTGTTGTGTTGCCTCTGTAGTTGTAGCATAAACTTGGATAATGGTTATATTGATGAGTTTTCTCCAAGACTTATTGATATTATTCAGTGAGACTTGGCAATATATCTTCTGACATCTATTACTACATTTCTTCTCAATATTAATGCTACCCCATTTCTTCTTAGATTTTCTTTTCCTGAGTAAAACAGTGCAGTTATCTGACTCAAGTTGTCCTATTCCTGACCTCTTAAGCTTGCTCACCCCAAGTATTGCAATGTTTATAAGTTCCATTTCTTGTTTTACTATGTCTAGCTTTCTTGAGTTATGCTTCCCATGTTCCATATTCCTATAATATGTGTTGTGCAGCTTTGAACTTTCCTTTTAACTCTGAACACATCAATAGCTGAATGTCATCTTGGCTGGAGTCCAGTTATGTCATTAGCCACAGCACTACTTATAGCTGTCCTTTGCTATACCTCAGTAGCTTATTGAGTGCCTTCCTACCTGGGAATCTCCTATTCTGGCACCATCTCTTGTTTCATTTGGGATTGTTTCATCATATGGTTTTCATTGTAAAAGATATTCAAGAGGAGTTTCCTGTGCCTACATCTGTACAATACTAACAAGTGTTTGCTATAGTGCCAATGCCATTCTCTCTGGGAAATCCTCAGCCAGTGTTACCCCGCCCCCCCCCAACTGCTTCTGCCAAGTATTTGTTTGGCACATTTAGTCTGGATCTTCAGAAAAAGCCTTACTGAGGTAGGAGACCCTACCAGCAGCATTGCTGCCATCAGCATAGCTTCTTGCCTCACATGAGCATGCAATCCCAATGCGGAAAAGTAGTGCTTACCCATTTCAAAAGCAAATACAGAACAGATTGTGCTTTCAGATATTTTGACCTACACCTCCAGTCAGCCCAATAGTCAAGGATGGTGTGAGTTGTGATCTAAAACTTCTGGATACCCCCAGGTTGGGAAAGGTTGTATTAGGCAAAGAAGAATCTACAGCAATATGATATAATTGGCTAGGTGGAGGGCACTTGGGCAATAAGTGATCATTGGTGTGAGAAGTGTTTCAAATATAGAATTATAAAACGTCAAACTGCTGAACAGGTATTCATCAAAGAGACTGAACTCTGTCACTTGTGGCCTGTATAGGAACAAAGGCTTTTTATCATATTACGTGCATTAATCAGCTAACTCATTAATGCAAAGATGACTCTGTGACCATCTGATTAGTCTTTGCCGTTGACCACTGTTAAGGTAATTATCACTGTTTGTGCTTTTGGAATTTCAATTCCTTCTAGCCCCACTGATTACAATCCCCTCACCTATTCAGCAAATCTATATCAGTCTGCCAACTAAGGTAACCCTTCCTGTATCTGATGACACAATGTCCACAAAGTATGCCACAAATACATTTGACTTATTTTAAAAGTACAAGATTATTTGCTGTCTTTGCTGTTAACAGAGAGCCATGGCTAGGACTCTGGAAAGTGGCTGGCTGGGAAATGTTAGTGGAAGTAGTGTCATAGGTAAATTATCTGTACTGAGTGATTTTTTTTTATTAGAAGGATATGACAAAAATCTGATTTCAAAAGCAGTGTAATGAATGTGAAATGAGTTTTTTTTTGGGGGGGGATGCAACAAGTCATTTTTCTAGTTCTTTTCTGGTTACCCTCCAATGTTTTTAGTTCCTGACTAAATATTTTCTAGTTACTATCTAATAATACACGTAAGGGATCTAAGCCAGGGATTTTTAAAGTTTACATTATTCTTTTATCAAACTTAAGAATCATCCCCCAAGTGATTAAAAAGTAAGAGAATAACCAACAAGGAAATGAGCAACTATTTAATTTTTATGTGTCATTTGTAATGTGTTAAATGTGTAATGACTAATGGCAACAAATTACTTTTTAACCATTATAATGAGTAACAAGAACAAATTACTTTCAAACAATTACTTCACAATTTGCTTTTCTTTTATTGACTTTATTAATCATTCAGCTGACTTTCTGGTCCCTCTTAAATCACATTTGAACATGTAGTGATGTTATTACTAGGAAAGATTCAAAGTAGTTTATTATATATGACAAAGATTCTAAGTATGCTTCTTGTATCTTGAAAATTGATATTTGAATCTTTGCTCTTTGGTGGTCTATCTTTTAGATTGTTTAAATAAAGTTTTAAAGTATTTTTTAAAAAAGTTTCTTAAAAAAGAGAACCAGTGTGCTGTAGTGTTCAAGCATTGGACTACAACTCTGGAGGCCAGGGTTTGATTCCCTGCTTAGCCATGGAAACTCCCTGGGTGACCTCTGGTGAGTCACACTCTCTTAGCCCCCCAAACCCCTGTGATAGATTTGTCTTAGGACAACCACAAGTTGGAAACTACCTGAAGGCACACAGCATCACCACCACCACCATCAATAGTTAAAAATGAAACAAAATGAAAATCCAATACATTTCTAAGTTGTGAGTAAAACCAGTGGGCCTAGACTGCAGTGCAACTCTTCAAGCTTAGCTTGGAGAGTGAGAGGTGGGGGAGTGTCCTCAGGAAATAGGTTTCAGTAGAAGCTGGTGCATTCCATGTCATTCCATTTGTGAATCATCTCTTGAGGCTTATTCTGAACATTAAAGAAGGTATCCAGTGTGCTGAACCTTAGTTCCCACATAGGTTCAGAGTCTGGATAGTGTCTTTAAAGTTTTGACTAGGACCAAGAATAGATTCACTGTCTCACTCATGTGAGAACCTCCAGCCTCTACTGCTGGATGATGTGATGATGACAGTTATCTGGTATTTCCTGTTTGCTGAAGGACAGAGCTCTGTGTCCCAAACAATCTGTTTTGCATCCCCTAAACTAGATTGCTATTCTTGGATATGGTGGAGGATGCTTTCCCATTGACAGTGCTGAAGTTAAATCCAGCGGTCAACTTCTGTGGATAGAATGGTATGAGGAACATTCTGGGGTTCCAAAATGTTATTGTTCTGCCTCAGTTAGCAAAACATCTTGGACAGACTCTGTAATTCTTAAAAAATGTAAGACAGGTAGGAAGGTAGACTACTGAGATCAGTATGCTGCCGCCCTACCAGCCATCCTCAGAGTGCTGGTTTTATTCCCCAAAAGCAACTAAACATGTTCTATAGAATGAGAATGGCTATTTATGCAAGCAATGTGGCAGCACCACAACCCGCTTTAATAGTATACAGGCAGTGCGTCTTGTGAAAGTTTGAATGATGATGAAACTATAAATCATTTTTGAAATGGGTATTTAACTGTGAAAAGAGTGTGATTTCCTTTTGGATATGTTATTTCATATGAAGACCATAAAGTTTCCCATATTAATAGATAGCTCTAAATCAGGGGTAGGCAACCTTTCCCCTTTAAGGGCTGAGGGACTTCAGCTCCCAGAATCCCAGGAGCTATTGGCCAACATGGGACTATTGGCCAACATGGCTGAGGCTTCTGGGAGCTGAAGTCCCTCGGCCCTTAAAGGGGAAAGGTTGCCTACCCCTGCTCTAAATAGATTCTTGACACTATGTAAATAATAGTTAATGAAGAGGTCATTCACAGGCCTAGTTATTCTGTAGTACAACTACACCAGTAGTAAGATAATCCCTACATAATCATATGCTACACCTTTGGGCCCTACTAGTACAAAGAAATTTACCCTATGCTAATCTAGAGTGCAGCTACACTGTAGAAATAATGCAGTTTGGCACCACCTTAACTCCCACGGCTCCATCCTATGGAATCCTGTTGTAGTTTTGTGAAGCACCAGCAGTCTTTGGCAGAGAAGATTAAAAACCTTGTTAATCTATAAATCCCAGGATTCCACAGGATGGAGCAATAGCATTTAAAGTGATCTCAAAATGCATTCTTTCTACAGTGAAGATGCACCCCTAGATAGCATAAATTGGGAGAGGTGGAGGAGGATATAGTCTTCAGAGCATAAAATTCAATGACTGGAATTCAGTATGGGACTTATGTCTAGATAAGCAGAATTAAGTCTGTGGGAAATACAATATAGCAGTTATGTAAATGTCCATGTTCAGCAAGGGGCTGCTGAGACGGTACTTCATTGGGGAACCGGTGAAGTGACCGTAGCACATTGTGCAGTCCCGGTGCTCTTCAGGACACTGGCTAGAGAGTGCTGTTATGCACTGAAGGAGCCCAATGCACTGTGGGACACCTTTGTTGGTGCCCTGATGTGCATCTTCAAAATTAACTAGGAGGCTGCTGTAGTGCCTCTGCTATGTAACTAAATGCCTTTGCAGACTGCCAGAAATAGTGCAAATTGAGTCCACTTTAAGGGTTAGGGTTCATGCTAGGGAATCATGGGAATTGTTGTTTTTTCTGAGACATTGAGCCTTCTCTGTCAAAGAGCTCTGGTGCCACAATAAAATACAGTTCCCATGATTCCATAACTCTAACCCTTAAAGTGGACTCAATTTGCACTATTTCTAGCAGTCTGCAAAGGTCATAAGTATGTGTAAAATTACACAACATGAACCATGATGGAAAATTGCAGCCAATATCATTTGTGGAAATATTGGCCAATGACAGATGGGGATAGGTCATAACAATGTGGCAAAATATAGATATTATTTAGTTGAGTTGGTTTTAATTATTTATTCATTACAATTACATCCCTTCATTCCTCCAATGATTCAAGACTTTCCTCCTCAGCAATTTATTCTTACAACAACCCTACTAAGTAGATTACACTGAGACACAGATAAGAAAGTCACATTTCTAACATACTGTAACAAGTGGGAAATAATTGATTTTGTTGTTGTAGTAAGTGACATTTTCAAAATAGTTTTCAAAATTACATTAAAGGTATTTTAAAAGCATTTTTGATAGAAGGTACCAGAACATAGATCTGCATTTTTTCACATTTTATGCCATTTTCTTATCAGTCTTCCCCTCTCCAATGAAAAATAACAGGAAAGGATAATAATGCAGTGAATAACTACATACTTTTTAAAGCATTATAATAAGTAGTAGCAGCAAATGTCTTTTTTAATCATTGTAATGAGTAACAGAAACAAATTACTTTTGTAATGAGCACCTAGAATCAACTACAGGTTGAAAGTCACCCAGTGAGTTTTATGGCTCAACAAGGCCAAGTCTTGGATCTTGCAAGACCTGCCCAACCTTTTAACCTCAACATTTCACTGATATTCACCATGACTTCAAGGAATATTGGAGTGTGGCCTGTGAGAGAATTCCACCCAAATAGGAATTCTGCCTCTTCAAACGAAATTTGTACTTTATCCTCCACATTTCTAGCATCGTAGAAGAAAAGGGGCATACAAAGTTCCCAAGGGAATGCAAAATCTGCAAATATAAGAGTTCTAGGTGTGGGCATTTTTTAATCATCTCACTGCAATGCTACAAATTTGGGAATTGGAGGAAAATTTCATCTGGGATGATAGAATTCTCATCTGGGAAACAATTTTTGTCTCGAGTAGCTAAACCTCCAGGCCTGAGCATACCCTTTTTGTTTCAGAACCCCTAGATCAGCACCATAGGGAAGACCAGGGAAAGGGACATGCATGTGTGGAACAGAAGGATGCTGGCAGCGCTGGATGACACTCTGGCCTGGTCTGTGTTTCGCTATGCTGCAGCCAAACTTGGAATGTGACATTTGGTCAGCTGTGGCTTTGGCACTGTGAGAAAAGCTCCATGAGTACACTGTATCTGGAGTTGAAATGGCAGCTTAGACACATGTTTCAGGTAACTTCAATCTTCCCTGATTTTTTAATATCCATCAATATATCCCCATCTCATACATACCTTCCAACTGACCCAGTTTGGCAGGGACAGTCTCAGTAAATTCTCTGACACCTCACTTTTTTCAGCAGCTCTTAAAATGTCCCAGTTTCTCTCCCCTCTATTTCCCTCTTGTGTTCTCAGATTACTTCAGTTGCTGCAAAACAGAGTTCAATGTGCAAAAAAGCAAACTGCCACAGCCTCTCCTAGAAATTGTGTGTCCTTCCTTGTTAATAATTTTTGCCATCTTAACTACACTTTGATATTGCTTGGTCACACATGTACCAGTTTTCATCTGTGAAATGTTGGAGGGTATGCCCTCCTTTCACTCATTCGACAATACGGTGACTAACCACAGCCAACCTCTACATATGAATGACAGCCTGACTCGAGTGCCTTTTTTAAAATTGCACATTCATTCTGCTTGCATTTATAAAGGAAACTCAAACTGTTTGCTTTTAAATAAAAATTATACACCTTTTTGCTAACATGGGATAATGGGGAGGGGGAAACAAAACAAAGACATGTATTTTAAAAATAAATAAAAGAAAGCATGGGGAACTTTCTGTTTAATCCACTAATGAGCAGTATTCAGAGCCTTAAAAAGACATGTGTGACTTGTTCATAGCTGACCCTGGCGGACTATGATATTAATAGGTTATTGACTTGCTGGGCCTTAAACAGCCAGAGGGAACATCACTAGCAGTAGCTGCAATGCACTGGAGAGTTGTATCATTGATTGGTCTGTTTAACCCATCATCTCCAGACATTTAAACAATGATATATGCTTGACAAACCTAATATTTCATTTTCTATCTGGGGACCACAAAACAGAAATTTAAGGCATGGGAGTGGGAGGGAGAGATAATGGGATAGATACATACCAGAAACAATGACAAATGGTAGGAGAAATTCCAGATAGGAACAGGTGAAACTTTGCTCTGTGTTATCATCAATAAATTATTATATTATTATTATATGCCTTCAAGTTGATCCCAATGTATGGTGACCCTATCATGTTTTTTTTGGCAAGATTTATTCAGTGAAGGCTGACCACTGCCTTCTTCTTAGGCTGAGAGAGTGTGACTTGATTAAGGTTATTCAGTGGCCAAGTGGGGATTCAAACCTGGCCTCCCAGAGTCCTAGTCCAACATTCAAATCACTACACCCAAGTGGCTCCAGTCAATAGATAAAGAAGATTATTCCAGAGAGGGGGGATTATGATACAATGAATAGCTAAAATTATACTTACAGATATACAGATGTATCTAAACACACACACACAAAATCACACAGTATATCAGATACTAAAGCATTTAAAGCATGGTGTGTATGAAACCAATGCATTCTATCTCAATGTTAAACCTACAAGATGAAATGTGTTTCTTGATTTAAAGTGAGATGTTGTCTGGCTCGCTGAGACCAAACCCTGGAAACATGAAATAACAAAAAGGAGGGAGTTCTGAACATGTACATATTTTTTTTTTTTAAAAATGTAAAGGTCAGGTCAAACCACAGACTAGTGAATTTCAGGAGGGAGAGTCCTTGTCTTAAACCAAAGAACCTATCTTAAACCAGAGCTTAAGTTTAAACTTATTTTAAGCCAGAGAAGCTAGCTATGGAGTTTATCACACAGGGAGCCCCGTGCAGAAATGGGGCTTTAAAGTAAAAAACCCCCACAAAAGCGGAAGCTTTCAATGAACGGGATTTCTCCTGTTCTGCCCTGTGTGAAAGGTGAAAGTGTTGTTAAAAGGAGGTTAATCCAAATGGAAATTAGACAAAAACTGCTTCTTTTTACTTTCGGGATCTTCTGAAAATAAAAAGAAGCAGTTTTTGTCTAATTTCCATTTGGATTAACCTCCTTTTAACAGTGCCGTCGTCTAAAAAAACACCCGCGTTTGCGGGTTTTGTTTAATTTAAAGCCCCGTTTCCGCACGGGATTTCCCCCGTGTGATAAATTGAAACAGCTGGGAGAGGTTGTCTGGAGTTTTGGAGTAAGGTGTCCCCTGTATGCTGACAATACCCAGCTCTATCACCCCTTTCTACCTAATTCCAGGAAGCTGTTTCTGTTCTAAACTGGTGTCTGGCTGTTGTAATGGACTGGATGAGGACAAACAAATTGAAGCTTAATCCAGACAAGACAGAGATGCTCCCGGTCAGTTGAAAGACAGATCCGGGAATAGGGATTCAGCCTGTGTTAGATGGGGTAACACTCCCCCTGAAAACTCAGGTTTGTAGTTTGAGGGTACTTTTGGATACCCTGGAAGCCCAGGTATCAGCAAAGACCAGGAGTGCCTTTGCACAGCTGAAACTTGTGTTTCAACTATGCCTGTTCCTGGAGAAGTCAGACTTGGCTACGGTGGTATATGCCTTGCTTACATCCCATCTGGATTATTGCAAATGCACTCTACGTGGGGCTGCCTTTGAAAAGTGCTCAGAAATGTCAGCTGGTCCAAAAAGCTGCAGCCAGGCTGTTAACTGGAGCTGGTTATAGGGAGCATACAACACCCTTGTTGCAACAGCTCCATTGGTTGCCAGTCCATTTCCAGGCACAATTCAAAGTGCTGGTTTTGACCTATAAAGCCTTATATGGCTTGGGTCCAGGCTATTTGAAAGATCATATTTCCCTGTATGAGCCCCCTAGAGTATTGAGATTATCGGGAGAGGCCCTTCTCTCTGTCTGACTACCCTCTCAGGCATGTTTGGTGGGAACAAGAGAGAGGGCCTTCTCAGTGGCTGCTCCCAAGCTTTGGAACTCCCTCCCTAGGGAGGCCAAGATGGCTCCATCCCTGTTGTCCTTCCAGCGGCAGGTAAAGATCTTTTTATGCCACCAGGCTTTCACATGACATGGATGCTGTTTTGTTTTTGTTTTAAATAGTTTTGAACTTTAAATTGTAATAATGTAATTTTTTTAATTGTTTGAATTATTTAATTGTTTTTTAAACTTTGTAATTTATATGTTTTATACTATTTTAACTTCGACTGTTTGAGATTTGTTAGCCACTTTGAGCCCCTGTACTGGGAGGAAAGCAGGGTAATAATAATAATAATAATAATAATAATTTTACATGCAGGGCACAGATGGATCTTGGTGATCTCTTAGATGTTTTCACTTATAGCTCCTATCAGCCATAGTCACCATAGCCAATGGGAAAGGAATACAGTAATTTTCATTCAAGAACATCTGGAGAGCCCCAATTGCCAACTTCTGGTATTGTTGTTATGTGCCTTCAAGTCATTTCTGACTCATGGCGACTCTAATGTGACCCTATCATGGGGTTTTCTTGGCAAGTTTTTTTTTTCAGAGGGGGTTTGCCATTGCCATCCTCTGAGGCTGAGATACTGTGACATGCCCAAGGTCACCCAGTGAGTTTTACATGACTGAGCCCTGGTCGAACCCTGGTCTCCAGAATCCTACTCCAACACTCAAACCACTATGCCAAGGGAATATTTTTCTAGAGGAAACATTGAACTAGGTGGTTCTGTACCTACTCCATTGCATTTCTTCTTAACAGGATCCCCCCACCTACCCATGTGCTAGGGACTGATATCATATTTGTGCTCATTGGATATAATTTACCCTTCCTTCCTTCCTTCCTTCTCCTGTGAATTTGCTTTAGACTGGCAGTCAATTCCTTGTGGACTAGCACTGGTCCATAAACCATCACTTTGATAGCATTTCAAACCAGAAACACCTTCTCATCTGCTGTTTGTGTGAACTGAACTAACAAATGACCCTTACTTTTTAGTATTAATTTATGTACTTCACTGTATTTGTGTCCCACTCTTCTATACAAGTCTAATCACAGCAATGGCAATTCTTTGGCATCTCGGGTATTAACTCTCATGCACAATGTAAGACTGCCAGAAAAAGAAGCAGCAAATAAAATGCCTCATACACATTAAATGCCTCTCTTTCTATTCATATTGGAAAGGAGGGATTTAAAAGCTCAAGGAGAAGTAAATCAGAAGATGAAATATGTTGCTGCCCATTCAAACCCATTGAAAAAAATTGCCTCAAACTTCCTTGCTGTGACTGGGACAAGAACCCCTACCACAACAGAGCTTCAGAGGTAGAATGGTGGATAGGACATGGTTTTTCTTGAGACTATCTGGCAGGTGAGTGAAGTGGAAAACCCCTCTCCAAATGCAACTGGGCTGAAAGCTAGACTGCCCTCTGCCAACAATTGTTGCTTAAAAACATGCTTTATATTAAGATAGGGGTGGGGAGAATGTGGCCCTCCGGGTATTTCAGCAATGTCTTGAAGTCCCCATGTCCTTTATCCCTTTGTTAAATACTACAACATGTGAACCCCAACATGCATTTGACCCCTAAAGGAAAGGGAAAGATATTTTATGGAAATATAAACCTTTTTTTTTAAGTCAAGCGGTGAAATCAGCTTATTTCATAGGACTGCCATTTCAGATCAGTAGAAGTAATACAGGCACACTACACTGTATAACTGCATAATTTCAGTATATCTTTTTTTATGGCTAGCTTTGCTTTGTATTGCCATGAACATAGTGATTAGATGTTGCACGATGACCTCAGAGATAATTGTTACTAAGCAGCATATTACTGGTTTTTGTGTATTTGTGCCTCCATTTTTAAAGCACACAGAAATTAGGAGTGAATCTATGCTGTGGAACTAATGCAGTTTGACACCACTTTAATTGTCATGGCTCCATCTTGCATAATCCTGGGATTTGTAATAATAATAATAATAATAATAATAATAAAATTAATTTATACCCCACCCCTCTGCATAGCAATTGGGGTGGCTTCCAACATAAAAATACAGCACAGTAAAATCAGCCCCAAACCCCAACTCTCTCACCCCTTGAAATGTTATTAAATACACATCAATTAATATAATGTTTGTTTTAAAAATAAAATAAAATAAGGCAAATGCTAACAGATACAATAGCAGTAGCAGCAATGGCTGTAATAGCGTCTAGAATGGGGGGAGAGAGAGAGATGATACACAGACTCTGTGGCCGTGAAGACTAGTCAGGAAAGGCCTGCCGGAAGAGATCCGTCTTGACAGCCCTTGTAGTTTTGTGAATCACCAGCACTGTTTGGCAGACAAGGCTAAAGACCCTGTAAACTTCAAATCCCAGGATTCCACAGGATGGAGTTACAGCATTTGAAGTGAAGTCAAGCTGCATTATTTCTACAGTATAGATGCACCAAAGGTCACTGATGGCTCAATGTATAGTTTACATCTACATAAATTAAACCATTAGCTGGAATCCTGTTGAGGATTTATGCAAATTATGCATGTGGTATTTTTTGGGCAGAAAGCAGCATTTTCTGCACAAGAAACAGCATTTTCTGCACAGAAAATACTGTCAGGAATCCTTTTGGAGGTTTATGTATGCATAAACACCATAGTTACAATGCTATGCAATGAATCCCATCCCAATTTGTCAAATCCCCACTTACTGGGAAGTAACCATTGCATCTGATGGATGTCTGTCTCCCTGTTAGTCAGGAAGCACCTGACTTCTGCTCCTGTGAGCAATTTCTGGTGCAAGAGGCAGGAACTTCAACCCTGCTGCAATTCTCCTTCAAACCAAAGATTGCTTGTGTGAAGGGGAGGGTGGGACGATCAGGCAGCTGTTTCATAATTTACAGGGGAACAGACTCCCATTGATTGCTGCGTCTGCTTCCCAATAAATGGGGACTAGGAGACTTCTACAGTCCCTACATAGCCTACCTTTGCATTCATAACTGCCCAAATGATTCTGCCCATTATGTGCTGAATACTAATGTTTTGATGCTATTGTAAATTTACTCTTGAACTTGGTTGAAGCACCATTCAGTTCCCAAAACTCTCAAGAGCTGTCTAGCAATGGGGGATAGTCCAATGTGACTATCTAGAGAAGATGGCTTTCAAATTAAATTAGATTTTATAGACTTCTACATTGGAGTGGGGAAATTTTGTCCTCCCTCCCTTGTTGTTGTGTGCCTCCCTTATTGTTATGTTGTTTCTGACTTATGGTGACCCTATCACATGATTTTCTTGGCATTATTTGTTCATAGGTGGTTTGCCTTTCCTTCCTCTGAGGCTGAGAGAGTATGACTTGCCCAAGGTCACCCAGTGGGCCCGTGTCTGAGCAGGGATCTGAACTCTAGTCTCCAGAATCATAGTCCAACACTCAAACCATTATATCACACTGGCTCTTTCTCTCTCAATATCTTACTACTAGTCACACAGTGGCTGGGGATTATGGGGCTGAAGCCCCAAAATATCTGGAGGACCAAGGATTTCATCATCCTTATTCTAAATGGAACATCCATGTTTTTCACAAAAACCAGCATATCAAAACAGGCAGGAGATGTCAATTTCCATTTCCATGTCCTAATAAATATGTCCTTTTATAGAAGGAAAAAGACCACTCATCTGGTATTTTAAGGGAAATAGCTTATGATAGACAACAGATTTAAGAAAATGCAATCCTATGTGCAGGCTGCAGCATTTTTACTTACCTGGGAGTAAGTACCACTGATGTAAGTGGAACTGACTTCCAAGTAAATGTGCTTCAGACTATGCTGTAAAAGACTGGCTGCCCCATCTTTGCTGCTATGCATCGTAGCTGACAGATGCCTGGGTTAAATTCGATGCACGTGGAGTTGTCAGGGATGAATTCAAGTCCTCAGGGATGAATTTAGCTTTCCGACACAACCTCAAGCTTTGTCCATGTTTCTCCTATTGCTTTGTCTAACATGTTTGTGCAGCCATAAAATATAACCTGGCATGCTGTAGTACTTGGATAGGTCTTTCTTCTTCATGTATTCATAATGTAAAGACATTTGTCTAATGCATATTACATTAACATATGTATGTGCACATTTGTCAGATACTGTATTCCTGAAAATGCTGCACTGTCAAGCTCATGTTGGCTGAGCTTCTAAGAACCAAATAACAAAATGGATTTATCAAAGGCAAGACATAAAACTTAAATACAGCATATAGTCATATGCCCTGTGTTTGTATTATTGTTTGGGTAAGGCTCAGACTTTATATCCCACTGATTTGTGGCTGTGATCTTCAAGCTATCTGTCACCTGAAATGACTCACTACTGTGACCCTAGGATCCACCCACCATTGACTCCACCTGTTTTGACACCTGGCTCTGCCAATATGTAGCTCCACCTGCAGTGTGTTACCCTTCATGCTACCCACTTGTCTCAATGAGCACCATCCATCCCTGAGACATATATATGCATAGCGGCTGGATTCCGCTTTGACACCCATAGTTGGATAAGAAATGTGGAAATTCTATTGGATACTATGGGCAGTTGCTTCCCAAGTCCAGCTGTTAAGCCTGCAGGTAGCTACTCTTTTCAGTTACAGCAAACATAGCTGTTTGTGAGAGAAATGGGAGTAGTTGTTGCATTTTCTTTATACCAAACCAGTGATCGGCACAATGATAGAATTTATGAAACATCTAGAGATGTGTAAATCTGCCAGCTGTGGCCACACACAGTTGAACTGGGGCGCTAGTCTTTATATTGAAGAGATACAAATCTAGGGAGGTTAAACTGCTTGCACATTTATTTTTTAAAAAGCAACTTCTATACTACCTTGGTTTATGAGATGGTTTACAATGTAATTAAAAGCATAATTAAACACTATTAAAAGAGCAGACTGAAACAGCAGCTAAAGTAAAGGAACTAGGGGCCAATAAATAAATAAATAGCTCCAGTACCTGGCAATTTTAATTTGAAATTTTGAACCCTATAAGATGTAGAAGTGTCAGGATGTTTGAGTAGCCACTATTGACCACTGTGCTTTTTAAAAAAGTGAATGGCGACTTTGTACACTGTTACCTGGGAGAAGCCTTGCAGAACTCATTGGTACAGTTGGCCCTCCATATCCATAGATTCTTTATCTAAAAGGATTCAATATCCATGGCTTGAAAATACTTTAAAAAATAAATTCCAAAATTCAATCCTTGATTTTATGTAAAGGATACCATTTTACTATGCCATTGTATATAACAGGACTTGAGCACCAACAGATTTTGATATTCATAGGGGGTCCTGGAACCAAATCCCAGTGAATACCCAAAGGCCCACTATACTTATCTCTGACCAGATAGGAATAAGGGAGTGCTATAACAACTCTGGTACACATCACCCTAGCAAGGCCCTGCTGTGTTAGACACATGGCGTTGATTTCCTATGGAAGAACATCTTTTAGCAGCATCTGGCCTACAGATTTGATTAAGGAGAAAAGGTCCTATGGAAGAAGGAGTTTTCTGAGATATGATAGGTATGTTCATTTAGAATTCTCTAAATCACAAATTGGAGTATGATCAGGTTCCAATGTGGTAATTCTGCTGACATAATTTCTTCTATCTGTGAAATCAGGAGATTGCCTTCCCACATGCAACTCCCTGCCCCCTTCCTCCCAATTTGCTCCAGAGAAAGGGAAAGGGAGAAAAAAAGTGCTGTAGTTTCAACATGATGCTAGATTTAAGCTATTTTAAAACTTTTTTAAAAAAATAAAATAAAATTCAAATGTTTATCAACCTCATTCTTGTAGCACCCAATGAATGGCATATATATTGCTAGTATTTTCAAATGTGTGTATGAGAGTGAGAGCAAGGGAGAGATAATATGTTGCAGAAACAAAAAAAAGTACCTATTCGCTTATTGTTTTCTCATTGGCACATTCTGTTAAGTCAGGGGTCGGCAAGATTTTCAGACCTGGGGCCGGTCGCTGGTCCCCAGGACTTCTGCCGGGCTGGGGGGGGGGAATGGCGGTGTGCGCGCATGCTGGCTCACGCATGCGCAATACTTCCAGAGTACTGTGCATGTGTGAGCAAGTCGTGGCCGCCATTTTGGCAAACGAAATGGCAGCCGTGACTCGTTTGCGCATGCGCAGTACTGTTTTCCAAAATGGCAGCCGCAGCTCATTCGCGCATGCACAGGGGTACTGCGCATGTGCAAATGAGTCGTGGCCACCATTTTGAAAAATAAAATGGCAGCCACGATGCGCATGGTTTTGGAAATCCTTCCTAAAAGTAGGGAAGAAGACTTACATGGGATTGAGTCTCATGGGAATCAAAATGGCATTTCCTCCAAGGAGGCAGGGTCAGTAGACATATGGATTGTGAAACAGCTCATGCTCCCTCCCTGTCTATGCATTCATTTTCCTATATCATGGACTAGAACATAGCTTCACTGATGGAGGAGGCATATACATATATAGGCCAATATGAAGGTTGAACATCCACTGAATGTAGATACACTTACTCTGAAAATTTACACAGTGCTTTATCAGTTGAAAAAAAAGTCACTCATCAGAGCAGAAAGTCATGGTATCATCTGGAGAGAGTAAGGGCATGATGAGCTATAATATCAGCTATTTTTCTTTCTTCTGCACATTATGCAGATTGTCTCCTCCATGTGCCATTTCCACACACAGGGTGCAGGGGAGAGAGGAGGAGAGCCTCAGTCATTGCAGACAAGGCTAGATTCAGCCATTTCCCTGATAATGGAAGCCGTCGGTGACTCCTTTTGTTATTCCTCTATTGACTTCCTTTAGCTTCCTGATACACGAACCTGTCAACTGGAGTACTCTCCACCCTTCTGATAAGTGTTTGTTAGACGTCCCCCTCACTATCTTTCCTCCCTCCCTATGTGGCTTTATGCAACTCTCTCCCTCACCATGTTAATCCCCATTTAGAGCAATTAATCTTAGAGAATAGCCCTATAGCAATCAGCTGGTATTTCTCATGCGAAGAAGTGCTCATCAGGGTGGGTAAGAAAACAAGCTGTTTTCCACATTCAGCTGATACTCAAAAGAACCCATTCACCCCAAGACATGAACTTATAAGGAAAGGGGCTATTTTGACAATGTCACAAAGAACCCCCACAGTTTATGTAAAACCCAAATCTCCCTGCTAACTGTGAGAAGGCCACAAGGGAGGTTCAGAAGGAGTTTTCCCCAGTGCTGGCCTTGCCATTTGGCAAAGTGAGGGTGTTTCCTGAAGTGGCAGCAAAATGTTGAAGGAGAAGAGACTTGTGTGTCATGCTGTATGCACTGCCTGTCCTACTCTGATCTTTTGCCTGCAGGTATGGTAAAAGATGCTGTCCCATCAACAGCACTCAGGAAGATGTATACATGGAATGAGATTAGACCACATTCTTAACTCCAGATGGGAAAAGCTTTCTTGGACTAGCATTGGGGTCTCCCTTGATCACAATGGGGGTTGCAGACTGCCAGAAATAGTGCAAATTGAGTCCACTTTTAGGGTTAGGGTTAGGGAATAATGGGAACTGTATTTTATTGTGGCACCAGAGCTCTCTGACAGAGAAGGCTCAATGTATCAGGAAAAAAACCCAATTCCCATGATTCCCTAGCACTAACCCTAACCCTAAAAGTGGACTCAATTTGCACTATTTCTGGCAGTCTGCAACCCCCCAATATCTCCCTTTGTCTTCTCCTCTCTTTGACTATTTATATATCAGCATACAGTTAGTCCTCTGTATCCACTGATTCTTTATCCATGGATTCAAGCATCCACAGCTTGAAAATATTCAAGAATAACCTTGATTTTGCCATTTTATATAATGGACATCGTTTTACTAAGCCATTGTATTTAATGGGACATGAACATGCATGGATTTTGGTATCCTCGGTGAGTCCTGGAGCCAAACCAGGTAACTGGTGGTAAGGGATGGGAGCAGGGAGGCAATTCAGAGGAGGAAGAAGTGGCTGGACTGGTCTTCTAGGGAAAAGAAACAAGGTGCACTCCCACATGGAATGGACCCTCATTTCATTTCCCTTTGGCCCCAGAGCCAAAAGGAGCCCCATCTTCCTCCTCTGAGTTGCCTCCTCATTCTACTCTTCCTACAGGTAAGCAGCAGCAGTGGCCTTTCTTAGACCTCACAGGTGCCTATGGACTGGAATATTTTGAATGAAATGCATATTATTATTATTATTATTATTATTATTATTATTATTATTTATATCCCACCCCTCTGTCATGCAATCGAGGTGGCTCACAACAATTTAAAAACATCATACAATATTAAAATACCATCCAAATCCCACAGCCCCCCCACCCCTTAAAAAAGAATTAAACAATTAAAATGACTAGACAACAGTATCCTGCATCCAAAAAGAGACATGTGCATCTGTGAGCTATGCTTATGCACCTGGATGTCACTAACAGAATGCCAACGTTTATGTATGTATGTGTGTGTGTGTGTGTGTGTATTTAAAAAGGTCTTCAATTGGCCCCAAAAGGTGAAGCCAATCCAAATGAAGTTTCTGTTGCCCTGCACTATTTTCTGGCAATTACCAGCATCAGCTGTAACATTTTATCCCCTCTCTCAAATGGGTGTCTCTTTATTTCTGAAAAATATCAGAACAATATGTATCATCCTGCTCTACTTTTTCTTTTCTTTTCTTTTTAAGAACATAGTGCTATACTGCATCAGTCAACAGTGAATTGGTACTTTTACACTGTAAAAGTATGAAGGGCAAACTTTGCCCTCTGTTTTGCTTTGCTTTTTTTTTTTTTTTTTTTTTTACTACAGCTGGCCTTCCAGATTGGGTGGGATTGGTTCTAGGATCCCACATGGATACCAAAATCCAAAGACAATGTAGTTCCTTATTTATAAAATGGCATAAGACAGCAGTGTAGGTCCCTGGCTGCCAGGTGTGCATTATTTGGGCTCCCCACCTCCAGGGAACCCACCACCCATCCACTTTCATCTCGTGAGTGAACAAGGTGACGGCTATGCTCCTGATCATTTGTTCACAAAGCAGAAGCAGGTGACTGGCAGGCTCCCCAGAGGAACAGGAGCCTGAAGAATGCATGCCTGGCAGCTGGGGCTTTCCAGCTACCTCCATTGCTGCCATGGCACAGTAGTGTGTTGTATAGTTTGAAGCCATGGTTAGTTAAATCCACAGATCCTGAGCCCATGAATATGGCAGACCCACTGTATATAACTTCTTCAGCAAATCATACCATAAGATATGTATCTCTCTCTAGTACATATCCAAGAAATCATTACAAACACCCCCCCCCATGGAACCAGTGGAAACCAGGACAACAATTGAAAAAAAACAGAGAAACACAAGAAGCTGTATTGTAGCATGTTTCTTCAAACCATTCTGGAAGAGCCCTCTTAATATACGGAACTTACATATTTTTAGCCATCAGTTTTAGGTGACTGTTTTTCTTTTTTCAGTTTTTAAAAGTTGCATGTGTTCACCATAGGAAATTGACAGCAGCCATTTCCCCCTCTTGGGCCATCCTGCCCCATAAAAAATTCAAAGAATGATGCATCACCCTGCCCACTGTTATCTCAATAATTATCCTCATCTCCATCTAGAGCTTGCTGTTGATATTACTTGGCAACATGATTGTCAGATGCAAAGACACATTTCACTTTTTCCTAGACCTTATGTGATCCTTGCTGGGTTCAGATTATAGATTCTTAATAGACTACTGATGAAAGTTAAGGAAGAAAGGGTAAAAGTAGGGTTTCAATTCAATATCAAGAAAACAATATAATGACTAAAAACCATGTAGAAAACTTAGAAAGTTAGTGAAGACATTAAAACAGTTGAATATTTTCTGTAGCTAAGCTCAGTCATTAAGAAAAATAGATACTATAGTCAAGAAATCAGAAGACTAGGACTTGGAAAGGAAACTATGAAGGAATTGCATAATATCTACAAGTGTAAAGATATGACATTAAATATCAAAGTCATCATCCAGGCCAGACTATTTCTGGTTTCTATGTATGGTTGTGAAAGCTGGAGAGCAAAATAAGCTGACAATAAAATCAATTTATTTGAAATGTGATGCTAAAGAAGAGTTCTGTGGACACCATAGATCTAAAAGTCAAATGAATGGGTTTTAGAACGAATGAGGTCTGAACTCTCACTAGAAGATAACTAAACTGAGGCTCTCATAATTTGGATATATAATGAAGCAGCGTGACTCATTGAAAAAAGATTATAATACTTGGAAAAATGCAAAGCAGTAGGAAAAGAAGGAGACTACACTGCAGATAGATTGATTCAGTCCCTGTCACAGCCCTGAGTATGCAATACCTGAGTATGGTGATCAATTCCAGGGGCTCTTGGAGGCCTCTCATTCATAGGATTACCCTATGGTGAAGTTGACTAGATGGAAAATAAAAACAACAACAACAAATACTCAGCATGGAGAAAGATGCAAATACTAGAATGATGCTGAACAGGGTTGGGGGAAAAGTTCCCATAATCAGAACAGAGCTTGAAGAAAATAAAATAGCTAGGTTTCTGACTCCAAAATCAATATTGGTGACTATTTGTCACATTTCAAATGGAAATATATAAAAATATACTTTACAAAGGAAGTGTTGATACAATATTTCTTTGTGTTAATGTTGCTACTTGCCAGAGAGAAGAAACTATAAGTGGCTATGTTGGAACAGTCCAGTTATAATGAAGATGAAAACTCTGGGTGGGTTTTTCCCCCAAAGCCCCATAAGGAAAAATTCAGAAAAAGAGGATGAATAGTTATGAGTACAGAGGACTGCAATAGCCACTAGCACAAAGGCCCATTCTAGTCCAGTATTCATCCTAAGCAATGATCTCTGTTCATAATAAAACTCTTTGGATAATAGTTGGATTTCTTTCATATGGTCAGAGGGTGCAATAAAGAGGCATCTTACTCTGAACTCTCCTGAGTCCCTTCACTGCTGAACAGGTTTGATTCTCTCTGGCTTCTTGAAGTTCTTAGAGGACATTGATTTCAGCAAGAATTGTTTGCAACACAGTACTCCATTGGAGAGAAAATAGAAGGGAGTGGGGAAATGTCATTTCTTCTCTTTGCAACCTGAAAGGAAAAGACTCTGTATTGATTGTTCAAAAATTGCTGGCAATTTAGTAGGCAATTTTCCTTTTAAAAAGTGTTAAATACTTAAAAAAAAAAAAGAATTGAACACAAGCATTAAGGAAAAGGCATATATATTTAAATAAATGAATGATAGGTATTCCCTTTTTCCCTTTCTCCTTGGTGCTTTATGATGATTCTCATATCAGGAGGATTTTGCAGTTTCCAATCCATGGTATACAGATGTGTTTACTGAACACTTATTTTCACTAGTCTACACAAATGACCTAGAGGCAGATGGCATGTTGTTCTGTGTCTAAGGGTTAAGCCATGTTTGGTACAAGAGATCCATATCTCTCTGACTTTCATCTAACTTAAAAACAGAGGCTGTACATTTGGTTGGAACACTCTTTCTCTCTTTCTCCTGTGAATGTGTTTCATGCTTTAATCCAGTGGTAGGGAACATGTGGCTTTCCAGATATTGTCATACTGAAACTCCCATGAACCCTAGCCAGTATGGTGTGAGAAATAGCATTTACAATTCAGCTGCTTTTGGAGATATTTTAAATTCCTGTTTCAGCCCTGAATGCATCATAAGTCTGTTCTGTGTCCAGTGTCTAATATTCACAACAGTCTGAAAGTGTATTTTTACGCGCACACACACACAAAGAGATACAGTCATTTAATTTTGTGCACAGCTTTCTCCAATATATGTTTGTTTGTATGCAGTGAACTGAACTGAACTTAACTGAAATCAAGGGTACTTTCAGATGGAGGGTTGCTGGGGCTGCCAACAACAATAATGAAAAGATCCACAAGGCTATTCTGTTTTTTTCTCTTTAAGAGATTTTTATGCTGTAAGGGGAATATGTATATTTATTTAATTTATATTCTGCCTTTCTCCCATCACAGTAAAGTCAAACTAATTTTTATTGTACATAAGTTTTTAAAAAAGTCTATTAACAGCACAAACCTAGAACAGTTTAAAGCACACATTTAAAACATAACACTAAAAAAAGATAAAGAGAACAGAACACCCATTTTAAAAGACCCTTACGCCACATGAGTTTAAGAACCAAAGACTTGCATAAATTTTTTAAAAAATCTTTGCCTGCTGACAATCATCCACAAGATGAAGTTCCTCAACCTAGGAGGAGACTATGAGGAGCCTTTCTTCCATGTCCTCAATAAATTGCCTGTGATGGAGGTAGGACTAAGAGACAGCCTTCCTCTGAGGATCGTTAGATTGGCTGATATAGGAAGGAAACACACTGAAACATTGTTATTGCTGTGAATTGCTGAAGACATGGGGCAAAAGGGGTATCAGAGAATTGTGGAGGAATGCTGGATGAAAAGCAAGGTCCTCTGATGGAGATACAGAGAAGTGTGCAATCACAATGCACAGAGTGGCAATGGCACAGCCACCATGCCCTTCATGCAGATTCCACTGTATACCTGAAGCAACCAAAAAGAAAAGTGATCACTGGCTCACATAAGAGGAAGGCAGAAAATTCTATCTGGCATCCCACTCCATACTCATTTTCGTTCTTCCTTGCGTTTGGATCACTTCTGTTTGTTCGTATTGATGTGACCTGCAATGTAATATGTTCCTGTCATGCTACACTAGAGTTTTGCACTAGCTCTTTTCTTTTCAGCTCTAGAGCATTTCAAAGTTGAAACTGTGTTTTTTGGGTTAATTATACTTTCTGTCCTGACCACCAACTTTGCTATATGTATGCCACTACTTTTGTCCAGCATTAATAAAGGCAAACACCACAGGATAATGTGAAGTAACTCATATATTCGATTCCCCCCATATATATACAAATATAACTAGGAGAAATGGGGGGAAATACTTTGAGGGGGAAATAATAATATTAATTTGTATTCTGCCTCTCTGTGTAACACAGTTGGGGCAGCTTACATGCTATAACATACAATCCTGTCTCCCAACAACTCCCCCATACAATTAAACAGTCACAGTTTAAAACATACTTTAAAACAGGGGTTGGAAACCTTTGTTGCCTGGGGGCCGGGAGGGGGGAAATGGCGCGGGGGCCGGGCAGGCGTGTGCATGCTTGCACATGCATGTGCACTTGTCCCCCTGCATGCATGGGGGCGCCATTTTGGAAGGCCCCAGCGCGCATGCGCTGGGCAAATTTGCCCGGCACAGGCACGCTGGGGACTTGCCAGTGCCCAGGGAAGGCCCCAGCTTGCCTGCACCAGGCGAATCCGTGGGCCATAGGTTGCCGACCCCTGCTTTAAAATAACAAATAAACAAGTAACAAATAAATTAAAATAGGCATGATAGAAGTCAGGGGTGTAACAGGCACAACTTTTTTGGTGGCTGGTTGTCTACTCAGGAAAGGCTTGCCAGAAAAGATCCATTTTAAGGGGTATGACACATTAAGGAGAAGAATTAGTGAGCCCCCCCCCCCTCCATGATAGATTGCAGAATCCTCTTGATCATCACCAGGTGCTCCTTGATTGCTATGACCCTCTGTTCCAGCTGCCTGACTGTAAGGGAACAATGAGGAAAAGAGGGTTGAGGGTTACAATGCCATAGGATTAAAAAAGTATTCATGGGAAGTGGACACATGCAGCACAAATAATTTCACTTGACAGCTGCCAGCCACCATGATCTCACTAACCATCCCACATGAAATGCATGCTTATTGCCCATTCCCCACCCACCACTAAGAATGGTTGGCATTACCTTGGGGACTTTGACTCTGGTTTATATATTTTTTTACATATTTTATTTTTATTGGTGTATCAGTGTATATACATTGCAATTTTATTTTACTTATGTACAATTGTGTCCATCCCCTTATTATCTGCAATTCCTATAACAGAAACAAGGGGAAAATAAATAAACTTTTTAATTCTTTTTTTCTTCTTGTACTTTATATTTTGTACTTCCACTGATAACATTTAAGTTGTGTGGTTGTTTCTTATAAATTATTTCCACTTCCTTTTACCATTATTTCCTAAGTTAACTTCAGTATTCATACAGCTTCTTTAATTTCTCTGATCGTAATTATCATTATTCCATCAATACAGTTTTTTTTGTTCTATTTCTATTTGTTCTTACTGTATTTACTGATTATTTCCCAATCTTTCTCAATCTCTTCTTCAGATTTTCCATGTATTGGGTTTGTTAGATGGTCTATTTCCATCATGTCTTGTAGCTTAAGTAACCAATCATCTGTTGTAAATAGAGCGTTTTCCAGTTCTATGCCAAAAGTAAGCTTCCTGCAGTGATCATATAAAGAATTTTTCCCAATGTTGATTTTCCACTTTCTTTGGTAATTTGTTCATCATATTTAAGAGATATATCTCTGGAGTCATGGCATATTTTATATCCAATATATTGCCAATCTCAGTGTGTATGTATTTCCAGAATTTCTTTATTTATGACCCTGGTTTATCATGAAGTGCACCATGAGGCTGGCAAGAACTGTCCCTTCCTCCACCTGCTGGTTCCCTGGGTGGCTTCCTCTGCCACGTCTTCTGTCACTTAATGATTACAAAAAAGAGGGTAGGAAAAAACTCAGTTAAAGAGTGTGGGCAAAAGGATCAAAGCAGCTCAGGACTTTGGCTGTCCTATAATGATGCATTTATGATTGGCAAGAAGGACACTCACCAGAGGATGGGCCACCCTTATCTATCTCTCCCAGAACTGTGCCCATATCCTAAAAAGCACAGGAGGGAGAGCTTGCGGTCTCCTCTGTACCCTGAGGTGGCCCTGTATGCTGGTGCCTGTGAACTCTTCAACAACAGAAGTAGAGCCAATCAAATGTACAGTTGGCACCAGGTAGCAGTTAAGAATTGGTGGGCATGGAAGTGGCCCACAGTTTGATTTGTACATTTTGCAGGTTATTTTCACTGATCTAGTGGCTGATTATCCATCTTGGCTGGCTTGTCCTGTCCCATAAGGCATGTAAGTGATTGGCTTGTCCTGTTCCACAAGGCATTTAAGGCATATAGAAGCAGGGGAGATGACAGGTATGTGTCTGTGTGTAGGGGGGGGGGGCGTTCCCCACTTGAAGGCCTCAAGGGCTGCAAAGAACTGACCCTTCAGAATCTTGAGCTCAGTACTGCATTGCACTACTGAACAATTTAAACCCTGCCACCTCAGGGCATGGGCTTTGGCAATTAATAAAAGAAGATGGTTTCACTTGTTGGTGCTGCTCATAGTTCACTGAGCAACACCAACCAGCATTTGGGTATCTAGGAACAGGATGGCCTCCTCCTCTCACCAGTAAGCGATGTGCTAGGCTTGCTGGTGGGCTGCCAACTTATTGCTCTAATTCCTGCCACATAAATGAGTCAACAAATTATTCAAATGTAATGATACATAGTGAACTTGTTGGCAACCAATGTAAACTTTTTTAAAAATGGGTCCCAATAAAAAGCATGAGTGAACTTGACTTTTGACATGTATTGGCCATCAAGAAGTACAGGAAAAACAGCTAGTGGCCCTGGTGGCATAGTGGTTAAATACCAGTACTGCAACCATTTATAACCACAAGGTAATGAGTTTGATCCCAGCAGGGCTCCAGGGTCCATTCAGCCTTGCATCCTTCCATAGGTCGCTAAAATGAGTACCCAGCTTGTTGGGGGTAATTAGCTTATACATTGTAAACCACTTAGGAAGTGCTTAAGTGCACTGATAAGTGATATAGAAATATACTTGCTATTGCTGTATTGCTATTTACAATTAAACATAGCTTTGGAATTAAATATTATGTTATCATAGATTGGTTGCAATACCCTCTAATGCTGGGGAAACCTAATCCTGAGAGGAAATGTTGATAAAATTTTGTGGTAATGTGTGTGTATATATTTAAATACCTCTATGTTTTTTAATAAGTGTGGTATGATGGATGACATAAACTGCCCCATGAATTTGAGATATTACATTCCTCTCTTCTTCCATTTTCCCCCAGGGAAATGTCCAGACTGATATCACAACTTGCAACTGCATTCAGAATCCAATATGAGTCCTAGAGGGAAGAATGATTTTAGTTAGCATGAGGGGTATGTATATATCTTCCTTTTTAGAGGGGCAAGCAGCTTTGTTCCTTTAAGTTTCTGGATACGATGCTCAATGGTAAGGACTCCTAGCTAAGGATGTGATAGAACAACACTCTATTCATGCTCGCCTCAGAGACATCCTTTTGACAAGCAATTCTCACCAAGAAGATGTTCATGAGTTAGACTGAGATGTTGGAGGGAGGATGACTGAGAGAGATCTGTTTCAAGCAGTGGTGAAGGAGAAAGAATGATGAATCCTGAGAACTGATTCAGTAGTGTGATAATGAAGAACACTGGAGAGTATCTATGTTTGTGTGGACAGGAGATGTGAAAAGTTATTTTTAGACTAAAACTCCCACAATCCCCCAGTGAACATGTTCTATCTGCATATGACAATAACATCCAAAATCCACAAAACAGTGATACTTTTCTTGGGCCAATCAAATAGCACAATATGAATGTTGTAAGCTATCAAGGCAACATACATATTGTGCATTTGGGTTGGTCCAATAAAGGTATCACTGTTTTGTGCTACTTAAGATATTATAGTAATTTTTTATATGGCCAACATGGCTACCCATGGATATGTTTCCTGCATATGAGTGTAACACATATGAACTGATAGAAATAGAAGAAGTTCTTTCTGAGCATCTGAAGAGAGGGATTTCCTTCCTAGTCTTGGCAATGCCAGCCCCAGGCATCTGAGGTGAAATTTTCATGATATTGTAGCAGACTGTGAGAAGTTGTTGTTGTTGGACTACAGCTCCAGAAATTCCTATTTCCCAGCTCGGCTTTGGGGACCTGGAACCAGCTTTGTCTGCATCACTTTCTGTTTTATGCTCAAATACAACAGAACACAGTATTATCTTTATAATTTTATGAGACAAAAGTGACAGAGGGCCTTTACAGACTGCCAGAAATAATGCAGCTTGAGACCACTTTAACTGCCCTGGCTCAGTGCTAAGGAATCATAGGAACTGTAGTTTATTGTGGCACAGAGCTCTCTGACAGAGAAGTCTCAATGTCCCAGGAAAAAATACAATTCCCATGATTCCCTAGCACAGACCCAGGACAGTTAAAGTGGCCTCAAGGTGCATTATTTCTGGCAGTCTGTAAAGGCCCAAAATCTCTTTCCCTGACTGATTTTCTCAACAGTAAGAATGCAGCTGAGAACTTTAGATGTTCTCATTAGCCCCAGCTTTCTTCCCTAATTAACCACAGCTTTGAGATTTGATTATAGAAGCACATTGACGACTGGATCAGTATTATCTATAAAAATCAATGCCCAACCAAACATCAGATCCTGGCTTGTTTTTTAATCTGTTAAAGTAAATAGGAAGCTGTTAGAAATCAATTATTGTAGCTTTTCTTTTCTTTTTTTGTTTTTGGAATTGAAGACAAACAAAAAGGATGAATTGGATCAAGCAAAAACGTTGCACTCAACAAGACATCCAAGAACTATCACTACAGCTCTATGAGTTAAGGGATGGCAGATTTATGAGCCTTACTTGTTACCTTAGGCCTGTCATATTTTTCCTCACCTTTATGTTAGTTAATTGCAGAGTAACATAAATTAACTTTGGAACACAGCAAAAAAAGGAGGGGACTTTATTTATGAATTTCTTGAATTTCTTTACCTCAAGCCAAATAACTAAATTGCTACTTAGCATAAATTATTTATTGGCCCAGGCTCGATACTATCCAACACCAGCCCCCGGAGGTATGGGAGATATAAAAGATTTAAAGCTTCAGAACAACAGCATTGGTGCAGCAGCCGTGCTAGGCTTCTCTCCAGAAGGGTCCACTTAATTTTCTTATAAATAAATAGAGCCTAAATTTCAGAGGAAGGCAGGGTAGGTTTCAAGAGGACGATGGCACTATGTGTGCATTTATTAATCACTCCTTTATAGAAGAGTCTAACATTGCCTTTCTATGGTTATTGTTCCAAAATTTATTTTTTTTGTGGCGCACCAGCCATGGCCTATTGGAGTAAATGGCAAAAGTCAGTTTTCTAGCCTACAAAATGTCCTTGTAAGAACATTTACACTTCACGTCTGCTCTTCTTGATTTCCTGGGAACTAGCATGGTATAGTGGCTAGAGTCCTGGGTCTAAATTCAACTATAATACCTGTGGGAGGGATTCCATTTACTCAATAGGAAGTTAGTAAGTCAACACTTGTGTATATTGCATTGATCCAATGGGTCTACTCTATCCAAACTAGAAATGACAAGACCCAAGAACAAATTGCTTCTTACCCATGAAACTACGAAGTGGCTTTCACGGTTTCATGGTAATCTACTTTATGGGTTCTTGTGAACATAATAGGTAGTGGTGGTGGTGAGGACAAATGAAAAAGGAAGAGTGGGATCTTAACAAAACATTATATTAAATAAGTACAATTAAGAAGAAAAATTCAGTTAAGAGGAATAAATGTTTCAGTGCATACCACTGTAGGTTCTGAGACTGGAAACAACTACAGTTATTACCTAGCAGGGTTTCTGAATAGCAGATTTGGGGTTGCATTCCTGCTGAAGAAGAACAATTTGCTTTGATTTAAGTTAAAAGTATGAGTATTAACTAATCATCATCATCATCATCATCATCACCACTACTGCCATCATTATCATTGTTTTGTCAGTTCATAGTAACATTAATTTCCTACCCATTGACCATTTCATTTTCCCTTGGCACCTACTGCAAGCAAATACAGGCACTCAGCTAAGTTCGCAATCAGGGTGACAAGACATTCTCCTTTTCCCAGACATGTCCTACATTTGATTCTTCTGTCCAGGAGAAATTTCAAAATGTTCTCCATTTGAGCCTAAGAAGCATGACTTTATATTTTTATTAGTGTTTTGAGCATTTATTTGGCAATCTCCTACATTTTCCTTGACTGTCCTACATTTTGCAGTGCCTTGTCCTCCTTTGCAGTTAGGACATTTGGCCACCCTGTTCACAGTGCCTCTGGGGACATGGTCACAACTGTGCTACTTTGGTTGACAGGGTTCTTCAGGGTTACTATCTGAGGTGAAAATACCAAAGCGACCCTACCGATAGGCAGAATGAGGAGGTTTGCTTCAGGTAGCTGATGCTTGAAGTGGTAGTAAGATTTTAGTAGGCAGAGCTATATGATGCTTAAATTATCCTGTTATCTTCAAATGTGGTGAAGGATGCTCTACCATAGTCAGTTTGGAAAACAAATTCAACTGCCAAACCAGTACAGTTTTGGATATGGAATGGGAGGAGATGCCATTTTGTCCTTGCCTGAAAGCTAAGCCAGTTACTCTGACTGTTATTTTCATAGCACAGCCTACAGTAATCCAAGTGAAACTGTTACAGTATTATCTTCTTCATCAGATTCCTGTTCTGTTATCTTTAGTTCAACATTCATGTGCAAATGGAAAATCCACACCTTTAGTCTCAATAATGTCTCATCATGTTCAACAAAGCATCATTATGAAGCATGCCTATACTTTCCCACCCATATTGTCAGACTTGAGCTCATTAAGTATACAAGGATATACCCATAATAGCAAGCCAAAGTCAGTGGGTAACTAATTAAGCAGCAATTTGGTGATGGTGGCATAGAGAGAGTGTTTGTACGGACAAGTTAGCCAAAAGGCTGAGGGGGAAACCACTTAGCAGTCAACTAAAAAAGTGAGAAGTTTCCTAGACTTAAGTGAAACATTCTTAACATGCAGTCTTCAGTCTCACACTTCTTGCAATTCAATAGAACATGGCAGGTTGGCAATAAACATGCATGAAGATAATAAAGAATGTCTTTAAAATGTGCTGTTTACAGTGCCTGTTTTGGGTAACAATGTGGCTTTTGTATGCCTAAAATGATGATAATTATGAATAACCTGGATGTACATGCATGACAAAAGCTATGTCATTATGCCATTAGCATTATGATGACAGTGAAGGCAAATAAACTAGAACAAATACTCAAGTCTCAAGGATAAATTTCACTGAGATCACTTAACATGTGTTGGTGTGGTTTGGATGACATAAATCTCCAGGTTCCTATGCAAAGGAAGCAAAGATATTGCCAAATACATCCTACATGTAAAGATGAAACAATACTTCTTTCTATCCACATTGCTGTTTTGTATCTTCAAGACATTTCTGACTCATTGTGACCTTAAGGTGAAGTTAACATGGGGGTTTCATGGCAGAATTTGTTCAGATGACGTTTCCCTTTGCCTTCCTCTGAGCCTGAGAGAGAGAGGGGGGGCACTCAGTGGGTTGCTATGGCTGAGTGGGGGTTTGAACCCTGGTCTCCCAGTGTCCTAGTACAACACTTAAACCACTACACCATGCTGGTTCTTACATATTGCGTAGATGTGGCAATTTGTCACTAGAAATTACAGCCTAGCTCCAATTTTTTTAAAAAGATCAAAGTGCATCAAAGTTGTCTGTTTTCCTAGAACTTCTTGTTCTTCTTGACGGCTTTTTCATCTCCATATTGACATGAGAAATGTCCTGATACTTCACTTCACACTTTGATGCAGACCTTTTTTTTTATCTTCCAGCGTGCAGTTCATTTATGAGAAGAGTACATTTATGAGTGCATTTATGTTTACTTTTTATGAGAATAGAAGAGGAATATGGGGATAAATGTTGGTGTCAACAGGACCACTAATAAAAGCAATAATGAAGTCTAGAGAATTGTCTGGCCTTCATTTATGGAGCGGTGACAACAACAATACTCTTGTGGTGATAAAGCATCACAAGTAAAAAGTATGAACAAAACTTATCAGGTTTGGTTGCAGATAGTCAGAAACTCATCTACGTCTCCTTCGCTCACTTTCTGCAACCAGATGAAATTCAAATTTGAATATGTTTTTAAATGCTTTTATAAATGTATATGCTGTGCATTTTTAAAAGCCTGGAACTGCATCAGGATGCTGAAAAAGTGGTGGACAACTTAAATTCCAATCTCCACATTTGCCCAAAAGATGGGGATCAGGTTATTTATATCAGACTTCAGGATGACCATATTTCTCTACCACAGACTAACACTGAAGCCTCTCTTGTCCCATACTCTTTGATGAACAATCCTCACTTACATTAATTTAAGTAACTCACTACCATAGCATGCCAAGTCTTCTAAGAGGATATATATGTAATAGACTTCCTAAAAAACAACAACAAACCTTAAGGCATTACAGGGCAGCTTTTACTTTTGTTAGGAAAATACTATTAAGAGTACATTTGTAGTGAACCTATCATTGCTTTGATCAAACTGACTAAGAAACTAGTAATCAAGGAAATTGGAAGCATCGTGTTTCCTGTAAGAAAGGAAGCAGCATATATGCACACAAAAGAAGAGTCCATCTCAATTTGTCTTTATTCAGATCAGACTCATTTCTCTTTCTTTGCTCTCAGATTCAGCTTATTGAAAAAGCCTGTACTGCTGTAAGAGGTAAATTGCAATTACAGAGGTGACTGTAACAAATGCAGTTTTATAATTAGAATAATAAAAACACTGAACACTTATGGGGGCGATTTTTGTTGTGAAACTGACTAACCTGAGACTTTTTATATGACAGAACAGTTTACACAAAAGGGAGATGAGCAATTAATATATGAATGAGTGGGTATCAATAATTGCACACTGGGCATTGAAAACTTTAGGACAAAATATAATTACCTGAAGAGGATAACCATATCTTCCCTTACTAATATACTCTCGCTCTTAAATTTACTTTGCATGAATGTCTTGAGTGTTGTAACCTGGAAGCAGGCTACATTGAATACAGTTGTAAAAGACACTGAGCTTTAACCAAATACTTTTTAGTCAACTGAAACACAACTTCTAACTTTTATTTAGAAAGGCAAACAATCATGCAAAGGCTTGCCAGCACTGGAACTGTTAGCATGAAACAGGCAATCCATCAAAGAAAGGGAAAGAAATAACCAGTCTCTCATCATTATTTCCCTCTTTCCTAATCTCTCACAAATATCTTGTTTTTTTGTGTTGATAATTCTGTTTTTGTACAAGTATACCATGTGTGAATTTTGCATAGAATATGTCTCAAACTAAAAAGATTCTCAGCAGTCTAGAATTAATCTTATGAGGCTTTCTTGAAAACATGAGAAACACATATTCCAACCTTAAAAACATTTTTAAATATTTTTCTATCCCTATGAGAGAGATAAAACATGTGAGTTAAAATACTGAGAAGAAAGAAAGCCATAGTTATGTAAACAAAATATTAACATAATCTAAGCTAGAAGCAACAAGAATGTGCATCCATATCTTTGATGTACACATTTCCTGTTGAATTGGAAGCTATGTAAGCTGTATTTTGCAGTGCAAAACAGACATTCACAACCCTGGTCACCAGCTTGGTTGGCATGTGAGTGAATCAAAGCCCATTTTTACCTCCCCTATTTAGATAGCTCATTTGGTTCTGGGTCTACATAGCAAGGACAATGCTCACCTTGAGGTGTGAACTGAGCAATGTGTGTAGGTAGCAATGTTGGTAGCAATGTCTGTAGGAAAGAGAGGCAGTACAAGATCTGTGACTTGATTACAGTACCCACAACTGGGGCAATGCTACCTTGCTTGTTGTTGTTGTTATGTGCCTTCAAGACCTTTCCAATTTATGGTGACCATAAGGTATCCTTATCTCAGGTTTTCTTGGCAAGATTTGTTCAGACAAGGTATGCCATTGCCTTCTTCTGAGACTGAGAGAGTGCGACTTGCCCAAGGTCACCAGTGGATTTCCATGTGGGAGTGTAAAATCAAACCCTGTCCACCAGAGTCCTGGTCCACCCATTCCCCCATTCACTCTAAAGCACACCTCATTTCCCACTCTGAATTGCAAAATTTGCTTATTATAACATTGTTAAGGATGTCATAGATCATAGCTAACCTGCTCCCTGTGGCTAATGCAAGTTTTGTAGAATGCCAAAGCCCTTGCATTATCGCTAGGAATGTGTATCAGCATCACACACGTTGCCTCTGACTTTAGGAGAGTGACAAAATAATTATGATGCAAAGTTCTCTAGAAGCACATTTTGTTTAATATTGTGATTACATTTGACATGTAGGTGGCAAGTACTGTATTATTTCAAATTTTGTGAAAATAATATTTATTCCATGGCAGAAAGGAGCCCAATCATGCAGAATAAATGATGCCTTCTCTATGAAAGAGTATAATTAGCTGAAATCTGAGAAATGACAAACATCTTATCTGGATGAAAGTTTCCTCCCAAAGATGTAGAGCTGGAAATGTGTTACAGGTGGAAAATGGTGCAGATGCAAATGTAGATGTACAGGTATTTCCTGTTACATGTTATGATCATACGGGTTGCTGGAGGATTCCTTACAGCTTTATCTCTACAGCTTTATCTCCTATGCCTTGCCAGTGAGGTTCTGGTTTCTTTCATTACATGGGGGGAAATTAGGAGTTTAAACAGTAATTAACCCATGAAAATTGTGCAATTGGTACTGACCCCTATCTCAAAAATAGGTTCAGCACTTGGATAGTTCCTTTAAAATTCAGTTTAAATCCAAAATCAGATTCACCATCTCTATGATATAGAAGTTGCCAGCTAAAGCTAGGGGGCTGGGGAGAGAAGTGGAAAAGTTCAAAAATCATCCAGTCCAGATGACAAAGTCTGAGCATCCTAGATAAAATTGTACTTCCAGGCTGGAAACTGCAGACTTGAAGAACTAGTTTGAAGTCTGATGGTGTCAAGGAATGTCGAACCAATTGTTGTTCTAAACTGTCCTTGAGCCAACCTTGAATCATGACGGTGAATAAGACCTCTCTAAGACTCACTGTCCTCCACTGTTCTCCTCAGTTCCTGCCAGCTTAGACCCATGGCCTCTCTGATTGAGTGCAACCATCTGGTATGTGATCTCCCTCTCCTTCTGCTGCCCTTTACCTTTTCCTAGCATTATTGTCTTTTCTAATGATTCATGCCTTCTCATTATGTAGCCAAAGTATGACAGCCTCAGTGTAGACATCCTGGCTTCCAGGGAGAGTTTGTGTTTGATTTGTTCTAGAATCCATTTGTTTGTCTACTTGGCTATCCATGGTATCCTCAGCACTCTTCTCCAGCAGCACATTTCAAATGAGTCTTATTTTTGTTGGCTTACTTCACTGTCCAGTTCTCATATCTGTACATTCAAATGGGTAACATGATGGCTTGGATGATCCACACTTTAGTCTTCAGTTGTATCTTTACACTTTAGGATCTTGTCTACGGTAATTCTTTCTGAGGCTTCGAGGAGATGAGGCAAAAGGAGCAGCTGTTCAGCATGGAACTGTGGTGACTAGACACTGTGATCACAAGGCTGGCTGCCACCATGGTTCACAATGGTCTGCAAGGAGTGCTTCTTTTGCACTCCTTTTTGCACTGGGTTTGGTCCATCCTAGGTAGTTGTGGTGCAGCTTTGGCTCAATCTGGGAGTGTGCATCATCTGGGCATTACTAGGAAGGGGGAGCATGGGCCACACTAGGTGAGAGCTCAGGGGTAGTGGTGGTGAACACTCAGTGGGGTTGCCATCCATCTCAAAACCTGCCCCCCCTACCACCAGCAAAGGTGCCCCTGAAAAAGGTGTGAGGAAGGAATGTGAAAGAAGAAGATGCCTATATTTCAGAGCATTACCTTGACTTTCCCTTCCCTCTCACTTCCTTGCCCTCCTGCCTTGCCAGCCACCTGACCAAATCTGGACCTTTCCGAGTCTGGCTGGGCCACTGGCCAGACAAGCAGGTGAGGCAGCAGAAGGGAAGGGAGGGTCCACTGTGTGGCAGTCCACTGATGCTGTTGTCACCATCCTCAGCAGCTCTTTCTGGGGCTGATTAGGTGGCTGGCTTGGAGGATGGCCAGGCAGGTGAGTGAGTCAGTGTGAGGAAAGAGAGGGTGGGGCAGTCCAACTGGCCCACTGGGTTTCACTGTTGCACATGGGAGCCCTTTTTGGTCCATGGACACAATGAGTTACCAGACTGGGCACTACTAACCCTAGTGATGCCACTAATGAAGGTGAAAATTATGCAGCACTCCAGATGTTTTTGGACTGCAAGTTCCAACTGTTCTAGCCATCGTATACAAATGTGGGAATTGATGGGAACTGCAGGCCAACCACATCTGGAAGGCTACATGATTCCTCCCTCCTTCTGATTCAGCCCTCTTTTTGGGTGTTGGTGCAAGTGGAATGTTGTGCTGGTTTTTAGATTCAGTGGTGTCATGGGCATATGCTTGCTAGCATAACCCCCCCCCCTTCCCATGAGTTTTCCTTTGGACATTACAGATAAAGGAGAAGCACCAAGACCTACCGCCAGTTTTTAAAGTAATTACAAATCACCCAATGTGCATATCCACAGTCTCTCTCTCTCTCTCTCTCACACACACACACACTGTGCATCTTAGTGGATCTATTTCCCAACCGGACATTATTCTTTGTTTTTCTTTATCTTTCCCCACTTTCTCCCACCCCACCCCTTCCCCTTTGCAAGTGAATCAATTAGACCTGAACCAAAACCAAAACTCCAAGTATTTTAAAGTACCGTAATTTCTCAGGCATATTATTCACTGTCATGTTTTAATTCTGAAACATTTCATTCAATGGATTTGAACTTACATCCTGTGATCACCTTTTTAATCATACATATCACATTGCCACAAACTCGCCCTCTTAATGTTCATGTGCTTAAATGTCTTTCCTTCCTTTTCCCCCTGCTCCCCTGTTCTTCCTCCTCCCTCCACACCGCAACTTGAAAGTGCTATATAAATGATAAATAGTCCTAGGATGTGCCAGGAAAAGAGTGTGCTATAAGAGGAAGATTACGTCTTGCTGAGCGCACATGGCCAGGACTTTCGGGTTTTATGTCTTTGCCTCAAATTTTTGTGTCAGGCTATTCAAACTGCTGGCTTGCCTAGGATGTTACATTTCCCTCACATTAAACAGTGATAAATCATCCCACAATGTGTTAGTGATGTCACCTACATATCCCCCAACCTCACTTCTTAAGATGTAATTTTAGTCAAGGCATCACATTATGGTGGTTTCCTGCCAAGGTTGTGTTCATTTCTATCATTTGAAATGGAATGCAGGATCAAAGGTCCAAAGAATTGTGTGCAGAACATGATGTTTCCCTTAGCTGAAGAAAAGCTGGTCTGTCTTCATGTAAAGTAAATGGACCAGGGGAATCTCCTAAGAGCTCTTCAGAAACAGAGCAGTTAATATCCCCATTAACACCTTTTGGGGTGTGTTGGTGTACTTCTCACCAGTTGGCTTATAGTTTAACACATCTAGAGGATGCCAGGATATGAAAGATTGACACAAATTAATACATTTTAAAAGTGATAAACAACATATGGAGATTTTTTTAAAAAAGAGAGAGATTATAAAAGGCACAAAATTGAGACTGAAGAGTAAACATATGAAGAGGTAAACATCCTAGGGCCTAACCTATGAAACATAGAGGCTGGCCTTTTCTTAATAATGCGGAGATATATTTTAGCTGCTGGCTATTTTGTGGCCAATTCAGTGCCAAGTCAGGAGTTGCAGTTGTCCCACCTGGTTTCAGTGTGGTGACTCAACTTTGCCCTCCAGAAAGAAAAAGGAAAGGGGCTAAAGACAAACAATGAGGTGACTAATGTTGCTGCTACCCAACATCTGCCAGCTTGAGTTGGTTGCCTGCCTCTCTCCATATCATGGTCAGTCTAGCCTTATGAAGATTTGGTGCATCAATTTCTGCCCCCATACCTGCTTCTGTATCAGCTCAGGAAACATGGATTTGAATGTTTATGTTTGCTGAAGTAATATTCAATCCCATCTGTTTAGCAAACTCAATGGTTGGCCTGAGCTACATCAAGCTATATCAAGTGATGACTGACAGATGTGATTGTGAGAGCACCACAATTCTGTTTTTTTTTTTTTTTAGTGGACTCTGATTGTATAGGCAACAACCAATCTTCAAATGTTCAGGAATCTAATGGCACATATGCAAACACAATCCAGCTTATTGTTTCAGACCATTCTAGAGGTGTCACATCCTACAGAAACTGTACAGTATTAAAGTGAAATATTTACAATAGTGTTTATGGGTTTTGAGAATGCCAGTGTTGATAAATTTGAGTTCAAAGAGGCCTCTAATTCCTAAATGTGAGCCAAAACACATACTTACAAAAGCAAAAGCCCTTTGAATAAATCCTTCAAAAGCAAGTAATTTTTCAATGAGAATTTCTACATCCTTATGTATTATGTAACAATTAGCAAAGATGTGATGGATAATTTTTTTGGAGCAGTTCCTGATTCTGTTACTCAGCTCCTCTATCGACCAGTAATTATGAATCATATCTTTAATTAGCTGCTGCTTTTCAAAAACATATGAAAGCCAAGGGCATAAAGTAATTGGCATAAAAGTTTTCCTAATTAATTTATCTGTCCATGTGAGCAACTAGGACTGGAGTCAGGGGAACATTTATAACTCTAGGAAAACCAACCCTAGAATTTAATGTCAAAAGATATATATAAGAGATTGATTTTTAAAAAATAGGGGGGAGGAGAGGAAAAGAACTGGAATTACATTAGCTGCAGAGAGAGAGCCTATGCTGTGCTTGTTCAGAGCAGAGAGGGTAAAAAAAGAGAGAAGTTCTTGTTGATCCTACTCATTTTCATTGTATTCTCCAGTGAGATATTCAACTCTCCCTGGTTCTTTCTCTCATTTTACATTGTAGCGGTAATCAACCACATTAAGCAACTCATTAAACAACAGCTCCATTGACCACAGGGAGTACTGCAGCTAACATTTATTAGGCAACCCAGTAGCTCTATGTAAGCAAGGCTGCAGCGTCTGGAGTATAAAATCAACACTTTTGTCTTTCAGGGTTTGTATACAACCTAGTAAGGCTTTCACAAACTATTGATCTTCAGTCCTCACTAGCAGGAGTGCCATTTAGAGAACGCAGCAGAGAGGTGGCTAAGCCTAGAGTTCCAGACCGTACTTTTTGATTCATTTGGAGGACTCCTAACTCATGGTTTGTTGTTGTTAACTGCGCTTCAGCTGACTTTGACTCATGGCTCCCTGGTGAATGAGACATCTCCAAGATTCCCTGTCTTTGACTGTTCTGCTCAGGTCCTGTAGGCTCAAGCATATGGCCTCCCCGATCAAGTCTTATCATCTGGCATGTGGTCTTCCTCTCTTTTTACTGCCCTCTGCCTTTTCCAGCATTATTGTATTTTCTAATGATTCATGCCTTCTCATGATGTCGTCAAAATAAGAGATTCTCAATTTAGTCATCCTGGCTTCCAGACTCCAGACTCGATGTGTTCAAGGACCTTTTCTTTGTCTTCTTTGCCATCTGCAGTATCTTCAGCATGCTTCTTTAGTACCACATCTAAAATGAGTTGATTTTCCTTCTATCAGCTTTCTTCATTATTCAGCTCTGTCATCGATATATTGTGATGGTGAATACAATGGCTTGGACTATCCTCACTTTAGTGTTTGGAGTTATAAATTTGCACTTTAGGATCTTGTCTAGTTCTTTCTAACTTATGTAATTTACACAGAACTTGAAAAAGTTACTTTGGTGGACTTCATTTCTTTAGTTAATGACATCAGTGGCTTTGCTAGCTGGAGGATTTCGGTCAAAAACAACAACTTTTCCAGGCTGTGGGTTTTACACATGTAGAATGTGTTGATCAAAATGGTTAACAGCACAATCCTAAAATGATCACTCAGGAGAAAGGGCGTTTACATACTGCAGAAATAATGCAGCTTGAGACCACTTTGACTGCCTTGGCTCAGTGCTAGGGAATCATGGGAACTGTAGTTTATTGTGGCACCAGAGCTCTCTGGCCGAGAAGGCTTAATGTCTGAGAAAAAACTACAATTCTCATGATTCCCTAGCATTGAGCCAGGATAGTTAAAGCAGTCTCAAGCTGCATTATTTCTGGCAGTCTGTAAAGGCCCTATGTCTACTGAGTTCAGTAAAACTTACTTTAAGTAAGCAGAGTACTAGATTGCAGGCTTATTGAGCATATATTCTAGATATGGCTATATTTGATTGCACAAATCTCTCAGATGACACAAATCACTCTGATTAAAATGGGTTTGGCCTGAGTTGAGAACATTGTAATAGTTGAGGGATAAAAGGGAGAAAACAATCTGAATATTTACATGTGCTTATTTTTTTCTGGGAAAAGGGAATTTTAATTTTTAAGCAAACTTTGAACCTTGCTGAACTACTTGACCACAGCCTGCTGACTTGTGATATGATGCAAGGCTGGCATTATCATTAGGCAGAGTGATGTAGTGACTTCAGGTGGCAGGAGATGAGAGGGAGGCAGAAAGAAATTGCAAGATGTTGGATGGACAGAGTAGTGTGTGACATATGACCTAGTCTGCAACTCCTGTGCTAACCTGCTGACATCTCAGGTACCCTGTAGGTTTCTGTCTTGTCACGATCACTGAGGTAAGATTCAGCTTTTAGTCATGTGGAAGGGCTGAGGGAGCTATTTTGTCTTTTGCCTCAGTGAGCATACTGACTTGGGTTGTTCCTGACTTTGTGCCTTATTTGATGGTACTGGAGATGTCTTTGCTGTCTACCAAAAAAATCAGACTAAATAGTAGGAAAACATATTTTATTCTAAATCAAGAGTGGGGAAACACGGGTACTGTCAAATGATGCCTTATATTTGTATTCTGATACTTTTGCTTTTAAAACCAAGAATCACATCACAAAGATTCAAGGAAGTCTAAAAACTGGGGAATAATTAAGTTTCACTCTACAGATTAGTCCAGGAGGTAGGGATCAGTTCAGTTCATTATGGGATTTTCAAAGACCAAATCGTCATTACACACCTACTGTTAGAGATGTTTGGAAGCACTGCAATTTATACAGCAATTTCAAGGGGCTGGACACACTGTTGTAAAGAGGATAGGGTAGGGTTGGGGAATCCCCTTCTGCCATCCTGATGTGCAGATGTGACATTGGGACCTACCCAGTATGTTCCTTTTACATATCATGGACATGATCTACACAAAGTTAAACTCTTTAGCCAAGATCCTATAGACTTTTGATACAGTGCCATTCCTTCTTCCCCTTCTTTCTGTTTGCTTGCTGGGATCTCTGGTTCAGATGTAGACTCCTTTTAGTCCCCAAACCCAACAGTACTCAGATTGGGTGCAGAGGGAGAATGGGTGGAACATCACTCCTTAAAACTTAAAACTCAGATGTGGCCAATGTTGCTGGGATTGTAAGTCAAAGGGAAACCTGAGGTTTGCAGAAGTACTCCCTTAACAAAAACCTAAATGGTTAAAAGATACCAGAAAACACAATCCAGTTAAAACTGAGGGTGCATGTATACTGTAGAAATAATGCAGTTTGACAACACTGTAACTGCTAACTGTTTTGTTAGGCACTCTCCTGCAGAGAAGGCTAAAAACCCTGTAAAACTACAAGTCCCAGGATTCTATAGCCTAGAACTAAAGCACTTAAGATGGTGTCAGACTACATTATTTCTACAGTGTAGATAGATTCCTTGCTACAGAATATAGAATCATCCCCCCATTTTTTTTTTTAAAAGACTATACTATTGCACAGTAGTGAGTTGTGGAGTTTTCTTATGGAACAGTGAAGTTTCCTTTGCTTTTCCTGTAGCATGGGATGTAGCATGAAGGTTGGAAAACAAGAATAGAACTTGGGGAGTAGAAAAGAAGTGAAATATCTTGCTTGGAAGCCATGGCTGATTTGGATCTTGGAATGGAACAAATAGAACTCACTGCAACAAAATATGCCATTCATGATAGCAAGGAGTCAGCAGTACCCCAAAATAACTGTGTTGTGGTATTAGCATCAATGCTTATGTGTAGTTCTATGTTTTACTCTACATAGGAGCTCTGTGCTCTACATAGGAGCACTGTCATTTGGTCAGTGTTGCTTGTGAAGAGGTCACTTTCCAAACCCCTCCTCTTCCAGGGGATTTCTTCCTGGGGCAATAAAGTGTTATGATTCTTTGTTTGGTAGCACACTTTCCTCTTTGCTCCCATTGAAGATGGACCCAGAAACCATACTGTGCCCCTAAATATGTTTTACTTCTTACTTGTACACATGGAAGTCATCTATTTAGAGACCTCTGTACCAAAGTATATTTTTCTCTACTGAGTAGTTATTTTGTAGAACCTAGATGTAGCAATAAAGGTGGGGGGGGGATGCAGACCAGGGCGTCGGGGACGCCCTGGTCCGGAGCACTGCAGAACCTCGGCAGCCAGACTGCGCCGCTCCTGCGGCGTCCCTGGAAGGAGTGCAAAAATAGCGCTCCTTCCACAAGACAGGGAAAGTGCGCCCTAAATGCATAGGGCGCACTTTCCCTGCCTTTTCCACCGCAGCGCGTGCGGTCGCTGTGGTGGGAGGTTGCCCCGGAAGCGCTGGCCGTGCGGAGGGCCGGCAACTCCCAGGGCGACCTCAGGAAGAGGAAGGAGCGCCGCTCGTGCGGTGGCTCCTCCTCTTCCGGGTCTCGCAGACGACTCTTTTAGTCGTCTGCCGAGGCCCTAAGTTTCTTTTTACCTACCAATGTATCCTGTTTATTTACTAGAAGCCCAGATCCAAATACCTGTGGAGAACACATTTGTAGCTGTGCTGCTGCTGCTGCCAAATTGATCTAACCACAAATTAACCAAAATCATAATTCTAACAGGTTATGGGCTCCCAGATAGTCTCCACAAGGTAATTTTTTTTTGATTATGGCTTTGGAAGCCAGACATTTTGGATTTTGGCACAAGTGAGGTTGCCAGCACATTTTGTTTTTCTGAGCTTTATAAACAGGAGGTTTTGTGTGAGCAGAGATGGCTCAAGTATCCATGGCTTATGGCCATTCTTTGATACCTAAACTTACTGAGGATAATTTTAATGTTTGGCTTCAATGAATGAAACTTCAGATGGATGACGAAGGAATCCTATATATTCTAGGGAAGGAACATACAGAAGGACAAAGAGAGAGAGAGACATGGAAAAAAGAATCATGCAAAGGTGAAGTCTTTTATTGCCCAGATTTTATGAGATACTCAATATATTCATGTAAAAGATGAAACTGGTGCTAAGAATATGACTGAAATCTTAAAGAAATACTATGGGAAAGTAGACATTAAACATCAAACAGATTACTACAATGATCTGTTTGCATTACAGTTTCCCTGTAGTGTGGATTATTTGAAGTGCATTCATACCATAAAAACACTCCTAGATAAACTTTATCCAACTGCTGGTAATCTAAATGACCAACAGAAAATAGTAGTGCTATTGGGATCTTTGCCACAAGGATTTGGTCCATTTATTTCTGGGACTGGAACTTTGCAGCAAGCTATGCAAGAAAATGTGATGTTTGATTATGTATTGTGTAGATTTAAGTCAGAAGTGGAGCAGATTCAAAGTTTACAAAGAAAGGGAGAAGATGACTTGTCTCAGCCAGATTTGTAATTTGCATCATTTTTATCCCACTTATTGCAACAAAAGCAAGGCAGTTTTACATTTGAAACACTAAATAGCTCATTAACAAGAAAGAGAGATCTTCATTGTTTTTCATGTGGTCAAAGGGGGCATTTTCAAGGAGACTGTAGGGCCAATCAGAAATCACTAAATTCAGCCAATGGTAGCTCTCCTCAATTTACAAGCCAGTGAAAGCAGGAACAGAGAGCAAATGATTTCAAGCATGTTAAGAATCATATGATGTGGTAATATTTATGGAAGAACCTCTAAGCTCGATAGAGAAACTTCAAGGAATTTTGTTCGACTTTGAAAAAGTTTCTGGAATAAAGATAAATAAAGAAAAGACAGTAATGCTTACAAAGAATATGACAAAGGAAGAAGAGATTAAACTACAGCTTTTATCAGGATTCAAAGTTGAGAGGAAAATTAAGTATTTGGGAATTTGGATTACAAGGAGGAATCCTGACTTATTTGAAAATAACTATGAAAGACTATGGAAGGAAATTAAAGAAGATCTTAACAAATGGACAAAATTAAATTTATCATTGTTGGGAAAAATAGAGACAATTAAAATGATGATACTACCTAAGATGAACTTTTTGTTTCAAAATATTCCAGTGCTTTTAAATGATAAACCATTTATACAATGGAAGAAAGATCTTGTAAAATTCATCTGGTCAGGTAAAAAATCTAGGATAAAGTGGAAGACACTGATTGATAAGAAGAAAAATGGAGGTTGTAACTTACCAGATCTAAAGACTTATTATTATGCAAATGCATTAACTTGGATCATGGATTGGGTAAAACTAGAAAATGATAGAACACTTGCCTTAGAAGGATTTAATCTGAGATTTGGTTGGCACGCATACATGTGGTATAATAAGACAAAAGTGCATAAAGAATTTGAGCATCATTATGTCAGAAGATCATTGATAAGGATTTGGTTATATTGTAAGGAAAAATTCTACAGAAAACTACCTTTATGGGTGTCACCACAAGAAGCCTTTTTGGAAGATGGCGAGAAGTATCTAAATGGTTGAGATATTGAGATATTTTGAGCAAAACAAGGAGTGGAAGCTATGAATTAAAGCCTTTAGAGAATTTGAAAGAATTGGATAAAAATTTACACTGGTTTCCATATAAACAGCTAATGGACAGATTCAAAGCAGATGATAAGAAACTGGGATTTGAAGAGACAGACACCGAATTGGACAAAGTGATTAAGCAAAATGGAAAAAAACTAACTTCCAAATATTATGAGACTTTACAAGCAATAGATCTGGAACAAGACTTAGTAAAAGATACGATGATTAGATGGGCCAAGGATATTGGTAGGGACATTGATTTGGAAAGTTGGGAGTGGGCAAGAATGAAGACACAAAAATTTACTAAATGTCAAGACTTGAAAGAAAACTATTTAAGAATGGAGCAACGTTGGTACCTCACCCCAGCGAAATTAGCAAAAATTTGCAGGAATGGTAATAACAGATGTTGGAAGTGTAAGCAAACTACAGGGTGTTGGCTACATGTATGGTGGAATTGTGACAAAGTCAGGAAGTATTGGACAACCGTTCATAAGGTAATTTGTGAAATATTTAAAATAAGATATGACATGTTACCAGAAATATATCTGTTGAACATGACAAATAAGATCCCAGTAAAAATGGAAAGGAAATATGGAAGGATATTATTGTATATGATAACTTCAGCTCGGATTACATTAGCAAAAAAATGGAAGCTAGCAAAAGTGCCCTCAACCAGTGAGTGGACTACAAGACTTATTGAAATGATGAGTATGGACATACTCACAGCCAGACTGAACAAACAAAATGTAGAGAGTACTGAACAAGACTGGACTCCGATACTGCAATACTGTAAGAGAGAAAATTTAATTGAATAGAGATATAGACTGATGGGATACCCTAAATTAGTAAACTGACTAAATAATAGGTGAAAAGTGACTATTAAAGATCAAGATAATTAAAGCTATTGTTATAACACACAGTGGATTCAATATTTAAAATTGCATATATATGAAGACAATGAGTGAACATTGAACTAAGGTTGAGTACAAACTGGAGATACTTTGGAAGTCAATTGTAAATATTTGTATTTAATTATTGAAAAATAAATTAATATGTTAACTTTATAGAGATGTTTGAATAGTATATGTTAATAAAACATAAATTATATATATATATAAAAAGAATCATATGAGTTTGCTAACAACTGTGAACAAACCAAATGATGTAATTCTCATAGATTCCAGAACAAGTAAACACAGGAAATGGCAGGACATTGAGATTTGTTGAATAACTTGAGTCCAATTGATCACAATGAGGTTGTGAAAACTGCAAGTGGTTCATTTCTTCAAGCCATGTCTGAAGGAGATTGCTTGTTGATGCAATACAGACAATGGGACAAATTTAATCACAGCTGAGAATATTTTATTTGTACCAGGGTTAGATCAAGCCATTCTAAGTGTATCAGTCATAACTGACAAAGGGTATGATGTACATTTCAGTGGCAATTTATGCACAATAACTTGTGATGGAGAACTATGTGCCAGAGCATTTAAGAAAAATGGTGTTTATGTACTGGACTGTACCAAAGAGCAAGTCAACATGCTGAGATCCTGTGCAAATGCAAATGCAGACTGCTCTCACTTATGGCACAGAAGGTTAGGTCATTTTCACATGGATGGGATAAAAAGTTTGAAGAAAAATTATTTGACTAGAGGTCTTGAATTACAAGAATGTAAATTTGATACCTCAATATGTGTGCATCCATAAAGAGAAAAGGTACTAGACCTTCTGTCCCCAAAATCTGTGAGCATAAAACTTCAAAGATTCTACAGACAGTTCATTCAGACTTGTATGGACCAATCCAAACTGTATCAAAAGGTGGGAATCATTATTTGCTCACCTTTATAGATGATTATTCCAGATACTCTGTGACATACTTATTAAAGGAGTCAGGTCTATGGGCTGCTGAAGCAATATGTAGCCATGGTTAGTACCAGATTTGGAAAATGACCAGAGGCTATACAGACAATGCTGCAGAATATATTTCACATGAAGTACAGATATACTTCAGAGAACAGGGAATTGAACATATACATTACATTCTTTATAAGCATGAACAGAATGGTATTACTGAGAGAAAGAACAGAGCCCTGATAGAAATGGTCAGATGCATGCTGCTCGATGCTAGACTTCCCAACCAATATTATGGAGAGGCTGTGTGGAGAGCAGGCAGAATTATGTCAAGCTAGCAACAGCCAATGAGGAGTAAGCTGGCGACAGCCAATAGAATTTTGGGCAGTAGGTGAATAAAGAATTCCGTTGCTGATAGTTAGTCAGTCCAGGTCTGGTTGTGTAAGAGTCCAGGAATCAGGGACTGTGAGGGCTAAAGTTCAGAAGGGAGGAACTTAGCTCTAGGACAGAACTCCAAATGAGGGAGTTTTTAGGATTTGATTAGCCTGAGGGCTATTATACAAAATAAGGTCAAAAGGACAACCATAAATAAGGATGGTGTGAGTGTCCTAAAGAATAGTAACTGGTATTTTCTAGAATTAAAGAATGTGTAACAAAGTATAACAAGAACAAGTGATTACAACAACATCAAAACAAATGCAACATTGGGGGGATGCAGATGGGTGGCTTTGGGCGGCCCTGGGAAGTGGTGGATTGGGGCCGAGGCTGCCCCATGCCTCGGCCCCGATCCTCCCTTTTGCCACCTGGGAAATGAGCGCTGAAATAGTGCTCCTTCCACAAGCCATGAAAGGGGCGCCCCCAAGAGCCGGCATGCAGCTCTTTTGCACCTCTTCTGGCTCAGCGTGTCCTGACACTGAGCCGGAAGGACGTCATCGGAGTGCCTGTCATGTGCAACGACAGGCGCTCTGATGACGTCCTCAGCAAGGGGTTGGGGCGCCGAGCGTGAGGCTGCCCCTCCCCTTCCTTGCCTCCAAGATGGCGCAAAGTGCCTTCTGCAAAGGGGGATTGTCAACCATCATCGAAATAAAAAATTTATTGATGTTTAATTACAAGCTTGTCTAAATCTGGATTGAATTTCCATGCTACTAAGAAATAAACCAAGTTTGGGAAGTAAGCACACAGATATAAGCAGAAGTGGACTGGTACATCACATATTGGGGCAGAGGTGGGATAATAAAACCCATTGGGCTGCCATATCAAGAAAAGTATGCAGTGCTTGTGACAGGCTGTGATGGCTGCAACATATTTACAAAACAGATTTCCAGTGAAGGTAACCAATAAAACCCCATTTGAACTATAGCACAACAGAAAGCCAAGTATGAAACATTTCAGAGTTTTTGGTTCATTAGCCTATGCTCATGTTCCATAAGAGAGAAGTTCCAAAGTAGATCACAAGATGGAAGAAGACATAATGGTGGGGTATGAGGCTGGAAATAGAGTATACAGAATTCTGAACCCCAAACCAGGAAAAATCACAGTGAGAAGTGTTGTGTACTTTGATGAAAGTGAGAAATCAGGCATGCCATGTGCAACAACAGATTGCACACAGAGACAAAAGATATAGACCAACTACGGGAATATTGGCCTAGATTTGAAGAGGAAGAAGTGAATACTCAAACAGAAGGGGAGAATAAACAAGTAGAACCAGGTTTGAACTGGACGTCACTAAGGAAGCAGACAGGATTCCAGAACCACAGCTCAGAAGCTCAGCTCAAACAAACAAAGGAGAACCACCTCTATGTTTTTCCTACATTGCAAGGATGGAAGTACCAAGTAAATGTTCTATGTCAAAGGAAATGCCTGCGGATGTTTTTAACAAGCCTCTACATAGAGATCAATTTCAGTCCCTGAGAAATAAGATGAATTTTGTCACATAAAGATAAGCATTGATGAGAAGGGGTGTTGGAGTATTAGCATCAATGCTTGTGTGTAGTTCTGTTTTCCTTGAGAAGAGGGTGCTCTACATAGGAACACTGATGTACTGATGTATATCTCTATGGTCATTTGGTCAGTGTTGCTTGTGAAGAGGTCACTTCCCATACCCCTCCTCTTCCTGTTTTTTTTTTTTCTGGGGGTAGTAAAGTTTTGTGATTCTTTGTTTGGTAGCACACTTTCCTCTCTGCTCCCATCGAGGATGGACATAGAAACCATGCTGTGCTCCTAAAGATGTTTTTGTTCTTACTTGCACACGTGGGGGTCAGCTATTTAGGGACCTCTGTACCAAAGTATAGTTTTCTCTACTGAGTAGTTATTTTGTAGAACCTAAATGTAGCAATAAAGTAAGTTTCTTTTTACCTATCAATGTATCTTTTTTATTTACCAGAAGCTCTGATCTAGTTGTTTTACCAAATATCTGTAGAGGACACATTTGTTGCTGTGCTGTTGCTGCTAAATTGACTTAACCACAAATTAACTAAAACCATAATTCTAAAAAACTGCAGTGATATTAGGAGCAAAAATAAGTTAGAAAACAGGAATTGTTATGCCAGAGGAAAGATGGGAGAGGCAATTTCCCTTCTCCATAGGTTTTCATGAGCCTGACCTGATACAGAATGAATGTTCTTAGGAGACAGTGTCTGTGTCAAATGTTATTACGAGACAATAGTCAGAATCCTGTTGATGACAAATGTGCACTTTGTGTACCTATATACGGGTTTATGGACAGGAAGATAATCCAGTAGCTTCTTGTGTTGCACCCCATTGTCTGCAAGCCTGTTGCAAAGGGCTGGTGCACTCTCCCTCAGCCATTTAATGCCTGGGGGAGCAGGCAGTCATTCAATGACTAGGGACAGGCACTAGGAACCAAGGCAGTGTCTGAAAGGAAAAAAAGTATCTGTCTCCCTTTCCGATCTCTTGTGTGCTCCCTTGAGGTCCTGAAGGGGGAAGCTTCTATTTGCTCATGACTGCAGAAGAGTAGCCAGATGGCTCTTAGTTATTCCACACCCTCCCTTGACCAATTGAATGTTCAAGATTTATGAATCTGATTTTTCAAGCAGGCTTGCACACCCAGGAACAAAGCAGAGTGTAACACAGCTCCATAGAGGCACCCCCTTTTTTTCAAGCAGAAGACACTGGCTGGAATCCTCTTGGATAGTTATGAATGGTTATAGTTCTGCCTTCTATCATTCCATTCATAAAGAACTTGTGGATGGCATACTTGAGGACCATGGTGCTTTTTCATCATCCCCAAAATGTGCCTATATGAAACTGTGTTACACTCAGCTTTGGGTGATGTAGGAACAAGGCCAATGAATTAACTAGTCGCTAGCCTAACACTATTACCCAACACTATTACCATGTATGGATGTGAGAGCTGAACAGTTAAGAAAGATGATAGGAAGAAAATCAATTCATTTGAGTTGTGGTGCTGGAGAAGAGTGCTGAGGATCCCATGAACAGCCAAAAGGACAAACAAATGGGTCCTAGAGTAGATCAAGCCGGAAACCTCCCTGGAAGCCAAGATGACCAAAGTGAGGCTGTCATACTTCGGACACATCATGAGAAGAGAAGACTCATTAGAAAAGATAATAATGCTGGGAAAGGTGGAGGGAAGTAGGAAGAGAGGAAGGCCACATGCCAGATGGATGGACTCTATTAAGGAGGTCACGAGTATTGAGGGGTTGCAGGAATTAACCAGAGCAGTGGAAGGCAGAGGGTCTTGGAGATGTCTCATCCTTAGGGTCGCCATGAGTCAAAGATCGACTTGAGGGCAGTTAACAACAACGACGAAAGCCTAACACTATGCTAGCATTTTTGGGATGATGAAAAAGCAGCATGATAATCTAGTATATCATCAACAAAGTTTCTTATGAATGGAATGGTAGAAGGCAGATTTATAATCATTCACAACTACCCAATAAGATTCCAGCCAGTGTCTTCTGCTTGAAAAAAAATGGGGGGGGGGGTTGGGATGAAATCTCACAGTGTTTAGTACCAATGTATTTCTGTGCAGAATAATTTTCCATGATTTGCTAAGAGAACTGCACAGAAATAGTCATTTTGTTCCCCAATAGAGAGGAATAAGGAAATGTTGGAAATGATCCAGCCTCAAATGCAAGGACAAAATAACACAGGCCTGCAATTAAAAAACTTCTGAAACCTCTAGCTGTTTTAAATGTATTTTTGGGTGCTAGGTTTGAACAACACAATAAAAATGTCATTTTCACACAAAGGTCTTTCACAAATTTGGTATTTTTACAAATTCAGTTATTACTCTGCTTCAATTAAGTGCAGGTGCTGATATTCCAGTGTGATTCTTTTAATGCTTTTTAACAGATTTTTGTGTTTTATATCTGCTAATTAAAGTGTTTTTAAAATTACTAGAAGACTTTAACCTCTTTCTTACAATTTGCAGGATACTTCTATTCTGTCACATATTACAACACAGAAATATTAAAGTAAATTGTGGAAAAAACTGTACATGATGGACCAAATCTGAGGTCATTTTTGGATTGGATTTGGACCTATATAGTTAGCATACTTTTAAAATAAATTATATGGTCCTCAATTTTGCCTTTACACCCCTTATGTTTGCAGAATCAAACCTGTTCTTCTTCTTATAAATAATAATAATAATAATAATAATAATAATAATAATAATTCTACAGCCTTGGTGAGAAATGCGGTCTTTTTTTTGTGGGGAGGGGGAGGAGTATTTTGTGATGTGCATTTTTTTTCTTCCACAACCACTCAACTATACATTCAACCAGAGGTTTCCTCTAGTATTAATTATGCCATTGATTTGAAAGAGCTGTAAGATAATTTTTATATGCATTCTTCTATGAGTGCTTACTTGGCAAACAATCCTGCTGATAAGTAGGTTACCTTATATAATTTCTTCTCCTTGATTTCCTCAAGAGATTTCTGCATAATAACAACAGGAGAATCTGTTTCTCTCTCACACACAAACCCTTTGCAGTTATTGCTTGTTAGCATCTTAAGTCCTCCCTCCCCCATCCCCTCTTTTCATTGTAAATTATGGCAGTGACTGGAGAATTGGTCCAGACTTGGTGTATGAATGCACCACAAAACAACTATTTGCCTTTTCAGAACCTGACAACTGACAGGAAGCATCTTCTGTTTCAAACGAGAATAGACAGAAATTATCTTTTTCTTGTTTAGGGCTTGGCTGCTAAAAACGTTTTTTCCTTTTACAAGGCTACTGTTCAGGAGAGTGCACAGAAAGGATGAGGGAGGGAGAACAGTGAATTATCTTTCCAATTGCACTTGAAATACTGAAGGAAGACTGCCTAATTTGGTTCCGTTACTAGCCCAGTGGACACTGATGTCTACACTGTTGACACCTCATACTGAAAGGCAAGTGAAATGTGTCCTGGGTCTCATGCCATTCTATGCAGCATTTGAGGAGACAGGCAAAAGACAGAGAGGAACTTGTAGCTTTCTTCATTTAGCATTTTGTGCCCAAGGCAAAGGAGTCATTAATTTTCTTCCTCCTCCTCAGTTTAGAAAAAGTAGGCTATATAAACCAGGGGCGACGAACATCTGGCCCATGGACTTTATCTAGTCTGTAAGACTTCTCAATCCACCCTGCAGACTCCCTTGTGTTACCCTGCTACAATTAGTCTTTTAAAGAGTAATTTCTGGAAGGGGAACTACTGAGGAGTGACAGACTAAACACCCTGAAATTCAGTATGCAAAGGGATCTTTGAGACTAACTGAGGCTGCATCCACATTGCAGAAATAATCCAAGTAGACACCACTTTAAATGCCATGGCTCATTGCTATGGAATTCTGGGAACTGTAGTTTTGTGAGACATTTCTTTCTCTGTCAGAGAGGTCTAGTACCACAACAAATTACAATTACAATTCCCAGAAATTCCATAGCATTGAGCCATGAAAGGTTAAAGGGGTGGCAAACGGGATTATTTCTGCAGTGTGTATGCAGCCTGAAAGAAAGAAACTGGTAGCATGAGCTTTCATAAGTATGAGTATACTCCCTCAGATGCAAGACCCAAGTCTACCAAAGCTCATGCTACCAGCTTCTTTTTTTCCAGTTAATCTCAAAGGTGCTACAAGATCCTTTTGCATACTGATTTTCCAAACTAACATGGCTATATTTTTGAATTCTACCACCCTGAAACTCAGTTGTTGCTGCTTACCATTGTAGTAGAAACAACCAGTCTGTGAGTGATAAGTCCCCAACACCTCAGTTGCTAGCAGAGCAAAAGCAAAAGAGAGGGGACCGAAATAAGTTTGTAAACACAGATTTATTATGCTGGCAGTCCCAAAAGGAATTAGCATTCCTAATTTTTGGGCCAAGAACAGATGAAAATGGCTACATTTTATACACCTCCAAACAAAGAAATCTGATTCTTACACCTCATTGGACATTTCAAACTTTAAACGTATAGAATCTCAAGCAATAGGAGTAAAGATTTCAGAATACATTATAATCTACTTAACCACATTCCCATGTTCTTCTTATCAGCAGGATGGTACCATGGGGCCCCTTTGCACAGAGTGTCTATCAGTGATTTATTATGATTTATAAAAGGGCAATCTGTCTCTGAACATTCTAAACATTCCTGCTGCTAAAATCTTCCAGCATTGCATTCCTTTTCAGGGCCTCAACTCCCAGAATCCTCTCTGTATGTGGCTAACTTGGCATCTATTTTCTACATTTCTAACATAATATATAAAATATATTGATTATTGAAACTTTTCCACCTCATTCCCCCCTTTAAAGCTTAATTCTATGCAATTATAGCTTTACCTTCAGGTAATTGACTATTTTATTATAATACTTGTTCAAAATACTGGTGTTTCATCATTTGTTTTGGAGCCTGCAAATCATACACTGCACATATTTGAGTAGCTATTTTCATCTGTATCAAGGTCTCTATTCTTTGTTTTACATATTTCAGAATGCATGGCACACACAGACATCCTAACACCAGAAACACTATAATCACAACAGAACTAAACAAACTATGAATCCATTGATTATCAGGTAACCAATTTGTAAGCCACGCCCAGAATTCTCCAGATCTTTCATTTTCTGATCTAATAGTCTGAACTACTTCATGAATTCTCCCAACATTCTCTTCCACCAAGCCAGACTCATTTACAAAATGGCAACAAGTGGTGTTTAGCCAAACACAAAGACTTCCTTCTTTGCTGAGTAAGTAATCTAAAGCCAACTTGTGTTGTGCCGATTCTCCTGCCAGAGAATTTATTTCAGTTTGGACTGCAGTAAGTCCCTTTGCAGTGGAATTTGCCACTATTTCCAAGTGAGCTGACAACTTTCTTATTTGTTCAATGTTCCATTGGACTCCAATACTGGGAATCCCAACTGCAAAGAAATTTTCACCATCTGTTAAATAGGTGTTGTCAGGATCATATCCCAGCTTAGGATCATATTCTCTTCTAACTCGGTGTTCTACAAATTGCTTTTGTCAAGCAAACTGCTTTTCCCAGGTTCCTTTTGATTAACCTAATGGATGGTAGGAAATACCTGCTGAGGCTAAGCCACCAATTGTGCAGATGCTATTCCACCTCAAGGACAAAACCCTTCCTGCCCATTCTCCACATACCCAGTAAAACCCTTTTGAGAGACCATATACAAACAGTTCTTGCTGTGATCACTCCTGCTCTTAAATTCTGTTAATAGGAGCAGTATTTTTAGCATTTCCATATAAAGCCATCCATCCCACTAGGGGATCTAGGCATTCACAAGTCAAGATTGTCTCTATGTGGTCTGAGATATACAAACATCCAGGTCTCGACAATATTATGCAGGTGCAGTTGTTGTAGTCTCCCACATTTATATGGGTCTTGGGAGGTCCTCGGGAAACAGTGGTTTGGTCTTTTGCACCATGCCAGTTTCTAACACACAATGGGGATTCTGGGTTTTGTGATTGGTGTGACAATATGAATTGACTTGCATCTTCTATAGTTTGTTTCTCCTGTCTGGTCACTGCATAGACTTCAGCTTTATTACAACCCATTAATCCCATTGTGAAAATCACTTTCACTGGCCATCCTTTTGCTTGGGGTGGGGGCATGTGTGTGCAAGCTCAACAACTACTCATGTTTGCTATGTTGGATATGTTGTTAATTAACTGATGGAACTCATTTGTACTCCATTCTGGCTTACCACAATCAACACTATCTATCTATCATCAGGGGGATTATCACAATACATGTGCCAAATAACATCTTAATGTACATTTCTATTGCCTAGCTTCTAATCTTGAGTTCTTTGGTATGGTGGGGCTGTGCTTTTAGTCACCTGAAAACCAAGACAGGTGCTACAGAGCCCTTCTTGACCTTGACTGAAGAGCAGAACTGTGCTTTCTAACCAGCCTCTGGCCCTGCAATCCTCTAAAATCTTTGGCCAAGCATCATTAACCTGATTCTTGGGCAAGTTAAATGCTAGGCGCTGACGATCTATCTTAGCTTTGCCCATGGCTTCTCCCTTTTTCCAGGTAAGAAGGAATGCAGAGACCTGGAATTTCTTCTAAAAACGAATTTTAATGGATTAGCAGAGTCTAATTGTGAATTTCACTGCAGTGCAGCCTTCTTGACCCTAGTCCCATGTACCCATGGCTTAATTCCAGCTAACTTTACAGTGGTGGGAGTGGAGAGCAGTACTATTAAAGGTCCTCTCCACTTTGGACTTAGGGAATTGGTTTTCCACTCTTTTAGCCAAACTTCATCTCCTGGTTCATATAAGTGTATTTGGGTCTGGACCAAGGGTGATCTGTGCTCTAAAACATATTTGTTCAGTTTTTGAAGAGTCTTTTCTAATTCTTGTACTTCTTGAACCAATATGGACTTGCCCAATTGTCTTATATCCCCCCCTTATGCCATCTAAAATCTGAGGGGGTCGGCCATACATCAGTTCAAATGGGGACAGTCCAGTATTTTTGTTTGGAGTACATCTAAGTCTGAACAAAGCTAATGGAAGGGCTTGTGTCCATTTTTGCTCTGTTTCTTGACATATCTTAGCCAATTGGGTCTTTAAGGTTCTGTTCTTCCTTTCTACTTGGCCAGACGAGGCTAGGGATTTCTGTGAAATCAACTGCTAAGGATTTAAAAGGGGTGATGCCTCTGTGTTGAATTCCAGGAGGCTTCCTGGGTCCCTGTCTGGGTTTTTTTCTAGCACAGGTGAGGCATCTTGATGAGACTGCTGCTGTTAGGGAATACAGCCCATCCACATACAGTTGTTTTTCTAAAAGCTGACTCAAAGCTATCTTTTCTAAGTGGGAATTGGCATGTGCTTGCATTATTACTTCCCATGTCAAAATTCTAGGAACAAAGATTCTTCCATCTGGTAACTGCCACCATCCATCTTTAGTCTTTTTTTTTTCTTAGGATTTCTTTCTCTGCCAGTTGATTTTCAGCTTCATTGTATTTTGGGTGCATGTTGGCCAGAGAAATCTCGAAGATAGGTGCTATAGTGAATGGTGTCTCACTTCTATCTTTATTCAGAGCTGCCTGTCTTGTTGCTTGATCTGCCTTCTTGTTGTCCATAGCTACAGGCACTGATCCCTTTTGATGTTCTCTACAATGTATCACTGCAACTCTTCTTGGGATCCAGACTGCTTCTAACAATCTCAGGATCTCAGGTCCATGTTTAATTGGGCTTCCTGCTGAGTTTCTGAATCCCTTTTCTCTGTACAAAGCTCCATGGGCATGCAAAGTACTAAAAGCATATTTGCAATCTGTATAGATATTTACAGTCAGTCTATCTGCCAACTCTAAGGCACAAATGAGTGCGATTAGTTCAGCTTTTTGGGCAGAAGTTCTAAATCTCATCCATAGTTTGGATGCAATCATGTTCTGGTATTCCCTCAGGCTCTACAGGAAGGAGTGTTGCTGGGTTCAAGTTAGTTGCTATTCCCAGCTGGACTCTAGGGTTCTCACACAGCATGGGTTGATATTTTACTTGTAGTGTTTGACCCAGAGCCAACTTATCTGCTTTCTTAATCAAAAGAGCTGTGGCAGCTATGGCTCTCAGACATGCATGCCATCCCTTTGCTACAGCAGACAGGCTACAGGGCGAGCCCATGATCCTAATTGCTGAGTTAAAACTCCTATGGCTACCCCATTCCTCTCATGGACATATAGAGTAAATGGTTTGGTGACATCTGGCAGTCCCAAAGCTGGAGCATGTAGCAATGCCTTTTTAATTTGCTTAAAGGCTGCTCCCTGCTCTGGGCCCCACTGTAGGGGAGACAATTCCATTCCCTTGGTAGCTTCATATAGGGGTTTAGCCATCAATGCAAAGTTGGGAATCCAAATTCTGCAAAATCCTACTGCTCCCATAAACTCTCTGATGGTCCAGAGGTTCTTTGGATCAGGCAAGGAGCAAACCGCTTCCTTTCTCTCGGCTTCCAATTCTCACTTCCCTTGAGACACATGGAATCCTAGGTATTTCACCTTCTGCTGGCATAGCTGAGCCTTTTTCCTGGACATTTTGTATCCTGCCTTCCATAACAATTGCAGTAACTCTCTAGTTGCTTTCCAACATTCATCATAAGAGTCCGCTGCCACCAGCAAATCATCTATGTACTGCAGCAAAACTGTTTCCCCAGAGATTGATGGGAATTATAGTAAGTCCTGGTTGAGGGCAGAACCAAATATCATGGCTTTTTCAGGCATCGGGTATTGTTGGACATGGACTGGAAACACTCCTGGTTTTATCTTTACCTCCACCGGAGCTATAAACCTTGCCATGCCTGGGGGATTATCTTCAGCCCAAACTCCAGGAGTATTAAAAGCTTCCCATGCTTTTGGATTTTCCTGCACCACATAAGTCTAATAACATCTCCACTCCTCCTCCATGGGGCATTGAAATGAAAGGATCTTGGGCACATCTGATGCCATTGCAGGACCTCTGAAAATTACATTTGAAGTCCCATCGCCCTCAAAAGAAATCTGGGCTCTCATTTTTGAAAGTAAGTCTCTCCCCAGTAAGGGCACTGGGCATTCAGGTATGTATAAAAACTTGTGGGCTACTTGATGATTTACAAAATTAAAAACTCTCTCTTGTAGGAGCAGTTTAAGTTCTTTATATGCCATGGCACTCATAACAGGAATCTTCTGGTTTGATTCTGGAGCAATTTCCTTTGTAACTACTGATTTATCTGCTCCAGTTTTCACCATGAATGAAATTTCTTGACCTCCCACTTTAATTCCGACCCTAGGTTCCGGGGTGGTGGTGGTCACATTTACACAAGAACCCGGTCTCCATCATTCATATCTTTCCTCCATCTCTGCCAGTCCTATGAATTCACCCTGATCTTCTGCAGGCTGAGGTGGTAGGGGAAAACTTGGGTCTGGGTGGTGAGTGTTGTTGGTGACCTGTCCTCTCATTCCACGTCCTCCAAAATTTCCTTGTCCTCTCCTCTGTGGGCATTGGTCTCGTCAGTGGCCAAAACCATGACACAAGGCACACTGATCTTGGGCTAATCCACTTTGAGGTCTCCCTCGTCCTCTGCCTCTTCCTGTCCCTCACTGGGAAGCTGCCCCCCTTCCTCTGACTCTTGTTATTGCTGCAGCCAAAAGGTCGGCCTTTTGCTTCATCCTCCACTCCTTCTCCCTCTTTTCTTCCTGTTCTCTATTCACATAGACTTTTTGCACTATCTCCAACAGCTGGGTTGTGATCATCCTGGAAAAGCCCTCTTGTTTTAATAACTCTCTTCTAATGTCTGGGGCACTCTGAGTAACAAAAAACATATTCACCATCCATCTATTTTCTTCTGTCTCTGGATTAAATGGTGTAAATGTCCTGAAAGCTTCATACAGCCTTTCCAGGAAAAGAACTTTCCCTGGGGATTCCTTTCCCTTTTGCACTACTTCCCCAACTTTGGCCATATTAACAGGACTAACAGTTCCCTTTTTTGTTCCTGCAATCAGGCATGCCTGATAGTCTTTTAACACCTGTAGCTGATCTGGATTGTTAGGATCCCAATTTAGATTTTCCACAAGCAGTCTGGTTTTTATCCAAGCCTCTACATTGTGAGTGCCAGTCTCAGCATTCATCATCAACCTTTTCCTTTCCTCTGTACTGAACAAAGTCATTAGAAGCTGCTGACATTCTAGCCAGTTAGGGTTGTGCGTGGCCACAATTGAAACCACAAAAATGGGTTTGGAAGCGGGTTTATTTTTCAACTACTTAGTAATTATGATTTTTTGAAGATTGCTCTTGGCATTTCTTCAGCCATGAAGCAGAATTTTCAACTGCGTTTCTCCAATACACAATATATGGATATTGATGATAGTCCATTTTTATAGGATTGGTGACCTGAAAATAAACCTTCATTATGGTGTCTAGGTGCCATATACCTTGAGAAGGCCACCCTATCTGATAACTTGGCCAAGCTACTTCACAGAGTGCTTTCAGTGTGCTGGGGAGGAGGGGCTCACCAGACTGCTCCCTGAACCCTTTCTTGAAGTTCTTTAGCATGCACCCCAAAGGAGTAGGCTGCTTGCTATGATTTCCACCCATTGCCTCCTGCTTAGACAAAGACAGACACAAAGGGAGAAAAAAGAAAAGTGTGGGGTCACAGTAAGGGGTCTGCTTCCCTGAAATAAGAGGGGTTTTACACACAATTATTCACCACTGGCCCGCAACGCCAGATCTCTGCACCAAGAGCATGCCAAGGCATAATTGCCTTACAGTCATTGGAGGGATGATCGCCGTGGTCTGTCTCTCACACATTCACATGCCACAATCTACCTCCCCACTTCCAGTAATTCCTATACTGACTACCTTGGACCTTTGGTTCCTGAGGTTTCAGAGTCTCACCTGGGTCAGGAAGTGTGCTATTTGTTCAGCGAACCGGGAGGTGGCCGGATTCCCGTTACCAAAAAACGTTGGGCCTTTCTGGGTCCCTTTTCCCTTTACACACTCACTGTCTTGTACACTTACTGACTACTTTTCCCCCACATACTTGCCTGTTCTTGAAGAGGTCTCTTTCTTCTCCTCTGTGTTTGCAAACTACTGGCATGATTCGCTAGTGCTGGTCCTCATTGCTGGAAACTGCTCCCTGTTTCAGGCAGATGGATCTCTATGTTGGCCCTTTCCACTCAAGATGTTGGAATGTGCGCACGGGCTTCAATGGATATCATCCTCCTAAACCAGGAAACAGCTTGCAGCGAGGGGGGAAAAACTCCCCACCCTTCTCTTCCTCTCCTGCTTGTTTCAGTATCCAAGTCATGGCACCATTTTATGTAGTAGAAACAACCAGTCTGTGAGCTATAAGCCCCCAACATCTCAGTTGCTAGCAGAGCAAAAGCAAAAGAGAGGGGAGCGAAGTAAGTTTGTAAACACAGATTTATTATGTTGGCAGTCCCAAAAGGAATTAGCATTCCTAAGTTTTGGGCCAAGAACAGATGAAAATGGCTACATTTTATACACCTCCAAACAAAGAAATCCGATTCTTACACCTCATTGGACATTTTAAACTTTAAACATATAGAATCTCAAGTAATAGGAGTAAAGATTTCAGAATACATTATAATCTACTTTCCCACGTTCTTCTTATCAGCAGGAAGGTACCATGGGGCCCTTTTGCACAGTGTCTATAAGTGATTTATTATGGCTGCCATAGCCCCACTCTGGTGTCTTTAATGCATCAGGGTCCTTAAAAAGGGCAATCTGTCTCTGAACATCCTAAATATTCCTACTGCTAAAATCTTTCAGCATTGCATTCCTTTTCAGGGCCTCAACTCCCAGAATCCTCTCTGTATGTGGCTAACTTGGGATCTATTTTCTACATTTCTAACATAGATGGCTAAAATATATTGATTATTGAAACTTTTCCACCTCACCATCTAGTTATTTTCAACTTATGGCAGCCTGATGAATGAGACAAGACATCCTGTTTTTAACAGCTTTGCTGGGATCTTACAAGCTCAAGGTTAGGGCTTCCATGAATGAATCAATACATCTTTAATATGGTCTTCCTTTTTTTTTTTTTTTGGCTGCCTTCCATTTTTCTGAACATTATAATATTTTCCAATGAGTCATGTCAGCTCAAAATACATCCAAAGTAGGATAGCCTCGGTTTAGTCATTTTGGCTTCTGTAGCGAGAGTCCAGGCTTGATTTGCACTCAGGCCCATTTGTTTGTCCCTTTGGCAGTCCATTGTTTCTGTAGAACTTTTCTCCAGCACCACATTTCAAGTGAGTAGATGGTGGGCCAAAAGGTACTACAGATTCAGTTTAGTCATTTCAGCTTCTAGTGAAACTGTGCCCTCATGCAGCTGGACTCCCCTCCCTTTTTAAAAACTCTTCCTTTTGTGACAATAGAGGCTTTTAAAATCATAGTTACCAGAACATCAGGATGAATTATATATACTGGGAGGAGAGGGAAAATAAGTGTGTGTTGTGTGGAAATATATTTATATGAGATAATGAATGTTGTGTAATTAATTTATGCATTAAAACTCTTTCCCTCCCTTCCTTCTTTCCTTCCTTGACTCATCTGTCTCCCCAAAATGGAAGAAAAGGCACCTCACAAGGTTTTTTGTTTTTGGAGAGAGAGAGAAACATGAGAAATGCACAAGTAGAACTCCATTGAAAGAATGGAAACTGAACACATTATACAGTTTAAAACATCATCAAATGAAACTGAAGATTGATTAAGGCAAAGAAGCTGTGTACAGCAGATCAGCTGAAAGCTTTGGAACACTACTTACCAAGTATCTTAATGTGTGGATCTTCAGAATCTTAACTGGCCACTGTAGATGCCACTCCAGTATGAAACATCCCTGGGGCACACTGAAGAATTCTCATAACCACAACCTAAATTAATACATTAATATATGTTAGTGTATTAATACATTATAAAGGGAGCATCTAATATGGCTAAATCTTCATGAGAAAACATGTTTATTTGTTGTCTTACTCAATATATGTCACCCTCAAAACCGCTATCTATTTCCTTAAATAAAATTTCAGGTTGGGTTTTCTGTTAAGAATTACTTTAGAGGGGACAGAATCCTGGAAGGTTTTTTTTTAAACAACAGCAACAACAAGCAAACAATAATTGGGGCATAGTTTACCTTTTAAACCAAATATTATTGGTGACTTTTTCCATTAGGAAAGAGAAGTAAATGTTCAACTTGTTCATTGTAATGTCCTAGTAAACATGACCCTTGTTGTCAAAGAGAAAACTCTGTGCAGAACTCCTCTTTCCTTCCCATGGGTAGGCATACCTATGAGGCAGGGGTGTAACTTTGTGGGAGGTGGACACAATGAGAATATTGCCTTCTAAAATGAGAATTTTACCCTCATAAGAATTTTTCTTTCAATGCTCAAATTTCTAGCATTTCAGGAAGTCAAAAGTCAGTTGATCATATAAAACTAACAATAGCAATAGCATGCACATTTCCATACCGCTTATCAGTGAACTCCCTAAGCAGTTTACAATGTGTAAACCAACTGCCCCCAACAGGTTGGATACTTATTTTACCAACCTACAAAAGGATGGAAGGCTGAGTGGACGTTGGAGCCCTCCTCTAGGATTGACATTACATCATTGTGGCTGCAGTACCAGCATTTAACTGTTGCACCACCAGGGCTCCTTTATTATTGTTTTTGTATTGTTGTTCCTTTATTATTGTTCATATTGTTTAGGCATCCAAAGCAGAGAAGCAGGCAAAGTTTCCAAGGGAATGGGAACAAAGAAAATATAAGATTTGCAAGGAAGTTATATAACACCAGACTCACAAGGTGCTACAATCATGTTATTCTAGGGAAAGCAAACATACTGGGGTGGAACCAGTCATTGTTGCACAGCTCTTCCAAATGGCCTTAAGGCTTATACAGAGTGCTCACTCCATACGTGGGCTTGCTGTATGCTGATTTGATTACATGTATGCAAACCCAGGAGGACAAAATGGCAAGAGTATACCACTATAGAAATTAATTGGATTTAAGATTACACATTTTCCCCATATGCGCTGGGGGTGGTGGTCCGGAATGGATCACCCACGTATAGGAAGCGCTCACTGTACAGTGCTTCCACATTATCTATTGCTTTTGTTGTTGTGTGCCTTCAAGTTACTCCTGACTTATAGCAACCCTAAGCCAAATCTATCATGGTGTTTTCTTGGCAAGATTTGTTCAGAGGAGGTTTGCCATTGCCTTCCCCTGAGACTGAGAGAATATAACTTGGGGCCTCGGCAGACGGCTTATTGAGCCGTCTCCGAGGCAAGGAAGAGGAGGGGCAGCTGCACGCGCGGCGCCCCTTCCTCTTCCCGAGGTCGTCCTCAGAGCCGCCGGCCCTCCGCACGTCCGGCACTCCGGGGACAACCTCCCACCGCAGCGACCGCACGCACTGCGGCGGAAAAGTCAGTGAAAGTGTGCCCGACGCTTTTAGGGCGCACTTTCACTGACTTCTGAAAGGAGCGCTATTTTTGCGCTCCTTTCAGAGGCGCGGACAGTGCGCCGCTGTGCGACTGCTCCAGTCCCGCGGCGCACCGTCGCAGGGCGTCTTGGACGCCCTCGTCTGCTTCCCCCCTTGCCCAAGATCAGCCACCAGCAGGGGTTGCAGACTGCCAGAAATAGTGCAAATTGAGTCCACTTTTAGGGTTAGGGTTAGGGAATCATGGGAACTGTATTTTATTGTGGCACCAGAGCTCTCTGACAGAGAAGGCTCAATGTCTCAGAAAAAAACACAATTCCCATGATTCCCTAGCACTAACCCTAACCCTAAAGTGGACTCAATTTGCACTATTTCTGGCAGTCTGCAACCCCCCAGGTTTCATGGCTGAGCTGGGAATTGAACATTGGTCTCCAGAGTCCAACACTCAAACCACTTTGCCATGCTGGCCACACATGTACAATAACAGTAAAAAAATATCTTCAGTAGATGGTGGCAGCTAGATATACAGTAATAATACTTGCCAAAAGGTGCAGGTGATAGTGAGGAAAGAGGATGATGCATCATGGAGAGATAGGCATAGGGCAACAAAAAGTCTGCCCTTCAGATGTTGTTGGACAACAACTGCTATCATCACAGTCAATGGTGGAGGCATTGTGGAAGCTGCAATTCAATAATATGTGAACAGCAACTCTGGTGACTTCTTCCTTATATATGTTGTCCCAGGAAATCACTGATTGTAACTGGGTAAGTGAAATGTAAAGCCTGTGCAATAAAAGAGGTAAAAACAAGACATATAATAAACACACTTTTATAATTCCATAAACCTCCCCTTTCTTAAGCCCTCATTTTTCTTTTGTACAGCAAATACTGTAGGGCCCTGGGATGTCACAGAGTTAAATCACTAAACTCTGTGTGGCATTCTGGCCTACCTTTTGCTTTTCGTGCATCAAACCAATTTATGTTCCTTCATTCTCTAAGCATCACCATCACACACAGTCATATGCCTCCCCTGCAGCTTCAGCCTTTCTAGTACCATCATTGCTTGAAACTATATAAAACCCCCTTGGCCTTAAACCAGAGAAGACCTAAATGCTGGAAAGTAAGGATAAATTAAAGTGGCAGGGTCTCAACAGTGGAAATTAGTGGAACTCTTCTAATTGCATGTCTAGTCTGAATGATGGGATACTTAATTCTTACACATCCCAGACAATTGCTTTATACCAACATGAGCTCTGGGAAAAAGGCAGATTCTGGACACATATGGACTGGTAGATGAAGTGGAAAAATAAATCAGAGATTCAAACCACAATGGAAAGAAAATGTTTTATCTTCATTGTTATATGTGTGTTATTGTTAATAGTACTAATAAAGCCTCTTCTGTCCACTTTTATTGCTAAAACTGATCATCACATTATTATGTGGAAGAAATATGGCTCTGGAGTGTATTTGCTGTGGCTTTAAAAAAAGGAAGCTTTGGGTGAAGAGGTTATATATTCCAGTAGTTAGTGGACAGATGCCTAAATATGAGGTCCCAAGAGATGCAGCTCAAAAGAGCAATGTGTTCTGTTCCATGCTCTTACAAGGACTTCAAATAAAAGGCCTCTGAACTAGCATGGGTTCTTATATCTATTTAACCTCTTGCCCTAAGAAGCAAAGAGCATCTGGTTAAGTGAGGAGTAAAAGCACAGCTACTTTTCATTATCAAGGTTTACAGCCAGAATGTACAGAAGCCATAGCTGCCAAGCCTGGGTTAAATGCCTGTTGCCTTCACTGCCTGAGGCCATCTAGTGTGTTTAGAAATGATTAAGTACTGCAGCCTAGAGAAGACCTGTCCTGAGCGTTCATCTCTGACTTTCAGTAGAAAGGAGAGGCTGGCAATGACAGAGGCAGATGGATGAGTCTCATTAGTATGGTGAGGCAGTGAACCAGGCTGTCTTCACAGAGCTGTCTAAAGAGAGGGGGGGAGGGGAGAGAGAGAGAGAGAGAGAGAGAGCAAATTAAAATAGGAGCTGAGAAAGCCAATGAGCAAGTCTTTTTTTTTTTTTTTAACTCTCTGGCTTCCTCTGAAGCAGTTTGTGTGCCTTCCTGGCTGTCCTTTCCTGCAGCTTTCTAGGAAACAGGCTCATTTATTTGGCTGCATGTGCCTTCAAGTTGCCTGTTGACTTAGGCCTCAGTCTCAATATGATTTAAAGTGAATTGCAGATTGGGTTATATGATCATCGTTCCCACTTGAAACCAGTTTCAATCCTATTGAGCTTGATTGCAATTGTGATGAAGCGAGGCAAATGCAAAAAAACCTGTAGTTTTTTGTGAGTTTTTCGGGCTGTGTGGCCATGTTCTAGAAGAGTTTCTTTCTGACGTTCCACCAGCATCTGTGGCTAGCATCTTCAGAGAATGCTGGAATGGAAGAGAGTGGGTATATATATACTGTGAGACCCTGGGTAGGGAGGATATGCGTGTAAACTATTCATTGTTCTGTTGTTGAGGGAATGGCTTCAGGGTGGGAGGATATGCAAACAAGGATTAGTGTCTGCTAATTGGTAATCATTGTCTTCTGGGAAAGCCCCTGACCCTGGGTGGTTTCTCATTTGCATTTGCTGAGTGCTGATTTTTCTATTTTGCAGGACTGGTAGCCAAACTTTGTTTACTTTACGGGTTTCTTCTTTTCTGTTTAAGTTGTCCAAGTGTTTGTGGATTTCGATGGCTTCCCTGTGCATTCTGACCTGATAGTTGTTTTCAAACAGCATTTTATGCCCAGGATGGTTTATAATGTGTTCTGCTACTGCTGATTTTTCTGGCTGACCCAGTCTGCAGTGTCTCTCATGTTCCTTGATTCATGTTTGGACACTGCATTTGGTGGTCCCTATGTAGACTTGTCCACAGCTGCATGGTATGCGGTAAATTCCTGTGGCTGTGAGAGGGTCTCTCCTCTCTTTCTCTGAGAGCAGCATTTGGATTTTCCTGGTCGGTTTGTAAACCATTTGGAGGTTGTATTTCCTCACCACTTTCCCTATTCTGTCTGTGACTCCTTTGATGTATGGTAAAAATACCTTCCCTTTGGGTGGTTGCTTGTCTTCACTTCTCTGGGTTTTTCCAGGTCTGGTAGCTCTTCTGATGTCTGAGCTGGAGTACCCATTCGCCTGTAGAGCTCAATCTAGGTGCTTCAATTCCTCTTCCAAGAAGTGGGGTTCACAGATGTGTTTTGCCTGGTCTACCAGTTTTTATTGTGCTTCTTTTTTGTCCTGGGTGATGGTTGGAGTTCTTGTGCAGGTATGTCTGTATGTGTAGGTTTTCTGTATACTTTGTGACCCAGACGTTGGTTTGGTTTGCGGATGACTAGGACATCCAGGAATGGCAGTGTTCCTTCCTTTTCTTTTTCCATAGTGAATTGGATGTTAGGATGGATGTTGTTCAGGTGGTTCAGGAACACAGCCAGATCATCTTCTCCATGGCTCCAAATGGTGAAAGTGTCACCCACGTATCAGAACCAAGTTGTGGGCTTTTTCGGTGCTGTTTCCAGGGCTTGCTTTTCAAAGTGTTCCATGTAAAAGTTTGCTATCACAGGGCTTAGAAGGCTTCCTATTGCTACCCCATCTCTCTGCTTGTAGAATCCCTTGTCCCACTGGAAATAGCTTGTGGTGTGGCAATGTTCAAACAGGGCTGTGATGTCCTCTGGAAAAATTTGTCAGATGAGTGTCATGATGTCCATTATGGGGACTTTGGTGAACAGGGAGACCACATCAATGCTGATTAGTATGTCTCCGGGTTTAAGTTCAAGGTTATTGATTTTTCCTATGAAGTGAGCTGAGTCCTTGATGTAGTTGGGGGTTTGCCCTTTATGGGTTTGTAATTGTGTGGCCAGAAATTTGGCCAAATCATATGTGGGGGATCCAGTGGCACTCACTATGGGTCAAAGTGGAATGGAATCCTTGTGGATTTTGGGAAGTCCATATAGTCTTGGTGGGAGAGCCTCAGATTTGCACAAACTTTGTCTTGTGGTTGGCTGAATTGAGGAGTTTTTGCTCAGGCTGTTCATTTTCCTGGTGATTTTGTTGGTTGGGTCTTGTTTCAGTTTTTTGTATATTGTAGGATCCAGGAGTTCCCTGATTTTTTGTTTGTATTGTTCTGTTTCCATGATTACTGTGGCATTGCCTTTGTCTGCTGGGAGAATGATGATTTCTGGGTCCGAATTGAGGTCCTTGATAGCTTTTCTTTCTTTTCTGGTTATATTGTTGGGAGGTGGTTTTGCCTTGTACAGAATCCTTGCTGCTTCCCCTCTTATCTCTTCCTCTTCCTTGTTTGGGAGATGGTGGAGTGCAGATTCTACATGGGCAATTATGCCTTCCACAGGGATTCTGGTGGTGGTTATTGAAAAATTGCCTCCTTTGGCCAGGATGGATGTCTCCTCTTTTGAATGTTGCTACTGTGTGAGAGTGATGATAGTCCGTGATGTATCCAGTGAGGGTTTCAGCTGGTGCTTATGGCATTTGTTGAATTTTTGTTTTTGTCTTTCAGTGTGGTCTGCCATATCTTTTTCCATTTTCCTGTAGGTGAGGCTATCAATTTTTGCCCACTCTCTTCCATTCCAGCATTCACTGAAGATGCCAGCCACAGATGCTGGTGAAACGTCAGAAAGAAACTCTTCTAGAACATGGGCACACAGCCCAAAAAACTCACAAAAAACTATGGATGCTGGCCATGAAAGCCTTCAACTTTGCAAAAAAACTGCTTTTTCCTTTTCTTTTTGAAAAGAATTGATTCCAAAGCATGTTCAACAATTGGGAACAATGGATCTAAATCAGATCATACTAGAGGGGAGGCACTAATGGCAGAGGGGTATTTACCATCCTAACTCAGTTTTTGGGAGATCCACCATTTCCCCCACTCTCAGTGCTGCCTTTGTGCTTGTGTGACCTATGGGCACTACAAATTACTGAATATACGATATTGGTGACACACTGGGCGGTCGGACCGATGGCAGCTCAGTGAGACAAGTAGTTGCAAAACCAATGGATCAAATTTTCTATCAACTTTTTTTTTTTAAAAAATAGTTCCCAAGCCAGGTTGTTGAAAGGAGAAATGGTGTACTTTTGAGCAGCCTGCTAAAGTCGCCAAGCTCTGGCCCCATCCTCACCATGTTGCTGCTTGTGTCACTGATGATGCGTAGATGATTGACATGCATTTTGAAGTGGCGCAAACTAGTGGGAACAACAATTATGCCAAAAAAGAAGTGATTACAAGGAAATAATGAAAAGATCTGCTTTCATAGTGGGGATGACGGACCTTTTGGAATTGAATTCACTGACACAGAATGAAGGCGAATCGCAAACCGGTTTAAATGTAAGTGGGAATGAGGCCTTAGAGTCATAAAATCATAGAATTAGAACTGCGTTGGTCTACGACCATAATAAAGACATTCATTCATTCAAAGTTGGAAGAGACCACAAAGGCCATCCAATCCATCCCCTGCTGTGCAGGAATATACAGTCAAAGAGCTTCCAATAGATGGCCATCCACCTTCTGTTTTTTTAAAAACACGCTAAGAAGGAGACTCCACCACACTCCAAAGCAATGTGTTCCACTGTTGAACAGCTCTTATCACTTAGAAGTTCTTCCTAAAGTTTAGGTGGAATCAATTTTCCTGTAGTTTGCATCCAACTACTTATGGTTGGACTTATGGCAACCTCATGAATTTCATAATATTTTGTTAAGCAAGGAATACTCAGCGATGGTTTTGCCAGTTCTTACCTCTGAAATAGAGCGTACAGCCTTTGTGGTCTCCTATCCAAGTACTAACCAGGACTGACCCCACTTAGCTTCCAAGTTCAGAAGGGATCTGGTGCCTTCAGGGTATTTACTACTAATGAAAAGATGTGGATCATGGGATAGATATTTTAATTAAATTTAATTAAATTAAAACTTATCTCTCCCTGTTCCAAATCCACACACACATATTTTCACACAGTCTTTCATTTTCTCAAGAATTTACTCAAACACAACCTCAACCATCAGCTGTGTCATTGACTAGAGGGAAATAACAAACTACAAATCCTGGGATTCCATAGGATGAAGCCCTGACAGTTAAAACAGTGCCAAACTGCACTAATTCTGCAGTGTGGCAGAAGCCATGGACAACAGTGATGTCAGAATGTTATAGTATAAATTCTGTGATAGAAGGAAAATAAGTCAATTTGTTTGGGATTAGAAGCTCATATACACATAATAACACCTAAGGACAGAAGCAAGGAATCCAGAGGTTAGATATTTGCAAACAGAGTGAAAGGAAGAGGTCACAATGTTGGAAAGAAAATGTTGAGGCAAAAACAGCAGACAGGAGATCATAAGAGAGGGAGCGTTGAAGACATTTCTAATGTCTGAAGGTCAGGAGGATATATTTGCTCTTGGGAAACAGAGAATTTCAAGGGAGGTGGCTAATGATGAAAAGAAACGAGGCAGTAGAAACAAATGGGGTGCGAGAGACAAAGCTGGAGCTAGAGAGAGAGAAGGCAGGGGGAAATTATGACTTGTCATCTCTATGGGGAAAATGAGGGCCATGCATAAACTAGCCAATTACTTTGCTGTAGATGTCTAGTTTCTGGATTATTCCCACTATTCAATAGGCTCTAAAGAGGTAAACTTTCTGCCTTTATGCATCACTGGCAAATTTCTCCACAGGTATCCTAAGAGTTCCTTGAAACTGAAGTTGATAGTCTTTGGGACAGATCTTGTAAATTGCCATATAACTGAAGCTCTCAAAGCAATTTAAGGAGTTATTCATGATAGATTCTGCTCTATATGATGATATACAATGGGGCCTTGGTATCTGCTGGGATTTGGTTCCGGAACCCCCTGTGGATAACAAAATCCATGGATGTTCCATTAAATATAGTAAAATGACATAGTAAAATGGTGTCCCTTTTATCAAATGGCAAACTCAAGGTTTGCTTTTGAAATTTATATATTTTTTGAATATTTTAAGCTATGAATGCTTGAGTCTGTGGATAAGGAATCCATGGATACAGTGGGCCAATTGTATATTCACAATGCATTTTGATGATAACTATTCTGATGACATATTTTCACAAATATTTACCCAAAGAATTTGCTTCATTTAAAATAAACAATAAAGTTCTGGATTTCTGAAGATGAATTTAGTAGCACCCCCTTCTCTCTTTACCACCACAGCACTACAGTTGTCAAAAACAGTTATGTAATATTAAATGGCTCCCCTCCAATATGGTACTACATGAGTTGTTGTTGTTTGCCTTCGAGTCATTTTCCAATGTACATGACATAAGCATTTAAATACTCTAAGGGCACCAGGTCCCACCTGATCTTGGAAGCGAAGCAGAGTCAGCCCTGGTTAGTACTTAGATGGGAGACCACAAATGAATACCAGGTACTACAGGCTATATTTCAGAGGAAGGAACTGGCAAAGCAATCTCAAAGTATTCCTTGCCTAACAAAACCCTATGAAATTCATGAGGTCACCATAAGTTGACAGGCAATTCCCAGAATGAAGAACTCTTAAGTTCAATTATATACTTGAATCTGCAAATATTCATAACTCCTGAAAGTCATGATCATGCATTACTCATTTACACTTAATTGCAATATTGCATTTTCCCCCAGCTTTAAGTTAAATATCCAAGATACAAAAGGGAATGCATAATCCATGAACCAAGCCAGTGCACAAGCTCTGTTACATTTTTTTAAAATGTATATCTTTATAATTGGAAGCAGAAGATGGAGAAGCTCTATATTTACAGCCAAAACCAGAGCTCAGGAAAAGAAGAGGGAAGAGAGACGACATTTAAAACATATGATGGATAATGGATTGCACAAGTATAAATTACTACAAAGCCTTTGACTGCTTAGGGCCTTTGCAGATTGCTAGAAATAGTGCAAATTGAGTCCACTTTAACTGCCCTGGCTCAGTGCTAGGGAATCATGGGAATTGTATTTTTTTCTGAGACATTGAGCCTTCTCTGTCAAAGAGCTTTGGTGCCACAATAAACTACAGTTCCCATGATTCCCTAGCACTGAGTCAGGGCAGTTAAAGTGGACTCAATTTGCACTACTTCTGGCAGTCTGCAAAGGCCCTTAGTTCACAAAAAAAACCTATGGATTGTGCTTAAAGATGTGGGAGTGCCAGTACATTTGATAGTCCTGATGAGAAATTTGTACTTAAGGCAAGAGGCTACCATTAGTATAGAATATGAGGAAACAGCATGCTTCCCAACTGGCAAAGGGGTCAGACAAGGCTGTGTTTTAACACCCTAACTGTTCAACTTGTATACATAAAATATCATAGGAAGAGCAGGTTTAGACTCAGAAGAAGGAGGAGTGAACATAAGAACAAAGAACTTCAACCATCTAAGATACGTGGATGACACCATACTACTAGAGGAAAACATCATAGACTTGGAACAATTACTAAGGAAGAAGAAAATGCAAAGGCAGAATTACTGCTGAACATAAAGAAAGCAAAACATGATCTGCATACATTCAACCTGGATAAGGAGGAAATCGAAATAGTTAAAGATTTCCATGGATCAAACATTGATCAGAACGGAGACTGAGCAAAGCAATCAGAAGAAGACTAAGGGCCTCTGCAGACGAGCAGTTCTGGGCTGCCCCAGGAAGCGGCAGATTGGGGCTGTAACAACCCCATGCCACAGCCCAGATCCTCCCTTTTGCCACCCCGAAAAGAGTGGCAAAATGCCACTCCTTTTAGGGGTGGCAAAAGGCTACCCTAAGAGCCGGTGCCACAGCTCTTCCTTGCCCTTTGGGGGCAGCATGTTTAAACACTGCACTGGGAGGGTGTCCTGATGCCTTGTGCCATTCGTAACGGCCCAAGGTGTCAGGACGGCATCAGCATGGGGTTGGGGCAGCTAGTGTGTGGCTACCCTGCCCCAACTCTACCCCCAGGCCAGCCCTTTAGGCCGGACTGCAGAGGCCCTAAGACTTGAAAGGGCAACTATTAAAGAACTATACAAGATCCTAAAGTGTGAAGATATGCAACTGAGCACTAAAGTTAGAATCGTCCAAGCCATTGTATTCCCATCACCATGGATGTAAGAGCTGGACAGTGAAGAAAATTCATAGGAAAAAACTCAACTCATTTGAGATGTGGTGCTGGAGAAGAGTACTAAAGATACTGTGTATAGCCAAAAAGAGAAACAATTGAGTCTTAGAACAGGTCAAGCCTGAAGTCCTGGAAGCCAAGATAATCAAACTGTGGAAAGGTAGAAGGCAGTAAAGAGAGGAAGACTGCATACTATATAGATAATTGGGGAGGTCATGGGTATGAATTTACCGAACCTAAGTAGAGCAGTAGAGGATAGGGGTCTTGGAGATGTCTCGTACATAGGGTAGCCATGAGTCAGGGACAACTCGAGGGCAGTTAACAACAAATACCTAACCATGCACTAAAAAAACAAACAAACAAAAAACAAAACAACAAAAAAAGAAAAATAGAAAGAAAGAAAAGTGTGAAGGTAAGAAAAAAAATTGCATCATCCAAACTTTGTTTAGAGGTGGTGACATTGATGTGAATACCATTAGCCCTCTACTAAGTATATATATTGTGTGTCAAATCTAAAGTGTGAAGTCACATGTGTTTACAAGGCAAATAATTTTTTAAATGATAAACACTATCATTCAGACTCATTCCCATTAATATTTTCTATGCTACATGAAACACACAGAAATTATATCTAACTCTTAAAACAGTGGTAGGGGGGATGCAGATGGGTGGCCCTGGAAAGTGGAGGATTGGGGCAGAGTCTGCCCCACGCCTCAGCCCCAATCCTCCCTTTTGCTGGCCTGGAAAAGAGCTCCTTTCAGAGCTGGCAAAAAGGACCCTCCAAGAGATGCTGTGCGGTTCTTCTGTGCCTCTTCCGGCGCAACACATCAAGACGCTGTGCCAGGAGGACGTTCTGACACTGCGTGCCATGCATAACAGTGTGTGGTGTCAGGATGTCCTTGGGGAGAGGTTGCGCTAGCTGGCGTGCAGCTGCCCCTCCCCATCCCTGCCTCAAGGATGTCGCAAAGGGCCCGTCTGCAGAGGCCTGTAGTCAGCTTAATAAAACCAAGTCCACTGTAGCATAAATCTTTCATATTAAAGATACTAAGTGAGGGATGTGACATCCATTTGATTGTTTTGAGAAAGATTTCAAGGTGGTTTTGTTGAGAAATGAGACCTCTTGTTTTGTAATTTCCTTTTTTAAAAAAATCCTTGTCAGCTTAACATTTTGGTGTAATAGTTTTCCATGTTATTCATATGAGGAAATGTTGAGGGAGTTGGGTTTGTTCAGCCTGGTGAAGAGAAGACTTAGGGGTGACATGATTGCACTCTTTAAATATCAAAAGGGTTGCCACAGAGAGGAGATTTGTTCTCTGCTGACCAAGGGGGTAAGATTAGGTGTAACGGTTTTAAGTTAAAGGAGGGTAGATTTTGACTGAACATTATAAGGAATTTCTTGATTGTTAGTGCAATTCAGCAATGGAACCAATTACCTACAATGGTGATAGAGTCTCTTTCTCTGAATGTCTTCAAAAAGAAGCCAGACAGCTACTTGCTTGGGATGTTCTAGCTGGATGCCCTGCATTAAGAAGCTCTCTCTCTCTCTCTCTCTCTCTCTCTGTACTTGATGGCTTATGGGGCCCCTTCCAACTCTATAATTCTATGTTCCTTTGTTCTTGCTGTGTTTCTTCAAGTCATTTTCGATTTATGGTGACATGAATGTGAAGCTATCATGGAGTTTTCTTAGCATGATTATCTAGAAGGCGTTTGCCATTGTCATCCTCTGAGGCTGAGAGTGTGTGATTTGCTCAAGGTCACCCATGGTTTACATGGCTGAACTGGGATTCATACCCTGGTTTGCAGAGTGATAGTCCAATGCTCAAACCACTACACCATGCTGGCTCTCTATGATCATACATGGGCCTAAATCTAAAGTGTGATAGCATCCGATTACTAGCATCATGAAACTTCCTTCTGCCCTGCTGATCAATGAAAACCCTGCTAGTGTAGGTTACAAGGGCATATGGAGAGGTTGCAGAAAGAGGTGGGGGACTGCCCCTTCCTTGTTCTGCTGATGGAACCAGTTCCCACCAGAACAATTTTATCATATTCTGGCCATGTTTACTGCTTCAACGTGGAAAACATTATCCCAGGATATGCACTGCACATAGGAGATGCTGGCAAAAGATGTCTGCCAGTCTGTTTTAAGGCTGTTGGTAAAATTAAAAGGTAGGATCAACCTTCAGGGTACTGACTAGATCTATGTAAGATTTGTATTTTTGAATTGCAAGGACATTTTTCTATGGCATACTAATAAAAGTCATACATTATATGAGGGCATGGAAGAGGTTCTTCTCTGCTGTGGTGCCCCCTGTTGTGAAATGCTCTCTTCCTTGAAGCCCAGATAGTACCAGGGATTTTTACTGCTTAGCTGCCCTTTTTAAACCCTTTATTAAGGTTTTCAGGGTCTTGGCATCATTATCTGACTAGTAGTGAAGTTCTTTATCAGTGCACATGGCTTCAAAATGGTTTTAAATGGCTTTAAATAATTTAAAATCTGTTTTAGACATTTTGGATTGTGGTTGTACAATATTTCAGTAATTTTATTGTCTATGCATTGCACTGAGATCTTTTGATATGGAGTGGAATATAAAGAAGATAAAAAAGAAAGAAAGAAAGAAAGAAAGAGAAAGACATTGACATTATCCATAATTAATTTTACATAATGATATTCACAAATTGTTTCGGTTTCCCATTTTGTGGAAGTTCACTTACAGTTTAGTCCTGTGCATGTATACTCAAATGTAAACTCCACTGAAATAAATGGGGTTTATTCCTAGGAAGGTGTATAGAATTGTAGCTGTAAAGTATTTTTATATTTCTCTTTTTCTTTTTTCTTTTGTCTTCATGTAAAATACACAGTAATAAGTCATTTAACTAAAGTAACATGTCAGAAAATGGTTCACACAAAGGAAATAATATTATGCAGCATAAGCCCCCATTAACTAGTAATGTGGTTGACATTGATTGAAGGTGATTAAGTGTACTGTTCTGTTTCTCACTGAAGTTTGTTAAAATAAATACCTGTACATAAGAAGAAATTTGGTGTCTTCTCATTTTGCAAATGGAGTCTATGAATCCGATTTCTTTCTCACATTAACTTAAAGATTAGCAGATATTTTAGGCAAACACAGACAGGCAGGTAAAGAGATAATAGTCAATGAGGCAATTTCACCTTCCCTACTGGGAAAGGTTATTTACCTGAAGATGAAAGTTCACGATCAGTTGCATATATATAATTATATTTGATTATAGACCTATTGCCATTTCATTTTTTTCTGAGGTCAGCATAATCGTCTATTTCCTGACCTCTGCTCATGAACATTTTCAAAGGCATTTCATAATGGTCACAAATGCTTTCACAGAGAAATCAGCTATTTCCAAAGATGATATACTGGCTTAAAGGAAATGTGGAGGCAGTGTGGTTTGTGGCTCTAATATATGCCATTACCCACTGAATATCTTCAGTGCTGCTCATATAGTTTAAACACTGGGCACAATTCTAGAGGTCAGAATTACTACTTCTTGGTTGGAAAAGTTAAGTCCATCCCCATCCCTTCTCCCAAAGACTGGAATGGCTGGACAGATTTTGGATACAGTTTTTTTCTCCCTTCCCCATTTCTCAGTATTTGTTTAAGATTAATCTAAGGAAAAACCAAGAGCTGGCAGGAGGATTCTGGGTGCTGCCATCCAAAACAACAAGAACAGCAACAACAATGATCTGGTTTGAATGTGTTGATAGAAATAATTCTGGGACTAGGCTCCAGCACCTTGGATGGCTCTTTTGAAGTTCAGAGGAAACCTACTTTATTGCCTCACCAACATGGAGGCCACCAGCCACCACTGTCCACAGCTTTCTCAAGTGAGGGAGATGGATGGTCAGTAGATGACTGGGCAGCAGGTAGCCATGGTTCTCAGCTCCAGGAGTTTATGGATGACACACACTCTACTTGGGGCTGCCTTTGAAGAGAGCCAGTTTGTTGCTGGACACAATTAAAAGTGCTGATTATGATCTATAAAACACTATATGGCTCAGGTCTCGGCTATTTGGCAGATCTTAGCTTCCTTTATGAGCCACCTGGGCTCTGAGATCATCAGGAGAGGCCTTTATCTCAGTCCCGGCAGCATCACAAGCACAGCTGGTGGAGACACAAGAGAGGGTCTTCTCAATGGCTGCCCCTAGACTCTGGAACTCCCTTTTTAGATAGGCCTGAATGGCCCCCTCCTTGACCTGAAACAGATGGGCAGTAAAGTGTAGCTTCTGGCCACTCTGGGGTTGAGGTGTGCACATGATGCATACCCCCAGAGCAGTGGGAAGCCACACGGAGATTGTGTGTGTCCAGGAAAAGCCGTCTACAAAAGGAGCGGCAAAAAGGCACTCCTTGCCAGTGGTCCATTTATGACCATGACAGTGGCCAGCTTCAGGACCATGGCGTCTATTGGCCGTGGTCCTGCATGGCTCAGGGCTCACTTGCAGCTGGAGCAGCCATTGGCCGCTCCAAGCCATCCGTCTGTTTGATGCCCTTGTTCTTCCATTGACAGGCTATGACATTTTTATTCAGACAAGCTTTTAGAACAGAATTTTTTTTAAAAAACGGACTATGAGGTGCTGTATGTTTTGATTGTACTTTTAAAAGAGCCTTTATCTTTTAAAATTGCATTTTATTCTTTCATTGTGTAATTTGTTTTAATACAATAATAGTTTAATTCTATTTATTTAATTCTATGAAATTCTATTTTAATACTCTCCTTTTAATGTTTTTAATTGTATTATTTTTTAAATAGTGAGCCATGCTGAGTCTCAATTTTGGGGGGAAGTGGGATATAAATAAATACAATAATAATATAATAATGATTGGGTGGGGGCATCACTTGTATTTTCAAATGGTCTCCTGTGGTCTCAGCTAACCCTGAAAATTCAGAAACAAAGCAAAGGAGATCTATTCTTCCTTGCTTGAAAGTGCTCTTGAGGAAGAGGTTTGAAGTTTAAAGTACTTTTAAAGAACAAATAAATCTATTCACAGCACCTGTGGATACAATTTTGCTTATTTTAGCACTGGATTAAAATGCTACAGATGGCAGCTCATATCTAATTTGCCTTTGTCTACCTTTGAGTTGTTTTTGACTACTATCTGGATGGTGAGGTTTGGTAGGGAACTCATTTTATATATTCTTGTAGAAAGTTTATTTTAACAGTAGTGATAATTATTATTTCAGGCTATTAACAATGCAATGCTAATATTTTGTTAAAATTGAGGCTTTGGTTGAATCTGCCATTTGGATGGTATTGGTGAAAATAATTTGTTTTATGAGAGTTTCCCCCAACATTACATTGCAAGAATTAAAATCAGAATAAAAACACAGAAACAGTGACAAGAATGCTATAGATATTGAGACTTTCTTGAAAAGATAGCGGCACTAAGAGATTTCTGGAATTCAGAAGGGATCGGATTCACTAAAGCAAGAATAACCATACTTGCAAATGCATGAGAGTGCTGAGAAGCTCCTCCATGTGAGATGTGTTTGAATTAATCCTGTTCATTTCTGTGAACCCTATGTTTGAAGAACTGTGGATTATGTCCATAGTGTGCATTTATATTTGTGTCAGGAAAGGTATGTAGCATCTTTCTTTCTAGTGAAAGCACAAGATCTATCCTCAAAGTCTCATTTCTGTGAACAGAATACAACTGTTGCACTGGCCCAAGATTTTTTGTTGTCTGAGCAAAGGTGAAGGTGTTGCATACAGAAGGTGAGTGGCTTGGCAGCTGGAAGTTACTTTAACACAAACAAAAGGATAGTGTCGTTCACCACACCTTGAGATTACAAGACAGGCTGTGTGCACAAGTAGTTCTTTCTTATAAGGGAAGGGAAAGCCTAGATAGCATCTGCTGCCTGAAGAAGTTCTCTCTATCTGCCTAAGGATATGGACAGCTCCCCTACCATCTCCTCAGAGTACGCTACTGCTGTGCCAAGGGTTCCAGCAAGTGGGAGTGTGAATGTACACTGTTTGCAATTTAAAGTGTCATATATAATCATATGATCACAAGTTTTTATTTGGCACATTCTCAGACTTGACATTATGGATTAGAGCACAATCATATCCGTGCAGACTCAGAAATCTAAGGGTCTTTGCAGACTGCTAGAAATAGTGCAAATTGAGTCCACTTTAACTGCCTGGCTCAGTGCTAGGGAATCATGGGAACTGTATTTTTTTCTGAGACATTGAGCCTTCTCTGTCAGAGAGCTCTGGTGCCACAATAAACTACAGTTCCCACAATTCCCTAGCACTGAGTCAGGGCAGTTAAAGTGGACTCAGTTTGCACTATATCTGGCAGTCTACAAAGGCCCTAAGTCTTACTGTGTTCTTTCCCATCCTCAGACTCAAGCGTATAGCTTCATATAGATGGCAGTACATTAACTATTGGTTGGTTCAGGGAGCCATGCACCAATCCTCTTCCCTGTCCCGTTTCCAGCCTCTTGGCCTACAAATTATTCTAGCTTGTGGCCAAGAAATAAAGAAAAAGGTATCAACTGATCATAAAGCCTATCCTCTTTGGTAGTACATGTGATCTGTAGATCAGAGCTCAGAAAGCTTACATTTTTGGCAAGCATGAGAGATTCTTGTAGGTCAAACAAGTAACTTTTTCAAGATTTGATGTAGGCAAATCATACAAAAATTCAACTTTTAATGCAGATATAGCACAGTTACAGCAAGCAATAAGACATTTTCCAGTGAGTCTACAACATAAAGTTCATCAGCTGCATGAGAATCCCCTTCTCCCCACTCCCAAGGTAGCATCTCTAATTTAATTTCTGAATCAGGAATAGTTTTATATAATTATTGAAGGTCAGGAAGGAAGTACACAACTGTATCTTGGGTCACTGTACTGTTTTGGGCCCCCATTGTGACTTATGAGTACTCTAGAAAAAAATGATCTGTGGAGAAAGTTTGAATGAAAAATAGCTGCATAACTTTTTGCTTCTTCAAAAAGCTCCGTCTGTTCAGTCATTTTGGGACATAACAGAAGTGTGACCCAAAAGTTAATAAAGAACGCATGTTTACTAATTAGGTTTTATTCTCGTTGGCCCATGTTAATTGCCAAATATCAATCTATCTCATATATGAATATGCAATTACGTGTCAGAATGGCACAAGTTTTCAGCCGTCTCTCCACTGCCAGCTTTAATTAGATCAAATGTAGGCCCACCTTCGTTTGACAAGATGGGTCCTATTCTTAATCAGGAAAACAAGTTTGTCTCTTAACAGGTATCTTCTTTTGGCAGTTGGCAAACACTAATTAAGAGACATAACTATATTAATTGCATTACTCCACCACGTACTTATCAGCTAGCCTGTGTTGGCTGTTTCCTAATGCAAATAGTTCTTCTTTCTTTTGTGAATTCAACTTGCAAAAGTCTTTCTAATGCTAACTAGCAATCAATGCATATAAGATTCCTAAGATTTCTGTGGGGAATTCTGCATAATAAATGGATTTTGTCTTTTGAGGTACATACGACCATTTAGTATAATTATTCCTTAGAGCTGTACCTATCATACTATCAGCTACTGCAGAGGATAAAGAACACACAACTTATTTGTTTAAGAACAAAGAGACATAATCATTTCCTTTAGGAATCACTAAACCACTAAGTTAAATACAGAGCTGTGACCCAATCAGAAACTTGCATTTAAGGTAATTATGCTTTGTTGTATATTTTAAAAATCCTCTTTTTAAATTCCCTTCTTTTATTTTTCATTGATTTCCCCCCCCCTCCCCTTCCCAATAGAGAAAAATATCAACATTCTTGGAAATGGGAAAGTAAACAGGTATAGCTTGAAAGCTTACATTTGCTATTGTTGCCCTCTCTGTGAGCTTTGCCCTGGGCTCTGTTTTGGAAACGCCAACCCTGGACATGGGAGGGCAGCTCTTTCTCTATCTTCATTCATGCCTTGATCTCTCTAATAAGATTGCAAGTAAGGATGATTAGTGTCAATTGTGATGGTGTTTTCATAATGGAGACAATAGGCTTCTACCATCCACATGGAGACCACCCACATGCTTTAGATAAGCTACCAACAGCCATTATTTGTTGTTAACTGTCTTTGCATTGGTCTCAACCCATGGCAACCCCACGGATGAGACATCTCCAGGCCCCCCTGTCCTCTACTGCTCTGCCCAACTCCTGCAAGCTCATATTTGTGGTCTTTTTAATAAAGTCCACCCATCTAGCATGTGGCTTTCCTCTTTTTCTACTTTCCACCACCTTTCCTAACATTATTGTCTTTCCCAACAATTCATACTTTCTCATGATGTGTCCAAAGTATGATAATCTAGGTTTTGTCATCTTGGCTTCTAGGGATATTTCTGGCTTGATTTGCTTTAGGACCATTTGTTTGTCCTTTTGGCTGTCCATGGGATCCTCAACACTCTTCTCTAGCACCACATCTCAAAGGCATTGATTTTCCTCCTATCTCTTTTCTTGACTGTCCATCTCTCACAGCCATACATGGTAATAGGGAATATGTTGGCTTGTATGATTTTGACTTTTGTGCTGAGTTGTATGTCTTTGCATTTTAGGATCTTTTCTAGTTCTTTCATAGCTGCCCTCACCACTCTTAATCATCTCCTGATTTCCTGGCTGCAATCCCTGTTCCAATCAATGTTTGATCCTAGATATGAGAACTGTCATGGCCAGCCAGGCTGAGGACATGGAGGACTCAGAGGACAAGGAGGCTGAGCCAGGTTCTAACTTTGCTCTATCAGTTCCAGTGGAGTTGGCTGAGCCTGGACCTAGCTCTGTTGTACCCACTGAAGCACAGCCCCAGAAAGCAGTCTAGCCTCCCAGAAAGCCTCCCCGCAGCAGAGGTTCCAGGCCTGGGAGATATAGAGGAGCAGGACAAGGAGGTTTAGACAGAGAAGGACAGAAAGGGCGTGCCTCCAGCATTCTCTGAGATTATATGAAAAATGCTCAGCTAAGACCAAACAGCTGTGATTGGGAGCAGGGCCAATATAAACAGCTGGGAGATGCCGAGCTTCTCTGTCAGAGTTTATCTGTGTTCTCTGGAGAAAGCATCTGACTCTGACTCCCTGGCTTCATAGACCTCAGGTTGCCTTGAAACCCCTGACCTTTGGACCAGACTCAATGACCTGCTTGCTAGAACCCTTGACCCTGGACTGGACTTACTGACTTGCTCTCTGGACTCTTGAACCCTTGACTTGCTCCTGATTTTGTTTCTTGGAACATTTGGACTGGTATTGTACTTTTTGAACTGCCTTTGTGTTTCAGACTTGCATTGGTGTGCTGGCTCTTATCAGTTACTCAGCTGCTTTCTCGGACAAGAACTCTTTTACTATTTCTATTTCCTCATTGTCTAGTTTGAATGTGTGTAAGTTCTCTATGGTCATTATTTTTGTTTTCTTTATGTTCAACAATAAGCCTGCTTTTGCACTTTCTTTTTTGATTTTCCTTAGTAGTTGTTCCAGATCTGTGAGGTTTTCTGCTGGTATTATGGTGTTGTCAGCAGAGCTCAGATTGTTGGTATTTCTTCCTCCTATTTTCACTCCTCCCTCTTCCATGTCCAAGCCTGATTTTCTTACAATATGTTCTGCATATAAGTTGAATAGGTAGGGTGATAGGACGCAGCCTTTTCTGACTCCTTTGCCAATTGGGAACCATTCTGTTTTTCCATGTTCTGTTCTGACAGTAGCCTCTTGTCTTGAGTACAGATTCCCCATTAGGACTATCAGATGTGTTTGCATTCCCATGTCTTTAAGGGCATTCCATAGCCTTTCATGATCTATGCAGTCAAAGGCTTTGCTATAGTCTGTAAAGTACATGCTGGTTTTCTTTTGGAACTTCCTGCTACGCTCCATTAATCATTGTATATTTGCAATGTGATCCCTGGTGCCTTTTCCTTTCCTGAACCCTGCTTGGACCTCTGGGATTTCTCTCTCCATGTATGGTTGGAGTCTATGTTGCAGTAATATTAAGCATAATTTTACTTACATGGGAGATAAGTGCTATGGTCCAATAGTTGCTGCAGTCTCTTGTGTCTCTTTTTTGTGGATGGGGATGTATATTGATTGCTTCCAATCTGTTGGCTTTCATTTGTTTTCCATATCTGTTGATATATGTTGGTTAGCACTAGAGTTGACTCTGTCAGTGTGGATTGCAACAGTTCTATTGGTATATTATCTGTTCCTGGAGTCTTGTTTTTTGCCATTTCTTTTATTGCAGCTTCCACCTCACTTTCTAGAATTTGGGGTTCATCTTCATATAGCTCTTCTATCCATGTGTCCTTCATTCTGTTATCTCTTTAGTATAGTTCTTGTGTGTATTGCATCCAATGTGTTTTTATTCCTTCCTGGTCTTGAATTATGTTATTTTTATTGTCTTAGAGTGTCTCAGTTTGAACTTTCCCTTGATTTCTCAAATCTTGTGGAATAGGTCTCTCATTCTTCCCTTTTTGTTGTTGTCTTCTATTTCTCTACATTTGTTGTTGTAATAATTTCCCTTATTTTTGCGCAGTAACCATTGTATTGTTTTTTTAGGGCCTAAGCAGACTGCCAGAAATAGTGCACATTAAATTGAGGCACTGCCCTGGCTCAGTGCTAGGGAGTCATGGGAATTGTATTTTTTTCTGGAACATTGAGCCTTCTCTGTCAGAGAGTTCTGGTGCCACAATAAATTAAAGTTCCCATGATTCCCTAGCACTGAGCCAGGGCAGTGCCTCAATTTAATGTGCACTATTTCTGGCAGTCTGCAAAGGCCCTTAGTTTATTTTTTTTTAGTCCATGTTTTTTAGTTTATTTCTATCTCCTTTTTGTTTTGTTTCTTTTCTTTCCTTTATTGCTTGTAGCATTTTATCTGTCAACCATGGTTTCTTCACTTTCCTTTTGTCTATTGGAAGTGCTTTTATACATTCTTCTTTTATTATGTCCCTGGCTTCAGACCAAAGTTCTTCCAGTTCACGATCTATTATACTTAGTACTGCAAATCTGTTCCTTATAACCATCATATTGTTATGAAATCTGGCTTGGGGGACCAGTAGGTACTGTATTTAATGGGGTACAATTATGTTCCAGGTTTTCTGTAGTCAAATACTTTGGACCTTTCTGGGAATTGGAATCGAGTCTTCTCCCTTTCTGTCAGGGTTCTAGGTGGGAAGGAAGGTTGGGAGAACAATAATTTTAAAATTTTGAATGTTGTTTCTATCTCAGCTATAATCACAGTGATTGGAAAGCAAGGGATAGATTGGTACTAAAAAAAAAATACTATGGTGTTCTTTCAAGTAACAGGACAAAGAATTAGAAGCACAAAAAGCTCTATAGATAATCACCTGCAGCCCATATTGGTCATTTATTGTTTCATGCCAGTACTGGCTAGTGTAGGCCTTTGGGAAGCATGGTTTGATAGTGGCTTCAGTATATAAGCTGGCCTTAATGAGCCTGGTCTCTTGTCATCATATCGCAGCATGGCACATACCACAGAACTATCCTTCTTGCTTTAAGACAGGATTTACACTATTTATTGCCTGCTACAAGTAACACTTGCACTACCACAAGTGACACTTTCCTGGCATGGTATTCTATTCAACCAAGGCAAAAATGACATTTACTCTTAGTATATTGTTACATAATGTGGTATGGAACTAAAGTGATGGTGAGGAATGATGACAAATGTCCAATAAGGGCCAAGGAGTGCTTGTGCTAACTCTACTTCTGTGGTGGTTGAAGCAGATTGTACATGCATGTTATATGTTTATGTCCCAATCTCCTTCCATACTCATAGCCCACAACCTTTTGGAATGTATGGATGGTGAGGCTTGCATGGACACATCAAAATAAAGAGACAGAACACAGAAGTATGTAAAACAAAATCCACCAAATCCTCACTGGTGTGTCTATTCGGTACAACCCTCTCCCAGAAGAAGAATCACCACTTAGTCCCCTGCTCCCTGGACTTACAGGGTAACACCCTGCAGAAAACATTGCTCTATCATGTGTATCTTAGATTTCATCTTGTCTGTGCCTTTGGAGTTTTCTAGGACGCCCATGCAATGTCCTCACAAGATCAAATATCATTAGCAACTGTGATTAACTTAGGGCCTTTACAGATTGCCAGAAATAATGCAGTCCACTTTAACTGTCCTGGCTCAGTGCTAGGGAATCATGGGAACTGTAGTTTAGTGTGGCACCAGAGCTCTCTGACAGAAAAGCCTCAATGTCTCAGAAAAAAATTACACTTCCCTTGATTCTCTAGCATTGAGCCAGGATAGTTAAAGTGGCATCAAGCTGCATTATTTCTGGCAGCCTGTAAAGGCCCTTAGTGTTCCCTTTCACTTTGGGGTAGCCATTTTCAGTCTTGGGATCCATACCACTCAGAGGAAAAAGACTGAAAGTTATAGACTGCCCCCTTCAGGTGTCTCTACCTGTTGGGCAAATTGACTGGTGTAGGGAATCTGTGAAGCAATTCTTCCTTAGATAGCTAATGAAGAAAAGCTTCACAAATTTGTACATGCGGATGTACACATACACACATACATAGATCCCTAGTAGAATAGCCATTCCATGTCTCTCCTATCTGGAGACCTGTACCGTGACTGTCCATCTTCCTAAATGTGTGCTGGCAAGCCTAGATGCTCCTCCAGTGACCTTAGTGAAGGCTATCAGGTCCTGTGCATTTCCCAAAACTGCCTGAGTAGGCTGAGGTAGAGGTGGTTATATCCATAGTGTCCCAACTTGACTACAGAAAAGACTTGCCAATTTGGTCAGTGGTCAGGGAAGCCCTGGTAGGCTGCTGAATCAAAGCTTGGAAAGTTCTTTTAAAAAAACAATTAGTTACAGGTGTAGTGGTTTGTGTGCTGGACTAAGACTCTGGACCCTGGGTTTGAATCATGGCTTGGCCATGAAATTCACTAGGTGACCTTGGGCAAGTCACACTCTTTCTCAGCCTCAGAGGATTGCAATGGCAAACCCACTTTGAAGAAACTTGCCAAGAAAATACCATGATAAGTTCATCTTAGGGTCACCATAAGTCAGAAATTACTTGAAGGCATACAACAACACTGTTGACATTTGTTTGTGGATGTCCTCCATTTTTCTTATATATTTTAGCCATGTGGAGTTCCCTATGACCCCACCCTGACCCTTGGGAGATGGCAGCCATAATCCCTTAAATGTAAGGTCAGGTAAGCAAGCTGAAATTGCTCAAGACCACTAGAGATTTCCTGGACAGGCAGGTTTTGGGAGTTGCCCTTGGGAATATCCCATTATATTGGAAAAGATACATAATGGAATTTGTTTGTTTTAGCCTCACACTTAATGGGACAGTGATCAAATTTGATTGCACCCCTTTCTCTAGCTTCCTTTCCTTGATAGTTTTGAAACCAAATGCATTGTTTAGACTATACCCAGACATAGGTAAACAATGGTAAGCCCATCAAGCCTTTGTCCACCTATTGTTTGACTCATGGCCAGGAGGCAGAAATTCCCTATAAGAACCCCTGGATTTTAGCAGACCTTGTGCTACCTTGGAAGTGCATGCTGAATCTCTGTCGGTCTGTGCTCTGAGATAGTTCCCATGACCCCCTCTCTTGCCAGTCATGCCCCTTCCACGGAACCCCTCCACATTCACCGCCAGAAGTCCGAAGGAGTATCTCGGGTGTAAGTATATCCCTCTCTATCCTGGTTTCCCTCTTTCCTCCTTATTCTTCTAGTGTGAGTGTGTGTGTGTGTGTTGCCGCATTTGGATGTTTGCTTATTGTGTTAATAAATATTTCAGCCTTTAATTGGGGTTTGGTCCGTTTCAGTGTCATTCCTTGCCAGAATTCTTATATCTCTGGTATACAATTGGACAAGATCTTCGAAGCAAAGTTGGGCGCTTCACTCTCACATTTGAGCTAATTATAAATTCCCCCAAAATTAGGCTTGTTCCCCAACACATTCCCCCTCCCACTATGTTCTTACCATTGTACATAACATTTTAAAGAACCAGCTCTGAACTTTCTCATTATTCAAAAGTAACTAGATTCTTATCTTTTCATTACTTAAAAAACACAAATAACAAAATAGAACAAGCTGCTGATTTGTGGTCAAAACACACCTATGCAGTGAGGTGTAAGGAAGCCACTTAAATAAACCAAATAAATAAACAAATAAGAAACAAGGACACACCCTTTTCACTATAAATGTAACCTGAAAGAACAATGGTTGCATTGTCAAAAGTATGACGTTGTTGTGTTATCAGGCATAAGGTGTTTCAGTTATGTTTTGTTAATGCAAGAAAGAAAGAAAAGAAAAGAAAGAAAATAATCCATTGCAAACAACTTGTTACTTCCAAGCTCTGTGCCTAACAGTCTGGCACTAGCTGGATAAAGGGAAAAGGCTTGACTCAGCCAACAACAAATCCAGCTTGCGTGCACACACAGAGCTTGTAAAACAACAACATGGAGCCAGAAGAATATTTGTTCCACATCCTTCCCATGATCCCTTTGCTATTTTGGCCAATGAAGAAAAGATGACAACAACCAGTGGAATGGCCTTCAGTAGCCCATCCACCCCTCTCATGCAAGGGCATTATAATGGTGTGTAGATTTACATTTGCAGTTACATGCCCTGATCTTCCAAAATGTATGAGAAAAAATACACACCCCAGGCCCATACCCATTGAGGCATTCATAGATGATGACTGGTCCTCCCAGAATACTACATTGTTGCCTGTAATTCTGAACCTAAATGGGAACACAGGCAGTGTCAAAGGTTTCCCCTGCATACATATTCTCGTTTTTCTAAATGTTACAATTGTTCAGGAACGACAGGTTTTTGAGTTTCAGTTCCTTGACACAAAAAGAACTGAGGTTTGTCAGCTGCAAAGAGAAGCTGGAAAGAGCCTTGACACTTCAGGTTCATTATCTTCCCTCCTTCCCTTTGGCATTCATTAAAGTGTCAGCATTTTGAAGACATTCCAGTACCAATACACAAAGTACATCATAATTTCATTTATAGTTTACATGCAGAATTCTGCTATGGTCTATTTAGAACAAGTATGACTGGGAAATTCATATAGTGAACTTTTGGACTCCATCATGGTTGATACTGGGCTAGACATACTAATACAGATTCATCCATTATTCATTATTGTCATGGTGCCTAAATCTTCTAGTGACATCTCCACCAATGTGGTGTCCTTGCGAGTTTTTTCTTCTTTAATAAAAACAATATGAGTACTATCAGCCCCAGCCATGCTGACCAAAGACACAGCCTTGGAGAAAGGCATCTGATGCTATCAGCCAGGTACAGGTGGAGTTCTCTTAAATGAAAGGTAGCTATGGACTTCCCTCAAATGATTCAGTAGTATGAAGTTGGTTCAGTCAACTGTTCATGGGGGCTGCAGTCCAACGAGAAAATCAAATCTGGGTGAAGGCAGAGGTTGTTAAGGTTCCTTTTTGAGACTCCAACTCCTCAACCCTTCCACGAGTTGGTTGGAGGATTCTGGGTTTATAGTCAAAAAGTAACTTAGCCAAGCTCTGGGTGAAAGAAAGATAGGCCTTCAGGTGTCCTCTCTGAGTGCAGAAGCATCTACTGATCCTTTTGTGACCAGACTTTTCCCATCTGCTCCCTCCCTGCTTTAACCATGGATGGAATGAGACTTTTCCTAAGGATGCAATGTTCTAATATTAATGCTGCAACATCAGTTCCAGTCTTGCTTTATTTTATGATTCAGCTACCCCTGAATCATAATTACATATCTAATGACTCAGACACATGGGAATGTTCCTTTCTGTTATGTAGCATGATGATTTGTATATAATTCAACTAAACACTGTGAAAGCCATTCTAACAGTCTAGTGAATGCAAGGTTGTCTTTAGAGGTAGTTACCCGAAATAATCATGCTTATGCTAACATTGCTAGGCAGATGACCGACTTACAGAAGCATTCTCGTTCCAGTAAGCAGAAGAATACAGATAACAGAAAAATAGTTCACACCCAATTCTCTTCTCAATGATTAAAGCTAGCCAGCTTGGGATATTAATGACGAGAGTTATAAATATCACATTGAAGGATGGCAATCCCATTACACTGTCTCTACATAAACTTCATTGATAAACAGTTTGCTTCTGAGCTCAATCAAGGTGATGACTTTGACCTTCAAAGCCTGAAAAGGTTTGGGACTGGAGTCTCTCCAAAACTGCATCCTTCTATATCACCCTAGCTGTCTCCTTATCATTATCTTCATTCCACTTTGGAACATAGCTTGGACAAGTTATTTTTTGAACTACAACTTCCAGAATCTCCAAGTTTCATAGCCCATAAGGATTGATGCCTGAGGGACTCTCATCCAGAATAAATGTGATTAGAAATCTTCCCATCCAAAATGAAATAACACACCCGTATTTTCCAGTGTATAAGATGACCCCCAACTTTTCCAGTTAAAATATAGAGGTTGGGATATACTCGCTGTATAAGATGACCCCTCTTCCAATGGGAAAAAATGAGAAAGTGTTGGGGGGAAAGGACTGCCAATATACTAGGTGATGCATTCTGGGGTATGTACAATTTGTGGCCAAGTAAGTGACCCTGGGCATGTCACACACTCTCAGCCTCAGAGGATGGTAATGGCAACCCCCATTTGATGAAACATGCCAAGATAACCCCATGATAAGATTGCCTTAGGGTTGCCATAAGTTGGAAAGGGCTTGAAGACACATAAGAACAACAAAAAAGTCTGCAATTGTTTCATAGGTAGTACATGGGATTAGGAGCCAGCATGGTGTAGTGGTTTGAGTGTTGGACTACCACTCTGGAGACCTGGTTTTGATTCCCCACTCTGCCATGAAACCCACTGGGTGAACTTGGACAACCCACTGGGTGAACTTGGACACTCTCAGCCTCAGGGGAAGGCAATGGCAAACCTCCTCTGAACTAGTCTTGCCAAGAAAACCCCAGGATAGGGGTTCACCTCTTATCCACTGCTGTTTCCTCCTCCTGCCTCATGCCACACCACGCCACACCACGCCACCCCTACCTCCCCCCCTCCTCCTCCTCTAACCTGACTTCCTCTCATCTTCCTCCTCCTGCCTCGTGCCACACCACCCCTTCTCCCCCCCTCCTCCTCCTCCACCCGGCGTATAAGACGACCCCCGACTTTGGAGAAGATTTTCCTGGGTTAAAAAGTAGTTTTATACACCAGAAAATACTGTAATTTCTACAAGCTCTACTTTTAATTTTATCCTTTGGATGCCATTGCCATCTGAACAGGATTTTAGTCCAGCATTTAAATACAATATCTAAGGTGCTGAACCTTCGAAATAGGTTACCCAAAATAGGTTCAGCATTTTGGATCACTCCTTCAAAATTGTAGCCTAAAATCCAGAGTAGATTTGCAACTACCGACATTAGAGCCACCGGCAGGACAGAGTCATCTCAGTTGTAGCATCCTCAGTTATGTCTGTCTTGGCACTTCCTTTTTCATTGATAGTGAACCTTTTTAAAGAATCTTGTCATGCATTCTGCTCTTTGGGTTTGCTTTCAAGTTTGTTGCTCTTTTGGGGGATTAAACTGGCCAGAACCTTTTACATATTTGCAAGTTATCCCATAAAAGCATCTGGATAGTTTTATCTGATGTGGCATGGTCATACCCAGTTCAGGGTTGCAGGAGTGGATTTGTGCATGCATATGGTTGCACTTATAACTGGACATGCACATAAAAGTTTACTTACAAGGTGACACTGAACAACTGCTGCATAATCCCTTGAACACAAACTTATGCTCCTTGATGTAGGATTTCAACCGCTGAAATTATATAATCATTTCCAGGGTAGGCTCTTGTGGCACCTTAAAGACTGAAGCTGTTGCCACACTGTAGAATTAATGCAGTCACTGTTTTAACTGTCATGGCTCCATCCTATTGGATCCTGGGATTTGTAGTTTGTCGTTGCATTAAAGCTCTCTGACAGAGAAGGCTAAATATATCACAGAACTACCATAGCATTGAGCCAAGGCAGTTAAAGCAGTGTCAGTCATAAGAGGCACTCAGAACTACTATCTTAGTGTCATGATTTTTTTAGCATAAGTTTTCATGGGCTACAGGCCACTTCATCAGATGAAAGTGTGATTTTATATACATGGTTTGTATACTTTTCATAAAAAAGGAGATATATTAACTAATAGATAATAAAATGGCATAGACCTTTTGCTAATTCCTTTCTCACAGTTAGATATATAGAGGTGTATAAACTTCAGGCACATGTGAATAAAGGATTCATCTAATAGAATTTCAGAGTTTGGCTTCTGGGTGGCAAGAAAACATCCTTGACAGCTTTGCTGTGCCTTCAACTTGTCCAGTCTTCATTGGTTGAATGGAAAATCTTCAGGGGGCTTTTACTTGTGTTTGTTTGAATGCAAGTGAAAGCCCCTGTGTGATTGGTAACCTTATTTTATCAGAGTACCCCCATCACATAAAAGGTTCTGTTCACACAAGTGACAGACTTCTCCATTCAAATTGGTGACATTTCAGAGAGTGAGGAAGGTGTGCATAGCCTTGACCCTCTTTCCTATGTTTCCTGAACAGGGCTATGGATGAGGCAATCAGAGAATATGTCCTTGATACTTCAGGGTGCAGAAACAGCTATGGACTGCAAGATCTTGCACTTGAATCAGAAGACCTGGTTGGGGCAACTGGGCTTGTTTTTGCATGATTTCGCATCTTTTTGGATGGATTAATTCAAAGAACTGTAATCAGTGAGTCAAGAGGAGGCTCTTGGGACTCCAGAGGAATCAATATTGTCACTAATGTTGTTGAATATCTACATGAAGCAGCTGGGTAAGAGTGTCTAGAGCTCTGGAGCTGGCTGTCATCAATAACTGCTACCAGCTACATTCCATTATTATATTAACCTACTGAGATGACATGAAACTGTTGGATTACTTTGTTTATTTACATTACATTATTCAATCTCATATAGATTATTAGAGATATTCTGTATACATCTAATGTTACAATGGTGATTTGTAATTGATCCCAAACCCCCTTCCTTGTGTCTGTTTATATCCATATGTGAATTATATTTACTTCTGTTCAATTATGTGGAAAGTGAAATACAAATAAACAGGTGGCAGTGATGGTGATGATCTTGATGGCACTGGCAATGTTTCAGTGCAAGCCAGGTTTTGAGAAAATGCTCAGATTGATAACATTGAATGAGTTGAATTTAAATACAGACAAGATGGAAGTATGCTGATGAGGAAAATGCTTGCTTAAGGAAGGGTGATTTTACTGCTGGCTGGTGTGCTTACAGTTATCTCATTGGCAAAGGTTTAGACTTTAGAGCTTGGGGTTGGTATATTGCACTTTCTTCTATGCCTTTGACAGACTACTAGATTGTGATCTATATAGAACTGCCTTTAAAGACATCTCAGACACTGACACTGATGAAAAACATAGCTCTTCTGGAGGAGGTGGGAGCACATACAACCAATTCAGCAGTGATTCTGTTGACTATCCATAAGCTTCTGGATTTCATTCAATGTGGTGTTTTTAATCTTAAAAGTCTATCAATGGGGATAACAGCCCATCACCATAGGTTTGTGAGTTTTCAGTCTTTTGATAGACACGCACACAAGTAGATACAGATATAATACTGACATAATCATATATTTTGGTGTTATTGTGTGCCTTCAAGTCATTTATGATTTATGGCAACCCTAAAGTAAACCTATTACAGGGTTTTCAGGGGCTGAGAGTGTGTGACTCACTGAAGGTCACCTAGGAGCTTTCCATGGCTGAGTGGGGAATTGAACCCTGCTCCCCAGAGTTGTACTCCAATACTCAAACCAATACCCTGTGAGTGTTGAAGTGATTAACTGACACAACTGAAAAATATAACATTACCAAAACATTTGGGCTTCCACTGTCTTCAGTTGCTAAAGATAAAACCCTGAGCTGGAGATGTGAGTCAAAGTTAGCATGAGTCAAGATTTAGATTTATTAAATAAGTATGATGTTACATTCAATTTCTGTTTACTAAACATTATTTTTATACTCTTGAGCCCTTGAGAATGCTATATAAGGATTATTGGAAAGCTTGAGTTCAGACACATGTGTCTGTGGTGGCAGCACTTAATTGAGGATGGTGGTGTCTGGTGGGATGATTAGATGAATAAAATCTCACATTGGAACCACAAGGGCATCTAGAAGGTTACCACTTTAGAGACCAAAGTGGGACAGGTGAAGGTCCTTATGTTGGTGACAGAAGTGAGGATAAGTGGAAGCCTTCACAGTTGGTAGCAGCATTGGGATTTATGGAAGTCCATACATTTGGTGGCAGTAGTTGGCATAAGAGGAAGTCCCCATGGTTGTTTCATTTTTAGCAACTGAAAAAAGTAGGAACCAAAATATTTTGCTTATATTTCCAGGTCTGTTTGTTAATCACTTCAATATACAGTTGGTCCTCCGTTTTCACAGGGGATCTGTTCCAGACACCCCTGCGAAAATGGAGACTCAGCGATATTCAAGCCAAGCCCCATAGGCTTGAATGGAGTGCACTCCCACTGGTGCACACCCCATTGATTTCAACAAAGGTCGCTCCTCTGTGAAAATGCAAAACCATGGACTTCAAGTCTACGAGAACGGAGGGGCAACTTATGTATTTTTAGTGATTAACTGCATCCTTCTGGAATCCAGGACAAACTTGGGAGAATTGCTGTTGATTTAGTTTTCAATCACCTATACTCTCTCTCGCTCTGTATGGTTTACATTGTGCAGTTCTCCCTCCCTTTTTGCACACTTGGAATCCACATTCTTGCTCTTCATGGGAGGGACAAGCAGCTATTAAGAGAATGGCAGTGTCTCGGGTGCGTGCACTATTATTTTCTATGGGACTCAAATATGTGCGAGTTGCCATTTTTGCGATTGGGTCTGCAACAGATCCCCCATGAATTGGGAGGGGCAACTGTAGTTAGCATTATAAAGGAAATATGTTTGGAATTACTTCTTTTCTGATTTTGCACATCCATGGCAGAATCCCTAATAAAGGTATATTCTAAAATATCAATGTCTTTCCCAATATCTGAGAGATGTACATGATTTGGGAATGCTAGGCTTGTAATCTTTTATGAGAGGGATTGCAGTGAAAACATGTATGGCAAAGCTTTCACATAGCATAATGTGTTGAAATATTTATCAGAAAAAAGTTTGGTGACTTGAAGAGGAAAATGTCCTGGAGAAATAGTTTATTGTTCCTTCGTGACAGAATGAAATGAATATGCCAAGCAAGATGGGAAAGTTCATCAAATATAAGGTTTAACTGTTAAAATTTCTGTACAGCTGTTTGGTATGAATATTACAAGATGCTTCCAGGAGCCACCAGTTCTCTCCACTTTACTGTCCACCAGTTCTTCAATAGAATGTCTTAATTCAGTTGCATGGAGAACAAATATGCTTGAATCTGTTTTTGGCAGACACTCAATTGTCTTATTTGTCCTCCCTTGTTTCATGAATTTGCCCATTCTTAGCCATGACATCATGTGGTACTGGGTGCTTTCAACTTCAGAACTGTAGTTCTTTGGTTCCAAGACAGCTGTTTATTTATGAACCCTACATCCTTCTCTGACAGTGGCATGTTAGGTTGCTCTATGAAAGTGACCCTTTCACTGCAGTGTTGCTATAACTAGTTATGTTTTCATCCAAGAATCCAGTGTTGTGATTCTTTTGCTGACGCAAGCAAGTCTTGGGCTTTTATACCTTTTAGAATATAAAAAAGACCATTTGTTGCCTAAGAAATGAACAACAGGCCTGTACAGAAAATATAAAAAGTAGTTACTTGATAAAGGCCTTATATGGCTATTTTGGAGGTTTCCTTTTTGTAGTTGGAATATATATTTTTAATACATTCGTTTGGTTTCAAGATATCTATAGTTCAGGTTGCATCCAATGAGGAATCTAATTTCCCCTGAAATCCAGTAGTTTGAAGAAAAATGTTTAAATCACATGTGGGAATGATGTGTTCATTCAGATGTTTTTGGACTGTGACTTTCAGAATTCCTAACTATAAATAAACAATGGCAATGAATGTTAGGAGTTGCAGTTCAGCAACACGTGGAGGGCCACATAAGTCCTGTTCCTATTTTAAATGGACCACTTTATTTGCCTTTTTATTTAACTAGTAAACTCCCCTCTCTCTCCTTGGATTGACTCAGAAATTATCAGAACTTTTTGGGAAAAAGAAATCAGAAATAAATAAATTGCCAATCCAAGTGACTTGAAAATGTTGCCGACATGCAGCTACCAGTATCTCCATCACCTAGGAAGCATCATGTTGCAGGCAGGGATGGCACAGCAGCAACAGTGATAGAGGAGAGAGGAGTAAGGTGATGTTTTCTCTCACAAATTCCAATGGCGTTTCTAGCCTTGGCACCTCTTCATTTCGAATAGTGTCCCTTACTCACTCACTCTAAAATGAACTATTGGCCAACATGGCTGTGGCTTCTGGGAGCTGAAGTCCCTCGGCCCTTAAAGGGGAAAGGTTGCCTACCCCTGCAATAGAGCTAAAAACAGATTGAAGTGCGTGTTTGTGCTTGAGGGAGTTTGTAATTGGAGTTTCTCTAGCAACAAACCATTTCCAGGATTTCCCCATGAATGGTTTGTTGCTGGAGCATTCCTGGATCTTCATGGGAGAAGTCCTGGATAAGCATGAAATGTCTGAAAATCTTCAGTGTGATTGCGTGACTTTGCTGGGAGTATGCCTTTTACTCCTGTTTTTTTTTCCCCCCAGGTCTGAAAATCTCCCTAGACTCTTCAAACTAAAAATGAAGCTTCACTACCTTAAAAAAGGGAAACTGTTAAGTAATTAATATGACATTTTAAATAATTAATATGACTTCATTTAACTCAATAGTATAATGATCCAACTCATTTATTTTTCTTGGTGCAACTCATTCCTTTGTGGCAGGGGTACTAAGAAACAAATCCAGTTTTTGCACATTCCTACTACATTTTCCATTGCCCCTAAAAGCATGCTTAGAATAAGGGAATGAGGTGCTAGATCTGGCCAAAGTGACTCAGCCTTATCTACATCCCAGTTGGGTTATTGTAACACACTCTACATCAGGCTGCCTTTGAAGAATGTTTGGAAACATCAACTGGTCCAAAGAACTGCAGTCAGACTGCTAACTGGGGTTGCCACAACTTGCTAGTTGCAACAGCTTCACTGGCAGCTTGTCTATTTCCAGGCACAATTCAAAGTGCTGGTTTTGACCTATAAAGCCCTATATGGCTCAGGTCCAGGTTATTTTGTTGGCATATGCAGACAGTGAGATCTAGCATACACACATGCAGGGTAGATGCACATAGGCAGGAACACCCAGAAGCTGGTCTTCTGTGAAGAGTCTGCTCCAGACGGCACAGGAAAAATCCTCCCACATGCAGCTTGGAGAAAGGAATAGTTTCACAATGAGGCTTCTCTCAGAGAGGGCTTTAATCTTTGTTGCAAATATTTACAAAGATACACAGAGTACCAGATGTCCGTCTTGAATATTCAAAGCTATACAGAGTAACAAAACGCTTCGCTAACCACCAACCACAACTAACCAACAATGGAGATTCTGGGCCTTTGCAGACTGCCAGAAATAGTGCACATTAAATTGAGGCACTGCCCTGGCTCAGTGCTAGGGAATCATGGGAACTGTAATTTATTGTGGCACCAGAGCTCTCTGACAGAGAAGGCTCAATGTCCCAGAAAAAAATACAATTCCCATGACTCCCTAGCACTGAGCCAGGGCAGTGCCTCAATTTAATGTGCATTATTTCTGGCAGTCTGCAAAGGCTGTCTGACTCTCTTCCATATATAGGTGGTCTTCTTGAGAACATGTGACAGCCATGAACTAATGAAACCTTGCTGATTTCATTCCCAGTGCCTGTTGCATCAGGACTGTTGCATCAGTCCTCCCATGATGCATACCTGGCTAGTCTCATCCACTGTGCATGTTGCATCAGGTCTCCCATGATGCACAGCTTTCCAAATGCTGACTCATGCACCTGGCACTTGAATTGTAGTAACTCTGTTACTATTGCTCCAGTTCCTTTCAGTGGTCACATCCATGGCATTTTCCAGACCGGGTGCCACATGGTCTTGACATATTTGAATGACCACATTCTCCCTAATGAACCAGCTTGTGCTTTGAGATCTGCTGGGGAAGCCCACCTTTCTGTCCCACCACCCTCACACGTACATCTGGTGGAAACATAGGAGAGGGCCTTTTCAATGGCTACCCATTCCCAGAGAAGTTAAACTGACATACTCCCTATTTTTTTCTTCAAACAAGTAAGGACTTTTCTGTTTTGACAGCATTATACGAGTGACTTCACCTAAACCAGGGGTAGCCAACCTTTCCCCTTTAAGGGCCGAGGGACTTCAGCTCCCAGAATCTCAAGAGCTATTGGCCAACATGGGACTATTGGCCAACATGGCTGAGGCTTCTGGGAGCTGAAGTCCCTCGGCCCTTAAAGGGGAAAGGTTGCCTACCCCTGACCTAAACAATCCTCTGGATCCTGCTAATTGTTGTGCTGGTGTGTGCGTATACATTTGTCTAACAATATATGTTTTACTCTGGTTTAACTTTTGTATCTTGTGGATTTTAATGATGTGTTTTTTAAGTTATTGTAAACTGCTTTGATCCCAAACTGGGGGAAAAGTGAAAAAGAAATAATAAGAATAAGAATAATCGGCAGCTCCCATAATTCCAGGCAACTGTCGTACTGGTTGAGATTGATGGGAGCTCGAGTACAGCAACAATGGGGAGGGGGGGCGGGGCACAGGTTTTCTCTCCTATCCTGCATGGCTATTGGGCTAGATATAGGATCTACCTTCCACTCAGTGTTCCACCTGGTTCTGAGAGATTTCTCCCCCTCCATGCACTACAGCTCACCCTATTTATCAGGGCACACATCCTGCTGTGTATCATTTTCAGGGGCTAGAGCGGGTGCTGTGGGGAGGGGAGGGAGCTGAACTCTCTTCCACAAAGCCAGTTGCACATTTCTAAATCTGGATATAACCCATTACATTGATTTAATGGGGCTGAAGAAGAATCGGGAATGATAGCCTACTTTTGGAGAGCTTCCTCTGCCTTTTTGGATTTCTCTTATAAAACCTGGAAACATTAACTCACAGCCACTGGAGCAAAAGAATGGTATACTTTGCTGAGCAGGTGCTAAAATTGTGGAACAAATACTATTGTACCAGAAAAGTCAATTTTCACCCTTTGCCAATGAACTCTGAAAATGACCATTTATAATACTAATAGGTTCCTTCTTTTAAAAGATTTTGTATGATATTCTGCAATGTGCATATCTTCTCTGCAAGTATTGTGACAAGCAGCTAAGACTTTGTTAAGGGCTGCATGGGCAATTAGAAATGCAGTAATTTTGTTACATGTACTTAAGAGCAGTCAAATGTGAATGGAACAAATTTTTAAAAGGACTGCAAGAGTAGAGTTTACTGTACATGCATCAGATAGCATTAACAAAGATTATCATCAGCACAAGAAAAATTGTTACCTTAAGCAATCCACATTGCCAGAACTCTAATCCTTATCAAATGGAAATCATCATCTGTCCATTAGATCAATGACTGACACTTGAGTTCCATTGATCTAGTCATTGTGGAAAGATATAATCATAGAAGATACATGACAAATCAGACTCCTCATAGATGTATGGCCAGATTTTCCTGAGCTTTTCCGAAGAACATAATTAGCTGTAGCTTTCCTAATTTTAGTGTGGTGTTAAAGTTACAGCTCCTCATTATTTATCCAATTTCAATTTTCACATGCATGCATAATGAAGTATTCAATCTATATTTTGGTTGTTGATTTTTTTAAAAGGATGGAAGACAGATATTTGTGCCCCAAAGGAATTTTTAAAGTGTAGATACATTTAAGATAAAAGTGTAGCAAAGTGTAAATTGTTTAACATTATGGAAATAATCGCATTGAGCTCGTTGAATTCAGTGTAAGAGTGAAGCATGTTTGATTGTGGTAAATGGGACCTAAAAGCATATAACTTTCTTTAGATCAGCACATTGAATTGGTTTTTAGTTTGTTTTATTGATTCTTGCAATTTATATCCAATTTTTCTATAACACATTCAGTGTGATTTACAATAGAATAAAACCTAATCATAATTTGTATAAAACATAATCTATAGATTGCTCTAAGAGACTGAAAAACAACAGCAACATAAGAACATATTAAGTATATAATTGTAAAAAAATTGCAATTCTGCAAAAGGCACTGGAAAACCAACAACACTGCCTTTTTTAAAATTAAAGATGTAAATATTTGCACATTTCATTTTTACAAATGAAAATTCAAAATTCAAAAACTTTCTCCCAGCTGTGTAGGTTCATAAGAGTTCTATGCATTTTAAAATATCTTTTATTTTTATTATTTTGCATTTTGGAACTTTTTGTCAAGATTTCACACAGGATTTTATCATTCAAAAGTATGTGTGTGAGAAAAATATTTTGCACAAAAAAGTAAACAAACTTTAAAAAATGGCTAAGTTTTTTTGCTCCTGCTTGTAGGTGAAAAATCGTGCATCCATTGACATTTTTTTACTCACTGGGTCTTGATATTTTTTTCTATGTGAATGGAGTCAAGACTTTCATTCTCTTTAAGTACATGAAAATCTACAAATATTCTTTACATCTACAACTGAGTGCACTTCCATCTGCTGATACTTATAGAAGCTTATCACACTTCTAAAGAAAGTGTCTTACTGCTTCCGAATTCAATTCTAATTCAGGCTGCATTTGGATACTATCGCAGGGATTTTGTCACCGAATCCACCTCCTGAATATAGCCCAGGTCCAGCCCTGATCCCAGGAGTGCTCCGGCAGCCATTTTTTAAAGTCGGAAAACTCCCAATTTTGAAAAGAGGGATGCTGAGCACCCTTGGGACCCGGGCTGGACCCAGGCTGTATTTGGCGGTGGATTCAGTGGCAAAATCCTTGTGATAGTATCTGAATGCAGCCCAAATTAGAATTGAATTCGGGCTAGGTAAGACACTTTTTTTAAGCGGTACGATAAGCTGCTTAGCCTGTCCCATTCTCCAGCTCACAATTGTCAGAACCTGGAGTGTAGAATATCCTTCTATTACTCTTTTGCTACTCCTACTGCTGCTTCTCCTGGTGTTGTTATTGCTACTGTTGTTACACTGTACATACTCACTTGGGAGCAGAGCCAGCCCTCCCTTAGGAAAAAAGGGCTGCCTCAGGAAGTGAATGCTAAAGTGTTGGTGCAGTAGTGCAGTGACTCAGCCATTTTCCCCAAGAGCCTATTAGGCATTTCTTTCCATTGGTTGACAGAGGTTTATGGGCTAAGGTGTCAGTTCAGTGCTGTAGTGGTGCAGTGGCTCAACCATTGTTCCTAAGGGCCTATCAAGCTTTTCGTTCCCTTGGTTGACAGAGGCTTATGTGTTACATTGGCCCTCAATCCACCTCAAGTGAGTCTGCTACTGTCAGATGCAGTAGAGGCCACAGTCCCACAACTTAGCATTAATAGAAGGGCTAACTGCTGGACTCCACATGGAACTGAAGAGAGGAGTATCATGCCATTTTCACCCATCTAACAGAATGTGTTGGGCCTCAGAGTAAGTCCCAATTATTACAAATGAACTTGGACTTGTGAGATTTTAATTAGCTCAATTAATTAACTCTGGGACCATCCCTATTTATACACAGGGTGAAAGAATAGAGGATTAGCAGACACAAAATTCTTCCAATGAATTGTACTTCTATTTTGGAGTAAAACCAATCAGTCATGCAAGCACACACACACACACACACACGGTTATTTACTACAACTACCCACATGCATACTTACAAAGGCTAGGGATTACTAAGAAAGGCTTCACTCATATTACCATAGCATGGTACTCTTTTCATGATGGAGATTTTTCTAAGCTGCTCAGTGGAATGGCGTTTGGGGGGCAGCATGAGGGAGACTAGCAAAGAATTTCAGAGAGAGAGACATAAAAGTCCCTCTTGCCTTCCATTCTAGCTCAGAGAACAAAGGATTTTGGAGTCCTTAAACAGCAGTTTGAAAGCATGCAAATGCAAGTGGATAAATAGGTACCACTTTGGTGGGAATGTAAACAGCATTTTGTGCAATCATGCTGGCTACATGATCACAGAGTAGTCTCTGACAACACTGGCTCTTCAGCTTAATAATGGAGATAAGCACTGCTCCCTATGGTTGGATGCGATGTGACAACCTTGTCAATGGGGAATACCTTTACCTTTAAATAGCCAAAAACTGGTTTTAGGCAAAAGGTTGTTTACTTCACTTTCTTAATTTACATAGCAAAGATCACTTTGATACTGGTAGTTCTCAAAGATGGGAAATGGTTCTTTCTTGGCTGTGCCAGGCTAGCGGCGCCATAAATCACTTGGTCTTTTCTGGCTAGCAGGGGTGTGAATCTTCCCTGCTATCAACTCCCAAACTAGGATCTTTTTGATCTTTGTTTCAAAGCACTGCGGACATGGGGTCTCCACTAAGGGTCCATAGCAGTAGTGCCTACGTGACCTGCTTGCTCCTGGGTGCATGGCTGCCAATCCAGTCCATTTAGGGCCATTCAAGAGGAAAAATATACACACCCAGAAAATCATGGCAAAATCATAGCTATTTTGGCACCAGTTCTTGTAAAAGATTCCTCTCCTCAAGAACCCTCTATGTCAAAATAATACATAATGGAGATGAGTTCTCAAATTACTTTCACCAAGAAAAGAAATTTAGGGGTGTGAATTTAGAGAGCATTTAACCTGGTCTTTGGGAACTATCTCATGAATGAAACCCATTTGTGGGACTTGGAATGTCGTCAAACAGGAGGAAAAGCCTATCATGGGGCTATCATACATGCATACACACCATAAAACAGTAGAATTGTGAACATACCAATGAACACATGTGAATGTATACATCAACAATCAGAGCAAGAAATCAATTGTGAAGTAGTCAAAAAAGAGCCTTTTAAATGTCTACAGAGTTCAGTTATTGCTGGCTGCAACAGACCAGTTTGAAGTTTGATAAGTCCAATGTGAGGTAGTAAACAATGTCCAAATGTCTATAAAGCTTGTGTATTGGTCAGCAAAGTCCATATCAAACTCTTCTATCAGTTTGTGCAAGTTTTTGCAAAAGTTCGGACTAAACTCCAGAACAGACAAAGCAAATCTTGGGGAATGGCAACTTAGGGGCGTTGTAGACCAGCCCAAAGGGCCAGCCTGGGGGTGGAGTTGGGGCGGAGCAGCCGCATGCTGGCCACCCCAACCCCAGCCCGACACCGTCCTGATGCCATGAAGCCATACGTACGCCGCATGGCATCAGGACGCCCTCCTGGCGCAGCATGCAGACACGCTGTGCTGAAAGGGCGCGGAAGAGCCACAGTGCCAGCTCTTAGGTTGGCCTTTTGCCGCCCCTAAAAGAAGTGGCATTTTGCTGCTCTTTTAGGGGGGCAAAAGAAAGGATCAAGGCCGTGGCGTGTGGTTGCCGCGGCCTCGATTTGTCTCTCCCCGGGGTGGCTCTCTGCTGCCCCAAATGGGCCATCTGCATAGGCCCCCAGTATGCCATCAGTTGGCTTGTAGTCACCAAGAAGTCTTGTTTTCCCCATCAAATGATTATAGGTAACCAACAGACATTAGGTGTATAAAAGACCTGTCAATGTAAAAACATATGGCAATGCAGTCACAAATAGCATGCTGGAAATGTATGAAACAAAGCAACATTATTATGGAAGATGCAGCAAATAAACATGTGGGATGAGAACTCAATAAACATGCAAAATCTGTGGCAATTAACACCAGCAATATGATGAAGTAGGTAACAGCAATGTTCATGAAGGAAGGCAGGCATGATGCTGTATTGAGTTCATTGGCTTGTGATTGAACTGAAATGTGCTTATACATTGCAATATTTGGGTGGTGCAATGTTTGGGTGGTGTGTAAGCAGTGTTCATGAGGTAGCAGTATGAAGCAGAACAATACTGCGACAGAGATATCCAGTAGCAGGTAGTTCCATGTGGAACAGTTTGGCAACATTTTATGAATGCAGTGTGTTGAGACAGCTGTGAGAGGCCAACAGCTGCAAGCATACAGGAACACTTGAACTTGTAGGGCATCATCTGGGAAGGCAGCAGCAAGGAAGGTATATGGATGCTATCTGATGCAAGTAGGACCATGGAGGACTATCAGGAGCAACAGAAACAAAACGGAACAGCGGTACAGCTGTGTAGAATTGCTGGTGTGCAGGAACAAACAAAAGCTCAGTTGGCTATTACTGTGGGGCTGAACACCATAGCAGGAATGGAGGAATGTTTTTGGAGGACACTGACTGTGTCACGACTAGGAACCATCTGGTCTGAAACAGGGATGTGTGGAGGACATCTATGGATAATGCCTGGTGCAGTATTGGAATGTGGAGGACATCTCAGCATGGCATGGAGGACCTCTCTGGGAGACACTGGCTGTGTCTGTAACAGTTGTGTCAGCAACTCAGGTCTGGAACAGTCATCCAGACAAAATATGGAGGCACAATGGGGCACCTTTGGAGGACATCTTATTTCTGAATGGATAAGTGAGTCCCTGTACTGGGAGGAAGGCAGGATACAAATAAACATAATAATAATAATAATAATAATAATAATAATAATAATAATAATAATGTATAAGTATAAGATTGCACTATAAATTGAATACTCATATCTTTTGAATCAAGAAGCCCATTAATCCAAGTTAAGCTAAATCAAATTATAATATAGGTGTTGTTTTTTTTGAAAGAGTGAAGGAAGCCTAGAAGTATTTACAGTTTAAAACATTTCAGATCCTTCTCCCATCTATTACCACTGGGACATTATATTACTTTACTTTTATTTAATTTATATCCAGCCTTTCTCCCAGAATGGGATTCAAGACAGCATACAATGTTTTAAAAGCACAATACAATTAAAAAACTCTTAATACAAAGGTCGAAGTACAAACTAAACTTTGATTTAAAAACATTTAAAAACAGTATTAAAATGATATTTAAAGTAAAAGATAATAAAAGAGAAATACCACACCATCCTATTAAAAGCTCCATTTGGCCCAACATGTTAAAAACCAAACGCTCCTTAAAAACTGTCTGCTGCAACATACTAACATACAATGTACCTTGTCATTTTTCTGGATTTTTAAACCAATACATGGTTGAATTCAAAACATTCCCCTGCATTCACAAATGGAACCATCCAAAACCAGAGTTTGTTTGCATCTCATTACAAATAAGGACACTTTCTGCGTGTACGTGCGTGAATGCATACACCAGGAATTTCATAGAATTTTCTTTGCCAAGATATACCCAGAAGTGGTTTTGCCAGTTCCTTCCACTGAAAAATAGCCTACATCACCTGGTATTCCTTGCTGGCCTTCCATCCAGGTACAGTGGGCCCTTGGTATCCACTGGCATTTGGATCCAGAATATCCTATGGATACCAAAATCTGTGGATGTTCAAGTCCCGTTAAATACAATGGCATAGTAAAATAGTGCCTCTTACATAAAATGGCAAAATCAAGGTTTGCTTTTTTGAATTTTTTTAAAAATATATATTTTCAAACCATGGATGGTTGAATCTATGAATAAAGATTTGGTAGATACAGAGGGCCAACTGTATTAACCAGGCTGACTCTACTTATCTCCCAAGATCAGAGGGGATCTGGTGACTTTAGGGTTTTTGTTGTGGTTGTTAACTGCCCTTGAGTCTATCTCAATCCATGGTGACCCTGTGGATGAGACATCTCCAAGACCCTCTGTCCTCCATTGCTCAGCTTAGTTCATGCAGATTAAAATAAGAAGAAGAGCCCTCCCTCCATTACCATCCGATGTCATCTGGGGGAGAGACACTAGGCCCAGCACCACCCAGCCTAGAATAAGAAGAACCCTTACTTCTTAAAGGATGGGTGGGATTCGGGATTTTATGTTCTGTTTAATGTATGGAAATTGTAATGTTGTAGGCCGCCCCGATTGCTCTGCAGAGGGGCAGGATATAAATTATTATTATTATTATTATTATTATTATTATTATTATTATTTCCCTCCACCCTTCCTAGCATTATTTTTTTCCCCAGTGAGTTTTCCCTTCTCATGATGTGTTTGAAATACAACAGCCTCAGTTTTGTCATCTTGGCTTCCACTGAGATTTCTGGCTTGATCTGCTCTAGGAACATTTGTTTGTCTTTTTGGCTGTCAATGGCATCCTCAGCACTTTTCTCTAGCACCACATCTCAAATGAATTTAAATTTTCTTCCTATCTTCTTTCTTAACTGTCCACATCCATATATGCTAATAGGGAATACAATGGCTTGTATGATTCTAACTTTTGTGCTCAGTTGTATATCTTTGCATTTTAGGATCTTTTCTAATTTTTTCACAGCCACCTTCCCCATTCTTAATCTTTTTCTGATTTCCTGGCTGCAGTTCCCATTCCTATCAATGTTTGATCCCAGGTATGAGAACTCTTACTATTTCTATTCTTTGTTGTCTAGACTGAATTTGCGTAGATTTTCTGTGATCATTTATTTTTTAATTTTCTTTATGTTCGACAGTAAGCCTGCCTTTGCATTTTCTCCCTTGATCTTTTTTAGTAGCCATTCCACGTCTGGGTACAATCTCTTAAATTAAGATTTATATATATATATATATATATATATATATATATATATATATATATGAATACATTACTTTCAGAACACTCACACTTGTAAAACAGGTGGTGATATTGGCTAATTTTGCCAATTCCCCTTCTCAGTCTGCAGCCCTCAGTGGCCCTTCCTCTACTGCTCCCAAAGGCCCTCAAACCATCTAGAGAACAATTTGCACAGGGAGAGCAGCATAATTTAATGCAGGGAGAGGGAGGAATAGAATTTCCTCACCTCCTACCCAGCTGGTGGAAAAGCTCTGGTGGATCAAGAGCTTCCCACTCTTGTTCATGACAGGATTTTGCTGAATCCATCCCCTCATGCTGGATTCTGTATTTCAAAATGTTATAATTTGGTGTTTTAAGCTGAGCAGTTTTTGCTTTTTAAAAAAGTTCTTGGTTCATCTTCTGGCTTTTTAATAAAAATATTTTGTTTCTAAAATGAAAGTATGCAACATGCCCTGGACTAGATGTACAATGTCTTGATTAGCAGTAAGAGAATAGATTTTTTTTTAAAAAGCAAGAGAATAGATAAATAGATGATACTCTAGAGAGAGAGAGAGAGAGAGAGAGAGAGAGTCTGCTTTAGAACATCTCTCTAGTACATCTTTAAGCAAAGGAAGCAAATATACTTCTGGCTTTTAAAAAAGGGCAGATCAGCACATGTCAGAATACATAATACAGGATAACAATAGATGGATAAAACCTTCAGCAATGTGTAATTTGGCGTATGGAGTGTGAGACAAGTTCAGCACACCTTGATACAAGAACTGGAGTGTTACATGTGTTTCCTATTTTTATGAAAAATTGGAGATTATATCATTAATAATAATAATAATAATAATAATAATAATAATAAGTTTTATTTCTAACCCGCCCCTCTGCGTCGCAATCGGGGCGGCGTACAACAATTAAAATACAACAAATACAAAAAAAAAAAAATTAATTCTCCCATTCAGATCAATAGGACATGAAACTGCTTACCTTACACTGGATCATGTCATCAGTTTTCCCACATGGATCTGTACCTGCTAAAAGTATTTGTTTAAAAATATCTCCCTGCCACACTTTTCTAGCTTATTTTTTCCTGATTTAAGTCCTACCAAAACCTTCCTATCATGATAAGGCAAAACTAATTTTTTAAACAATACTAATTTTTAAACAATACTCAAGCAGAAACTAATTATGGATGGACAAACCTTTGTGCACTGCTTTAAATATTCTTGAAGCATTAGTTTGCTAAGTTTTATTCTGTTTCTTGAATTTCTGAAGGGGGTAAAGAGGATTTTTCTTTTTTTCTTTTTTGGTAAAAAGCCTGCATGAAAATTCATGTATTTTGATAAACATTTCTTTTAATATGCACATTTTTGTGAGCTATTTCCCTTAAAATACTCCTTAACATACTCCTATTTTCCTTAATGTATGGCACTCTGTATACAATTTTCACTTGTGCATATGCTTTTCTATGAAGTTTCCCCTAATGTATCCTTTTTGTATGCATGGTCAATTGGAGACGAACATTACAAAATTCAGAGAAGTGCAAAAATTAAAGGAAAACTGTGTTCTAGTTCAAGTTTGGAAAGAGAAAATTAATTCTGTTTCACATAAAATTCAGAAAAATCAAATGAACTGCACCTCCATCTGTAGATGGAGCAGCCAAGATTTTGCTGTCTTGTCCTAATGTGATGTTGTTTCATTGAAAGCAAAAGCTCTGCTGAAGAATAGTTAGCTTTATTTAAAGTTCATATTTCTGCAGCACTCTGCACTTTACTGGATTTTTTTTTAAGACTAAGCAAACCTGTAATTTAACATCCCATTACTTGTTCATGGCACCTTCCAGCCACCAGTGTCTTCTCTGGTGCCTTAGGATTTACAGCTAAAGTCTCCTAAGCAAGTTCTTACATGACCCTGTGGACATTTGCCATATACATCCCTTTGCTCTGTGACTGTGCTACAAAATAAAACATCAAGAGAGCTTCTATAAGGGATTGTCCTGTAAATTCACAAAGTCCTTTTAAACAGCACACAGTTTGAAATAAAAAAGAGGTGAGCAAAAAAATATGAAACACCAGTGCATAACACGAACAAAGCTCAAATGAACCATTGTCAAGATCCCAATGGAAAATCACTACTTAGGGTCCCCCCCCCCCCCATCTTCACTTATTTTTTCTCCTCCCTTGCCTGCTTGCAGGCTTATTTTAAATCAATCTAATTTATTCCACTGCCACTGTCTCCTAATGTGCCCTTGTTGTCTGAATAAGGGAGGAGTCAGCATGAGAGAGCTTTGTTATTCATCAGAACTCTTGCTTCAGTGACATTCCAGCTATGTTTTCTTGAAGAATTATTTTGCTTTTTTTTAAAAAAGGCTGAATTTTACATGACTTTCGCTAAAAATATACAGATTAGCACAGTAGAAAATCCACTGAATGTAAAGCTTTTAAAAATCCATCTTGTGTTACAACACTATGTATGCAAAACTTTCCGTTCTTTCCTTCCTCTTAATATTTTTATACTAACGAATGTCACTTTTATACATCAGAATATGTATAATCAGTGAACTTTATTTGAAAAAGTGGCCATGACATTCTCTCTCTCTCTCTTAAATCACACACACACTATATGTTTTAGGCCAGGCCACCAAATCCTATTATAGATTCAATCCTATTAAAATGTTCCCAGGTTTAAGCCTGCTTTAGAGTTTTTCATAAGAGTGCACGACCTCTCCTAAAACTCCTACATGTGTGGTCAAGGGACCTAAGGATAATTGTAAACTCCATGGGCTCCCATTAATCTTAGCACAGTCAGATATTAGTCCTTGTAAATCCGTACCTAAACAAGGACAATAGTTAAAGCCATCAATAGTCTTTTAATGAGGCAGATCAAAAACAAATGGAAGCATCAGGACACTAGGTTTCCAGAAGGAGGGGGGGCAAAAGGAAAAAGGCTTTGTCTGATATCTTACACCAAAAGTAGGTGGAATTAGACTAGGATCTTTCCTCCCCACTGTTAGATGTGTTGTAAAAATAGCGTCCCACTCACTTTAGCCTGGAAAAAATAGGAACAGAGAATGAGAGAGAGAGATGACTACTGATAATCATGTCAGGTGGATGTGGGTATGTGTGTGTGTCTGTCAAGAATTATAATAAATTATCTTGGTCCTTGCAGGCATACCAAGTAGCCTTTGAAATCCCCGCAGATGTGATTTAGCCATCAAGAAAAAGAAAGGAAAATGTCCTGTTAGGGAGTTTGTTATTTAAAAGGAGGAAGGAGAAAAGTTGATAAGAATTTATGGCCCAACACGCATGTGCTGCGGCACTATGGTAGTTGCTGAGCAACATAAAGGCACCATGTCATGGCTCGTCTATGGTAAGGGGGGCAGGAGGGGGAAAGAAGAGAAATGAATAGCAACCTCGCTAGCAGAATGAAGCGCTTTACATAAAGCCTCACTGATTTCCCAACCATTTATATCTCTCCTGTTTCTTTAACAGTTACTTGAACTGTAACCACAATTGTAAACACAATTAGTTTCTAAAAAAACCACTAGAATGTATAGTGGGAGGGGGGACTGGGATTGGATAAAAAGAAGACTTAATATGCTCATGCACTCATGGTTCTTTGGCAGCATTTACTATTGTGATTCTTCTGAGAGCACATATTTCCAGAATTTTAGCACCTTCCTTCAATTTTTTAGCCCATGAGTAGGTAGAGTACAAACAGGTATAGGTGTGTGGTCCCTTGGTATCGGCTGGGCTTTGGTTCTTGGATGCCCACCACCGGCAACCAAAATCCATGCATGCTCAAGTCCCATTATATGCAATGGATAATAAAATGGTATCCCTTATATAAAATGGCAAAATCAAGCTTTGCCTTTTGGAATTTAAATATTTTAAAAAATATTTTCAAGTGATGGATGCTTGAATCCATGGATAAAGAATCTGTGGATACGGAGGGCCAACTGTATATATATTCCATAATCATATCTCCTGTCATGTTTTGCTTTACTTCTTGGTTCCTAGACTAAAGCATATTGGAGTCAAGAACAAGTATTCATGGCAGCAAAACTTTCTAATATGTATGTAATTGTAAAATTCATACTCATTATTTTACATTAGGAGTATAGACTACCTTGATTTGCATCAATTTTTCAGGACTAGACCACTGTACATAGAATTTCACCCTTTTAGTTATTCTGATTTTGAGGATCCCATAAGATCCAGAGCTTCCGTAAAGTCATTTCGGATCTGAGAGGGCCTATGGCAGCTTAAGTTAGAGACAAATAAGAGTTTCAGGAAAGTTGAATATTAAATAAATTGTGATATTGTAGAATCATTTTTTCTTATCACACACACACACACATTCCCTATTATCTCTTGCCAGGCGTATTTTGCAGGTCCTTCATGACACACATGGAATATGAAGCCAATGTCACAAGTAGAAGTGATGTAATTATAGTTTTAGCATAAAGGAAAATATTTGGGTCAGTTTAATTTTCCAGTCTGCATCTGATTATGGATGCACACATCAGGCAGTTAGTTTTTGTGAACTTTCTATTTTTCCAGGGTCTCTGTCTGATCCATGCTGCTTCACTGCCTTTGTCTGGGCTTTTTTATCCCTCCAAAAAGAACATCTATGTTTGCTTGCTTGTTTTGTATATTTTTCAAACTGTGCATATTGTTTCCATGATTCACCCATTCATTAAAGCACATGTGCGTGCCTTTTTGGTATATCTTGTATGTTTTTTCAATACATACTTTTCAAGTGTATGCACTTTGTGGGCAAGCCTTTAAGATTTCTAGAATGTGTGAAATTTTTGTGAACACAAAGGGTGGAATTCCTGCCGATATATGCCTGTGTAACTCAGCTTTACATACGTGTATGTCAGTTTTGAACCAGCAATGCATAATATTCCACTATTCACTGGCTTCTTGCTCAATATTTAACCCTCCCCAAGGCAGCTGCAAAGCCCTGGGGCTGTTGTCATGGCTGTTTACTAGTTGGGGGGAGTTGACTTGGCAGTTCCTGACTTGGCTACAATTAAGCAACTAGGGGAAGAGAAATGATGTTGCTCTCCTGGGTCTGCAGTGAGATCCCTGGATTTCCACAACTGCAGCCAGGCACTACTTGGTCAATTCCTCTGTCTTTCACCTTGACCAGCAAATGGCTGTGGCATGCCCCTAGGTTTTAGGGACAAGAGAAGGAAGCATGGAGCTCTATGTGCTCCACACTGTTTGGTGTGGGATCTCAGTCAAATTTTGTTTGGTTTTTGTTCATTTCTAAGTGGTAAAGATCAGAGAAATTTAAAAGCAATATCCAATAGAATCAACTCCTCACATAGATTGTCACAATGTGTTCCAGTTAATGTTTTATGGACTGTGTTCTAAAACATACTGCAGAAATAATCTAGTGTGAGACCGCTTTAACTGTCCTGGCTCAGTGCTAAAACTTCTGGGAGTTTTAGTTTATTGTGTCACCAGAGCTCTGTGACAGAGAAGGCTCAATGTCTCACAAAACTACATTTCCCAGAATTCTCTAGCATTGAGAATTCTGGGAAAGTTAAAGCAGTCTCAAACTGGATTATTTCTGCAGTGTGTTTTGGACCTAAGTCAGGCTAGATCTAAATTAGATCAGTTTAGTTCAGCAAACTGAACACAGACCACAGTGTTTCTGTCTGTACTGGTGTGAGGCAAACCAGAATATCAAATGCTCCATTCTGACACCAGGTGTCCTGTTCAGCCAGCTGGCATATCCACTGCTGCTGTGGGTCACTTTGCTCAAAATGAGGCACCCAGCCTCAATCACATAACTAGTCATCTCATTCTGACTTCAGAGTGAGTGATCTGTGGAGCAGTGGTTACTCTAGGCAGCTGAGCAAGGTGCTTGTTAAACAGCCATGCAGTATCAGAATAGAGGGCTCCAAATCTTCCTGGAAAACACAGAGCAACTGGTGAATTATTTAAATCCATGTAAAGGGTGCTATACACCAGTTCTGGTGCTTAACTGGCCGATCAGCATGCAGTCTGTTTGCACCAGAACCAAGGTTTGGACCATGCATCATCTTGTCTCCCTTCTAGTGGGGGGATGGGTTTTTTTGGCCCATGCAGACAGGGCCCAGGAGTGAAATGGGATCTGCTACGTGCTTGACAATGGCATTCCTGGAAATACTAATAGCAAGTTCATTGAGCTGGCTGTGGTCACTGCATATGGTTGCTGCCAGGCCATGGGTTGGCAAGCCATTAGTTGAGGTGGCCTAGATTGGACATGAAATGACAAGAGACTGGAAATGAAATTTCCTACATATGGGACTGATTAGTAAAACCAAAGATTTATTGGATCTTTCTGGATGACACTACAAATATGGCGTGCCATGTTCATTATACCTTTTGCTTGCTTTTACATGTGATGAAAGTCTATTTATGGGCATACTGATGTGTGTGTGAAATGTTGGTCAATGTGTAGAGGATCTTGCCTTTGGGCATGAAATTGGATGAAATGGTAGCTGGCCACATCCAGTACTTTAATTCTATTATATTTTTCAGAGATATCTCTTTCGTTTGAAAAAATTGGTCAAGCAACCTAATAGGCAACTAACCATTGAAACCATAGAAATATCCAGGATGGTAGGAAGTATAAACATGCGAAAGGGTCAAACTTTCATCTAAAAAGACTTCCTGAAATTGAGAAACTTTTCCTATGGTAATTCAATCTGACAGATGGAATAAGAAATTTTATAGCACTGCTAATTGACAAGCAAATAATAAATATGACTGTTTTGTATCGTATTTCAACACATTCCAAAGCAAAGAACAAAACATAGGGTACATTGATATGTGGGTGGTGAGGTTACTAGTCATATACCTAACAGTTTAGTTAAATTTTGTTGCTTGAACTGTGAAATATTAAAGATTCAAGATAAAACTGTGCTTCCTAATCTGACCAATTCTATTACGTGCACTACTGAAGGATGAAACTTTTCTCCTAGATCAAAATGATGTTAAGAATTTTGATAGTTTGTATAAAGTTATCTTCATGGAAACAAATAAGCCAACTGAACGAGGAAAACATTCTAAAAAAACTGCAGGTTGGCTTTATTTGTATTTTCAGCTTGTTCAGGACTTAACCATATTTCTTTTTATTGTTGCATTCATCAAGGGCTTCCAATTTTGTCAAGTTTTCCATATCACTTTATTAACAATGAATAAATATTGTTTCTTTCAGATTCATTTTACTGCACTGAGACCAGTGTGAGGAAAGTTTTGCCTGCACCAAGCTTTGCCCATACTCCTGTCCATCACTTAGCTACAAGCAATGGCTCTGAATCACTCCTGAGCTTGTCACTGTTGCTCCAATTTACTTGGAAGGCGGAAAAGCTCTAATTATACAACCACTCGCACAGAAGAGCTTCTCACTCTATTGAAGCAGATGCTATAGTGCACGTATAGTGTATCAAAATAATAAGATTCTTTCATACCATGGGTAATCAATTCATATCAATGGCCCTCAAAATTTTCAATGCAAAGATCGCAACAAAACTGCTATATGCAATAGCTATTTGAGTTGAAGCTGTCAATTCTGAACTTGATAATTTTCAAGCAAAATTTTTGTGGGCTTGTTTGTGTTCCAAGATGTGTACCCAACTCAGTTCTTTTATTAGAAACAGGTGAATGTCTCTACTAAAGCCTGGCTACTTGCATTCAGATTTTGGCTCAAAGTATTTGTCTTCAAGTCAAGTGTGAGCTTGGTGGATCTCCTTGCCTTGGATAGTTATACCAGCAGATGGACTAAACATGTTGCTCATAAAGCAGCCTCTATTGGTCTTTCTGAATCCCTGCTTTTAAACTTAGGCTATGAGGTGGCATTAAAATTGCTGAGGCAAAGACTCTGGGACATTGCCTTTTGCAGTCTTACATCCAATTCTATTACCTTTTGCTCTCCCAGTGCCCCAAACACTCATTATACAGGAACTTTCTGTCAGCCTTCTTACCTTGAAAATCTAACTGTTCCAAAGTATCTCATCTTGTTCACTAAGGTGAGATGCAATGTCTTCCCTTCAAACTTACTTTTTGATAGGTTTGCAGGGCTATCTACCTCAGCTCAGTTTTGTCATTATGGATGGCAAATAGTTGAAACTCTATCACACACATGTGCCTTTTATAACCAGTGCCATAACCAGCTGATTGTCCCCTTACTGAGCTGTAAGACGGGCTATTCTGAAATCTTTTATATCAGACTACTGCAAGACAAATGCATGAATACTACCTTGTCTGTTGCAATTTTTTTCCCTTTAGCTGTTAAAATTAGAGAGCTCAAATGTAATTATGTAACCAAAATATTCTCCAGTGTTGTAACCCAATCTGATAATTTAATTTTATGTAAACCACCTGTATTTTTATGTAGCCTCTATTTTATATGGTTTTAAATTATATGTGATCTTTCTATTTTATATAGTCTTAAGTTATAGCATGTCTCGCCAGGTCTGTTGACTGTAAATAAAGATAGATAGATAGATAGATAGATAGATAGATATCAAAATCTAAGGCATATAGAATGCATCAGATTGCATAATTAACTGGGAAAGTAAGGGGCTGTATAGACCGCATAAAGAGCTGGACTGGGGGCAGAGAGGGGCCTGGCAATTGTGTGCCAGCCACACCGACTCTGCCCTCATGCCAGCTTCATGTCGCACACCCCACTGCATGGGGGGAGGCATCACAGCACTCCCTTGGCACACCATCTACACACGCTGCACCAAAGGAGCAGAGAAAAGCCGCCACAGTGGTGGCAAGTGTGCCTTTTCTGTGGCACAAAAAAGAGCTGCTTTTTGTGACTTCTTTTTGCACTGCAGAACTGCTGGGTTGGGGGAGTGGGGTGTGGTTGCCACATCCCCAACCCAGCATTTCCAGGGGCAGTGCGGAGCCATCTATTGGGGTGGTCTGTTGAGCCCCTCAGTTAGAAGCCTAACTCTGCTAGTCTGAACCAAAGTGCACCCACCAAATCAAAAAGGCCAATGCAATTTTAGGCTGCATCAGTAGAAGTATAGTGTCTAGATCAAGAGAAGTAATAGTGCCACTCTATTCTGCTTTGGTCAGGCCTCACCTGGAATACTGTGTCCAGTTCTGGGCACCACAATTCAAAAAGGATGTGGAGAAACTGGAGCATGTCCAAAGGAGGGCAACTAAAATGGTGAAGGGTCTGGAAACCAAGCCCTATGAGGAACGACTTAGGGAGCTGGGGATGTTTAGCCTGGAGAAGAGAAGGCTGAGAGGTGATATGATAGCCGTGTTTAAATATTTGAAGGGATGTCATATCGAGGAGGGAACAAGCTTGTTTTCTGCTGCTCCAGAGACTAGGACCCAGAATAATGGGTGTAAGCTCCAGGAAAAGAGATTCCACCTCAACATTAGGAGGAACTTCCTGACAGTAAGGGCTGTTCGACAGTGGAACACACTCCCTCGGAGAGTAGTGGAGTCTCCTTCCTTGTAGGTCTTTAAGCAGAGGCTGGATGGCCATCTGTCAGGGATGCTTTGATTGGGAGTTCCTGCATGGCAGGGGGTTGGACTGGATGGCCCTTGTGGTCTCTTCCAACTCTATGATTCTATGATTCTATGATTCTAGGATTTGGTATGTCAAGACTTATGTAAATTCCAATGATTCAATAGGTCCCATAGTTGGGACTAGGAAGTGGATTGAGGCCAGAAATTCTAGTAATACTATGTTGCAAGTGGCTTAAATGCTAGACTTGGCTCTGTTTAATGATAATTATATCCTCATTAATGTTATGTAAGATTCTTCATTTGGAACAATGAGATCATCAAGAGACAGAATATGTTCATAAAATCTGATCTAATAGGCCGAAATCCAATTGGTAGTCCTAATGGGAAGTTCCATTGATTTAGATGGTCTAGTCTAGTTGGGCTTAACAACCAGTGGTCTATTTACACTACATAATTATAGCACTATGATTCCACTGAACACCCAAGGCTACATCCTATAGGATATTGGGATTTGTAGTTTGGTGAGTCACTAGAGCTCTCTAGATGAGAATTTTAAATAACCCACCCTACAGTGCAGGTTGCAGGATTACAGGGGATGTTGCCATGGCAGTTAAAGTGGGATCTAGCACTATAATTTTATAGTGAATTTCAGCAGTAAGGTTAAAGACAAAGGCCTGTATTTTACAGAGATTTTATATTTATAATTGAAAGATTCAGACATTAGCATATTATATAGTAGATAGTGGGCAAAGTAGAGGACATCTGTTTCTAAAATGTTCACATGGTTGTCATTAATATCGTCACCAGTAATTTTATCATCACTATTTGTATTATCAATATAGTTAGGCTACTGAATAGTTGATACAGATACATTTATTTATTGGTATGAGATAGGCTGAATAAGTATACATGTAAATGATACAACTGTAATTTGCATGAAAAGGTATATAAATATATAGTTTAAAATTATCAAATTCAATTTATATATAATTTTAAAATACAACACATGGAACAAATGGACCCAATGTTATGGGATTTCCATGAATTAAAGTGCCCACCTCAGGTTTTGCTGAATTTTCAGAAAAATTAGAGCTCATGGAACTAAGTAGTAGCAACCATTTATTAAGCAAGGAAGATAAGGACAGGTTTGTCTTTGAAGAAGAAATTAGTTGAACAGTTGAGATTTTGCACTTTAAAACAAATTCATATTAAATTTAGGTTCTTTAATAATAAAAAGCAAATAAAACAAACTTACACAGAAGGTGAGACGGAGAACCATGGATGTGGTCCAGTATTTTGTTCCAGCTAGGACAGAACATTTGTTAAACCAATAAAAAGAGATTTACTGCTGTTGGAGAATGATACTTGGCAATAATGCATTTTAAAGTATTTTTTCACTGGTTCTCATAATTAATTACAAAGGGATATTGTGAAATTATTTTTTTTTATTGATGCTAATACCCAGAAGATATAGATTGGGGTGTGTAAGTGAAGATGGAGAAGGGGGCATTTTTAACCCCCACTTCTCTCAGGGGCTGCACCAACATGCCTGATGTGACTAGAAGTGATGTTATGTTGTTCTTTTTTGCCAATTTGGGGCAATTATTGGTGTTTTTTTGGTGGGCTGTTAAGGAATGTGGGTAACTAAGGGCTTATGAGGTCAAAACTGCTGTAGTTTGCAGTAGTTTTGAGCTGTTTTGGGGGAGTTCAGGCAAAAAAATGTTTTACTCTTTTAAATTTGGGAAGATTTGCAGGCTTAGAAGGGGTGGGTTCAGGAGATCTTCAGAGGTCACTCTTTCCCCAGCCAGATAAAAATGGAAGTGTACACGTGTGTGTATAAGTGTGTGTGCACATTTCCATTTCTATCTACAAATATATGTGTGGTCTGTTGTATATAGTTTGAACTTTAATATATAATATATATATTTGTAATATACATGTGTGTGTGTGTGTGTATAATAAAATCAAAGGGGCAAAAACAGTTTTTTTAAGAAACAAGAGGATGCTATTTAATCTCTAAACATTTTAAAAGAAACAGGGTTTGCAGAGGATAGACTGTTGAAACTGATGTGCACACACTCATGCAAAGGATTAAATGTCACAGGGGGCAATGGTAGAGACAGACAGCTAGTGTGACCTATTATATCCCCTCCTTATCTTGCCCCTCTTTCTCTTGTTCCTGAACCCAGATTTATTTTCTCAGAATGATTTCCTTTCTTTCCATTCTCACTACAAAAGCCTTTTTCTCTATCTTTCATTCTTTCCCTGTCAAGTAGGTACTATAGTGTTCGTAGTTTTATCCCTATATCTGTTTCATAGGTTCTACAATCAATTTCTTTTCTTTTACTTAAGAAAGTTAACCTAGTTAACTTATTTATTTAAATATTTATATGCAGTTCTATATCTGAAGATCTCAGTATGGCATACAGTAACATTGAATTAGCACAATTTAAAACAATAATAGGTTTAGAAACCTAGAAGCACATTAAACCATTTATCCCTTAAAACAAGACAATTTAAAACCATTTATAGCAATTAACATAATACAACAAAAACAAGGCTTTCTGTATAGAACATAACCCGGGAGAAAAGGAAGCACATTGGTTCACATTCTTTAGTTATGCCAGCTAAGAGTTCATCCAAACTTGCCAAATACATCAAAAGATTATGGGTTTTACACCTGTAACTTCTTTTGTTTTTGAGATCCACATGATGCATTGATAATTTCAGAAAGTTTGCTTCCCTCTCCTTTCCTGACTTTTATTTCTACCAACAAGGTGCTTTTTAAAAAACAACAACAAAAACAACAACAAAAACAAACAAACAACCTGATACTTTCTGGTTTAACAATTAGTTATTTCAAAGGGTACCCCAACCAGATATGTGTGTAACAGAATAAACCTAGATAGCCTAAGATCTTATATCCTGCTGGAGGACTGTGTCTCCAATAGCATACTTATGGGAGGCAGTGGAAACAAGTCCCTCTGTCTGTTTCTTGCACTGCATGACAACAGCAATGCACAGCTTCATCTCTCTGGCCACTGATCACCTGCAAGGATGCATCCTGGTTCATTCCAGCTATTCTTGAGCACAGAGAGAAGAAGGAGCAAACTCCACCACAGTATAAGACGGTTTGTTTCTCCCCCAGTACTCTAGAGAAGCCAGAAAGATCTGAGGCACATCTTCATAGTTGCACAGTCCCACAACCCCTTAACACATGGGGGCATACAAACACCCTTTTGGTCACCCTGTCATCTTGGTTCACCCACACCAATTTACAGGAAAGCTATGGAGAGTAATTATATAAAAAGCAGTTAATCTAAGGGTTGCCTCTATTTTTTATCTAATGTATTTATTATTGCAACAAAAAATACAAAGTACACAATGGCTTATCTTATTAAGAGCAAAGATTTTTTTTTTCTGTGTTGCTAATGCGTTGACAAGGCATTAACCTATTTAAAGCAATTATACTGCATTTAGCTATCAGCCTGATCCAGACATTTTACTGTTGAAGGCACTCAGGTCCATCTGATGGCGTGCATATTGTTGGAAGTATTAAATATGTTGGTAAGTTATTGCAGAGAAGAGATTTGACTTCTTTATTATTCTGCTTTTCTTCAGCTGCTCACGTCTCTTTCTTGTGGAAGGAAATTGTTTCTGAATTCAGAGCAAGAGAACCTTTTATTCAGGACAACAGTCTGAACAGATTCCATATCATGAAAATAAAACACCTCTTGATTAATCATGATGTGTGGATAGAAATCTGAATAACAAATAAATCCTCTATTGATTCATCTATTACAATTAGTAGCCTCTTTATTAACACATACTCTGCTCTCTAACCTGAACCTACTCCTAAAACCCATGAAAGCTATATGCATTCATTAATACTCCATACTGAATGGAAATAATTACTGTTTATTACATATCTGTCTTGCCTTTTTTGCAAATATTTCCAGACATTTAGCCTTACAACAATCTGGTAAAATAGGTTAGGCTGAAAGACAGCCACCTGGCAAGGGCCATTTAGTAAGCTCCAGAAAAGAGTAGTGACTATAATCCCTAAATCTAATGCTTAAATCATTATACTGTGCTGTCTTTCTAGGGTCTGCCATCTATTCAGATAACCCAACACAGTGATGTCTTTCATGTTCAATGTGTATATGATGTCTCATCACCACCAACAGCTGTCATGTTAATTTGGAAACTCACATGGGTGCATTATTGCAAACATCAGAAGTAGGCTGGAGTCCTACAGATGCTTTGGATTACAACTCCCATCAGTTCCAGCCAACATGACATTGTCAGAGATTGCTGGGAGTTGTAAACTAGAATATTTGGAGCCTCTCGGTAATTTCCCCAGTTTGCCTACCCATGGCATACACAATATTAGGAAATTGGATTGGGATTGGGATTGGATGAGGGGGAAATATTTTTTTCTCAGATGAGGACCATTTATGAAAGTCAACAATAAAGGAAAAGTTTATGTGCTATATAATATTTTTTTTAAAAAAAACCTCTAGGTAATTGGATGAAAAGTTAAGTGAATATATCTTCCATCAAATTCATGTGAAACACATTAGTATCAATATGGCATGCACTAATGTACATATGTCACTAAATAAATGTATGGAAACACATTTCATTGTCTTTCCAAAAGTCCTCTAGAGAACATTTTCCAACATGGTATTGTCTACCATGAACAATATTTCTTTGTATGTATGGAAGAGTCTTTGTATTCTACAAGAAAGAAAACCACATCTTTCACAACTACAACCTTCTGTAACCTTCCTGCCCTCCTCACTCCCACACCCACACACAAAGGCCCTCCTTAATTGTATTACTATTAGGCTGCCCTTCAACCCCTACTCAAATGAGGACAAGGCTAGTTCTGTATTTCATGGGATAACAATTTATGAGCAATTAAAAATGAAGAGACACAAAGCATTCATCACAGCCACAGCTAGACAGGCAGCAGAGGTCAAAGGTTCCTGCAATGAAGTGTGCACAATATATTTTTATTTCTGTTTTCACTAAGGAAACGGGTTAGCTAAAAATTATGGCTTGCCATCTCCAGTTCAGAATAGGTGCACTTAATCTTTCAAGACAGTCCATTCTTGGGCAGATGGGTGATGGAAGTATGTTCACAAGTACACATAAACACAGAGGCATAGAGAAAAGATCCTATATGTTACTGGAAAACTCAGAGGTATTCTAAAAGGAAAACATTCTAACAATAATAGTGAATGTTAGTTTACAGGGATGACTGTGAGTGCTATATCTAGGCTGAGAAATCTTTAATTCAAATCTTACCCAAGCCACAAAATCATTCTTATTGTGCGATATGAGTACAATAACATAAGACTGTAATATAACTAGGATCAGCATTGTTTCTAGCTCACAATAGATTCTAAAGTAACAGCCATTATTTATTCACTCATGGAGAAGTGAGAGCATTCTAGAGTTTTCTTTGTTGTCCTTCTGGTTGGTTTCTCCAGGCCTGACTTGTAGTGATTTCCCCATCTTGCAATTACTACATTTTTTCAGAGGTTCAGTGTATTGTATTGCTTTTCTTTTCAGTGTAACTGTAGGAATGTCTGATTAGCAGTGCAATCCCAACTAAAAAAAAAAAAAGCTAGTTACAGGAGGTTAGGATTATGCACAAACCCTTCTGCTAGCAAAAATCCATACCTTCCAGCTGTCCTGATTTGGAAGGGACAGTTGAATTTATTTGGCACAATTGAAGAAAGCTGAAGACAAAAGGAGGGGGAATGAGGAGAGGACAGCAAAACTGGGACATTTAAAAAGCAGCTGAAAAAGTGGGGTGACAGAGGATTAACCCGGATTGTCCCTGTGAAATCAGGACAGTTGAAGGGTGTGAGCAGCATGAAGAGAAACCCACCCAGACATAACAAACAACTTTTATTAGTGAAAAGGGAGAAAAAGCAAGTCTAGTGAGAAGTGGCCAGCTATCAGACTGTTTTTGCTAAGACAAGTCAGAAATTAAAAAGTGAGCCACTTCCAGGTAAGGCAATATATTGTACATATGATAATTCTGACACCATTTTCTGTTGAAGATAGACTGTAGTTACAATCCTTTGTGCACTTACTTTTCTGGAGAAATATCAATAGGATGCTGCTGAATGTGTCTTCATGGTGCATCCCAAACCTACATTTTAATATAATAGATTTGCCTTACCCTTACCTTATTATTTATGTTAATTTGTGTGCTGGTCAATAGTAATCAACAGTGTCAAAATGAAACTATAGTGTCTGAGGTAGGGTAGAATGGGGGGAAAAAACTCCTAGTAGCAAAAATAGGGTCAGAAACAGTGCGATACTTGTTGGAAGTGCTGCATAACCACTCCTGCACAAAAGTCTATGTTCTTACCAAGGGCAGTAGACAGATAGCTAGAATGACCTGATGAATCCCCTCTTGCCTAATCTGACCCCCCCCCCCCCTTCTAGGCTATACTTGGCCTAAAATGACTTCACATCCTTCCTCTTGCAGTTCAAACTCTCTCTCTCCAAGACATGTAGCTACCCATAATATCCCAAGTTTATATATTCTATCTTCAAATATAGTTGCTGTAATAAGTATCTTTCCTTTCATGTGAGATGGTCTTTCCTACTTATTCCAAGCAACAGGTTTCACATTTATCTAGCAGTCCTAATGCCAGATTGATTAGGAAGTTCTGCTTGGGTTTTTCTAGTCATTGAAGGTGCAAGGAAGAAAATGGAAGATGGAGTCACTGCCCAATAAATTCTGTGCACCAGGCAAGGTAAAGAGATGATGAATAAGAATAAGAAAAGGAACTGTCAAAATTAAATAAACCAAGTAATAATCTGAAGAAAGGCAGAAATTGAAGACCAACTTACCCCTTAAAACCAACACTAATTGGAAACCATTGTCTTTACTGAAAAAGAGTGGTTCTGAGTCTTTGCCCCCCCCCCCCCCAGTTTTTGGGACTCCAACTCCCAGAAGCCTCCACCATCATGGTCAATGATTCCAGGAGATGAAGTCCAAAGCATTTGGAGAGTTAAAGTTTGAGAAGGACTGCCCTAAACCAAGGTAATGAATTGAAAGGAAAGGGAAACATCTCAAGGTTTAGCTTTGTTGGTTTCAGAGGGGGTGAACGTGCTTTACTTTGGGAGGACTTGAACTAGTCTGAAGGTCTATAGGTCTTGTCAGCTGAGTCCAATATATGTCCCTAGAAACCAGCCCTGCAAGACCCAAATTTGATTGTCTGAACACATTTGATTGTTTGTCTGGAGCCACACCAAGGAAACTTTACTTTTCTTTCAGGTTTTTATTACATGTGGGAAACAACATACTGTGAAGGCTTGGCTACTTTATCCCGGAGCCATGATAAAGTGACATAGGGGGGTTGCAGACTGCCAGAAATAGTGCAAATTGAGTCCACATTTAGGGTTAGGGTTAGGGTTAGAGAATCATGGGAACTGTATTTTATTGTGGCACCAGAGCTCTCTGACAGAGAAGGCTCAATGTCTCAGAAAAAAACCCAATTCCCATGATTCCCTAGCACTAACCCTAACCCTAAAAGTGGACTCAATTTGCACTATTTCTGGCAGTCTGCAACCCCCCATACTTTTTTCCTCATTGAAGGTTTTATTAGACAGGAACCACACAAGGATAATATACTGTAAAGTTCTTGCTAACTGGTCCAGATCCCTGTCCCTCCAAAACATTCATTTACTTTTCCTGCAGGGCTGTGTGTGCTCAGCTTCAACTTACTTCTGCCCTGATTGGAGTGGTCTGTAAGCAAAAGAGAAGACACAAGGGTACAGAGTGTTTCATAAGCCAGCAGAAATAAAAAGAAAGGTCATCATTAAGGAGGTGAGCATACTTCTCTGGGACTTGGAGACCAGGCAGCTCAGAGGCAAACACACACACACACCTTGCCAAACCTTAGTAGTCTCCTAGAGGCAGCACTCTCATATGGGATCAAAGCATCTAAGCCAAAACACTGTCAAACTTGCTGCTCTTTTTACAGCAAATAAACAGGTCCAGTGTCAAACTAGCATGTGCCACCTTGATTGCATAAGGAAAGGCAAAGAGAAGAAAAAAGAGAATCAATGTGAGAAGTAAAAGACAAACATGGAGGGAAAAGGCATGGGAAAAGACAGCTGAGGAAGAGAGAAGGCGGCTCTCTAAGGGTGTATCTACACTGTAGATATAATGCAGTTTGATATCACTGGGATTGGAGTTTTACAAAATCTCTAGTCTTCCTTGATGCCTCACAAAACTACAAATTCCAGGATTCTGTAGGATGGAGCCATGGCAATTAAAGTGGTGTAAAACTGCATTATTTCTAAAATTTAGATGCACCTTATGGTTCTTCTCCAACTATTCTCAATGCAAAAATGGTCCAGTTGCCTCACCCCTCAAATCTCACTTTTGCTGCTTGAGAAAGAATATTCACAGGTGCCAAGACTCCTTTAAGTCACAAACTTCAATTGAATAATTTTGTCTCCATGCATTTCAAGTAAATATGGTCTCTTAGTGAACAATTATAATGTTATTGTAATTCTTATAACTCAGTTCATTCTGCAGGAAGACAAAATCTGAAAACTTTTTCATTCCCCAATTAATATTCCAAAAGGCTCATCTCAAAAATTTATGATTGGTTGTTGGAAGTTAACCCTAAGGATCTGCCAAGTTATACAAAGGCCTGGAACAGAGATTTTGACAGACAATTAGATGAACAATGCTGGAACAGTATATGGAAGAGTGGTCTGCAAATTTCAATTAATGTCAACATCAGAGAAAGTGCTATTAAATTTTGTATTACTGCATATGGTACCTTCATTTCAGAGAGACTTAGAAATATTGTCTGGGCAGGAAAAGTACTGTGTTGGAAAAATTGTGCCAGCCTGGAGTCTTCTTTTGTTTGTGTGGATGACTCTTCCAAACCTGTGATGGAAGATGATGTTTTTAATAAAAAAAACCTTTAGAACTGTCATTGGCTTAATAGTTCCTGATGACCCAGTTCTGAACCTTTCCTTCCATAAATATGATCTGGCATCCTGTTAGTCAGTTGGGAGTTGCGACAGGACTCCTCACAGGTTCTATCCTTTGCTTGGTGCACTGTTAATCACTGGTGGAACGGGGCTGGATGCATCATCTTTCAATGCCCCACTTGCCACAGAACTCCATTCCTCAGTACAGCTGGATGGAATCAGGAGGGTCGGATCAGGAGAGAGATCGGATTTCTGATACAGTATTTCAACCATAGTGATCAACTATTGCTGTTATTAGATAATTACTTCAAACTGCACAATACAAACATTTATAACTACCCAGATTACTTTTGCTTGTGAGTAGAAATGTTTCCATCTCACATGCCCTGTGTTTATATTTCCTAATACCAGCCAGTAACTTATGGGAGAAAAATAATGGAACAAATTTGCAGTGAAGAATTAAAAATTCAGTGACCAATGAAACAGTAAATCCATAATTTGGAAAAGTTAGCTTTTTGGACTTAGGATCCCCAAATCCAGCAGCTAGGTTATGAGAGCCTGTAGTCCTAGAATCCATTTTTTCCAGGTCTGACTAAATCCTTCTGGCTTTATTTGTGTTTGCAAAAGAGCCCTATTCAAATAATGCTTCTTGAGTTCATAATTCTCCTCAGCCAGCTATCATCTCTGTGTGTATCTACAAATAAATAATGACTCAAGCACACAAATAGATGTTGCCTATACTCCTTCTCTGTGCACAGAGCTGGAGAAGCCCTGGTGGTGCAGTGGTTAAATGCTTGTACTGCAGCCACTCACTCACAAACCACAAGGTTGTGAGTTCAGTACCAGCCAAGGTCTCAAGCTCAACTCAGGCTTGCATCCTTCTGAGGCCGCTAAAATGAGTACCCAGCTTGTTCAGGACAAATAGCTTACACATTGTAAACCGCTTAGGGAGTGCTTAAGTACACTAATAAGTGGTATTGAAATGTGCTTGCTATTGCTATTGCATAGAAAGTAGGAACCACACCAATTGGTTGTATAGGAAGGGGGCTAGATTTAGCCTCAGTGCTCCACAACGTAGTGAACACTTAATGATTATCATCTTCTAAGAGGGCATGCCCTGTTGCACGAGTGTCATTGATTATATGCACTTGAACTAATTTTGCAAGAGAGCACTTTCACTAATCTTTCATTTGTAATTATAATTTAATTTGTTTACAGTTAATCTTTGGGCTGTTTTTTCAAAAAAATATCTTTGGCTATTATATACATAACATTGAAATATAGAGGGAAAATATTGAATTGTTAATGCAACGGTACATTACCTTATTTAAACTTCAAGTAATAAGTATTGATTACAATCCCACCTTTTGGAAATGCAGCAATAATATTGGTACCTTTTATCATTTACTCCCAGCTGCATTTAATATTTGAATTAATATTGTGGAAAATGGTGTTCTGTGAGAGATTGGAAATTTTAGAAGACAAAATTAAGCTGCTTTCCTAATACACAACTGAGAATGAGTTTCATAGAACTCAATGGGACTTACTTCTAAATAGGTGTTTGTAGGACTGCACAGTTCATCTCAAATTATATTGGGTCCAGGGTAAGGACTCTAGGCAAAACACTAAAGAGAAAAGGAAGTTTCAAGTGTAACTGAATGAATGTATAATTACTTTGGGCATATCAAATGGACTAATGAGAAGATGAAAGAGAGAGCAAACAAATATTTTGACAGCCACTGATTATCTGTTAGTAATTTTTAGAATTATAAATATGTGATAGAGTGGACATGTTCATGCATAATGTGAAGAAAACAGGTGTATCTTTGTGTGTTCTTAAAATAACCATAACTTTACAGCATTCGTTAGATACAACGGTGCCCACTAAATTACACTGTTTCTGTACACAGGTTGTTCTTAATCAAAGTGACTGTCTTACAACATTTATAAAGACTATTTCAGAAGTCACTAGAGTATAAAAGAATAATTGGCCTTGCATAGCCTCTGATCTTAAAAACCAACTTTCTGCTACAGGATATATATTTTCTGTGTCCCGCAAGCAACTCACTAATGGCTTTTGGTCTGTCTTTTTTTATATCCTGTATTGGTCTTCTGTGTTTGTTTGAGAGCTGCAGCTTGATCAAAAGAGATTAAATAAATCAGTGAGCACTAATCGGAAGCCATTATGACAACTTTTCTGCTCAAATGGCTTGGCAGCCTCTATTTGCTGACTTAAATGCAAACAATCACAGGCTTCCAAACTAATTATGGAGCAGAACATTATAAGGCATAAGAGATTTGACAGCTATCATTACAAGAAAAAATATACCACAATGGAATATATTATACAAATAGATAGAGGAACTATCTAATTGAAATAGTATAGTAAGAAGCCAAACTTCAGTACTGGAGCACTGATCCAAACTCCTCTCATTTATATCTTTGTTTGTTTGCTTGTTTAATTTCCATGCTTCGATGCAGCTACACCAAATGAGATATTGGTCTATCTAGCTCAGTACTGCCTACTTTTGCTTAGGCCCTGTCTGCACTGGCAAAATAAAATGGTCTCCCCCTGTGATCTGAGAGGACCAGAGGACACATGGACCAAATCCCCGCTCTGGTGCAAACAGATTAGATGACATCCAGTATTCAACATTAGAACTGCGATATACCCCTGTTATAAAGGAGAAAAAAAAGCTTACTATGAAGATTTGGAGTCCTCTGTTCTGGCACTATTTAAAACACACCCCACTGAGCCACCCTGCTGCACCACTACTGCCATCAATTGCTTGCTCTGAGCACAGGATGAGGCACCCAACCATGTGATTATCTCCTGGCACCTAGTTCTGACCTCAGAGCAAAGTGAACTGGGGCAGCAGTGGATGCACCGGATGGCTCAGTAGGACACGGGTACAATCAGTCTTCTGGTGTGTGATAAACAGGAGGCATAGATAGAAAGCATAAGTTACAGGGTAAATCATTTCAGCCAAATGAAGAAAAGAATCAAAATATCCTAATGTGACTGGCTGGTACATGCTCCTAATCTTACTCACAGATCAGATGGGATTCGTTGTCCTTGATGTTCTCCATTGTCTAGGTTTGACCAGCTTCTTTCCATGGAGTCCCTGCTCCAGATGTTCCTTTGTTTTAAAAACTCATTAGTTTGCCTAGAACTTCATGGTGGTCTTGGTTTTTATAACCTCTGCTGAGAAGAATCTGTACATTTCGTGCTTCTGTCTAACTCTCCATCTCATTGGACAGTTGCTATCTCTCCAACTCTTTGATGGTGCCTCATTAAAACAGTAACTGAGGGGGGATGCAGACGGGTGGCCCTGGGCTGCCCTGGGAAGTGGAGGATCAAGGCCAAGGCTGCCAGACAGCACGGCCTCGATTCTCCCTTTTGCCGGCCTGGAAAGGAGCAACAAAATGCCGCTCTGAGAGCCACCGCACAGCTCTTTGGCACCCCTTCTGGTGCAGCGCATCAAAAGACTGCACCAGAAGGACGTCCTGATGCCATGCGCCATGTGTAATGGTGCGTGGCATCAGAACGTTTTTGGGGAGGGGTTGAGGCAGCTGGTGTGCTGCTGCCCCTCCCCATCCCTGCCTCCAGGATGGCCCAAAGGGCCCATCTGTAGAGGCCCTGAGTCTCTTTGTACATATTAATATTTGCTATCTGGAAAGAAGGCCTTGATAAATGGAAGGACTCCAGTTTATCACATATGTTGGAATGGAGGGCCTTAGTAATGGGGGAAGGACAGATATTCTGGGCTGTCCCTGCCAAGTGCAGACAGGACCTTAGAGTGGATTATCAGGATTACAGACAAGGGTCTTTCCCTGTCCGTCTGGGAAATGTAAAGGCTTGAATCTGAATGCCAAACATACACTCTACACAGAGGACTGATTATGCAGGCAGGGGATTCTGGGAGCTGCAATTCAAACAAGGTAAGCTTTCATAGCTCTGAGGAGCTGAACAGACAGCCCCTTTCCTTGTCGGATTGGCAAGAGGGGAAGAAAAGGAACAGGTACGCACCTGTTTCTCCTCCTCCCCTGTACTATGCCCGGCCTCCAGTTGCCTCCAGAAAGGCATCTGGAGGCTGCAAAGGAGGAGGAAGAGGTGTGTCCCCCCCCATGCTGTTCTTGGCCTTCAGATGCCTCCAAGGAGGCAGCTGGAAACTGGGGAGGGTTGGGAAGAAGGAGGAACAGATGTACGCCTCTTCCTCCTCCTCCCTGCCCTTTGTGTGCCAGCGGGAATAGTGTCAATGTGTCTTTGGGTGATCCCATTGTGGTGGGTGCCCTCACTTTCTTCCTTTCCAGAGCCAACTGGATTTCCAAATATGGTATGGCCAGGTTTCTGCAGTGGGTTTGCCTTCCTGCAATAGGATATTGCCATGGCAGTTAAAATGGAATCAAAAGGCCATAACTTTGTCATGTGAAGGGGACCTTAATTGTTTAATATGGTTTTAATCTGTTTAAATTATTCCATATTGTTTTAAATTTTAAAATAAAAATGATTTTAATTGCATTCTGTCCTGAAATCCTATCATATCAAATAGATAAAGAGGGAACCACTCTGTGTCCCTTTTGATATTAAATTGATATCAAAATTGAGGGTTGATCAGGGCCTGACTTTAGGTAACAATATCTGGGGCACCATACCCTCACATGGTGTATTGCTCCTATTGATGGGATACCTTTTCTCTTTCCTTTCCCCATTGCAGAAACCTGGCCATACCATATTTGGAAATCCAATTGGCTCTAGCAATGGGGGAAGCCCACCACAATGAGATCACCCAAAGACTTTTTATTATGTGAATTGCTACTGGCAGTGGTGACACTAGGGTCAGTGTCACCTGGTGCAACCACTCATGGTGTCACCCCCCCATTGACCTTCTCCCATTCTACACCATACAGAATCCTTAGTAATTTTTTTGTAGTAATTTTACTCATTGATTGTAATTCCCATATATCACTGAATGTAATGATAATAGCTGTGACATAAACAACTAGCAAAATTAAAATACCTTTAAATTACAATATCATATGGATAGCCTAAATGTATTTATGTTTACATAGTTTCATGTGGTTAAATGTTTGGTAAGAAAAGAATAGAATTTGAAAAATACTTCTAAGGCTGTAAATCGGTCTGTGTCAGTGAATAAGGTTGCTTCCTAGAAACATCTGTCAGCCACTCTCTCTGAATTAAAAATTGAGTAGTATTTCTATTATCACCAGAAAGGTTAATGAGGGACAAAGTATAAACACAAAACAAAGCCAAATTGACAACATACCACTACAGCACAGTGGTCCCAGACTGGAAAAAAATGTTATAGAGTAAGACTAAAAAAGACCCTACAGACTCATCCTAAGAACATCTCTCATTATTCTCTCTCATGGAGAAATCCAGATGCAGCAGCCATACTATTATAGAGATTGACATGATCTTCATGTAAAACCATACTATTTAACAATGATTTCAGACACACAAAATTGGTGACCTATATAATATTGGCATGTATTGCCTATTGTTCTCCACATCAATTGAATTACAACAATGTTCAAATACATACACATGTATACACACATATACTTTAATTGGTGGAGCCCTGGTCTCCATGCATGTGCTCATAAATGTGTGAACAACATAACATTCAAGTCAGATAATAATACTTACCGGCCTCTACTATGTTTTTAGAGAGCTTTAACATAATCATGAATTGTAATTTCTATAGGATTACAAGATATCCCAGTCAGGAACACTCAGCATTTCTTTTGTGTCTGTACATTTGTGCCTGTACATATTTTTAAATTATTTTTTAAATTTATAATTTTATGATTCTGAAACAGCTGCCCTTTTTCACATAGCCAGGTTACACCTCATTTTGTTATTCTGATTTATTGAAGACTTAAAATTCAGTATTGGCCCCTCCAAACAGAATTCAATGCATTTGTTATTACTGCACCTCAGTAATACTACACTCAGAATCAGTGCCATAATGAAAATGGTGCTACATAAATAGAACTGAAAAAACACTAGCATCTCCCCCTCCACTGTTTTACTTCAGCAAAGCACTGCAAGAAATCCAGATTATCCAGTTAAAACTTCAGTTAAGAAGTTGTTTTATTACTCCCTGTCCTATAAAGTTTTCAAAGAAATAGCTGTTAGCTTATTTCAGCATAAAGAGGTAAAGGGAAAAAAACTGTGTGTGTGTGTGTGTGTGTGTGTGTGTGTGTGTAGGGGGGAGAATCTTGCAGCCCCACTGAGACTGATCACTGGTTTATATTTACTTTTTATTGTATGTAAAAAAAATATATATCTTCCCTCCATTTCCTCCCTGCTCATTTCTCATGCTCCACGAGGCTGATCAGCAGCAGCTTACAAGATCAGATCAATTCTGCTGCCTTTAGGTGAGCTAGATCACCCTCCTGCTTTTGTTGTGGCTTACCTAAAATCAAATTTCCCTCTTGCTGGAGGGGTTGAGACCAGCAGTAGCAGAATGAGCTGAGGTATAGCTTTGGGGCATCCTGAGAAAAACAGCAATGTTGGAATGGGATTCTGGGCGTTGTAGTTCAAAAAGACCCCCCTTTTTTTCTTCCAATCTCCACTTTAACAATTACATGCAAGAGGGGATTTCAGCAGGGTATCCCACTTTTCTAGGTGGCTGTTGCAACAGAGAGTGCTTCATGTAAAGTCACACCAATATAGTAAGTATTAAAATGTGATGGTCCCTGCCCTCCTCTGCAACTGGTCTGGAGCAGGATTTTCAGACTATGGTTTCCCTGCCCCACCAGAGAATATATATATATATATATATATATATATATATATATTGTTGTTAACTGCCCTTGAGTCGATCTTGACTCATGGTGACCCTATGGATGAGACATCTCCAAGACCCTCTGTCTTCCACTGCTCTGCTTAATTCCTGTAACCCCTTAATACCCGTGACCTCCTTAATTGAGTCTATTCATCTGGCATGTGGCCTTTCTTCTTCCTACTTCCCTCCACCTTTCCCAGCATTATTGTCTTTTCCAATGAGTCCTCTCTTCTCATGATATGTCCAAAGTCCAACAGTATAAGGACAGTATAAGTATAAGGACATACTGGCTTTCATCCTCCTGCTTTTCTGACTCCTGGGGGGTGGGGGGAAGCTCTGTGCCTCCATGCCCACCTGCCCACCTGCCACTGCCAGGGGCTGAGCGTGGTGCAGGGGATGCACCAAGAGGAGGAAGAGAGTGGTGGCTGCAGCAGCCAGAGCAGCCGGCAGGGTGAAGATGGGCAGGGCCAGCCAGACAGCACACAGCTGACCTCCAGCATGGCAACCAATGTGCCTCCACAGCTGCAGAGCCAAGAGCATGGTAGCCAGTGGGTTAGTCTCCCTCCGGTTGAAGCCCTGCGAGACTCCTTCCCACCCCTGCTGCCTCCACCACCACAAGGCAGAGAGCCTTTTGGAAGAGAGCCTTTTGGAGAAGCAACAGTGGTTGGGAGAGGAACCCACTTCTCCCTTACCTTTGCAACTTCAAGCTCCTTTCTCTCCCCTGGGGCCCTGGGCAGTGGTGTCACCCCCCCCCATGGTGTCACCTAGTGTGGTGTGCACCCACTGCACTTCCTAGTGACACTACTGGCTACTGGTGTATTTATATATTTAATGTAAGTTTCCTGAAGCAGCTGATATCTATATGTGTTGGATTATAAACCCCATCATTCCCAGCCAATACAGGATTTGATCATGCTTCCTAGCAATCATAGGCATTGTAGTTCACCATACTTATAGGACACAATGTTGTTTGTTTAAAACAAATGTTCAGTATCATTTTTCAAAGCTGAAAATCTGTTTCAGTAAAGTAGAGAACATGGATTTGTGGCAGAAGGCCTTAGGCAAATAGCCCTGGCAGAAATGGTCTTCCCTTAAGCCAGTCCTCGAAAGAAGGCATGCCCTCCAACATTTCACAGATGGAAATTGTGGCCAAACAACTTCAGAGTGTGGCAAAAGTTATTAACAAAGAAGAACACACAAGGTAGGAGACAGCAGCAGTTTCATTTCCCTTAGCATGTAGGGAAGGGCAAATCTCCATTTCCTCCTTGCCTTTCTCCCCTGTTGAGTTAACTGAGTGCAAACTACATTTGCACTTCTAGCTGAGGTAAGTTGAGGACAAAGGAGGAAAGTGGGAAGAGGTCAAAGAAATTGGAACATTTTAAAAACAGCTGAAAAAGTGGGACGACTGAGGATTAATCAGGACTATCCTTGCAAAATCAGGCAGGGTATCAGAAGATTGTATCTATGATGATATGACACATGTCAGAGATGGGAAAAGTTATCTTTGTGGCTATAACTTTTTGAATCCCCTAGCCAGTTGACTGGGGGATTCTTGGAACTGTAGTCTGAACAAGCAACGTTTCCAGCTCTTACATATATATCCTTACATCTAGATGCACCTATAGATTTTATAAAATCACTCACTATTTGTTTGGGGTAGGGAAGGAATGATCAGTAGTCCCGTGAACTACCTTCTGTTTCATTTGGCTCTTATTTAATCACTCTGGTTCTCAACAGTGGCTTCACTTTATCCTGTGATTAATTAAGCAATCATCTCTTTTAAAAGATTTATTTCTTTTTTGTGGAAAACTGAGGGCACCGTTTTAATAAAATCATAAGATATATGATCAATAACCACAGATGTTACAAAAATATTGCAGGTTGGGCAATGAATTTTAAATCAATCATATATTTTTAATACAATCTAGACTCTCTCTCTCTCTCCTGAAGAGAACACCCACAGATAGATTTTATAAAACCTGAAGACTGGTACGTGTGTGTGTGATTTACAAAAACAGTTGTAACCTGATGGAGGTTGAGTGTTTCTCCTGAATACAGAAAGCCCATTAGATTTTGTATGAATTTTTAGCTATATGCTTTTTATCCAATCAGCGGAAATAAAAACAATAATATATTTATTATATATTCATTTTGCTTGATTAATTAGTTAGATTCAATAATGAAACTAATTTATAAACTTAAAATGGGGATTTTATTCAGATCTTTCTTGTTTAGTTTATTTCTAAAGCCAGGTGGGCAGTATTACTCCTAGTGATACATCTCTGTGTATTGTGTATGTAATTATGAAAGATCTGGTAAATTCCAGCATATCTGTTTCCAAATTGATGTTTGATTTTATGACTTCAACATAGAAATATACTCACACATTTATGATTATGTCCCAAGTCACAAAAGACTTCAGTATGGAAATGGATCATGTTACAATTTACCACTCTTTTCTAACTCTATTGATGTTCTGGGGTGGGGGGAGGCCAAAAGGTTAGATCCAAATTTAGGACTGTATTCATGACAGAGAATCTGCTAGTGCAAAGTTAGGATTCATGCAGATTTCCAGATGCTGCTGTACTACAGCTCCCAGCATACCTCAACACAGGATTTGCTGGCTAGGGCTATGGGAATTGCCATCAAGAAAAATGTGCATCCCATTTCTTCAGTAGTGAATAGCAGAATTCAGTGTAAGTTTGGATTCCTGGCTTTGGAGACTAGCAGTTTCTGGCTGGTTCTTAGGGTAGAGGGGTGACACACTGGCTTAAGGCTTAGGTTATATTATTTGTATCCCACTATTAGCTTTGTATTAAGCCATGGAATTCTGTGATTTGTAGTCTTGTGAGATATTTAATCTTCTGTGCCAGACAGGTGTGGTGCCACAACAAACTACAAATCCCAGGATTTCATAGCATGAAGCCATGGCAGTTAAAGTGTTGTCAACCTGCCCTATTTCTGCAGTGCAGATGCAGGCCAAATCTGGGATCCAATCAAAAATAATATTATGGAATACAGTGGTACCTCGACATACGAGTGCCCTGATATACGAGTGTTTTGAGATACGAGCCGCCGAGCGAGCAATATTTTGCTTTGAGATGAGAGCAAGATTTGAGATACGAGGAATCGCACACTACACCGCACACTACATTTCAATTAATTTCAATGGGGGAAATTGAGATGCTTTGAGATACGAGCAATTTGACATACGAGCAAGGTTACGGAACGAATTAAACTCGTATGTCGAGGTACCACTGTATACTGTTGTTGTGTGCCTTTAAGTCATTTCTGACTCATGGCAATCCTAAGGTGAACCTATCATGGGCTTTTTTGGGGTAAGATTTGTTCACAGGAGGTTTGCCATTGTTTTCTCTTGAGACCAAGAGGATGTGACATGCCCAAGGTCACCCAGAATACTTTGTTCAGTCTGGTTAGATGTATCTTCACATACATACACCTGGAAAGAACATAGACGTTGGCTGTGCTATGAAATCATTCTGCATATCATTGCTATGCAGAGGGGTGGGGTGGTAATAATAATAATAATAATAATAATAATAATAATAATAATAATAATAATTTGATATCATCTGTATTTTATCCATTTTTTTAAAAAATAGAATCCTTCTTATGTAAGGTAATCCTCTCATAGTTAATTATATTCATAGAATATAAAGTAAAAGATGCTCTCTTTCTGCTAGTCATAGAAGATGAAGTTCCCGTGCCTGCAATTTACAGTAGAAAAGGGAAAACACATGGATGTGTGGATTTCTGCATGGCAATGGGTTGGACTAAGGGGGGTTGCAGACTGCCAGAAATAGTGCAAATTGAGTCCACTTTTAGGGTTAGGGTTAGGGTTAGGGAATCATGGGAACTGTATTTTATTGTGGCACCAGAGCTCTCTGACAGAGAAGGCTCAATGTGTCAGAAAAAAACACAATTCCCATGATTCCCTAGCACTTACCCTAACCCTAAAAGTGGACTCAATTTGCACTATTTCTGGCAGTCTGCAACCCCCCTAAATGGCCATTACAGTCCCTTCCAACTCTGTGATTCTCTGATTCTCTGCTACTGGAAATGTGACAAACCACCATTGTGGTCTCTTACCAGTCTGTTACCTCAAGATACCTCAGCAGAATGGTTCAATAGATACAAAGGTTTTTGTTAATAGTCAGTAAAAAGAGGAAAATTAGTCCTAGGTAAATATTGCAACCTATTCCAAAATGAAGAAGTTAGGAGATTATTGGATGCACAGAGAGAGCCAGCCCAAGAGTGATGACTAGAGCAGCTGAGTATTCAAGAATGGTTACTTTTATCTATTGATTAAGCTAAGCAGTTGGGCACCTAGCGGCAGAGAAATAGGACAGAATAAGCTTAAGAGGGTGAAAGAAATAGCCTCTCTATTGGTTGTTTTGGAGACTCTCCCTAGGGTTTACTGTGGTTACTATATCTTTTAACTTTCATATATCTTTTATGTGATTTTATAATGTTTTGAGATGATTTTAATTGTTTTGAATTTTATTATGATGTTTTAAACATTTTTTTTCTGTCCATGAGCCACCTTGGATCCCTTCTGGGATAAAGGCGGCATATATATATATATATATATATATATATATATATTCTGATGGGAAATATAATGGCTTGATTGATTCTAACATTAATGTATATATATATATATATATATATATATATATATATATATGAACATTAATGTTAGAATCAACCAAGCCATTATATTTCCCATCAGAATGCATGGGTGTGAGAGCTGGACAGTGAAGAAAGCTGATAGAAAGAAAATAAACTTATGGTGCTGGGGAGGAGTGCTGAGGATATTTTGAACAGCCAAAAAGACAAAGTTATTTATTTATTTATTTATTTGGAGTATTTATACCCTACTCTTCAGCCACAAAGGGCTCTCAGAGTGGCTTACAAATGGTTCATTAGACAACACCCTGCCCTCAGGCTTACAATATAAAAAGACATGACACAAAAGGAGAAGGGAATGGCAAACAAATGGGTTCTAGAACAGATCAAGCTTAAAATTTCCTCGAAAGCCAAGGTGATCAAATTGAGGCTGTTGTATTATGGCCACATCATGAGGAAAAATGAATTATGAGAAAAGACAATAATGCTAGGAAAGGTGGAAGGCAGTAAAAAGACAGAAAGACCACATGCTAGATTGTTAGACTCAATCAGGGAGGGCATAGACCTGGGCCTGCAAGACCCAAGCGGAGAGGCTTGCAAAAATGGCATGCAAAAAGAAAACAAAGCACACAGAAAAGAAAAGACAAAAGGAGCAAAAAAGAATATAAACTAAATAGGCAAAATAAATAAAAAGGTTGTGCATTCTGTCTCCCAAAGATCTGGTTTTTCAAGTCTAAGCCATAGTAGATGGAAGATTCTAGGAGTTGCTTTTTTAAGCACTGAATCCAATCCAGGAAATATCTTTTTCATGCTCCAGTTGGACCAAGGATTTGCATTATGCTAGTATAACTGCTCAGCTTACAGATGGTACTGTTGTTCAGTTTTTGTGGATCTGCCCCATTACACCTTGGCCCACCAGGGTCACCTGAACATCTATATAGCATTTTCAATGGGCAAGAGAGGCTTCTATGAAATGGAGGGGACAGGGAATTCTGCTTCTATTAGCCCAACTGCACCTGCCTAAATCTTGATCCAATTCTCTGTTATAGCCAAATGATTATTACTGACTGTCTCTCACTCTAGAAAGGTTTGATCAAATCCATGACTGACAACCTGCATCAAACATGTAGCCACAATATCATAGCTATGCTTTAACTCCCCACCTGGTCCCTGAAATCCATCTTAAAAGCCAGTCAGCCACTTGCAGTGATGGAGGCCTGTGCTACTGCTGAGCAGGGCATTTCAAGATGATATGACCACCCCCTCCCTTCAACAGTGTCTGCGATGAAGACTTGTGAAAGGTCCCCACAGATGTCTCTGCTTCTGCTTCTCCCTGGAGGTGGGAGGGAGTTGGTCACATCATCCTGAAGCATCCTGCTTAGCAGCAGAACAGACCTTCGTTGCTTTTGATAGCTGATTGGCTTTTAAGAAGAGTTTTAGGCTTTTTCCCCCCATTTGCACTTGTACCAATAATGCCACAACCACAAATGAGAATACAAATCAATTACAAGTTCAGTCTTCCTTATCCCAATTTCTGAAATCTGAAATACTCCAAAAACCAAAACATTTTTCATGGGTGCATGAGATAATGCTTTCTAATTGTTCAATGCCCATAAACTTTGTGTATTGTGTATAAAAATACTTTCAGGCAATGTGTATAAGGTCTATATGAATCATAAATGAATTTCATGTTTAGATTTGTGTCCTATCTTCAAGATATCTCTTTATGTATATGCAAGTATTCTAGAATCTGAAAAAAATCCCAGATCCAAAACACTTCTGGTCCCAAGCATTTCAGATAGGAGAGACTCAACCTGTACAATGTCCTAAATCTAATTTAGGAGATCATAACTAACAGGATGCTAGCCCTCATTTGTAAAACAGTAGCTTCCTCTAATTATCTTCATGTCAATTTTTAGTTGTGGTTAAAATGGGCATCACTTAAAAAAAACAGAGACAAACTTTGAGTACAACAGTTCTTGCAAGAACTGTTCCACTTTCATTACTGTCAAGAGATGATTGATGGGGTGAAATCAAAGCTTCAGAATCAAATTCTGAAGTGGAAGCACTTTTATACTGCAGATCAGCAGAGGTAAGAAGAGGTGATGACACTCTGTCATGGGGGTGGATAGCAGAATTGGGAGCACAATGACAGCTTCTTGAAGAGTGTCCATAAAAACCTATCTTAGATGGCTGGGCCAGGGCTGAATAACTGGCAAACAAATTCATATGAGACAGTTGTTAGCCAGAAAATACACTGTTATTTACACAACTGTAACACTAACCTTGTAATTAAAAGAAGTGATCGTTAATAAATATACCTTACACTCATAGATTCTGTAATAGTTGCTTTTGAAGAACTGGCTCAATTCCTAAGCTGATGAAATAAACCACTTTTCGTATGGAATCAATTCAGGGAATTCATAATTTGTCTGAAGTAAAAGTTGCAGTAGTGTTTGACATAATTTGCATAAAAAGTTTTATGGATTTTTTTTAGCCACAAAAATAAAACATAGCTCAAAGTGAAAAATTTAAATATTAAAGCTGTATCTTTCTGAAAGAAAGAACCCATTAGTTAAGTTTATTGAAATGTGGATACCATGAATTTTAACTAGAAGAAGAGTCAGTCTGCATTAAAGGATTTTGTTTATCCTTTCTAGAAGTCAAAAACCCGAAGAAGCCTTGAACTGCACCATTATGTTTTGGGCGTCACCCGGATAGCAGGGATAGACAGAACAATTAAGACTGCACAAGACTCTCCATCACAAACAGACAATAGGAATAGTATTCTCTCTTTCCTGGAATGTCAACCCAGCCACTCGGGCGAGTCAAAGAGAATTTCTTCCACTTTAAAAATCCTTTGTTCAGGATGGAGCTAAGGCCTACATTTGGTAATCAGACAAACTGTGTGCTGTTTTCATCACTAAGAATGATTTCTGAGAAGCAGCTGCAACCAAACACTTTGTAGCAAGTGCAGAAGGTTTAATAAGGCCAAAATATTGTTGCAATTCAAGAAGCAGGCAAGTGATTAAAAAGGACATTGTTCAAATGGAAGGCACTGATCTTTATTGTATAGCAATTCATGATAATAGTGGTCTTGCAATCAGTTTGATAGTGTATTCACTATTGGTGGCTTTGGATTTGCATATTTCTTTAACTCGTACAACACTGCCTAGTCTAACACTACAATTTAAATTTCTTCAGTGGGAGTTATATGAAGGGCTGAGCAAAATTGACTTCCCCAGAGCTTCCAGCTTATTTGGGACAGCAAAACTGAACACAGGATGATTTCATTGTGTAGGCTAACATCCAGAAGTGTACATTGATATTTAATTCTAGCAGAATAGGGACATTTCCTCCATTCCCCTCCTGCCTTCCATGGTAGGAAAAAAAAACTTTTAAAGAGGTTTTCCCAGAAATCTGGATCAGATTCTAGGATGCATTGGGGAGCACTGCATCAATGATGGGCTGACCAGCTCTGACAAAAGCAGTGGGATTTAGCAAAAGTATACCCTTGGATTTTGGGTATAGTCTCCACTGTGTAAAGGTGACTTCTCCAACAGTTTTAAAAAGAAAATCCTGAGGAGATTTATGAAAACATTTTATTCTCAGAAAATTCAGCTGGGCTGGTACTTAATGGGGCAATATCTTTTGAACACAATGGCATATGGAGGAAGAAGTAGGATAATAAGTGAGGATTGGAAAGAGGGGCCAAACCTATTGCTTCCTCAAATAGTGATTGATTTTATGAAATTACTTATTAAATTAGTTTTTAAAAAACTATAAGCCAAAATCTTTAAAAATGAGGAAATTCACCATTCATTTTTGCAGTTTTGCAGACTTCCCTTCTTGTCATTGCTCCTGCATAACAGTGTAGCATATTTTCTGTTATTATATTATTTTACAAAAGCAACACATTACTTTCAAATTCTGCCAATATCATAATAGTTGAGGAATCATCAAAATGTGTATTTTATTAATAATATGATCAACTTAATTCCTATTTATTTCAGTGGGCCTACCCCATTATTATTATTTTTTTTAAAAATCCTATCAACCTTCAAAGGGGTAAAGGGAATCTACTGAAAGGAATGTACAGCAAGTAAGAGTGAAGTCAAATCACCATAGCAGTTTGCAGTGTATAAGAAATAGTAACCAAAGAACAAAACAAAAAACGATACAAATCAAACAGTTTTGTTTTTGGGAGAAACATATGAAGAATACTGTAATCTTCTATTATGTTGGACTATTATTCCCCCATGTCATGCCGCCAGCCATGGTGGCTAAATTGATAGGACTTGTAGTCCAACACAACAAGAGGGCATTTAATTGGAGAAAGCAGATCTGAGGCATTTAATCAGTCAATCAATCTGTTTTTTCTATCCTTCTTGCAGTTCTGGGTGACAGTAAGTGCCTATAATTCTTTGTTAGGGCTTTTGCTGCTGGACCCTAGAAAGTCTCACAATAAGTTTTTGACAACACAGGTTACTTACAGGCTTCAAAGAACCCATTACAACCTGTCATTCTGCAGAAATCATATTACTAATCTGCACATTAACACTTTTCTGACATACATTAAAATGTATGTTTTCAACAGTTTTTTTCTGTCAACAGTGATGGTGCTGTTATTAAGAAACAATGTGCATAGTTCCATGCCTTAAGGCCACTTGAAAACTGAACCTACTACAAAAATTATGGCTACTTTTCTGTTAATGAAAGTTTCTCACCAAGAGCACATTATAGCAGTTTTCTATTGCCTGACTCCAGTACTCACTTCCAAATCATTCACACATCCATAAATGTATTAGTTGAAAATTTACTTCTCCAAATAGCTTGAGGCTTCTGCATCTCACAACATACTTTTAGGATTGGCACTTTTGGCTCCAGAGTTTCTCAAATATCAGCTAAAGAATAATAATCTCATGGACATCATCAAGATTCCACTGTTCTCATACATAGATGGGGAGAGATGACACAAAATCTGGGCAGCCAGCAATGTGGGGATGAAACAAAAGCTGGAAAGAAAAGAGGTTGTCCACTTCTGGGAATTCAGTGTTTAACTTTAAGGGTCTGTAACAGAAGTGAATGTTGTGAACCCTGAAGTAAGGATGCATATCTTTGCAATTTTCATTACCACAGGCAAGAATGACTAGTTCCTGCAGTATTCTTCTTGCTAGATGAGAACACAAAGATTTCTGCAAAAGTTCCAGTAGCCTTTCAAGTTTTGAGGAGTATGTATAAACACACTTTCTTTATGGAAAATATGTTTGTTGTACACATATATATGAGCAAAAATCACTTTCTGTTCAGACTGCCAGTGATGGTAGCAAAAGCTGAATTATGTTTCATCAAATTCAAGCAAAAATACATCAGTGATACTTTTATTGGCTAACCAAAATGCACAATATACTTGTTGCAAGCTTTCAAAGCTCCATGGGCTTCTTCTACAATCCAAACAGGAGAAAAACAATTGGAGATGTTAATCAGATGCCTACATGCTGTTTCAGTCTTTAGTTAAGATGGTATAAGGTGGGGAGGTTATCTTTTGCAGGCAGGCTCCTCCTCCATCTGGCTCTGTGGCTATAGGGAGATTTTAAAAGTCCAGAAAATTTAAAACCCATTTGCATCTCAACAGGCACCCCTCTTTTGCAATCCAATGTGTCTCCATTCCAGTAGGTCACAGGCCTCTTTGTGGCAAAGAACAATGGGCCTCGGCAGACGACTAATTGGGTCGTCTTCCAGGCCCGGAAGAGGAGGGGCAGCCGCATGTTCGGCTCCCCTTCCTCTTCCTGAGGTCGCCCCTGGAAGCGCCGGCCATCCGCACGGCCAGCACTTCCGGGTTGACCTCATGCCACGGCGACCGCACTCGCCGCGGCATTTGAGTCAGGGAAAGTGCGGCCACCGCTTTTGGGGCGCACTTTCCCTTAAATCTAAAAGGAGCGCCAATTTGGCGCTCCTTTTAGATTCGGCGGGGAAGCGCCGCGGTGAGGCTGCCTTGGCCCCGCAGCGCTGCGGACCAGGGCGTCTTGGACGCCCTCGTCTGCATCCCCCCAATGGATTCCTCAAGAAGTCTCCATGTGTTTGCATCAGGAATAATTTGGGGGATGTAGAGATACCTTTGTTCTTTGCCACAAAGAGGCCTGTGACCTCACTGGAATGGAGATATATTGGATGGAGCTTCGAAAGCTTGCAACAAGTATATTGTGCATTTTGGTTGGCCAATAAAGGTATCACTGATGGATTTTTGTTTGAATTTTCTAAATGTCCAATTTACAATTACCCCTGTATGTTTCATCAAGTAAGCATTCAGCCAAAATAAAAGTGGGTATGGATCACTTGTGCATCTTATCTGTTGAGTGTGAACTAGCAAGAGAAATTATCCTTAGAGGGAATGATTGCTTGATGTTTCACTTATAAGCCAGAAGAATACATCTTAAAAGTTAATTGGCTTAGTGTTTATGGCCACATAGGTCCCTTAAAATAACAATCTTCTTGGAAAAGACATTGACAAGGCAATACCTTTCTGGATGACCATAACTAAAATGTTACCAAACAATTGCAAGAGTAATAAATAATAAAATAATTGGTAAAGTTGTAGACTTCAAAATCTGGGTGTTATCATTTATCAAAGAAATTAAAGATGGGTGTTTTTTCAGAAATGTAGAATACTGAATAGTAATTTTGGAAATAAATGTTGTTGCTCATGAGATTACAATGAGTAATACTGGTATTGGTATGAGAGGAGAGTCCATGTAACAAGTTTGTACCAAGATCCAAAAAGGGAGAGGGGGGAGGGAATAAAGGAAAGGAAAGGAAAGGAAAATTCCCTGTATGGGAATTTTAGAAGGATGCCCTACTGTGCTCTTGCAGAAGATATTGAATCCCTCTTAGGGCCTGTACAGACTGCCAGAAATAATGCAGTTTGAGGCCACTTTAACTGTCCTAGCTCAATGCTAGGGAATCATGGGAACTGCATTTTTTTGAGGCCAGGGCAGTGCCTCAATTTAATGTGCACTATTTCTGGCAGTCTGCAAAGGCCCAAAGACACTGACTCTGACCATCACAAGGTCAACAGATCATCAGTTCGAGACCCAAGCACCATGTGACAGAGTGAGCTCCCATCACTAGTCCCAGCTTCTGCCAACCTAGCAATTTGGAAGCATGTAAAAAAGTGGAAGTATATAAACAGATACCACTTTGGTTGGAAGGTAACAGCGTTCCATGCAGTCATGCTAGTCGCATGACGATGGAGTAGTCTCTGACAACGTTGGGTCTCTCAACTTAGTAAAGTAGATGAGGACCACTCCCTACAATTGGACACAACATGACAATCATGTCAAAGGGGAAACCCTTTACCTATCAATGAAAAACTTTAGAAAGATTAAACATTGATACCTGGTTATCTGTAGTCTGGAGAATAGTCCTTCAGAGTGACACTTATTACATGGCAGAATAATGAACTTCCTTAATACCTAACCCTATAAATCAAAATGAAGACACATCTCTTTGGGACACAGAACAATCTTTAATGAAAACAACAACAGAGCAATTGAAATGAGGATTATCTATGTTCTTCACTTTATACGTACTTTAAAATAACGTGTTGGATTCCTCTTTTTTATATTTTAAAATAAAATTCTTTTTTTTAAAAAAAGAAAATTATATAGTCAATAACGTTAACAACAACAAACCTCAGGGTATGGTATTATTTTCCCTTCATTGTTTCTACTTCAGTTCTTAACAATTTGATCAAGATATGAATCACTTCCTTCTTCAGCTTCTTCCTGACCAAAGAGAGAGAGAGAGATACAGTAATAAAGAGAAATAGCAGGACAAGGAATGGGAAGGATACAGTTCTCTATAGCAGGGGTGGACAGGATGCGGCCCACATGGCATCCTTTAGGATCACTTTGCAGGTTTCTGGGTCCCTCCCACCTCCTAGTCAATATTGCAATACCTGCTGCTACTGCCATTGAATTTGTTGCTGTGGTGTTGCAGGGAGGAATACTCCTTTCTCTTTAAAACAGTGGTTCCCTACACTTGATCCTCCATTTCTTGCAGACTTCTGCTCCAAGAAGCACCAGCCAATGTGGCCAACAGTCAGGAGGTATGGGGGCTGAGGTCCAAATCCCAAAGTTGGTTACCCCTGTTCTACATATTTTCACACTTCCAGGTGCTATCCTTGGGATTTTTTTGGCTCACAGGACAGCATAAACTGGAGTACATGTGGAAGCAAGAAGAATTTTGTACAATCCAAATGTCCCTGTGTTTTTCCATGAGAGATTCTGTTTATGGTACCATTCCATAGTAGATCACTGCACCTGTCTGACCCTATGTTACTTTAGGAATAGTTTTATAAAAACATTAGAGCATAATAAAACTTTTTTTCTTTTTATCCTTTGCGCAATTGCCTATTCATAATGTTGCTGAATGCATCAGAGTTGCACCTATTCAGGAATAAGTACAACCAGCTCCATCATGGCATGTAACATTCAATTCAACATGCTCAAGTTTTACAAAAGTAAACACATTATATGATAAACCTACTAATTCACTTTGCTTCCCAAGTCAATGTGATACAGGCAACATATTGAAAAATAAATGGATCTACATATAGCAGCATCAGAAGAAAAAAAACATCAGGAGTGTGCTATAAAGGGAGAGAGTGGTCAGAAGTTTAATTATTTTATTAAGAACATAAATTCTCCCTATTTTCATTTGTTATTTGGTTTTTAAAATACAATTATCTATTATTTATTGTTAAAATACTTCTATCCCACACTGAATTATGGGATCTCAGAGTGATGTGCAAGGAAAATAAATTTAAATGTGTAAAAATCTTTTTAAAAAATTAAAATGGGATAACTTAGAAGAAAGTTAAAACATATCAAACAATTTAACAAATTAAAAGAGCTTAAAAAGTTAAACCAGTTTAATACCACGTTTGCTTGCCTTTTGAATACATTTATTAGGCCCCAAAGGCTTTAATTAAAAAGCTATGCTTTTACTTGATATTGAAATGAAGCCAACATGTCACCATTTGGGCATCTAAGGGCAGGGTATTCCACAAATGAGGTGTCGCTATAGAGAAGAAGATCCTTGCTATATCCTTCCACAGTGTTACTTCTGCTAGTGGGAGATAAAATAATAAATAAAAGTTTTATTTATACCCCGCCTTTCCAGAAAACTGATCAAAGCGGCAAAGGTGTCTCTCAACAGTTCTCAAGCAGGCCTAGAAAAGGAGGGTGGTGCTCCATCAAGTATCTGGATCCTTAGCTGTTCCAGCGGTTGAATGTACTTGACGTTCGGACTAGAAATGTATTGGTAAATAGTGCAATCCCAGTTTTTGTGATTGCATACGACAGGTTAGCACTCTTGAAGTATGGGATGCCTAGAACATGAAATGATGTCCATAATCTCTGCTGTGGTTTCTACATAAAAAAACAAACAAAAAAGCTGGGACTGAGGCAAAATTCCTCCTCAAGTTTCCTGCAATGCTGAACTGAGTTCTGTTGATTTTTGGAGAGGGAGCTTCCTCTGAAATTTGGAGGAGAGTGTGACTTACTTAACACATAATGAGTTGTTTTCCATGTTGTCTTGCTTTAAAAACTAATAATAATAATAATAATAATAATAATAATAATAATAATTTATATCCCGCCCTTTGGAAACCCAATCAGGCGGCTTACAAACACAAAAACATATACAATGCTCAAACCCAGCACCCCCTCCCCCCTTAAAACAATATTAAATCGATAAGAATTAAAAAAATAGCACATCATTCAATAAACAGTACAACAACCAACATATAAACCCAGCGGCAATAATCCTAACCATTCTTAGATGGGGCCACGCAAGGATTACTGGGGAGGGAATACCCGAGGCTGGAATAATTAATCCGGAAAGGCCTGCCAGAAGAGATCCGTCTTGACAGCCCTTTTGAACCTGTCTAACGATGTTAACTGATGGATCTCATCCGGCAGGTCGTTCCAGAGTCTAGGGGCGGCAACTGAAAAAGCCCTCTGGGAGGTAGCCACAAGCCTCGATTTTTGAGGCTGTAGCAAGTTCCTCCCGGAGGACCGGAGAGAGCGGGGAGGATTGTATGGGAGGAGACGGTCCCTGAGATAGCTTGGACCCAAGCCATTTAGGGCTTTAAAGGTAATAACCAACACCTTGTACCAGGCCCGGAAGCTGATAGGCAGCCAGTGGAGGGACCTCAAAACTGGAGTAATGTGGTCCCTCCGAGATGTTCCCGAAACAAGCCTGGCTGCCATATTTTGTACCAGCTGTAATTTCCGAACCAGGCACAAGGGTAGCCCCATGTAGAGCATATTACAGAAGTCAAGGCGTGAGGTTACCAGCACGTGCACAACAGTCTTGAGATCCCTTACTTCCAGAAAAGGGCGCAGCTGGCGTATCAGCCGAAGCTGATAACAGGTGCTCTTAACCGTCATCAGGAGCGATGAGTCAAGAAGCACCCCCAGACTGCGAACACAGTCACTGGAGGAGAGTGTGACCCCATCCAGGACTGCAGGTTGCAACCCAATTCTTGGTTTCAGGGCCGCTACAGTGAGCACCTCCGTCTTGTCTGGATTCAGTTTCAATCTGTTTTTCCTCATCCAGCCCATTACCGCTTGAAGACATTCATTGAGAGAACATATGCCATTAGAATTCGAGGCCGACAAACGAGACACAGAGAAATAGATTTGGGTGTCATCAGCGTACTGATAACACCCAGCACCATAACTCCGTATTATCTCACCCAGCGGCTTCATATAAATGTTAAATAATATCGGGGACAAAATAGCCCCCTGAGGGACCCCACAAGTGAGGTCCCTCTTGCAGGAGCTACAGTCCCCGAGCAGCACCCTCTGGGATCTACCCGAGAGGAAGGACTGGAACCACTACAAAGCAGTGCCCCCGATTCCTAACCCCCTCAGGCGATCCAAGAGAATGCCATGGTCTATTGTATCAAAAGCCACTGAGAGGTCCAAGAGCACCAACAGGGTCACACTACCCCTGTCGATGCTCAGACGCAGATCGTCGGTCAAGGCAACCATGGCAGTCTCAACCCCAAAGCCTGTCCTGAAGCCGGTTTGAAATGGGTCTAGATAATCGGTTTCATCCAAGACAGCTTGGAGCTGAAGAGCAACCGCCCTCTCGATCACCTTGCTCAAGAATGGCAGCAGTGACACAGGCCTATAGTTTCTCATATCCAGGGGGTCTAGGGAAGGTTTTTTCAGGAGTGGCCTAACAGCTGCTTCCTTCAGACAGGATGGAACATGTCCTTCCCTAAAGGATGCATTGATGATATCCGTAAGGAATCTCCACAATGCATCCCCCCCCCCGGACGGCCAGCCATGATGGGCAAGGGTCGAGTGGACAGGTTGTCTTCCTCACCTTACCAAGCAGCTTGTCCACGTCCTCGGTACTCACAGATTGGAGCTGATCCAGTATAACTATATCGGCGGAGTTGCTGGACACCTCGCCTAATGGCTCTGTTCCAATAGTGGCGTCCAAGTCGGCTCTTATCTGAGAGATTTTATCTGCAAAGAAGTTATTAAACGTGTCACAGCAGGCCGCTGTCGGATTAAGTAGGGGATTTGGCGCAGGGGACACCTGCGTCATCTCCCTCACCACCTTGAACAGCTCTGCTGGACGAGACTCTGCAGACGCAACACGTGCAGAGGAGAAAGCTCGCTTCGCTGCACATATTGCCTCCCAATAGGAACAAAGAAAGTTCCTATGGCGAGTTCTATCAGATAAGAGCCGAGTCTTCTGCCACTTGCGCTCTAGTCGTTGTCCATACTGCTTCATCCTTCTAAGCTCAGGTGTATACCATGGCCTATGGTTTGAAGCGGGCTGGCAAGGACGCTTGGGAGCGATCGTGTCAATAGCCCTGGTGAGATCGCTGTTCCAAGTGTTAACCAGAGCCTCGACAGGGTCACCGGCATTCCCAACCATTAACCCCTCTAAGGCTTCCTGGAATCCAATTGGCTCCATTAGCCTTCGAGGGTGGACCATTCTAATGGGTCCACCACCTCCGGCGGGGTGGAAATTGGCTCTCAGTTCCATCTTGACCAGGAAATGATCCGTCCATGACAATGCGGAGGTACTTACAACCTCCGCCCATGGATATTCCTGTTCCGTACTGAAGACCGCATCGAGTGTATGACCTGCACAATGTGTGGGCCTGTTGACCAATTGGGATAGGCCCATGTTTGTCATGGTCTCCATGAACTCCCGAGCCGCACCTGTTAAACTGGTCTCGAGCAGAATGTTGAAGTCCCCCAAAACTAAAAGTCTGGGAGATTCCAAAAAAAGCTCTGAGACCAGCTGTGTCAGCTCGGTCAGGGAGTCTGCTAGACAACGGGGTGGTCGGTAGACTAGCAAAATCCCCAAACTATCCCTAGTCTTCAGGCTAAGGTACATACACTCGAAGAGGACTGTGTTCCAGACAGGTATCCTGGTCAAGGTCAAGTTGTTCTTATGAACTAGAGCCACTCCGCCCCCCCCCCCACTTCCCCTCACCTGCTCACTAATAGAGTACCCAGCTGGGAGGGCCTGCACCCATGTAACAGCACTATCCTCTCCCAGCCAGGTCTCTGTAAAGCAAGCCAGGTCGGCATCCTCATCCAGGAGGAGGTCCTGGATGATGTGGGTCTTATTCTTTTTCAAACAACTTTGAAAAAGCTGCCCCACTACTGCCAGTGCCCCAAGGTTCACTCTACAGATTCCCATATGTTCTTGAAATGTTTCAGGAGTGATGCAATATCAAACTGCATTGCATTATCCCAAGAAATTCCAGAAAATATGCAGAGCAAGAACCTACAGAGCTAGCCATGCATCATTGTAAAAGTTGGTTTTTTAAAAAAAATCATGACACTCTGGTAGTAGCTCTGATTGCCTCTTATAGCTGCATCTGTTCTGCAGAAATAATCCAGTTTGACACCACTTTAACTGCCATGGCTCAGTGCTATGGAATTCTGGGAACTATAGCTTGCTGTGGCACCAGAGCTCTCTGATAGAAAATGCTAAATATCTCATAACACTAAAGTTCCCAGAATTCCATAGCAGTCAAATTGGATTATTTCTGCAGTGCAATGCAGCCTTATGGTGTGGAGAATTAAAATTTTGGAGAAATGTTGCATGAGCCTATTTGCTTCAAAATCTTTCTGAATGAACACTTAACTGTTGGAAGCAAAATAAAATAAAATAAATGGATCGGTAGGGGGAGAAGCAAGATAAAAAAGAGTATCCAGTGTTTTATGTTTGCTCCAGAGTTATCTGTTAATACTCTTGTACTGTCTATTTACTAAAGCAGGGACTGTAGAAGCCCAGTGCTTCTCATTTTAAAACAATCATTTATGGGTGTTAAAGTATGCCTGTGAAAGCAGAAGTGTTCGGTGTCAATCAAAGCTAATCACTAGTACAGGCAAAGAGCTTTTGTTGGCCTCCATGCTCTAAGCTGCGCTTCCACATCTGTGTTTGAAGAGATTAGAGAGGTGCTTCATACAAGAACTGTATTAGTTAAAGCTGATCGACAGTATTTGGAATAAATCATGTTTAGGAGGGGTGGGGGAGAAAAGTTGAGTGCCAGAAGGAGAGGCATGGCAAGTGAGATTGAAATGGACTAAGGCTAAATTCAAATTCTTTCCTCTTCCTTCTTCTTCATCCCAACCAGCTAGACAGGCACAGGTGTCTGAGAGTACTACCAGTGGTCCTTTGAGAGATGTCTGACAGTACTACCAGTTATCCTCTGCCAGACTCTGTGTGGTTGCATAGTTCAAAGAACTGCTTATTGGCTGAGGTGTCAACCAATGAGCATGTTGACACCCATTTCTACCTGTTAATGGTGGTATAAAGCATATTACACTTTTTTAAAAAAAATCTGTATAACAGTGTCAACTGTTAACTGGGCACCTTAGTCCTTTGCCTTTGCTTTTCATGACACAGTCTTTCTTTTTTCCATATTCAAATCAATTATATGAAATGAGAATTTGAACAAGTAGAAAAAGAGGAGGAGGTATTTTATGTGCAGCAAATTTCATTTTGGATCCCATTTCACCTTCAATGTGTGACATGTTTACTGAGGCTGAAAGATGAAAGCCTCCTGAGCAAGAGTCAAGCACCAGCATTTCTGGTGGACACCAACAAAATAAAAGCTTCGAAGGCTGGCAGCACGACTCTTGAAATGAAAAGCCAGATCAAATTTTTCTCCAAAGGGTTCCAGTGGATTGGCATGTCTTTCAAACTGGGATTCTAACTCAATAAATGATTCAGGTTGACAGTACTTCTGAAAAAAATGGGAATGAGACAGCTACACTCATTTTCACAACACTGTGGCTGGTATCCTGTTAGCGACATACATTCCGTTTAGGCTATCTACACATATGACTGTTTTTGGATGTTGTACAAGGATTTAGTGAATAGTTCCTTGTACAACATCCAACCTATGTATGATGATGACTCTCTCATCTCCTTCCACCCTTGAAGCAGCTGTCATACTGTGAATGAATGAAGTTTGGCACCACTTTAACTGTCTTGGCTCCATCCTATGGAGTCATGGGATTTGTAGTTTGTTGTGGTACCAGAGCTTGCTGATGAAGAAGTCTAAATATCTCACATAATTACAATCCTAGAATTCCATAGCATTGAACCATGGCACTTAAAGCAGTGTCAAACTGCATTAATTCTGCAGTGTAGCTGCAGACTACATTTCCTCTAGCATTCATTCTAGGTACAACTGGGCTCTGCTTTGAAAATGCCTTCTTCTCTTTCAGCAGTGTGTGACTGGGACTGCTGGATGAGCCTCTTGCATTCCTTTCCCCTCTTCATTTGTTCTTCATTTTCCTCTCTTCCTCCTTCCATGGCAATGGCAGATAGGTGTGGCTGACAGATTCCAACAGTCCTCACTGGCTGGCAGTCCAGGAGCCTTGTCCTCCTGAAACTGGCCTAGTTCCACCCTTGAATTTCAAGAAAGAAAGAATCTGATATTTTAAAAACATTGAAAGCAGGAAAAACAAAACTGGATTCTTCCACTCCTATTATCATGCAGTTTTAAATAGGACAGACACTTCCATTTTCCACCTGCCATATGACTGTTTTTTTTTTCTGTTCAGGCATCCAGAACAACAACAACAACAACAACAATAATAATAATAATAATAATAATTATTTGTATACCGCCCTGTGGCGAACCAATCCAGGCGGTTGACAACAATAAAATATGACAAGATTAAAATATAACATTAAACATTATAATCCCTCCCCCCCCTTAAGAAAGTATTAAACAATATAACAAATTAAAAGCACAATATAAGAACATAAAACCATAATTAAAACCACCTAAAAACCCTGATGTCCCTCGGGAGATCCTCAACCATCACTAAAGATGGGGCCACGGGAGGAATGAGGGGATCAGGAAGCCTGGGCCGGGATGGTTAATCTGGAAAGGCCTGCCGGAAGAGATCCGTCTTGACAGCTTTTTTAAAGCTGTCTAATGATGTCAACTGACGGATCTCATAAAACATATTAGACAAGGCAGTAGAGTGATGCCAACAAAATACATGCCATAATGGCTGAACTTCTCAGTAGCACAAGTGAGCATTTTTGGATAAATGTCACTTAATAAAGCCAAGACTGGCCTGGCAGAAATGTAGTCTATTTTTGCATAATAATGTTTTTAAGCAGAGCTGGGCTACATGGCTGTTCATATGAAGTGGAGACAAATATGTGAAAAATCATTTGGTCTTAGTGAAGGATAATCTAAAATGAGTTTTTGGGTTTGTACAGAACTTAAGTCTAAATTATTGTTACATTGCTATCCTTTTAACAATTCTGTCTAGCTTGAAGTGAAAAATTGCTGTCTTGTAGCATTTTTACAAAATATCCCTTGACAATAAAATCTTTCCATCTTTCCAAGTGAAAGGGAAAATAAAACAACAATTGGCTTAAATGATGTCATCTTCCATTATTAGAGGCTCACACCAGGCAGAGTATGAAAGTGCAGATAAACTCTCAGTTCTTCTGCCAAATACTTGGAGAGCTGGTTCCCTGGTTGATCTCAGTTCTGGTGTCATCATTTTGCATTCAGCTCTGGGGAGATGCTTCTATATACCTACATGCTCTCTTTAAAGCAGGGAATGGTTTTGCATGGGGGGGGGGGGGGCTTCAGAAACTGCTGTGAAGGGAAGAAGAGAATTCCATCCCACCCCCCACCCCCCACAGTACCTCAAAAAGGACACAGATATGTATAAGAAAAACATATGTGTGCTTATGTCCCTAATAGGATGTCAGATCATGTCTCATGGAGTGGGGGGGGGGGGGACTGGAGAAGCATCTGGCTATATTTCCCTAGCCAGATGCAGATGGAGAACATCTTTTGCTAAGATACACCATGATTTAAGCAGATGATGCCATTAGTCTACATCTGACTATGGAAACATAGCTAGATAACTCTCTCCTCCCTTTCTTTCTCCACAAACAATTGAGTGGCTGTTGGGGGCAGATAACACAGTGGCCAGAGTGGGAGGAAGGGGATATCAACCTTTGCAATAACCAAAAAATGCACATGCAAGAGTAAGGTGGAAGTCCATTTGCGTGCATGACCAATAGGGTGCCACCCATGGTATATATGAATTTTAAGAACCAGAGAGAATTCTGTTTCATTAGATATTTGATCTCTCCCCATCAACCAGAGAGCTCTGAGTGGTTAGCTTTCTAAATCTGGTTTGAATCCATGTGTATTGCAGTTGCTACCTTTTATTCTGATGAGTTTCTCATCCTTAATGCCTATCTGTTAGAGAGGTAGAACATGCACCTCTTCCAAGTGGGAATAGCTGAATCTCATGAATTTGGCCAGTAAAAAAATTGCTTTTGATGAGCATTTATAAAAATCTGAAAACTTTTAAAAAATCATTAGAAAAAGCTTGAGATTTTTTTAAAAAAAAAAAAAAAGTAAAAAGAGAAACAGACAGATCCCTTCTTCCCTAGTGAGTTGTGATCCTATTAATTCAGGGGTGGGCAAAATGCAGCCCGGGGCATGCAGCCCTCCAGGGCTGTTTTTGTGGCCTTCAGCTCCTTCAGACTCCCTAGAGTAACCTTTGGTAGTCTCCCTAAATGGTTGAATAGTCTCTCCTTGGGACCTCCAAGAAAAAAAAAAAACACCTTTTAAACAGATTGCAACCACCATCATCCCATGCTATTTAACATTTAAAAAAATGTTTTTCAAAACCATGTGTGGACTTTGTGGCCACTTCTGTCTTTTTTCTATTTTTTTTTCTTTTGGGATTATTTTTCCCCCAGTCCCTATACCCCTGAAGGGTTCCAGATGCAGCAAATTGCCCTTGGATCTGTTACAATGTAAATAGAACCACCCATTTTAAGATGATCAGCCCAGAAGTTTCAACCCAATTCTATCCCTTCCCAAGTTTGCAATACAGGCTGTAGTGGAATGCCTTGTAAGGGTATTGTAAGGTTTAGTAACATACCATATTCTCAATGAGCATTATGGATAATCTAACAATGGAACATGATTTCATCAATGCTTAGTACACAATATTCACCACATTTTGCTTGTATATGGAAAACCAGCATTTTATTGCTCCTTTACCTATTTTTCTACAGTTTGATTCTTAATGAAAGTTATACTTTGGACTAAGCAACAGAGTTGTTATTTATTCAGAGTTTGTTAGGGTCATGTTTTATTTTAATTCAGCTACAATAAACTTAATGAACTACAATAATTGGTACAATAAAATTTCATGCAAGTGCAATATACACAGAGCACAAATACCAAAAGCCCTCGGGTAGCAATAATAATATGCAGAGATGCTTTACCAAAGTGCTTCTGCATCTTTTGTTTAAGAAAGTGCTGCAGAAGTCTTTGGACAGAGCCTAGTGCCCACTGGGGTCAGTGACAGAACACTCTGACAGCAGACATTCAGCCTTAATGATTTTATTTATTTTGCTTTATGGTTTGTTTTATAGATAGTCATAATGTTAATCAAGCTGCACCCTTTGCAGGCACTCATTATTTGCACCCAAGCAAAGCAAGACCACAGTTGAGCCAAAAGTAAGCACTTCTAGGTTCCTTTGGTCTTGACTGAACAGAGGTCATGCTCTCTCACTGAATTCAGTGGGAAACTATGAAGAGAAACTATGCCTGGATTTCCAACATTAATAAAGTTAGTTCTTTCCTTGCATCAGCTGTTTGTTTGAATATTCTGTTTAAATGTACTGAGTTTAGTTATTTTAGTTTTTAAACCAATTTTCTAAAAATGGATGTGATGCCATATAAATGTAATTCAGGAAACTAATTGGCATTTATAAATAGATTGCATGGTTTCTTTAATAATAATAATAATAATAATAATAAAAATTATTTATATCCCGCCCCTTTGAGATCAATTGGGGCGGCTAACAGCAATAAAATACAGTACAAATACAACAAATCTAGTTCCCTCTCCCCCTTAAAAAGTTATTAAATCGATTACAGATTAAAAGCAACAATTAAATTAAAACAACAATTAAAATACAACAATAATATTAAACAGCGATTTGAGACTACAGCAACAGTTCTCATTAAATCTTCCAGGAGGAACTTGGGGACCCTCCAGAGGGAAGGGTTCACGAGGCCAGGATTATCTATCCCGGAAAGGCCTGCTGGAAGAGATCCATCTTGACAGCTTTTTTGAAGCTGTCTAGAGATGTCAATTGACAGATTTCATTCGGCAGGCCGTTCCATAATCTGGGGGTGACAACCGAAAAGGCCCTCTGGGAGGTAGCTGAAAGCCTAACTTTTTGAGGCTGCAGCAAATTCCTCCCAGAGGACCGGAGTGCGCGGGGAGGATTGTAAGGAAGGAGGCGCTCCCTGAGATAGTTTGGAGATAGTAGCTCCCATGTCAGCAGAATTCACTCCTGGTTTTTATTCTGAGCCTCTGTCTACAGGGACAAATACAGCTTACCCTACTCATCCTCTTGGCAAGGAGTCCAGATGATACACAACCCTAAACCCGGATCTAATGCTAACAGTCCAGGTGATGTCCAGCCTGTTCAGCATCAAACCTGGTGTATATCCCCTTTTAAAACTACCCTGTTGTAACATGGATGACTGCTCACATGTGCCTCCCACTGTGCCACCCGACGCTGCCACAGAGGTGGCACGTCACTCACCCTGAGATCAGAACAAAGTGCCCAACCATGTGATCTAATCCTGTGAATATCTGTATATCTGAGATATTGACTCAGTTAATGTTATATTATGCATCCATTCCACATATATATATATATATATATAGAGAGAGAGAGAGAGAGAGAGAGTATCCATATGCAGTATGTATCCATTTCAGCCAACACTGTATATGTCTAACATTGAAATCAATACAGAAGATACTGGCAGAGTGAGATTCTTTATACTTGATAGTGCCTTCTGGTCTCTGGGAGCGGTGGCAGACACAGTATAAATTCCAAGTTCTCCTGTCCAGAGGGAATGAAAGGAGTTGCAAATGGACTTGTGTGCTGGCTGATGAAGTTGACAAACCACAAATGTAGACCTTTCATTGAATTTCAAAGTCTTCTGGCCCAAGCAGCAGATGATTCTGGCAAGTCCATATTCTTGTATCTGCTTACTGGAAGAAGACAGTGTGAAGATTATAATTTTTCATGTATTTTGTGGTGTGTGTGTGCGCGTACATCATATTCATGGCCTTTCTTCAATGTCTCCATTAACACAGGCTATTTTGTTGAGTTGGGTGAGGTGAAATTTCTTTGTGACTATCTATGTTGTCGTTGGCACTGCTGCTGCTGTCATTATTGTTGCTGTTTCTTCATTTATATCCCACCTTTCTCCCAACACAGGGACTCAATGCATCATACAAATTTAAAGCAAACATAGGTTAAAATGCATACAAAGAAATCAGTAAAAACACATAAAAGCTATTTTAATCTATGACATTTAAACAATCAAATCCTGTTGGGGATTTAGGTATGTGTAAACATTGTAATTATAGTGCTATGCAGTGAATCCCATCCAGATCCCCAGTCCTCAATTACTGGGAAGCAGTAGCTGTGATTGACAGGTTTGTGTTACCCTGTTAATCAGGAAGCAGCAGAGTGCTGGTCCCATCCCTCCTGTGAATGATCTCTGGTGTGATAGGTAGAAGCAGGTCCCCTGTTGCAATTTCCCCTCATGTGGGAGATGTGGGAGATTTCTTGCATGTAAGGTAGGTGGGACCATCAGCCAGCTGCTTCCTGATTAATAGGGGATTGCATTCTGGTAGGTGGAAACTGAGGGGCATTCACAGTTTTTACATAGCCCCTAAACCAGGGGGCACATAGGGATCATGAATACAAAACAATCACAAGTGCAGACATCTAGGTTACACATTCATAACTGCCCAACAGTATTCCATCCATATATTAAAGACATTTAAATATCCATTAAAAGATAGAAGAGGGATGCGATGGCTCAGAGGTAAAGAAACTGAGTCTGATGATTGCAAGATCGGCAGGTCAGCCGTTTGAGACCCAAGCGCCATGTGATGGAGTGAGCTCCTGTCACCACTCCCAGCTTCTGCCAACCCAGTAGTTTGAAAGCATGTAAAAGTGCAAGTAGATAAATAGGTACTCCTTTGGTGGGAAGGTAACAGTGTTCTGTGCAGTTATTCTGGCCACATGGTCACAGTCGCATTTGACAACGCTGGCTCTTTGGCTTAGTAATAGAGATGAGCACCGCCCCCTACAGTCGGACACAACTTGACAACTTTGTCAAAGGAGAAACCTTTACCTTTACCTTTAAAAGACAAGAGATTGCTCCAAGGCTAGAGAGTCAACCTATCCATGGATAATGATTCCAGATCATCACATTTTGGCACACAAGAACTCTACCCATTCTATTCCTTTCTTGAACTGCTCTGATTGCATTTCCTAACACACTTCATACAAGAACCTGTTTCAAGCATGTGCAACATGTTTTGCATATTCAGTTTTGTGTTCCCTCCCTCCCACGCCAACAGCTGTTAAACCCATGAGGAAATGCTATGGCTGTTTGGTAGCCTAGCAGGCATACACATAACCCTCAGTCCCCAGCAGAACTCCAGCCCTCGTATCAAGGTAATGAATAAAGGATAGCTGTAAAGCATCTCTTGACTCATTGGAAGAAACAGTGGGAGATTTGGAGTGCTTGTTGGGAACAATGCTTCTTTAACACACAGTGTAAAACAGTTTGTATGCCTGTAAATGAGAAGTAACACCAAGTTCAGCCCTTAGTCATCACCACTGCATATAAGTGCTCTAAAATCCAGGACAGGTGTGGGTTGAAGAGAAAAGAGTTGTGGTGTGGTTGGTGGGTTGTTTGTAAAGAGTGGATTGCTGTATATCAGACAGTGAATGTTGGAGAGAATTAAAGGAGAGTTTATATATAACTTGTACATATTGCAACAAGTGATAAAAGCCTCCAAGGACTTTGGAAGAATCCAACTGTGTCTGTGCATCATTCAAGGTTGGTCAGTGCAATATTGCCAAATACTACAAACCGTGTTTGTGCTTCTTCACTCTGCTGCAAATAGCTACTGTTGAGGTCAAGCACCTCAGACAGTGCTGATAGGTGGTTTCTCTAGTGGGCCTAGCTTTTGTTTTTGTCTTTGGCACTGCACACCTGCAGGACATTGAAGAGAGCCAGCAGTGCTGTATGGACTGAGATTTGGGAATTGCTTGACTGGAAATTGGATGTTGAACTGCAACTTGGGAAATCCATCTTTTAGTACCCACTGAGCCATGGAACTCACTGGGTGGACTTCAGCCTGATCTGTTTTTCCTCACAGGATTGTTAGGAGGATAAAGCAGAGCATTTAGCTAACTGAAGAAAAGGAGGATATAAATGTAGCTAATAATAAATCATAAATTGGCATGTATTTATTTATATCCCACTTCTCTCTCAAATGGGACTCTAAGAAGCTACAAGCAAGCTGTGCTGATAGGTACTTTCAGGAAGACAACTTAAAAAGTCAAAATGCCTTGTCAGAATGTTGGGAAGGTCTTAACTTATTTCAGTGATGACGAACCTTTTAGAGACCGAGTGCCCAAACTGAGTGCTGGGGGCAGGACTTCTGCCTTCCGGGGTGGGACTTCCAGGGAAAACCCAAGGCATACTCTCTCAGCCTCAGGTTAGCAATAGCAAAAACTCCTCTGATGAAACTTGCCAAGAAAACTCCATGATAGTTTCACCTTAGGGTCACCATAGGTTGGAAATGACTTGAAGGCACCACACACACGTCATACTCTCTCAGCCTCAGAGCATGGCAATGGAAATCCTCCTCTGATGAAGTTTGCCTCATGATAGTTTCACCTTAGGGTTGTCAGGAACCAGCACTTGGAAGGGAGGGTGCTCTGGGCCCATAAGTTGGAAATGACTTGGGAGGCACACAACAATAAAAGCAGCAGCAAGCATAATAAAGCACAAAAGGCACAGCACAGTAACAAGAACAAAGAGAGCCAGCGGTTTGAGCATGCGACTCGAGACCAGGGCTCAAATGCCAGCTCGGTCATGAAACCCAGTGGGAGAACTTGGGCAAGTCACACTCTGTCAGCCTCAGAAGGCAATGGCAAACACCTCTGAATAAACCTTGATAGGAAAATCCTGAAACAGGTTTGTTGTGACTAGTCCTCTGGGAGATCAGGGTTCAATTCCTTATGAAGCTACAGAAACCCACCGGGTAACCTTGGGCAAGTTACACTCTCAGCCTCCAGAGGAAGGCAATGGCAACCTCCTCTGGACAAACCTTGCAAAGAAAACCCCCTAATAAGTTCACCTTAAGGTCGCCATGAAACCCAACAGGTAACCTTGGGCAAGTCACACACTCTCAACCTCAGAGGAAGGCAATGGCAACCTCCTCTGAACAAATCTTGCAAAGAAAACCACATAAGTTCATCTTAAGGTCACCACAAGTTGGAAATGACTTGAAGGTGCACAACAACAACAAAAACTGCAGCTCCCAGAACTAGGGTTGCCATAATTCTCTTCCCCAAAACCAGGACAAAATGTAGGACATTCAAGAAGGAGGGAAGAGGAAAAGGGTCAGTCCCAGGTCCAAGGTTTCAGGTGACCAGATATTCTAACACTAACATGAGCACAAGAAAGCTAAAAGCAGTGACAGAAATAGAAATCTGTGCTTCTTTTCAGTCATGCTGAGAATGGAGGATTTTTGGGAATTCTTCTTGGACAGAAGGTTGAAATGTAGAGCAGGTCCTGGAAAAGGAGGACATTGGATCACCCTGGGGAAACAGGGTGCCTGCATTGGCTAGACAGGGCTTAAGTTGTTGTGTGTATGTAATAATTTCAGATTGCTACAAGCAAACTGCACAGGGAGGAGGGAGGATGAAAAGTGTGCATCCTGGGTCCAAGGCATCCCAGATTGGTGTGTATGTGTAAGTACCATATTTTCTGGCATATAAAATGACTTTTTAACCCAGGAAAATCTGGGGTTAAAGTTGGGGGTCGTCTTATATGCCAGGTATAAGGAGGAGGAGGAGGAGGAGGAGGAGGAGGAGGAGGAGGGGTCAGAAAGAAGCCTTGGGAGAAGAGGAGGATGAGGAGGACAGAGGTAGGAGTGAGAAGAAGCCTTGGGAGGAGAAGAGGATGAGGAGGACAGAGGTGGGGGTGGGAAAAAGCCTGGCGAGAGGAGGAGGAGAAGAGGAACCCTAAGGTGATCCTCTCCTGGGGTTTTCTTGGCAGGACTGGTTCAGAGGAGGCTTGCCATTGCCTTCCCCTGAGACTGAGAGTGTGTGATTTGTTCAAGTTCACCCAGTGGGTTTCATGGCAGAGTGGGGAATCAAACCCAGGACTCCAGAGTGGTAGTCCAACACTCAAACCACTACACCAGGGGTAGGCAACCTTTCCCCTTTAAGGGCCGAGTGACTTCAGCTCCCAGAATCCCAGGAGCTATAGGCCAACATGGGACTATTGGCCAACATGGCTGAGGCTTCTGGGAGCTGAAGTCCCTCGGCCCTTAAAGGGGAAAGGTTGCCTACCCCTGCACTACACCATGCTGGCTCCTATTCCCATGTACTACCTATGAAACAATTGCAGACTTTTTTGATGTTCTTGTGTGTCTTCAAGTCCTTTCCGACTTATGGTGACCTTAAGGCAACCTTATCATGGGTTTTTCTTGGCATGTTTCTTCAAATGGGGATTGCTATTACCATCCTCTGAGGATGAGAGTGTGTGACATGCCCAGGGTCACTTACTTGGCCACAAATTGTACATACCCCAGAATGCATCACCTGGTATATTGGCAGTCCTTCCCCCCAACACTTTCTCATTTCCCCCCAACCATCTCATAGCTGGGAGATGGAAATAATTTTTAAAGCAACATTGAAATCTGGACTATTTTTTAAAAAATAAGGTCCAAAACACACTGCAGAAATAAATGCTAGGGATCTGTAATTTGTTGTATTTATAAGTGACAATTTTCCTGCTAAGTACCTGCATGTCATAAGCATTTGAATTAAAATTACCATATTGAAATCAAATCTGATGTGTTTTTTTAATTTTTATTTGGTGTGCGTTGGAAGAGGGGTCGTCTTATATGGCGAGTATATCCCAAACTCTATATTTTAACTGGAAATTAATCATCTTATATGTCAGAAAATGCAGTAAGTGTGTAATCATTTCAAGTTAGGAGAATCAGAGTGTTTGTGGAAGAAGGAGGATGAAAGGGGGTCCATCCTGAGTCCAATGAAAGGAGGCTTACCCCAGGGGTGGGGTGTGGGAGTGGGCAGAAAGTGTGTGCATTTGTGTGTATGTAATTATTTCAGGTTTGGGCAAGCAAATTGTGGGGGGTGGGAGGAAGAAGGAAAAGGAGTCTGCCCTGGATTCAAGGTGAGGAGGCTTGCTCCAGAGTGGTGCCCACAGGGTGGCAGAAGAAGTGTGTGTGTGCGTGTAATTTCAGTTTTGGACAAGCAAATTTCAAGGGGAGGAAGGGGATGAAAGGGGTCAGTCCTGGGTTCAAAGTGTCTGGAATGTGGGGAGCCAGGCTTGCCCCAGAGTGTGAGTCTGGCAGGAGTGTTTGTATGGGTGTGTAATAATTTCAAGTTTGGACAAGCAGACTTCAAGGGGAGGAGACAGGAAGAAAGAGGGTCCATCCTGGGTCCAAGGGAAGGAGGCTTGTCCCAGAGTGGAGCTCCTGTGGGGCAGCCAGAAGGAGGGTGTGTGTGTGTTTGTGTGTGTTTGTGTAATAATTTCAGGTTTGGATAAGCAGACTTCAAGGGAAAGAGGTGGAATGAACAAACTAGAACAAACTTCCCAGAGTTGCAGGGCTTTGCTGCTGCTTTCCATGCTGGTAGGCTTAGAACAAACCTCCTGGCCTCTCTGCTGCTGCACCGGCCACCACAATACTTCTGTAAATGTTTTCATCAGGGCTGCATGATGCTTTCCCTCCATATAAAAGTGTTCAGATTAAGCAGCTTTGATGAAATGTTGTAACATATGCATTGTCTCAAATGTAGAGGGGAAAAGGAAGAGATAACTCATTAACAAATGGTTCTGTTCCATTGCAGATCCTTTCTATTGACCCTTCACACTGTCTATACACTGTTATCTGGTACTATCACTTCTAATTACAAAGACTAGGACACTGCTGGTGCTAAATTCATGTGCTACTGAAGAAGGTATAAAAGTCTGTGCGTTTTAGGGAATGTTGGATTACCAAATATCAGGTTTGTTGATTAACATTAACATTAATATTCTAATCTATTAGAATGGAAGATTTACTGACAGACACATACATACACACTGTTGCTAACTATTTTTATGATATAACAGCCAGAGTGACCAAGACAAACTTGCAACATATTTTAAGTCCAACAGCAGCCTTGGTTAGCAATGATTATTGCATATTGTGTATTTGAATATATAAAATTTACTTTATCAAATTTCACCAACATGGAGAAAGAAAGGAGTTCCCCGCTTCTACTAAGTCTGACCATAAACTGATTATAGATTTATATTCTATAAATAGTAGACAATTGGCCTATAAATAGTGTAATGAGAAATATTGCTCAAATTGATCCACTTTATTTAATAATATCAAAGGCATTAAATTGCAAATGAATAATAGTATTACTTCTTTTGCTCCATATTAACTGTAAGAGTTAATAAAAAAGATCTAAATACAAAATCATATTGCAGTAGAAGGAAACATTTTATTATCCATAGACCAACATAGCTTAATGATATACTGGCAAGTGCTGAGAGTGTCAAAATAGTTGTTTGCAACTAGCTCTTTGAAAGTACTTCTCATCTTTCTAATGGACCTCTTCCACCAATAATGTATGGTCCTATCTGTGTCTAGGGCTTATGTACCAACAGTTTCTAAATCTCTGGAGCTGTACACATTCCATAGCATCTCATTTCATAGCATCACCAAGTCAATAGCTGGTAAGGACTCATTTTAATAGAAACCAAAGCTCTTTGAACCAATAGCGGGATAGGTTTCAAAGACTGCAACTTTCATTTTTCCTCCCTCCCTTCTATTACCTCAGATTTCATGGGTACATTGGCAAAGCCAGTGTTGTTCTGACAATTGCTATGCTCTGTGCTTTAATTGACTACCTGATCCTCTCTATGACCATTATAAGTGCCCTAATAGATTACTGGAATTGGCTTTAATTTCACAAATATTTATTTGTTGGCTTGTTTGTACAGACCTATATGTAATAAAATTCCAGCTAGAAAAATATGTCTATTCGCCCATTGCCAGTCAGTCAAAAGGTTGTCACAATTAGATTCTTGTTTTTGTTTTTTTGAAAGTTAGAAATTGTGTTTCAGCACATAATTTGAGGACACATCTGGCTGAGCCATCTGATGTGTCTGTTGCCACTGTGGGTCACTTCACTCTGAAGTCAGAATGAGGCACCCAGTGATGATCACACAGCTGACCTCAGAATAAATGGCTGGCGGGAGTGGTGGATGCACAAGGCAGCATAGTGGGACATATTTCAAATAGCCACTTGCCATTGGAACAAGTGAGATATTTTAATTTGTTTCAAGAAGGATTAATCCTGGTTCTGGTGTTGAACAGGCCAGTTGTCATCCAATCTTCCTTCCAAGAGGATGGGGCATGCCATTTTATTTGGCCTATGCAAACAGGGCCAATGAAGAGTTCTATTTGTATGTTGTTATGCTACAATTGCACCATTTGTTAGGTGTCTTTGTTCTTACAGATTCCTAGGTGTCTTTGTTCCTACAGATTCATGCTACAAAATAAGAAAATCCAAAATTTATCTCTGTTGATACTCTTATTGGGTCAACCAAAAGGTTCTGAATGCATTCATATGAGCTTTTGAAACACACAGATTTCTTAATCAGGAAAGATAGTTAAAAACATGCAAGGGAAGGAATATGATGATGGAGTCACAACATTTATATTTTTGTGTTGGGATGTTGTAGAGGAACATTCCTCTTAGGGCCTGGTTTCCAGACCCTTCACCATTTTAGTCGCCCTCCTCTGGACACGCTCCAGTTTTTCAACATCTTTTTTGAATTGTGGTGCCCAGAACTGGACACAGTATTCCAGGTGGGGCCTGACCAAAGCAGAATACAGTGGCATTATTACTTCCCTTGATCTAGACATGCTCTGGGACGTCCATGGTGCTGAATTACTATAAGACTGTTTTTATTATTATAAATTAGCCATAGCAATTGATAATTGCCCATTCTAATCAACATAATTTCTGCTTGTCCATATGTGTTTTGTATTTCAAAATACAAATTTGTGGGGGATGGAGGACCCCCACAAAAGTGGGAAAACTACAAATATGTTAATCTCGCCAACATGAATGACACAGAATCTGCTCCCAACAAAAGCACCACCTGTAACTCTATTTGCAACCTTGCAACACATTGCTTCCTCCACATTTCCAAAGTCCTTCCAAATTCAATTTTATGTTAGCAGCTACTGCCACAGAGGATTCACCTTCTCCTCCTCCTTCTCCCTCCCAGCCAATCAAAAGCAACACCATCCCTTCCCCACTTTGCCAGATTTTGTGTCCTCCTCATCTCCCAAATTCTTCCACTTTGAATCCAAAGGTACAATGACTGCTAACATAGATGTAACTCCTCATGTAGATGGAAATAATATTTTACTACCAGTCAAGTTACCTTCTATGTGTGGGGCTTTTTCTCTTTTGTTTTTAGCAGCAATGTATCTTGAGCTTTTCCAGGCCATTCCCATCCAATCAAATAAACTTCCTAACCTTGGCTTCTGAGTTGTTACCCAATCTATGGATGTCTTCGACTAAGAATCCCTTTCAGCTGTTCTGTAAGCACTTGAATCCACAACTAAAGAAGGAAATTGGTAGCCTTCTCCTCCATCTCCAGTTCTATCACTCTTCTCATGTACAGAGTTATGATTCTGCACAGGACTGCCTCTGTTTTGTGCAGACTCTCTCCATATGCATCCAAACATAAGAGAAGCTGTCCTATACAGGTGGAGGACACTCTCTGCCTGGAGATTAAGGAGAGCAGTGCTAGTATTGCCTACGGCCTTCCTCCTTTAATCCTTGTACTAGGATTTCTCTCATAGTAAAAAACAAAAACAAACAAAACAAAACCAAAACTACCTGTATTTCTTGTTGATTTCAGCTTACAGCAACCCTATGGATTAGAAATTTTCAAGTCATCAACAGTTCTGCTCAGGTCTTGCATACTTAGAGCTATGGCTTCCTTGACTGAGTGCCTTTGCAGACTGCTAGAAATAGTGCAAACTGAGTCCACTTTAACTGCCCTGGCTCAGTGCTAGGGAATCATGGGAATTGTATTTTTTTCTGAGACATTGAGCCTTCTCTGTCAGAGAGCTCTGGTGCCACAATAAACTACAGTTCCCATGATTCCCTAGCACTGACTCAGGGCAGTTAAAGTGGACTCAGTTTGCACTATTTCTGGCAGTGTGCAAAGGCCCTGAGCCTATCTATCTGTAATAGGATCTTCCTCTTTTCCTACTGCCTTCTTCCTTACCAAGCATTATTGTCTTTTCTAGTTGGTTGTGTTTTCCCATAATATGGCCAAACTAAGATAGTTTCAGTTTATTCATTTTGGTTTGTAGGGAGAGTATAGACTTGATTTGTCCCAGAACCCATTTATTTATCTTTGTAGCAGTCCACTGTATCCACAGAATCATTCTCCAACATCACATCTCACATGCATAGAAATCGGAAATATGATGGCATGGACAATCGTAATTTTAATATTCAGTGATATATCTTTACATTTCAGAATCTTGTTTAGTTTCTTCACAGCTGCTCTTCCAAATCCTAGTCTTCCTCTATGTGTGTTACCCTCTGACAATTGCATATCCCATCCTGCACAATGAGAATTAAGTCTCCTCTCTAAAAGGGTTGAACAATCAACAACTATTCAGGTTGTTGTGAAGATATATCTTTGAAGTTTTGAAGCATCAATATAATGGTTTCTATATGAATGCATCACTTTGCAAAAGGAAGCATTCTCTGTTCATACATAGATGTTACCATTTTCTGACTCAGAGCAGAAGAAAAATAAACAATCATAACTCGACCCTAGTTCTAATATTTGTTGAATCCTGTGGCAGGGCATTGTTATGCATGCTAGTTACATGCCATAAGCCTTTGGGAATAGGGTAGGATAAAAAGAGAAAGTGAGAGAACATCTGTAAGAAATCTCTATGAAAGATACACACCTTGCTGAAAATAAGGGATTTGTCAAAATGTTGAATATTGTATCTTGCGTTATCTGAGTGGGAAGTGATAGCAGCTTCCATGACTTTGTTCCTAGGTTAGATCTGACAGTCTGTAAATTATTGCTATTTAGGCAAACAGCTGCTAAATGTATGTCTAGGGTTAAACTTGAGAGGAGGCTGTCAAGGAATGTGGAGGATAAATCCACTCTGTTACTCCTATTCTATGAATTAATCTTTGGATGGCTTAAAGCTGGAGCAAACCATATCCTCAGTACACCATCTATTTTAAATAAGCAGCATGAGACAGGGTGGGGGAGAATGGCAGAGAGAAGGACCACATTTAATACCCTTGATTCAAGGGAAGTGAGTCAATGGCAGCATTAAATATAAATACAATAGCATGTTGGCCTAATGTGATAAGGTTCCTCTACTATTAAAAAAGAGCTTTGTTCTAAAGTGTGTTTGTGTACACAAACAGATGATGAATACAGTGCATCACATAACTAAATTTAATATATGCAGGGGTATGATGTTTGCAGTGCATGCATTTCAGCAGGTCCCATTAGCGCGCCTTTCCCCTCCAGTGAAAACAGAATGAACCACAGCCCCTTCTGGTTTGCATAAAGCAAACAAAATTAGATTTGCTTTGCTGAATTGAAACCCGCTTGGGACTGTGAGCCTCTCTCGGGGACAAATTACTTCAAACAATCCCTTTGTACCATAACAAAATCAAAAAATTCAGGCCAATCAACATGGCTCAAAAACCCTTAACACAAGAATTAATAATACAACCTAGTCTATTTTTATTGTGTCTCTGCGACGGATCCTTGTTTTAATATAATTACGCTTATTTGCTGTCCACATGTTAAATCAGCTTGCATATGTTAACCAATGTGACATAAAGCAACTTTTCCCATTTCTCTGATACAGCAGCCAACTTTGTTCCTTTAGAACATGATCTCTAGCACAAATAAGTTAAGCATAAAACTGAATTAAATTGGATTGCAGTCTTTTCCAATGTATAGCAGGAAATGATATATATATTTACCTCTGTACAGTAAAGACTGTCATGCTAAAGGTGTGTACTTGGATTTAACTCTTGCAGAAATCAGTGGATCTCATTGCAAAGCAAGCATGATTAGGACTGGATTAAAAAACAAAAAACAGAAAACCCCAAGCAATCTGTTTTTCTCAACAACAAAAATTAAACAGTATTTTATACAGAAGGTTCTCAAACTGTTAATTTTACTACAAAGAACCCATTCAAATATTATACAGAACGTTTTGATCTCCAGCTTACTTCCAAATACAATTTCAACATACAGACAAAGCCAGCAACATACTTAATTCTTTTCATTCCCATCCAGGGTTGTGTTCAGTATATGAATGTTTCAGGAAGTCTTAGATTCTTTACAACTTTTAGCACAACAATGTTTGATCTCCAGGTCTCTGTGAAAGAGGCAGAGCTGAATTTCTATTTGCATTGTCCGTCACAAACACTTAGCCTGCTTTAGCCACAGGGAAGAATATTTGCTTTTTATAAGCTTAGCAAGATTTTATATTATTGCTTCTGTCAGTATTATCTCATAGTTTTTGCCATTCCAAAGTAGGTGTTATGGTGTATTACTGTCAATGCCATATAAACAATGACAAACAATGGTTGCTTTTATTCTTAAAGCTAACCTACTATGTGATTACAGTTCAAAATTTAGAAGGATGATTTTATTGCTTGATAATTCAGTGTATATAAATTTGATATTATATACCTCTTCAAAAAATGTCAAGAGTTGTCTTTGAGCATCACACTGTAGGACAGGGATTTTTTCCTCTTGGAAGTCTGGAAATGTTGTATGGCTATGCCAGAATTGTGATAATTCTTTTCCTTGACTGCAGCTCAGATTGAATTAGGAGATCTCATGATTCTCTCACCTGAAAGGGAACACTATGCCTTGAAAGTAGAAATGTAGAACATTTGGGAGAATAGATTTTAAACATCACTTTTTGTATGTTTTTATCTATATGTGTTTTTATTTGTATTTTTGTTCTGTAAACACTTTGAGTCCCAACTTTGTTGGGAGGGAGGAGTCTAAATAGTACTATACTACACTACACAATATAGCACAATACAGTGCAATACAAGTCTCCGCTGCTAATTTCCTATGTGAATAAAAGCTGTTTTTGTGCACATAAACATATGACATATAAATATGCAGTCCCACCTGCAGCCTTATGTGATAAAATCTAGGCACAGTTCAACCACAGGTTTTTGGCATATGTAAATCAACATTCATAAATATTCTTAGTCTCTGCTGTATAATCTTCAGAATTTTTCACAATGGAGGTTTTAATCTAAATAATAGACTGTCACATCCTATAGGACAGTTTCCACTTCTAATGTGACATTAGAAGTGGAAACATAATTCTTTTCTTCTTGTTGGGGGATAGTGTCACTGAACAGTTATATTAGATTCATATGACTTTAACTGTAATGGCTTTATCCTATGGAATACTGGGATTTTGTAGTTAGATGTGGTACTTAGAATTCTCTGTTAGTGAGTTTTAAAGCAGTCCCCCAAGCTACGGCACTGAGTTCTCTCATAGTGGTATCAAATTGCTGTAATTGTGCAATATGGATATACCCCTACTGAAATAATGCATTGACCCTACTTTAAGTGCTGTAGCTCTGGAATCTTGGAATTTGTAGTTTTACAAGATTTTTAGCCTTCTCTGCCAAAAGTGCTAGTGCCCCACAAACTACAAATCCCAGGATTCTATAGGATGAAGCCATGGTAGCTAAAGTGGGTTCAAGCTGCATTATTTCTAAAATGTAGATGCATGCCATGATTGGACAATTCATGTGACTGAGGCTTAGAGCAGAACATCAAGCATGTGAGATTCTGGAGTTGTAGTCCAAACATTTATGTCTTTAAGCTCTGCATTTTTTTTCCAGCCTGTGGAAATGAAAGATTCGTTTTTAGAAAATTATATCAAGCAGTGGCCACTTAGATAGCATTCAGTAAGTCAAAGCAAACCATTCCAAAATGGGTTGAACTATATCATATCCAGCACAGTTCAGCATCTGCTAAAAGGCAGTGTAACATATCCAGGCGGAGTGGTATTGGCCATACAGCAAAACACAATAACATCCAAAATCTGCAAAAGAACAATACTTCTATTGGGCCAACCAAAATTCACAAAGTACACGATACAAGCTTTTGAAGCCCTACTGGCTTCTTCATCAGGAAAAGATGTTAAAAATCACACAAAGGAAAGTAAAATATGATGATGTTAGAGTTAAAAGCCTACATTTTCTTCAGTTGTTTTTGTTGTACTCATTTAAGATGCATTTGACATATTTTACCTAAGCAGCACCTAAGGGTTTTCCCAATGCAACAGCACAGAAGTTTCGTGGGAAATTCAGTGTTCTCTTCCTAATAAGGGGGTGGGCAGCTTTGCAAAGGACAGATCTCAATGGAAATATCTTTTTGTGTTGCTAATGGAATTTAAAATTTATTTCCTGGATTCTAAGGACCGATGCAGACAGCCCATTTGAGGTGGCAGAGAGCTGCCCCGGGGAGTGGCAGATCGGGGTCACGGTAACCCCACGCCATGGCCCCGATCCTTCCTCCTTCCATGCCCTTTCTGTGCCCTTTCCGCACAGCATGTCTGCACACTGTGCCAGAAGGGGTGCCCCACCCCAACTGTACCCCCAGGCCGGCCCTTTGGGTGGGTCTGCAACAGCCCTTAAATGGGCCAAAAGGGAGGAATGGTCTTTTTAAACAGTTTTATCTTTCTAAATTGTCTTTTATTCTTTCAATAAGCAATCTATTTTAATATTGTAATAATTTAATTCCATTTTAATTCTATGTTTTTAATTGTGCTGTTCTTTTAATATTGTAAGCCACTCTGAGTCCTAGTTCTGAGAAAAGAGCAGGACACTACTACTACTACTACTACTACTACCACCAATATGGATATTCCTCCATACAATTTTAACGGCGAACAACAACAAATTCTAGACAAAATTTAGGGCTGTGACTTTAACCTTGTCATATTTTTATTTCTCCTGTATGATTTTTAACAACATGGCCTGATGAAGCATCCAGTGGCACTTCAAAAGCTTGCAGCATGCATTTTGTGCTTTTTGTGCATTTTGGTTGGTTTAATAAAGGTATCACTTGTTTTGTGGAATTTGGATGCTATTGTAAGATGTAATATGTCTCTGAATAACTATTAATGGAGAATACAAGTGGGAGAATGCTACCTGGAGAATACAAGTGGGAGAATGCTATTGCACTTCTGCCCACCCTGTAGGCTTCCCACAGGCATCTGTTCTAGTATTGTGGGCAACAGAACATTGAGGGAAATAGGCCTTCGGTCTAATCTAGCTTGGCTCCTCTTATGTTCTTTATGTTTTAAAATATTTTTATGTTCTAAAATGGGATTCAAGCCTAAAACAAAAAGGGAAAGCTTGGAGTTTATATAAATTGGTCATGGCTTCTGATGGAAAGCAACTTTATAATAGAAGTTGTTAACAGGTTTCATGTTAATATTAATGCAACTGATGAAATGTGGCTGAAGACTATTAGATTTCTCATAAAGCAACAATAATTGGACCCTTTCAAAGAACCCAGCCAGACTATTCCAATGAGAGGTGCATTGCTTAAGCCAGATCTTTGTTTCTAGATTTCTATGGATCGATGTGCGTCCTCATCTGTGTTTGACATCCTATAGAAGCAATAGTAATACAAACATTTTCTACTAAACCATAGGTGGGGGGGGGGTAAGAAATGGACAATACTACTACCTTTATATTTTGTGTACCTGAAAAATATAGTTGTATTTTGTGTAAGGATGGGGGATAATTTAATTCATGACAAGCTTCTTCTACACTTGATCTTATCCAAGAGTGAGAAGCCATGCATAAACATCTTCATATACAGGATGAAATGAACTTGAAATTTAAAAAATAAAAGAATGAGGGAAAGTGTGAAACTTACAGATTTGTCTATCCAGACAGAGTGCTTGGAGTACATGGCTCTTCAAAATCTAATTTTGAACCTTTGTATATTCAACCATTTTTGCAATATAGAATTTGGCTTCCCACCTTCTTTTTTATTTGATTTACACCCCAACTTACTCCAGAATCAGTACTGGTGGGTTCTTTGGGTTCTTTATTCTTAGAGGCTCCTCATCTTTAACACCCAAGTCTAACATGGTCTTCTCTGTATTGAGAATAGTTGTACCTGTTAAATGCAGCCAATGCAGATGGGTAAAAATGTAAAGCTTTCAAAATTCACAGTTTTTCTTCATAAATGAAAAAAAACTTGAGATATTTCAGTGTGGCAAATAGCAAAATTGGCTGATTCATTCATCTCTAGTTTTTTGTGAATCGAGTATAACCCTGTTGCTCCCATAATGGTTTGAAAAAAAATATTTCCTCAGTACAGAAGAGACAGCCTCAAGAAGCTGTCGTGGTCACTTCAGCAAACCACCACAGGGAATATGGTACACTCTTTGTCAGAATATTACATATGTTTTACTAATCCATTGTGACTGATAAGAGGTAGTAATAAAGGGCAATCATTTAAATTGAAATATTTTGACACAGTCAGACTGAGGATCTGCTTAATTTCCTTCTGTTATATTTATAGAAGTGCCCTTTTCTGAAGAGTTCTATCTGACCACAGTGACACATAAATAATGATAATGATAATGATAATGATAATAATTAATAATATATTTCTTACCCACCTCTCCTCATGGCTAGAGGTGGGTTTCAGCATAGTTAAAAAAACACAATTGTTACATAAAATACACATTAAAATGCATCTCTACACAATATTTATATTAAAATATATAAAACAATGATTAAATATAAAAATTCATGTTTAAAATTCAAGATTAAAACTGCCTGGGTAGGCCTGCCAGAAGAGATAGGTCTTCAAATGTGTTTTATATTCCAACAGCTGGTCTAGCTGTTGGATCTCTTCCAGCTGGTCATTCCACAGTTTTGGGGTGGCCGATGAAAAGGTCCTCTGGGTGATGGCTGCCAGTTAAGTTCTTGCAGACTGTAGCAGCTGTCCCCCAGAGGACCTCAGTGTTCAGAGCAGATTGTACAGGAGGAAGTGATCCTGTAGCTAACCTGGACCCAAACCATGTAGGGCTTTAAAGGTCAAGACCAACACTTTGTACTTTGCCCGGAAACTAATTGGCAGCCAGTGGAGTGACTTGAGTATGGGTGTAATATGTTCATTCCTGGATGTTCCTGTAACTAATCTCTCAGCCATATTTGGAATCATCTGGACTTTCCAAACTTAGTACAAAGGAAGCCCAATGTAGAGTGCATTGCAAAAGTTCTACCTTGAGGTTACCAGCATGTGTACCACTATCTTTAGGTCCTCCAAATCTAGGAAGCAGCGCAACTGGTGTATCAGCCGAAGCTTATAGTAAGCACTCTTGACCGTCGCATCTACCTGGGCTGACACTTGGAGAGATGGATCCAGGAGCACTCCCAAGCTGTGGACACAGTCCTTCAGGGGGAGTGTAAACCCATCCAGAACTGGTTGACACACATCCATTCCCAGATTTGGAGCACCTCTGGGATTCAGTTTCAATTTGTTTTTCCTTATCCAGTCCATTAGCTTCTCCAGGCATTCATTCAGAGGAGACATGCTATCTATAGCTGAGGCTATTTTGGAAGGCATGGAGAAATATATTTGGGTGTCATCAGCATATTGATAACACCCCGCCCCATGACTCTGGATGATCTCTCCCAGTGGCTTCATGTAAATGTTAAAAAACATTGGAGATAGAATGGCACCTTGCAGGATGCCATATAACAGCTCCTTTTTTGAGGAGCTGCTGTCCCCAAGCACCACCATCTAGAACCTGCCTGAGAGGTATGACCAGAACCACTGAACACAGTGCCCCCAATTCCCAAACCTGCCAGGCATTCCAGTAGGATACCATGGTCAATTGTATCAAAAGCCGCTAAGAGGTTTAGAAGCACCAACAGGGACATACTCCCCCTGTTAGTGTTGAGATGAATATCATCCACTAAGGCAACCATAGCAGTCTCAACTCCATATCTTGCCCTGAAGCTGGTTTGAAATGGATTAAGGAAGTGTGTGTCATCCAAGACTGACTGGAGTTGGAGGGCAACTGCCTTCACCTTGCCCAAAAAAGGAAGATTAGAGACTGTTGTGTAGTTATTAAGGTCTAGGGGATCCAGGGAGGGCTTTTTCAGCAGTGGTCTAACTACTGTTTCTTTTAAATAGGATGAAAAATTCCCCTCCCTGAGAGATGCATTAATAACTTGTATTTGAGGTCTAATTGCATCTCCTCCCTGCACAACCAGCCAAGAGGGACAGGGATCAAGAAAGCAGCTTGTTCACATCAGTGGTACTCACCAGTTGAAACTGATCCAGTTTAATCCCACTCACAGAGTTTCTGGACACCTTGTTGTTGGCCTCTGCTCCAATGACAGCATCTAAGTCAGCTCCTTTGCAAGAGATTTTATCTGTGAAATGGTTGTTAAAAGCATCACAGTGAGTTATTGAGAGTTCTAATAGTGGTTTTAACCTGAATTAAACCTCTTACCACTCTGAACAGCTCAACTGGATGTGAATCCACCAACGCAATGCATGTGAAGAAGAAGGCTTTCTTTGCTGCATGCACTGCCATCTTATAGGAACGAAGATGTCTTCTATATAGTGTCTTGTCTCATAAAAGTTGAGTTTTCTGCCATCTTCACTTTAGTCATTGTCCTTCCCATTTCATTTCTCTGAGAGTCTCTGTATACCAGGGAGCCTGATTTGTAATGGGTCAGAGAGGACGTTTGGGGGCAATTGTGTTAATAGCCCTAGTCAAATTTTGATTCCACTTATTGACCAGGGATTCAACAGGACCATCGTTGATGCCATCCATAGTACCCTCCAAGACCTCCTGGAATCTCAAAGTATCCATTAGCCTTCAAGGACAGACCATTTTAATAGGTCCACCACCCCTGCATGGGTGGGTTGTAGCCCTGACCAGAAAATGATCTGTCTACAACAATTCAGAGGTATCAATCACCTCTGCCCACAAATCCATATGTTCTGAGCTGAAAATCACATCAAGGGTATGACCTGCTGAATGCATTGGTCCAGAAACCAATTGGGATAGGCCCATGTTTGTCATGGGTACCATGAATTCCCAAACTGCATCTGACAAACTGGCCTCCAGTGGTATGTTGAGGTTACCCAGAAGCAAAAGTCTTGGTGACTCCAATAACACCTCTGAGACCAGTTCCGTGAGCTCAGTCAGGAAGTCTGTTAGGCAGCGGGGTGGATGGTATACGAACAGAATCCTCTGCCTATCCCTGGTTTTCAGACTTAGGTACACACACTCAATGTGATTCAGCTTCCTAACAGGTAATCTGGTCAGGTTAAGATGGTCTTTATAGACCACAGCTACTCCACCCCTGCCCACTTTCCCTTACCTGCTCACTGACACAATACCCGGCTGGGAGGGCTTGGGCCCAGGTTGGAGCACTATCTTCTCCCAGCCAAGTTTCAATGAGGCATGCCAGGTCAGCTCCATCATCTTTGAGAAGATCATAGGTGATATGAGTCTTATTTTTCACAGACCTGGCATTACTTAAGAGCAAGGTGAGGTTTTGTGGGTGGTCTGGCTCACTCTGCAAGATCCCCAGGCTGGCTGGGTGACTGGAAGGTGGGATAGGCATTAAATACCTTTCTCTCCTTCCTCTACATGGATATGTGACCCTGTCCTCACCATATCTCCCACTTGTATTGCCACCTCAGGTTATAAATACATTGAATTAAAAAACAAACAATAAAGAGCCAAAGAGACAACTAAAAAGAAAAGGTAAAAACACAAAAGATTATAAAACATATAAGGCATTAACATACAGTAAATAGGTATATTCCCAGTCAACGAGGCAGATTAGTTAGCTAGTCCAGAAGCACCCTACTCCCACCAGGGGCTGCCTTGTAGCTAAGTAGATGGTTTTGGGTATCCCTCTCATTACTACCTAGTCCTTCAGGTGGCTCTCTCACCACCAGCTGGTATAACAGTCCCAGAGTGACCAGTATCCACCCAATATGCTGTTTTTGCCACAAACAATACAACATAAATTAAAATCCTCTCAGATTGTCTGTCCTCTTCTTGCACAACAAACTTGAGTTATCCCAAAGCCTGGTGGACTCAGTTGTAATTGCTGTAAGCTGCCTCAATTGTTTTAAAATAATAATAATAATAATAATAATAATAATAATAATAATTAATTATACTGCTCCTTCCTTGGAGGTTGCTGAGTTAGGGCCTTTGCAGACTGCCAGAAATAGTGCAAATTGAGTCCACTTTAACTTCCCTGACTCAGTGCTAGGGAATCATGGAAACTGTAGTTTATTGTGGCACCAGAGCTCTCTGACAGAGAAGGCTCAACGTCTCAGAAAAAAATACAGTTCCCATGATTCCCTAGCACTGAGTGAGGGCAGTTAAAGTGGACTCAATTTGCACTATTTCTGGCAGTCTGCAAAAGCCCTTACACCCAGAAGGAATGGGCCTAGGGCTGCAGTCTACTCACAAGGCTAGTAAGTCAGCCAAAGAGCTGGATGGAGCTGCTCTGTTTCCTGGCCTCTTCCTCCACAGCAAACTTGAGTTTGCCTTAGCCATATCCAGTTTGGACCACTATAATGTAGTTGACATAGGACTGCCTCTGAAAAGTATTCTGTTTCAGGCCAGGCTTATTTTGGTTGTCAGCTCTGATGCCTGGAAACATACATACACAAAACAGTATACAACCTATAGGGTATAAGATACGATGCAAGAATATCTCTCTGTGTGTGTGTTTGTTACTGGAAACAAGGAGATAGGCTAATATTGGGCAGAACGGCTGCTCATTTGTGAACAAAGTGAAATGTAGGAACACCTATATTTCTATTAACATTGAGAGATTAGTAGATTTGACCACTAATAAACCCCCACAGGTGCAATGGCTGATGGAATCTAATAGAAGGTAGTCAAAAGCCAAGATCCAGTTGTTTATATTATTGCCAATAATCTGATTAGAGAAGAAGGCTATGGAATGGGATGGGATAACATCCACACCTTTGCTTTGATTGGATCAGATAGGACAGCTGATAACTTGGATGGATGGGATAATAAAAGAAGCTGAGAGAAGATCACAATCATACTCCTCTTCCAGTCTCCACCATATGTAAAGTGGGCTACAACATAGCCTCCAAGCCATTCTGTTCCTGATAACTGATAAATTACCCAGATATGCTGGTAAAAGAAATATCCAGGCTATGCTAAAATACACGTATGTTCCATTTTGATTGTAATGGATGCCCATTAAGATGCTAATGGATGTAACAGATGCTGTTAGATTTGACAATGCTCAAGGATATTAACCTTTGAATGTCTGTGTGTTCACAGATGCCTGTTTAGAGATGCATAGTTCTTAAACAGATGAGATATTATTTTTAATGGATAACAGGCTGGGTTATATTGCCTAAGATGATAATGTTCTTCTATGTGATCATTATAGGAAAGTCAGCTAAACAAAGAGAAAGAAAGAGAGGTTTGGTCCCTATGAAGGTATTACATCTTATTTGCCATATCCTATAATGTAATGAATACATGATGTGTTATATGCAATATAATGTAATGTGACAAAAGCAAAGCACCCAGGTATTGGCATGTCTGTGTTTCTCCCTAAGGGGGAGATATATTTTTGTATTTCCTTGACTGTATATAATAAATATACTAAAAGGTTATAAAATAGCCTGATCATTTTCCATATATATATCCCAAGATTCCAATACCTAAGAATTCTTAAGTGGAGTGTTGTTAACTTTGCCTGCCTTGTTTTCAATACCATCACAAGGTGGACACCTAGGTAGCCAGAAGCTCATACCAGGATCCCAGACCAAATCCAGATTAGCTGACAAACAGCAAAGGACCCTGAATCCACCAGTCTCAAGAGATGGGGATGAGGACCCATGGCCATTTCAGTTCAAAGGTTTCAGTTTGTAAGAAGTGTTGGGTCCAGACTGTTGGCTGAGTCTGGTTACAGGAAGCACAGGATTTACTTTTTCTTTTTTTAAAATCACAACTTTACTGGCTACCAATACATTTCTGGGAACAATGTAAAAAGCTAGCTGTGCTGACATATAAAGCCCTGTACAACTTGGATAATGGCTATTTGAAGGACTATATAATGTCTTGATTTTAGGATCTACACAGGAGTCCTTTTTTTTTCTTAGCCTTCCCACCAGTTGAATCATAGCTAGTAGAGACATGGGATAGGGATTTTGGTGGCCACTCTGAGGCTCTGGAATTTCTCACTGGGGGAGGCTAGGCTGGATCTCTCCCTCTAGTCTTTCTGCCAGATGACACAGATTCTTTTTTGTTTTAATCATGAAGACCTTTTCTAACAGGTTGTATCTTGGTGGATGTTGTATTTTCTTTTACTGGCGTATTTTTAAATTGTGTTTTAATTTTTAATGCTTTCCTTTATTTCATGTTTTGATTGTATTTGTTCTATTCTGTTGTAAGTCTCTGTGAGACTGCTTCTTGAGGGAAAATATATGATTTAAACTGAATAAATAAATAACAAAAAATTAAGCAAAGATGACAATTTCAGTCTTATGTTCTGAAGTAGAAAGTTTGGGCAGTTTTTTCTAGAGTTATTGTCTTTATGAGGATAAATTACTAACAATGATGCATGTTGAAAAGGAAGATACCCAGCAGCCAGCATTAGCCTGAAAATAGCAGCAGTGTATTCCTTCGAAATGCCAATTCTCATCTAGCAGGAAGGCTTGACACCCACAAACCACTTGTGTCAGTCAACAATCAGTCAGTTGGCAACTCTCAGCTAATGTTACTGCAGATCCTCCATGCATATGTACTGCAGCTGGAACAGTTTGACCTTGTACCAGTATACTGTAGCCTGTACTAGTAGACAGAATGGCAAGTGCACTCAACTCTCTTTATTCCTAAAGGCTTTATATAAATGACAGCAGCAGGGGGAGGGGAGGAAACAATTACTATAGGCTGTATCTCATGGTGGCGTTGCGCTAATGGAAAATGCATCTGCTATCCACTTTTCTTCAGAGCTTGGGAAACCTACTCTTTCCGACTACAGCTCTCAGAATGCCCCATGGCTACTGTAGTACAAAATGTCAGGATAGAAACAATATTCAAAATATTCAAGAAATGGTTCAAAAATCAGCCTTTTCAAGTATCAAGAAACCCTGATGAGATGAATCCTGGACTGATGAGAATCTTCACAGTTTGAGACTTATTCTGTGCAAAATTTACCCAGGGTTATTTTGCACAGAAAACAATCTTTTCTGTGCAGGAAACTTTTCTGGATATTATTTCTGGTACATAATATACTCTTTCTTGTGCATGAAATGTTAACTGGGGATTGAATCTGTATAAAATTCACAGATTTTACAGCGTTCTGTGCAATCATGCTGGCCACATGATCACAGAGTAGTCTCTGACAACGCTGGCTCTTCAGCTTAGTAATGGAGATGAGCACCGCCCCCTATAGTTGGACATGACTTGACAACCTTGTCAATGGAGAATACCTTTACCTTTCAAAAATTCACATATGACTGTTTGCATGGAAAACAACAAGTTTTTTTGCACAGAAAACAGCATTTTCTGTATATTGCTGTACTGAAATTTCTGCACAGCATATTTTGGTACTAAAATATTATTTTCTGTGCATAAAATGCTGTTTTCTGTGCAAAACAACCATGTAAGAATTTTGCACAGAATAAGTCCTGCAATGTGAATTGTTGGAAAAAACTTATGCATTCTCCTTCCCCTCATTATATAGATAGGGATTCCTATTTAGGTCTCTCTCTGTTTAATACTAACTGTCTCTCTCACAAGATTCTGAACAGTTAGTCTTACAGTTAGTGTGAATATAACTGTTAGTCTAACACAGCGACAGGCAACCTTTTTCAGACCTGGGCTGGTCTGATGTCGCCCAGGTCTCGGCTGGGCCGAGGGGGGGGGAATGGCGGCGTGCGCGCTCACGTGGGCATGTGCACCGTCCTCCGGCGCGCATGACCCCCCGTGCACGCCGCCGCAGCGGCCACTACCGCAGCCACTGCCGTAGCGCGCATGACTCCAGCCGCCACGTCGCATGTCGTGGCCGGCATTTTGGAAGTCAAAATGGCGGTCGTGATGCGTTTGCGCATGCACAAGACTACTGCGCATGCGCAAATGCATCGCGACCCCCATTTGACTCCCAAAATGGCGATCGGCATGAGCACAGCCGAAAACGCTCTCCGACGGCAGCGAGCGGTGGTCAAAGGTAGCCGCCGGCGCCGCTGCCACGCACCGCTGCCGGAGCGCATTTTCGGGTGCACTCACGGTGATCACCATTTTGAAAGTCAAAATGGCGGCTGTGACACGTTTGCGCATGCGCAGTAGTCTTGCGCATGCGCAAACGCATCGTGACCACCATTTTGACTTTCAAAATGGCGATCGCCGCGAGCGCACCCGAAAACGTGCTCTGGCGGTGGCGGTGCATGGCGGTGGCGGTGACGGCAGCAACCTCTGGCCTGGGCCAGTAAGTCCGGGGCCCGGGGCCTTAACCGGCCCCCGGGCTGTAGGTTGCCGGTCCCTGGTCTAACATGTCTAACATGTTCTTCTCCATCTTCCTGCTATATTAAAGATGGTGAGATTTATTCTCCTTACCCAAGCTACCTCCAGTTAGGTTAGGTTTTAGTTATTTTATGTAAATATTTATTAAAGCCATTATTGTTTGTTTTTAAACCACAAACTACACGTTTGTCATTTTTTGAGTTAGTTTTTATTCTTTAGGAAGACAGATTTAAAATAATAGTCTGACCCACACTCCTGTTGCTCTGCTAATAAAAGCTGGAGTCTGACAAGTTTAACTTTCATACTTGTGTATTTTTGTTTCCCTTTAAAAGGGTTAACACCCTGGGAAATTAAAATTGCACCCCATATGAATAGCATTTGAAAACTGTGTGGTTTTCAAAGACTTTCTCACAGCAAGACGAAAATTGATAAAATTCCTCATTGCTTCCTTCAAGAAGAAACCTAGCCAAGAATTACACCCCTAACCAAATAAATAAATAAATAAATAAAAACATTTCCAATTTCTGGCTTTCTCTGATCCTGCCTGTCTACCACAGTCCTTTGCACCTTACTCTATGGCCTTCCAAACCACAGGAGCAGTTTTTAGAAAACAGGATGGAGGAGAGGGAGTGGATGAGCTAGAAGAAATCAGTTGCCAAGCAGGTTATAGGTGGAAGTTCTTTCCATTGGTACACAACCACTACTGAATGGTGTTCTGCTTCTTTTTTCCTTCTTTCTTTTCCTACATCTTGGTATATAAAGTTAGAATGGGTACATTCTTGGAGTACCCTCCCCGTCCATTCCTGCAGCTCATATATCACTTTTCACTATCAAGAAATCCCTTTAAAATTACTGTCTCAGCATTTTTGGTCAAGTTGGAATACAGGTAATGCCATGGACCCTGTGCAGTACTTGTGTGCTACATGTGTAGGAATATTTGGTATCTATATTAAGCAGAGTTCAGTGGGGCTAGTGAAATATGAGCTTGTTGTAGAAACAAGAGAAATTACTCTGGATGTTCTTGTATGGTAAAAAAAGAAAAACTTAATTTTTATTGTCTCAAGAAATCCATCTTAGGTTAGGAAAAAGGATAGGAAAAGCTTGGTTTCAAGAGCCCCTAAAAGCTGGGTCTCATGTGTGGGTGTAAGGTAGCATTCATTGTTGGGGCTGGAGATTCATGCATGCTCCTTCCAGACAAATAAAAACAAAGAAACTAGCTTCCTGAGAGAAGGTGGAAGGGACATCTGCAGGTAAGAAGAAAACAAAAGGCTTGAGCACATAGACTAAAGAAAGTTACAGAGGAGTGAGGGGAGGAATTATCTAAACACCCCTTTCTCATTAATCACTTTACAAATGTTGATGCCTCTTTGCTTCCAACTGTCAGAGAAATGCTTGATGGGACATACAGTCAGACTAGAAATGTAAAAGATGTATGGGCAAATTTTCCTGTGGGAAGAGTTTGAAAAAAACATGTTTGAGGCAGACAAACAACAGGTGTCACACTAGACAACAACAACGGAACTTGAAAAGGAAAACACTAGTGTGTTTTGGGAAAAGGACACATCCTAACCAAAACACACTATGTAAGCATGACTTGTCACATGGACAAGGACGTCAGCAACATAGGATGGGTTGGAGGTCTGGGAAAGTAGGACTCAGCCAATCACCTGTAATGTACACACCCAAGTGGGTGGTAGCTTGGGGAAACAATAAAATGCTTTGTCCATGTGGGCAGAGTGTGAGAGAGAGGGAGTTTGGAAGGTTTTGGTCACAATCCGCTGTGTGGTGTGTTGCTAGCTTTGTTTGTAAATAAACAACTGCTGTAAATATTTCTAGTTGTAGAATAAAGATAGTTTTCTTAGACTACAACTGGTGTGTTTCTTGACTGCTGGAAAGGATAGAGAGCTCAGGCAGTATCATCAAGATCCAGAGGAAAAGTCTGGAGGCGTGCAGGAAAGGATGTCAGCTTTTCCTGTCAATTCTGCTGTTTGGTAACTGCAACACACATCATCCACCATCCACTGACACCAACAGCATACAATTCAGAACCCCCCCCCCAAAGAATATGACAGCCTTTGAGCTTCTTTAGTCTACAACCACCTCCCTGTCAAAGCAGTAAGCCCCAACCAGAAGGTTGTGTTTATTTTTGTTGCATCTGCTTGGTACCACGTGATAGGCAACACAATGTCTCTAATGACTTTCATGGGAAAATAAATTCAGAGAAGTATTGGGCTGAGTTGGAATTCAGCTTTCCTTGTTTTCACATTTGTGTGTGTTATGCACACATACACTCACACTTAAATGTGGAGGACAAACTGGCTTTAATTTGCTGTGAATGAAAGCTAAAAGCATTTACAAATTTGTACTAATTTACTGTTCAAACACCAATCAGCTGTTAAAGGACTTGGAAGGGTTCAAAATGTAGCCAGCCTTTTTACAGCTCAGAGAGTACCAAGCTTTTGCATACATTTGCTATGTACTTAAGCTTGTGTTAAACCAAATTAGATCCCAAGGAAATCACAGTCATTCATGATTCATTGAGTCATTCATATCAGAAAGTTGTTTCTAGCTTCAATGTATATTTTAGGTTGAGACAGTTCTACCTACAAAATAAAGTATTATCCATGGGCAATTACCCACTTCTACCCATCTTTCTGAGGCAGCACTATTAGCAACATAAATTATTCATCTTATATAATGTCACACACAAATGGTGTGCTCTGCCACAAATGTAGCTTTTTTTTTCTTTAAGGGCAAAATGATCCTTTTAGATCACTAAGAGAGTCGTTATCTTTTAGTATTGTACATCTTTAGTACCTTCAATTTCCACTGGTATTTGCAGGGGGTAGAGAGAGAAGTGTGTAGATGATACGGATGCTGGAGGAATTTGTTTTTTGTGAATTCCAGTAAGAATTGATCCTCATCTTGCAGAGTTCTAATATCCACTAGATCTTATACTTGTGATGCACTTCTTAGGAACTGTATATATCAAAATATTATCTTTACATGTGCATATTTTTAATACATGCATATTTAGAAGTCTATATTTAACCATACTTTAAATACAAATTTCAAATTTAAATGAATTGCCAATTCATGCAAGAGTAGGATTGAATGGATTAAGGACTTGGTCTATGTCAATGCAATATATATTAGGAATAGACAGATCCACAGTTCCTAGTGGGTGAACAGAGTGAAATTGTCATTGCATCTTCACATACAGCAGTCAAGATAAAACCAATATTATTTTCTGCACAGAAAATGCTATTACCTGCACTTAAAATGCTCTTTTCTGCACAAAAATATCACATGGAAGTTTTGTATAGAATAAATCTCAAACTACAAATAATTTTCAAAAACTGTGCAGTGATTGAAGATGTTCTGGCAGCAGAAAGAAAATTACTCAAAAATACTTGTAACTTCCCTCAAGAACAAAATTAATGAAGAACTACATCTCCACATCTCAGGTAGCAATGAGGAGGCTGAAATTCCATCAATCTATGTATATTACATGTATATTTTAAAATATTCTTTCCACCCCTACTGGGGTGGAGTTGCAAATATGCTCCTCTGTCCATACCAAGGTGCAAAACACACAAATTTGTCAAGTTATTTGTCAATGATGCAAGACAAATAATACAACTCACAAAAACTTTTCCTCATCACTGGTAGAAGAAAGGCAACCATAAGACTTTCCTGCCATTTCAGGACCCTCATTTGACTCTCTAAGACAACTGTCTCAATTTGTTTAATAAAAGGGAAGGTCCTGGAAATGATGGTGACTAGACAAGAAAAGGATTTTAGGTGATAGTGGCCAGCTCAGTGAAAAAGAAAAAAAATCAATACTCAGTATCATTTGAATAAAAAATGTGAAATAAAAGTTCCAGTATCATAACATTCATACAGATCTGTGGTGTGAGCACTCATAAGATACAGTGGGCCCATGGTACCACTTAGATTTGGTTCCAGGGCCCTCAATGGATACCAAAATCCATGGCTGTTCAAGTACCATTATATACAATGGCATAGTAAAATGGTGTCCCGTCTATAAAAGGGCAAAATCAAGGTTTGCTTTTTGGATTTTTTTTTTTGGGGGGGGGGTTTTCAAGCCATGGATACAGAATTCATGAATATGGAGGACTGACTGTGTATACTGCCAGAATCCTATTGGTTAGTCTTAATTAAAATATATCTGTTGAATCAGGTGTTAAGGGGTAAATCTCTTGGATTCAATAGATTTATTCTAGTCAAGAGAAACAATAGGATTTAAGGTTATGTGTACATCTCCAGTCATTCCTTCCGATTCATGGGGGATCCATTCCGGATGCCACCCCTATCCCCCACTCCCGTAAATTCGAAAATGGCAACTAAAACAATATAGAACAACTCATCTGTGAAAATAAAGGTTACAGTGCTTGGAACCCTGAAAAAAGTTTATAAAATTATGCATGATGTGCAGGGGGGGGGGGGGGGCGGAGGGATAAAGAAAGAAAAAAAGATGATAATAGGATTCAAGGTCATCCAGCAAAGGTGAACAATGGAAAATTCAGGACTGATAAAAAGAAATCCTCCTTTTCTCATAATTAAAAACTAGGTAAGTTAAACTATGGAGTTAACCACATTGCAAGATGTACTGATAGCAGTTATTTGAATGGCTCAAAAATAGCATTAGAGAAATTCATGCTTCTTGATACCAGTTGCCAGATCATGAGTTGTATCACACTCATATCTTGCTTGTGAGTTTCAAATAGACCTTGATAAGGAACCTCAGGGCCTCGTCTTGAAACTAGGGTTCCTGAGCTTGCTCATTTGAGAATGATGTTTTCCACATGACAACTTCATTTGATGGACTGAAAACAGAAAACATTTCTAAAGAGTTTTCCTCATTCTAAATTACTGAAATGCCTTTCCTTAGGCTTAGTGCTCATATTTTTGGCCTCATCCTTTACCTTTGATGGAGAATGGGAAGAATATTTGAAATGTTTTTAATTATTCAAGAACATGTTTTTCAAGTGTCAAGAAACCTTGATTAGAAGAATCTTGGACTGACAATAATCTTTGCAGTTGTGCACAAAATTTGGATTTTGCATTCACTTCTGAAATAAACTGAATTTGATTTGGAGAAAGGACTGGAGAGCAAAGGTAGAAGGCAATGAGCAAAGAGTGTTGAATTACACTAAAAAAAAACATGAAATGTGGTAAGAGCTGCTGCATCCCCATTTTTACATATTATTACAATGTTCTGCATGATAAATATGAATGCCCCACACCAGATATTCAATCAGTTTTGCTAATATTGTTCTTCTGTTTGAGTTATTGAGCCAATATTTTATTTGCTTGTTAGACTTATGCCCTCTGTTAGTCCAAAAATAGGACTTAAGGTGGCTTATAAGAAATTTACTTTAAACAAACACATTTAAAACAAAAATGTAAATATAAAATATTTTTAAAAGCAACAAAATTAAAACATCCTAATAAAAGAAAATAAGCAACCCTCCAGTTAAAAGACCCATCCTCAGAATGCAAGGTTAGTTGCCAAAGGACTGTCTGAACAAAATGGTCTTTTCCACATGTTAGTGGAGAGGCTAGCTGGGCCTATCTTTTCCACATGGGGAGAGAGGCTAGCTGGGCCTATCTTAGAATAGAGTTCCAGGGTCTGGGAGCAACTAGACAGAAATCTCTCTATCTTGTCCTCACAAAATGTGCCTTCAAGCATAGTGGGACCAAGCAAATGGCTTTCCCATGCAGATTTTTAAAACCCAAGGCCAATTTCAAAATCAGTGGGGTCCTTCATATGGAAGTCCTGTCCATATGAAGTGTGGTTCTTCTTATGGAACCAAGTAATTTATTGTAGAGCTGGAGAGAAAAAGAGTGTATTTCATTTACTACAGAAATAATACGCCTGGCTTACAGTGGGCCCTCAGTATTTGCTGCGGTTTGGTTCCAGGACTGCCCATGGATACCAAAATCTGCAGATGCTTGTGAATATTTACAAACTGTGATTGGTTGAATCCATAGATGCAGAACCCATGGATACTGAGGGCCAATGGTATTAGTTAAGTGTGTTTAACTATTGTTGGAAAACAGTGAGAAAATATTAAGTCAAAGGCATTCACAGCTAGTGTCCATCGTTTTCTGTGGGTTTTCCAGGCTATGTGGCTGTAGTCTAGAAGAATTTGTCCCTGATGTTTCACCTGCATCTGTGGCTGGCATCTTCAGAGGGTGGTGGCATGGAAGTATGTGGGGCATATATGTACTTCTAGAATGCAGCCACATAGCCCAGAAAACCAACAGAAAACTATAGTAAGAAATACTCCACAAAATATAGCTTTTTTTTTTTTTTTTGGCAGCACCACTGAATAGATCATGCTTGTGACTCATAGCACACTTGTGACCCATGACTATAACTTATTAAATTACCTGTTATCATAACAGGTAATTTTGCAGGGTGTGGTATGTGTGTTTATGGACTGAGGTAGAGAAGTGTAGCACCAGTGCTCATTCACCAAGCTGGGATGAGACTAGAGGTATGTGGGAATAGAGGTGATTCAAAAATTCACAAGATACTTTTTCCCCTCACCACCACTTTAAAAATGGGTAACTTTGCAACATTTTTGTATACAATACACTTTTGATTTATAGTAGCCATCATTTCCCCTCCCCACAATGTGCCTAATATAGTATTCAAATAATCTATTCTTAGGTCTTTATTTTCAAGTTTTGAAAATACAGGTAATCTGTTCTTAAATCAGGGCACTGTGGAGATTGCAAAATGGGGCCAAAGCAGTTGCTGATACTACCACTTGTATCAACAGGGAGGAGGGGGGAACATCTAAAGTAGAAAAAGGCTCTCATCTCTATGCAAAGAACTGGAGGAAACAGAAGCTACCAAGTGACATTATCTACAAGAATACTACAGTTTATATTTATGATCTATGCAACATTCCAGACAAGTGATTAAATGCCCTTTTGAACATACCCAGTGAAATACTTCTTGTATAGCCCAAGGACATATGATGAATGTTTTACCTCTACTGCCAGTCTATTGGAAATAATGAACCTGCTTTAAAAAGCAAGCTCTTGGCTGTGCTTGAAGGGATGGCACACAAGAGTTAATTTTTTTGAAAATGAACTTGGGGGGGGGGAAATACATGTCTGTGAATTTCATTTAGATTTGGTCAGCTTTTGCAGGTGGGGTGGGAGAAAAAACTAGGTGGTTGATACAAGGGCAAAGACAACTGTCTGACTGGAAGATTTGGTGAACAAATATCCCCCCCCCCCACACACACACACCTTGTGCTGTAATCTATAAGGAAGCACAGCCTACTGTTTTCAGTATCATCCAAGATATGAAAATATATGCGAATAAATTATACCACTTGGACTAAACATTCAGCAAGATGCTGATGTGGCTACATAACTAAGCAAGTCACAGTGATGATGCAAATAAACAACTTGAATGTTTATATACTCATCTAACAGCAAGTGTAATTAAGGGATGGCAATAGAAAACAGATACTGCTAAAATCAGGAAATGCCCGCATTATAAATCTTATACTATATGTGACTCCTGGCAGAATCCTTTGGGGCTTAACTTGAGGTTTTTAAAAGTTGCAACAATGTTTTTACATATACATTAATTGTACATACAAATTGCCAAATAGTGTTCTTTGACTCTTGTTATGCCTTTCGGCCTTAATGACAGTAATAAAATATCTATCTATCTATCTATCTATCTATCTATCTATCTGTTTGTCTATCCTACTACTATCATAATGGTCGAAAGACCTTTAGAATAAGAGTGAAAGAACCCTGTTTGGCCATTTGTATATATAATTATAATTATATATAAATATATAATTAATATATCACTATCTCTATTATCTATCTTTTATCTGCCTATCTATCTGCCTATCTATCCATTGATATATCTGTCAGTCATGCTGACTAGTGTTTCTGGGAGCTGTAGTTCTAAACATCTGCTTTACTCACATTTTTGAAGAAGAAATGGGTCATGCCCCATATTGCTAAGTACTTACACAACTGCTGACTTGGTGGCCATCCATGCAGAATTAACAATAAAAAGCACAACATATGGCTAGAATCCTGTTAGTGACATACCCAGGTGTAACTGAATGTCATGTATGCATAAATCCTCTCCTGGTTGTGGCAGGTGGAGACATTGAGCACCTCCTTTTGCAGTGACCTTCTGTGCTCTTTACTTACCACTCTGCAGCCAGGTCTCCCTCAATGACCATTTAGTGGCCAGGATTGGACAAGGTGACAGCCAGGCAGCATCCATCTGTATTTCTGTACTTAGATGGATGGAACACTTGGAGGTTCAGACAACATCATCCTCATGCATTTGGCTGCAGGAACATAGTTGGTAACCGATAAGCTCTCCATCCTCCTGGACCACCAAATTTTTGTGGGGCATGTACGACCCAGCTGCAGGATGAAATATAAAGAACAAAGGAGGGAGAAGAGAGAAAAATTACACCTGGTAGAATTTTAAACTCTGCCAGGAAATAGAGAATCTCAGATGTGTATCTCATGCTCAGGACCATCACTGCTTAATGGTTCAGATTCATCTGATTGGGTTCCCAAAGGGTGGGATATAAATTATTATTATTATTATTATTATTATTATTATTATTATTATTATTATTATTATTATTATTATCTCAGTTTCTTTCCTAACATATCCTATTTGCCCTTCTCTTTCAATGAAATCCTATAGCTTCCCTTTACTTTTCACTGTGACTACTTTCTATGTACTTAGAACATTGCCAAAGCTAAATAAATACAATAAAAGAGAAGAACAACATTAGTTTCCTTTTCTGAGAGGCTCTATAACTTGCAGAGCATCTTTGCCCTTTTGTATCCCTTGAAATATTTTGAAAGTATAGCTCACAGGCAGTCAAGAGATGAATGTTTCTCCAGCTAATTGTTATATTTCTCAAGATACTCTAATTCTTTCCTCCTAAATCTACTCTAACAAAAAGAAAACTGTTAAAGAGGCTAAGAGTTATAAGATTATTGCACTATATTTTTAAAGCATTGTTACTTCACTTTAACTGCTCTGGCTGCCTCCTGTTGCATTCTGGGATTTGCAGTTTAAGGAAGGGGCATTTTGAATATTCAGCCAGAGAGCTATGTGGCGTCACTGAACTACAAACCCCATAATGCTACAGGAGGCAGCCTGAGCAATAAAAGTGGAATAGCAACACTATAAGAGTGTAGTGCAATAATCTACTAAGGGCCAATGCAGACTGGCACAAAGGGCCAGCCTGGGGGTGGAGTTGGGGTGGGGAAGCTGCATGCTAGCCACCCCAACTCCACCCTGACACTGTCCTGACACCATGCACCTGTCCGCACGGTGCACGGCATCAGGACGCCCTTCTGGCACAGCATGTGCACATGCTGCACCAAAAGGGTGCAAAAAAGCCACGGCGCCAGCTGAAAGTGCAGCCTTTTGCCACCCTTCACCCTGAAAGTGCAGCATTTGGCCACTCTTTTTGGGGCAGCAAAAAGGAGGATTGGGACCACGGTGTGTAGTCGCTGTGGCCCCAATCTACTGCTCCCAGGGACAGCTGGGAGCCACCTGAAACGGGCTGTCTGCATCAACCCTAAGTATCCAAATCACACTTCATCTTCATAAAACACAATAAGCTATAAATCAGCGATAAATGTAAAGGATGAACACAATACGACATCACATAACTGAAAACAAATTTGCTAAAATAGATTTGAATAATGGAGATTGTTGTTTAACTGGATACCATCAACCAGTTCAGGCATAGCAAGTAGCCACATCTTACTAAATCTACATGAGATTTTGACTAGAGCATTTATTCTTCTTTCCCATTTTTGTATGACCACAACAAGGGGAAGATTTGATATTTACACTTCTACTTCTAACAAAAGGATGGCCCCCTGTTGCTTCAAACTGAGAATGTGTGATATTTAAATTGATGTGTTATAACAAACCAAGATGAAACAATAGTTTCAGATTCTATCTTATGCAGAAACATTAGTTTACAGAAACTTCATTTTTCCAGGTTTGGACGCCACATAAAACTGGTTTGTTTTAAAACAGCTTCTATAAAAGCTTCTTATCTCCTCCTTGAAGTGAGGTAAGAGGAGCAGGGTGGATGTTGTGGCCCCGGGGATAATATAGGAGGAAACCTTGGCTTCTTTCTAGATATGAATTCACTCTTTCTTTGCAGATGAAGGCTCATGTAAACTAATTGGTGACATCTTATTAGTGACATATGCTGTAAGTATCGTTACACTTGGGGATGTTACACAAGGACTGTATCATGATTATGATTGTGAAAGTAGATTTCTACCAGAGTAACCAATTTACAAGTGATTAGGCTTTTTAAGATGTCCTAAAAGTTAAGCAAGCAAACATAGTTTATGTTTTCATGAAATAGAGTTAATGCTGATTTTAGCACACACTGTGGAGAAGTATTTCACATCTGACTCAATTATAACTAGTCCCCAAATGCTTTTCTTAAGGAGTCAAACTGTATGAATATTCTAATTTAACTAGACTGATTTGTAATCTCCTATACTTTATTACTCAATGGTTTAAGATCAAGCACATCAAATGTGAAAACTAAAAACCTAGTAGTTTAAGATTTAGTAAATTCATGATGGAAATGGAAATTCAGTGGAACTAACTTAATTTGTTCAGTGAATCATCTTAATATGAATGCAAAAATGGATTTAATTTTTTATTGTTGCCAAAGACAGAAGTATGCAGGATTTAAGTAATTAAAATGCATATTTAATAGGGGGAAGGAGTATCAAAATTATTATTTAAGTATGCAAACAGTTATCTCTATGGCAATAGGCCTACGTAATTACATATCTTTTCCCATAATATGGTTTAAAGGAAAATAAGTCAGGCTCACAGCTGATGAGATATGTCAAGTGGTCAATCTCTCTCTCTCTCTCTCTCTGTATTTAAGTGAATACTTCATTTTAAAATAGTTTTTTTATTTGAGCTATCACAACTGCTATGTTTTCAAGTAAATTAGAACCCCAAATGGAACTTGTTTTTAAAAAGTAGCCATGTGGTCCATGAGTTTAAGCAAAATTCAGGGTTTAGAGAATTTTAGCAATAAATTCTCATAAACATGTGTGAGCATTCAAGTTCTCTAAGACCCCTCCACCAGGTTAGACAGTTTGAATAAATATATTAAATATATTTTGTTGCTGTAGACCCACAAGTCTTAATTCAAGATTTTAAACAACAACAACAACAAAATAACAAGAGCAACAATAATACCTGAACACTGAACCATTAACAACTGCACCACCCATTAAACCTTTGCTAAGAAATGCTGGAAGGGAAGGGAAGAATTCAGAGTGTAGTACTAACTTTGTTAGGATTAACCATATGACATAGCTTGTGCCATCTATTCAGTGCTCTGTATGTGTTTCTTCTTAGGGCATGACAGCACTTGCATGCATTCAGACATTTTCAGATGGGGCTGTATCCACTAAAGGTTCTAGGAACTATCCACTGCTTCATTTCATATTGCTGTAAACCAGACTTTGCAAATGGAACTCTTGTTTATTTAAATAAAAACAGTCAATTTGTTTCAGATGCCTTCCGTTTCATTTCATGTAGCATTCACAGTGGTCTGATAACCTTAGGGAATAGATATGCCTCTGCCTGACATTACAAAGTGGTAATCACTTTCATTTTCTTGCCATAACATCCTCATTTTCAGTTTCTAGATTTTACTTTGAACCTAGAGATCTATGTAGCATTTCCTTACTTTACACTTCTCCCAAAGCTATTTCCAATAGATCAGGCATTCCCAAACATGATTCTCCAAGTGTTATTAGATTTAAGCTCACAACAATACCTGTCAGTCATTTGTCTTGACTAGTATTATGGAGTGGTGGTGGTAGCTCAACCACATCAGGGGACCAAAGATTGGAAAAGTCTGCTTACATCCTCCCAGTCACAGAAACTCAAAACTATACAGTTGTCCATCTGTATCCACGGATTCATCCATCCATAGCTTGAAAATAGTATATCTATATCTATATATGTATTCCAAAAATCAAATCTTGATTTTACCATGTTATATAAGGGGCACCATTTTACTCTGCCATTGTATATAATCGAACTTGAGCATCCACAGATTTTGGCATCCATGGGGGGTCCTAGAACAAAACCCTAGCAAATATAAAGACTCATTATAATTGTAAGTGCAGCTTTTGTACTTCTAATCTTTTTAGTAACTAAAAGTGAATATGGTTTGAGGTTTAGTCCATGGAGCTATCCATGTTGCTGAACCTATTTTGTGTATAGAAGTCTGTACCACGGATAGCTCCAAGTTTGGACTGAAGCTCAGAGTGGATTCACTGCTCCAATGTCATCCAAGTCACCAACCATAATTGTTCTCTGTGTTCCGTCCCCCACATTTTATCTATCTGATTTTCTTTGTGTAATTTGTATTTTGTGCCCTTCAGTGGCAGGGATTTTTTTTTTTAAAAAAAAAACCAACAATTCTTATTTGCTTGGAAAGGGTCAGACACATGGTTGGACCTTTATGTATTATTAATGATAATAAATAATATAGCACTGACTACCATTTCCTATCACAAGAGAATGCCACCTCATTTGGCACTAATGGGTGGGCTCAGCAAGAATTTTTTGAACAGGGTTTTTGCATCCTCAAAGGACTACTGTGGTGCAAATGAAGCCAGATTGAGCCGGCCTTTGGCAAACACAAAATCTTCGAGGATCAAGTTATAAATGAACATTGAGAGAGAAATGTGTTCTTGTCTGTTGATGATGGATAAGCAGGGCAGGGTTAAGACAAGACTGACAAATTAGATTCTGGAACACTGGGTAAATTAAAGAGGCAGTCTAGTCATGTCAGTCTTGCTTCTTTCACAAATCCAAATCATTTTTTCCAAAATGCAAATAACTCAGAAAGGAAATCTATGGATGAGGGTACTACATAGATTCCTGATAACATCATCATACAACAATAATTTTAGTGTTTCCACTTTGTACAATTGTCTCCTTGATTAACAGCCAATCTGTCACAATGTACAATTGTGTGTGTGTGTGTGTACATGCACATGTACAGGTAGCAAACTTAGGTCCCTTTAGGATAATAAAGCTTTCTTAAATCTAATTTGATAGAATATACAATAAAATGCATGGATCAAATTGTTTTAGCTAAAAATATTAAAAATAATGTTTAATACATTGTTTTGAAAATTGAAAGATTTGCCAATGTTGATCACATGCAAAAATATTTGCATAAAATACACCATATTTCATTTTCACTGTTACTTGACTAGACAAGGTCAGGATATTATTTTATCCATCCAGGTGAAAGAAATCATCTATACTCTACAAGGTCTGCTTTTAAGTGAAAGGCATCCTTGAAACTACTATTACGATGTTACTATCTTAGAGTTCACCTCTTTCCAATTAAATCATGACCTTTCCTTCCCCATGCAGTTTTTTTTCTCTCTTAAATCCCCTGGCTCAAATGTCATTTCAAACTTTATTTTCTATTTCTAACCTGTAATTTAGAAAATAAGCATGAATCCCAAATATGGTTACAAGCTCTCATCTTAATATCTTATGCTTTCTGTCAGGGGATGACCTGAATCAGGAGGTGGATGGATTACTCAGTATGGTGGGTTTATTCTATGATGCCATAATTTTATCATATATGGAAGAAAGAATAGTACAAAGATATTTTTAAAAATAAAAAACTGATAACTTTTTCAAAAGGTCTGAGAACAGTGAGTTTCAAAGGTTGAATCTCAAACTGGAACAACTACATCTGCCATTTACCATTTCAAGTGAAACAAAGGAGTCACTCCTGAATTTTTACTCTTAAAGCATATGTGTGGGCATGAAATACCTCCCCATTCAATGCATGCTGCATTTGTTTGGCTTTATTAATTTCCTTCCCATTCTGCATGAGACATTCTCTCCAAAGTTCAGAGTTTGGAAATAATTTGTTTAAAATTAATTTGTTATTCCTCATTTGTTAAAATCTTCAACAACCATTTTAAAATGCAGTTTTCATCATTAAATGCCAGTGGCATTATTTGTGAGCAGTGATGAAAGTTTCTCATCACTTTAATTACCGATAATTTTTAATCATTTTATTATATATATATATATATATGAAAAAAGGAATTAATTTTACAATTTCTTCCTTTAAATTTAAAGTTAACTAATTGATTTCCTTTTAATTATTTAATATTAATGCATTAGTCCTAAAATTAATGTTTCCCAGCTCTAATAAATTCACTTTCAATGTTGCTTTAGTCAAAATGATGGGTGAGAATTTGTCTGCTCATTATGAGCCCACTATTCATGAGTCAAGCAGAGGTGGCATTGTGCTTGCTTCCAGGATTTTTAGGACTTGCTATAGTGCACTAGACTGGTTGACATGAAGACAGAATCCAAGAGAGGCACTCAGATTGACCCAACAGTGGAAGCATATTTCAGCATTCATGTCAGTTGTACCACAAATGCAAAAGGCTGTGGATTTGCAAGAGGAAACACCTGTGGTTGTTTTGCAGCAAGCATCCACCATGCCAGACTAAGTGCTTGGGGATAATACAAATACTGGCCATGGTGACTGAAAACTGAAAAATATATTGCTCGACCTCCTGACACAAACCCTCCAGAATGCAGGCTAAATCCTATTGCTAATCTTGACTAAAGTAGAACTAGTGAATCAGTTGGATCTATGTGTTAATAATAGGGTCAGCAGTTGATTCAATGGGTCTACTCTAGTTGGGCCTGACCAACAGAATTCCAGATTCAATCTCTGCAGATTGGTAGGATACAAGCATTGGTTAACTGGGAGAAGCAGATGATGATTCAACTTCAGTCTACTGTTCAACTAGTGCAGGGGTAGGCAACCTTTCCTCTTTAAGGGCCGAGGGACTTCAGCTCCCAGAATCCCAGGAGCTATTGGCCAATATGGGACTATTGGCCAACATGGCTGAGGCTTCTGGGAGCTGAAGTCCCTCGGCCCTTAAAGGGGAAAGGTTGCCTACCCCTGAACTAGTGAATGACTGGCCCTCCCAAAATGGAGCAAAATAGTATTCAGAACCAAAGCAAATTTGGAAGGTGCTTGCACACAAAACACCAGTTGACACACAAATTTCACCCCTGTTGTGAGTCTTTCTGTTACTTCAGTTCTGTTTTGCAGAAAGACAAAGAATCTACAATGAGGATGAGGATGCGCTGGCTTCCATTATTTTTGTAGGCCCAAACTGCAGCATGCAAGTGTGGCTACTTTGAAATAAGAGACCAGGACAACTCTTATTTCATTGAAAGATTTCTCTCTGATTACTAGAGTATCTGTTGTCAAACATAGAAATGTTGATCACAAAAAGCAAAACAAACCAATTCTACAAATTTTGAGAAGAAAGCCCACTATATTCTGTAGTAGTCGGGCCTCTTCTCAAGTACTGTGTTCAGCTGTAGATGCCTCATTTTAAGAAGGATATAGGCCTGAAACAGATGGACCAAAAGTCCTGGCTTTGGGCCGATCCAGGGCCATGGTTTTCACCCCCACCGATCAGGTTGAAGCCATACTGTGGCTGCCTAAGACAGCCCAAACCCAGCCACAAAAGGAGCACAAAAAAGCACTCCTTGCTGGTGGTCCATTGTGGACTGCGGTATTGGCTGGCCTCAGGACTATGGTGTCTGGTCCCCACAGTTCTGCGCTGCTCAGGATGCACTTGTGGCTGGAGTGGCCAGAGGCCTCTCCAAGCTGCCTGTCTGATTCAGGCCAAAGACAAGTTGGAGGAGGTTCAGAGAAGGGCAACAAGAATGATAAGAGCTCTAGAGAACAAAATCTGTTAGGAAAAGTTGAGGGAGGTGAGCATGTTTAGCTTGATTAAGAGAAGACTGAGGTCTGACATGATGGCAATCTTTAAATATCTCAAAGGCTGTCACAGAGAGGAGGGGGCAGGCTTGTTCTCTCCTGTCCCAGAGGACAGAACCAGGTCTAATGGCTTTAAGTTACAGGAGGGTAGATTTCAATTGAACATTAGAAGGAATATCTTGAGGGTGGATGTCAGGTTAGGGGGGTTGCAGACTGCCAGAAATAGTGCAAATTCAGTCCACTTTTAGGGTTAGGGTTAGTGCGAGGGAATCATGGGAATTGTTTTTTTTTCTGAGACATTGAGCCTTCTCTGTCAGAGAGCTCTGGTGCCACAATAAAATACACTTCCCATGACTCCCTAACCCTAACCCTAACCCTAAAAGTGGACTGAATTTGCACTATTTCTGGCAGTCTGCAACCCCCCTAAGTCTCTCTAGAAAGGGAGTTCCAGAAGGGAAACTCCATATACAAATTTACAATTATCTTTACAATTTTCAAAGGTGGCATATTTTTATGTCTTGCTTCTACTTTTTCTTTCTTTTTTCTTTTTCTTTTTTTTTTAGTTTGCCAGGCATTACCAGAATGGCTGGGCAGAAGCTCATATGGTAACTACAAAATGAGTAATTGGTTCAGTGGGTTTGTAAATCTGCACTCGGTTCTAGTCTGGATCTTAAAGTAATTATCAAAGTCACTGAACCTTATTCCTTAAAAAGGCAGATCTTGGCTCTAATACCCCATGTGGAGACTACTATATGATAGTTCTGGGACAATTATCTCTCTACGTCCTTTTCATGGGCCCTTTGTTTCTTGAAAAGATAAGTATGAATATAAGAGAACATTTTGGCAGCTTGAGTAGTGAGCGGAGAGCAAAATTTGCAACGCTTTAGAGTTGGGAGGTATATACTATTAGGCATGATCTTCATTAGTGGCTGTGATATGTATGTGTGTTTCATTAATTTCAAAGGCAATCCATAGCTTGGCAGTCATTCTACCACTTGCTTTACAACCTGTAAGCCTGGGAAGGGTGGTCAGTGATGACAAATGGTCAATCCTGGTATTACTGCTTAGACAAGGAGATGGTTTACATGTGCAGCTATGTCTCTCATCTAATACTAGCCCAGTTTTGATCCTGGTGACTGATGTTTAAGAGATGAAGCCTGATTCTAGCAGTAGATTACTCTGACAAGTTATTTGATCTTCCATTGGTCGTACTTTTTTCAATGTGTGTATGAACTTCAGAATATTACTATATATGTAATATTACTATATATGTAGGGATGGGTATATCTGACTGCATAATTATAGATAAAATACTTACAAAAAAACATCACTGAATGGCATTCATTAAGTTTGGTGGTGAGTCACCAAGTAGAATTCACTTTTGAAGAGTTCAGAGAGAGTAATTGCAGATTTCATTCTACTCACACCAGATTTTCAAATACTTTTTCTACAACTACTTTGTTTGGGTCTTGGCTGCAAAGAAAATTGTGTTCCCTTAGTTTCCATATCAGATAGTAGCTTTCCCCCAAAAAAAGTGTATTATAAATTATCAATATTGTTTGTGGTGTTTGGACAATACTAAAATAATCAAGGAAAATATATGGCACATGTGTGGTAGCTTTCATCTGTGAAAGTTTGAACTTCTCCAAATAACAAGCAGAACTTGATCAAGCATGAACACTTCTTGGCTATCTATAGATTTGTACTACACAACATTGGAAATGTCATTGGCACACTTCACATTGTAATCAATACATTCTTTTTAACCTTTGAGCAAGAAGGTTGGCTTCAGAGCAGGGCTGATTGAAATACTCTTTTGCCGTGTGAAATGTGCAAATTAGAAAGATTTTTTTAAAAGGAGCCCTTAGGGTCTTGTTAATAAGCAATGAGAATTGGGCTTTGAAAAAGCCTTTAAAATTTTTCCTAGACAGACTTAATCAGCTTTCACCCAGTTCATAGGACTAATTCACATGTTACATTGGAGCATGTCTTGGGACCTTATCACACGGAGTCCAAGCAGTCGCATCCCCGTCTCATTGTGCTTCCTTCCGGTCGCGGGAAATGTAATTCCCATTTCGACCAGGAATCCAAAAGAACGATGATGATACGGGGATGCGACAGGGATGGGCGGGGTTTCCCTGCGACGTCGTTTGATCACCCAGGGAAAGGAGGCGTGATAGGATGGGGATACCACGGGGATGCGACAGGGATGGGCAGGGTTTCCCTGCGATGTCGTTTGATCACCCGGGGAAAGGAGGCACGATGGGATGGGGATACCAGGGGGAATGGGACTGCTTCAGACCCCCGTGTGATAAGGTCCTTGGTTGCTATAAGATTTGTCTTGGTATTTTTGCCCCAAATTATGAGGCAAAGTGAGGGAGGTCAACAATCACACAGATGCACTTCACTTTTTAGATATTAAATACTGGTTTACTGCTCCATTGTATAACAGTATACAATGTCCATATGGCTGCTATTTCGACTTTCATGAGTGGTTGAACATGGAACACCTTGGGATGATATTCTTGAATTTTGTAGCAGTCACCATGAGTTAGGCTTTTCATGAACATTGTGGCAGGAATGCTCTCAGACCTGATAATTACATTACTGCACTACTCATTTTTTCCCAGGCTTGTGGAGATTTGTAATAGCCAGGGAAAAATGAGTAGTGCAGCTTCCAGTTTGACCCTGTGAACAGTGTAATCTCAGATATTCCCAACCAGCTCATAACAGTATATCTGTGCAGGTCAAAGGGGATGCAGTGGTGGTGGTGGGTGCACCACAGGCCTTGGTTGTTGGGGTATGCAGACAGGCAGGATCTAGCATACACACATGCAGAGTAGATGCACATAGGCAGGAACACCCAGAAGATGGTCTTCTATGCAGAATCTTGCTCCAGACGTCACAGGAAAAATCCTCCCACACATAGGGTGCTGCTTTCAGCTTGAAGATATGAATCGCTGAACAGCGAGACTTCGCTCAATGAGGGCTTTAATCTTTGTTGCAAATATTTACAAAGATACATAGAGTACCAGACATCTATCTTGAATACTCACAGCTATACAGACCAACAAAGTGCTTCACCAACCACAACTAACCAACAACAGAGATTCCGACTCTCTCCCATATAGAGGTGGTCTTCTTGGTAACAACCACAACAGAGATTCCGACTCTCTCCCATATAGAGGTGGTCTTCTTGGTAACGTGTAACAGCTGTTACATGTTACCAAGAAGACCACCTCTATATGGGAGAGAGTCGGAATCTCTGTTGTTGGTTAGTTGTGGTTGGTGGTCAGCGAAGCACTCTGTTGGTCTGTATAGCTGTGAGTATTCAAGACGGATGTCTGGTACTCTATGTATCTTTGCATCAGATCTCTCATGATGCATACTTGGCTGGTTTCACCCACTGTGCATGTTGCATCAGAACTCCCATGATGCACAGCTTTCCAAATGCTGACACATGCACCTGCCACTTGAACCATAGTAACCCTGTTACCATTGCTCTAGTTCCTTTCAGTGGCCACATCCATGTCATTTTCCAGCCCAGGGTGCTACATGGTCTTGACAATCCCCTCCAAAATGACATGCAATGTGTTCCATGTGTCCTTGCATTTGTCCCATGTGTAATATAGTCCTCATCCACTGATACCCAGCCTGCTAGCCAACCGCTCATGGCGTTCCACAGGTAGAGGCTTCATGAAAATGTCAGCTATGTTGTCCTCTGTACCAACATACTTCAGCTTCAGCATCCCATTTTGCACAAGCTCTCTCACATTCTGGTACCTCACTGTGATGTACTTGGTCCTACATTTCAGATTTTCTGACTTTGCCATTCCAGTGCATGCCTGTGAGTCCTCATTTACTGCAGTTGCTTTACCACAGTTCTCTCCTAGGTCTTTCAACAATTGCCTAGCCCACTGTATTTCATTTGCAACCTCCAACAAGGTGGCAAACTCCACTTCTCTTATACTAAGTGCTATGCAGCCTTGCTTTTTGGACCTCTAGATGAGAGGGTTATCAGCATAATTGATGATCAGTCCAGTTACTGGCTTCCTATCAGCTGTCTCAGATGTGAAGGAATTGTGGGCAAAACCTTCCACCTCAGACATCCCTCCTGTTATCACCAAGCACCTGTCCTTTGTGTCTTTCAAGTACTGCACAATGTGCTTCTCTGTCATCCCGTCCACTATCTGGGCTTCACAGCTCTCCTGCTCAGTTCCCCTACCACAAAGCTGATGTTTGGCCTGGTGTTGTTTGCCAAAAACAACAGACTCCCTATCATTGAGTGATACAAGTCAGGTCTTTCAAACAACTCCTCTGACTCCAAAGTTCTGATAGTCAGGCATCATTGGACTCTTTACAACCTTGGCTTCACTCAAGCCAGTCTTCTCTGTCAGGTTTTCTATCTTCCTGTCCTGGCACAACCTGAAACCACCACTCTGGACCCTTTCTACCTCTATCCCTAGGTAGTTCCTCAGATGTCCAAGGTCCTTGAGTTTAAATTTTTGTATCAACTCACATTGCACCAGTCTGATCTCCTCCTGATTTCTGGCTGCAACACACAAACTGTCAACATAAATAACCAGGATTATGCTGCCCTTCATGTACATACACACATTGGCCACACTGCACCAATAACATAGCCTCATTAGCTCTTTGTGTATGCACAGGTTCCGGCATCTGGTGTTTTGCTTGAGTCCATACAAAGCCTTCCTCAGCCTGTAGACCTTGTCACTGCCTTCACACTCATACCCAGGAGCTTGCTCCATGAACACAGTCTGCTCTAGGGTGGCACTGAGGTATGCTGTCTCAAAGTCAAAGTGATTGACAACTAACCTCCTTTTGGCAGGTACAGTAAACACCATCCTGAGACTCTCTGCCTTTGCCGTAGGTGAGAATGTCCTGTCATAGTTCTCAAACAGCTCCTGTGAGTACCCTTTGGCTATCAATCTGGCTTTGTACTTCACAGTCCCATCGGGCATCTCTTTATTCCTATAGACCCACCTGCAACCAATCATTTTTTGCCCTGCAGGCCTGTCAACCACCTCAACCACTCTCCTGTCTACCAATGCACTAAACTCCTGATCCATGACTACATTCCACTTCTTTTGCTCAGGTACCAACTGGGTACCTGAGCATATCTTTGTAATCATTAGGCTCCTCAACCACAACAGTACAGGCTCATGCCTCCTGCACAACAAATCTATCCAGTGGTCTCCTGACTTCTGCGTGGAATGATGACCCTAGTATTGCCATGCTCACCCTCAGTGTCACTACTGCTATCCTGAATCTTTTGTTGTGAACTTGTTCCTGCTTTGGTATTTGTATTTGTGTGTCCACAGAAGTGCTAGGCTGATGTGAAGTGCTAGGTTCCTTCTACTTGGATGCATCTACTCCTCCATTTCTGATGTTTGTATCAGTGTTGCCCATCTTTACAAAAACATCATGGTTACTGTGGATCTTTTCCCATCCAGCATGCCTTTCAAACCTTGCACTCCTGAATACAGGACTCTGCCACCACCCAACAGAAATCTATAACTATTCCCCTCGTAGCCCACGAACCTTAACCTTTGGCTCTTTGGTTCATTTTTCTTTTGGAACTGCAGAGGAATTAGTACTGAGGCATACTGCCCAAAACCCAACAACTACTTTAAATTGGGTGTTCTCCCATGCAACAGGAAATATGGTGTTTGATTGATTGCACTGCACCACATCCTGTTAATGATATGGCATGCAACCTTTGTGGCTTCTGCCCACAAATTTGGTGGTACTCCAGCATCTTCTAGCATGCAATCTCTCATTTGATTAATCATGCCAATGTGTCTTTCAGCCAAACCATCCTCAGCTGGGCAAGCCGGATTGGTGGCTTTGTCCTGAATTCCCTTTTGCCTAAACCACTGCTGCAGACTTTCGGCAAGAAACTCTGCCCCTATGGTCACAATGATGCCCACTTTGTAGGGAAACTCCCTCTCAATGGCATTAACCTGGTTAGCAGATTCACCTTTGGTTTTCAATGTGGCAACAAAGGAATACCGGGTGTGTCGATCTACTATGAGCAAGGTAAACCTGTTTCCCCTCATGCTCTTGACTTGGTGTGGTCCCAACAAGTTTGCATGTACCACCTGAAAAGGCGTGTCACCTGAAAAGTTGCGTGTACCACCTGAAAAGGCGTGTCACCCCAGAGGGGTGACACACTTGCTTACTTTGGCAACTGGGTAAGTCTTGACTTTCACCCTTTTACACACTGCACAATCAAGGTAGCTGTTGCATTTCTCCACCTTGAAATCTGGGCATACCTTCTCTAGGTTTCTCAAATCTTTGAAACTTGTGTGCTCCATCAACCTATGAAAATAGTGTGCATAATTTTCATGCAATGGTTTGTTAGCAACATTGCTACACTGCACCTGTGCTACCATGTGGTATACCTGATTTTTCTTGACAGCTTTACCAAACACAGCCCCCTCCTTGGAGATTACCCCTTCATCCCCCTTAAAATGGGCTTCAAACCCATCATTGGTTAGGGATGCCACACTCACAAGGAAATTCTGCAGTTGAGCTGCACACAAAACATTATCAAATGTTTTCCCCAGCCCTGGGATGACTACAGACCCTTTAAACTCTACCCTACCAGATTTACCATCATCAAACACCACTGTGTCTACTGGTGCTAGTTTTGGGTTCTGTAGTCTCCCCTTGTCTGATAGCATGTGATGGGAACATCTACTATCTAAAATCCAGACTGGATCTCCTTTTTCCCATTCACAACACCCTCCACAGCAGAAACAAACACCCTCCCTTCCTGGGGCTTTTTATTCTGCGAAGACCGTCCCTTCTTTGCTGCAGAGACTCTCAGACAGTCCTTCCTGAAATGTCCAGTCTCTCCACAGGAAAAGCACCACTGAGTCCTGCAGATGGCAGCACTCCCCTCCTGGGATGTCTTGGTGGTTGGTTGCCCCCAGCTTGTTTTCCCAGCTTCCCTGGATCTCACCTTGAAGTCTCGTCTCTGGACCCCCTCCAGGATCCTTGAAGCTCAGTCCTCAGATCTGGCTCAGTGACTCCCTGTGGGCCATATATCAAAAAGTCCCACTCACTGGTCAAGCTGCTCAGGAGTATGAAGACTTTTTGAGATTTATCCATCTGAATGCCTTTGTTGCTGCATTCTGCAAATAGGCATTCCATTTTTTCCCAGATGAATAGTTGCGGAGGCTATCTCCTGCAACTCACAGCCGTAAAGTTTTCTACAGCATAGCATCTTAGATAAGGCTCTGTTTGGTTGATGAACTTGTTCCAAGGCATGCCACACATCAAAAGCTGTCTGCTTTTCCCTGATGTGATTCAGCTGGCTTGTTTCAGAGGCTAGAACAATCAAGGCCCTCACCTTGCAGTCATCAACAATCTGAGAGTCATCTGTTGGATCAAGTTGTTTAAGCACAATGTCCCATGAGTCCTGTTTTATCAGTAAAGTTTGCATATAGATTTTCCAAGAAGCATAATTTCCATCAGTAAGCTTCACAAATTTAATAGCCATTTCCATCTTCTTGCTCTGTGCTAGCAACAAACAGATGCATATGTACTTCTGGGCAAACTGTCAACAGCCCAGGCAAGCAGCCAACACATGTGAAAGCTTGATATGCCTTCCCTGGCACACTGATAACGGCACTGACAGTGAGGAGCAGACTTAACTCACTCAGTTTCAGGACTTCTTTGCCCTCTGTGGATTCAGCAGCACACCACTCAACCACTCAGGTGTTGTCTATGCACAGCAGAAGTGTGCTATGCGCACACTAGGCCCATAACCTATGTTGGGGTATGCAGACAAGCAGGATCTAGCATGCACACACATAGAGTAGATGCACGTAGGCAGGAATATCCAGAAGATGGTCTTCTGTGAACAATCTTGCTTCACAAGGCACAGGAAAAATCCTCCCACACACAGGCTGCTGATTTCAGCTTGAAGAAATGAATTGCTGGACAGTGAGACTTCACTCAGTGAGGGCTTTAATCTTTGTTGCAAATATTTACAAAGATACATAGAGTACCAGACATCTGTCTTGAATACTCACAGCTATACAGACCAACAAAGTGCTTCACCAACCACAATTAACCAACAACAGAGATTGTCTCTCCCATATATAGGTGATCTTCTTGGTAACATATGATAGCCATGCACTAATAAAACTGGGCTGGTTTCATCCCCAGTGCCTGTTGCATCAGGCCTCTAATGATGCATACCTGGCTGGTTTCACCCACTGTGCATGTTACATCAGACCTCCCATGGTGCACAGCTTTCCAAATGCTGACTCATGCATCTGCCACTTGAACCATAGTAACCCTGTTACCATTGCTCTAGTTCCTTTCAGTGGCCACATCCATGTCATTTTCCAGACCAGGGTGCCACATGGTATTGACATTGGTGTAATAATTTTTCTGCTGCAAAGTATATTTAAATTCCCACATTTCCAGTGCAAGCAGATGACATTCCCATCATGCCCATCATTTTATAGTTTTTCAGAGGCTTTCTGCCTGTCAATAATGGGTGACAGTGCTCTACACAGTGATGCAACTTTCAAACCACTTTAATGGCCATGGTTACATCTTAAAGAATAACTAGTATTTGTAGTTTGGTGACAGATAGCCCTAGTAGCCACAGCAAGTTACACATATATGTAACAGATATCTGCTACATGTGGATGCTTTCAATGATGATAGTGGGGTTTGTTTCCTATGCCCTGAGAAAGTTCATGAATTTCCCTTCCCTATTTCAAACAAGTTATTGGACCTTTCATGGACAGGAGAAGATGGTGGCTATGATGGTAGCTGAGAGGACTTTGGAAATGCCCTCAGGGATAATTTGTTACCATTTTTAAAAACTGCAAAAATTTCAAGCCTTTAGGAGCATTTTGCTTGAACATTTGTTCATGTATCCCTATGACAAGGGCAAAGACACAGTACAATTCATCTAATATTTGTATCCCTCAGCTCTGTCAAAAGATGGATTACTCCTTACATTTATTCAACTCTTGCAGCAAGAGCTGCAACCAAACATCCAAACATCCATAACTGCCTTGAAATGTGTTAGGTAGGGATGTGGAAACCTATTAGTTTTGCTTTCTCCTGCATTTGAATGTTTTACAACTCAGCTGGCATCTTGTTGGTGTCTTATGCATGCATAAGTTCCCTTATACATGTGGTTGCACTTTTTGGCCTATATGTAATGTCTGTATTCTGCTGAAGATAATGAAGGCAGAGTAACATGTTGGATGCCACTGTACATCCAATTTAAAACCCTGGGTATGAATTCTCATGTATTTATCTGTGTTGGGGCTGAATCACAGTGGGCAAAAATTTGGACATTGTATGTTGGTCATTGAACATTGTTAGCACTGAAATACCTGGAAGACTCTGGTGTATCTCACTGCTGATGTCATAATTTTACATCTGGGTATGGGGACATAGACAGCTGCTTCTTTGAACCTGCCTGGTCTCCATGAAGCATGGAATGGCCAAGAAAAGCAGTTTCAGGGGCTTTACAGTAAATTGTGGGGAAGGTCTTTGAGTCCTGGGAAGGGAATATCAACCCAGGCAGTGCCTGAAAAAGGACATCTGCATGCAGAAGTGAAACATATAAGCATTGATATTCCTAACAGAATTCCGGTCTCAGTTTGCCCACATTCATTAAAAAAAGCCCTCAGTCCAATAGTTAGTCCAGAATCAAATGGATTTAGATAATTTTTTGAGTTACCATTCAGCAACCCTACCAGTCCAGATGCTTGAGAGAACCTGCAGTGACAGAAATAGGATACTACTTAGACAAAAGCTACTATGTGGTTCACATCTTTCTTGGAAATGAGGAAGGTCCCTGGATTGGGCTTGTCCCTTGGTGCCTCAATCCAAGGTACCTAAAAGGCACTCTCTGATCCACATATGGTGGGAATGCAGAACCATTTCCCCTCATATTATGCCCAGACTACCTAACAGTTTGTTGACAAAAGATACCACCAACAATCCTGAACCCAATGACATATACTTACCATATATACTCAACTATAAATTGACCTCATATATACATTGAGGGCAGGTTTTGGATCCAAAATTATGGATTTTGATATAACGTTTGGATAAGTTGAGGGTAAAAGTTAGAGACATGTAACAAAGGATCTAAAGGACAAAGCAAAGGAAAACGATACCAAAGAGCTTACAAACGTCCAGCAGGTATAACTGTATATGCTCACCCTAAAGCCTGAATGGGTGTGAGAGAGAAGTGGGGGTCAGTGCTTCCAGGGCATATTACATTCTTGGCATCCACCAGGGGATTGTCCCTTAAAAAAAAAAGTGTTAAGTTACAGTATTTACATTGACCCATGGGTAAGTCAATTCAGGTTCTTTGTGTCAATTTTTTGACTAAAATTTCTAAACTTATACATGAGTATATATAGTACTTTGAGAGCCATAAAATAGAGCAGGAAGTGGGGGAATCAGCTCCAATACAGAATGAAGGACTGTGCTTCAGGAGATGGGCCTGACTGAAGACCCTACCAGTTGGTTCAGCTTGGAAAGCTGTCCTCCAGGATCTGGCCAACCAGCTCCTGACTGGCCAGCAATTTCTGCAAAAACATGCAAGTTTCCTAGGAAGAAAAGAAGCTTTAAAAGATGGAACCAGTAAGGCTTCTGATAAGCCTGACAGCCCCTTTGGCAGAGTGCAAATGGGGATTTCCCACTTAAGTCACTGTCTCCGAATCTATTAGAATTTGGTAAGTCAACATTTATGCAAGTTTCATTCATTCAATAGGAGTACTCTAGTAATGGCTAATAGTTCAATTTAGCCCTGTGGGACTCACCTCTAAGCAAATTCATGTGATGTTATACTTACCTTCCTTTTAAAATAAAGAGTAAATCAAAATCCTTTAGCTAAATTGCACCCAGCTCTTATACTGTATGCAGTAAAATATGATTTTGTTTTGTTTTGAAAATGCACATATGCTAAACTATACAATTCACTAAGGGGAGAAATGAGGTTTAACTAAAACAAAATAGAAGTTGGGTATTGTGAACGATGCATGTTTTATGGAGAAACAATCATAGTTCTCACTTGATCTATTTTAAAGTAACCCTTATCACTTATTTATTGATGTATTTATTTATTGCTACCTAGCAGATCTTGTAGTTCAACCTATGTGCTAGGCCCTGGGCAAATTTGCACACATTTGCATAGCTTTCATGATTTCAAAATATGCAGATACAATAGTGGCTTTTTCTTCCCTGTGGTGAGGTGACTACACTAGACAGAATTGCTATTATATCTATAGGAAATATGAACACGTAAAGGAATTTTACTACCAATACCAAATTTGTTTTTGAGAGCCATAAAAAATAACAAAAACAAACAAACTAACTAACAAAACAAAAACAAAACAAAACCCTGCAACTCTGTACTTCCTTCTTTTATTATTTTTAATTTAAAGGTTTGAAGGGTTGAACAAATAAATTATCCTCAGGCAAAATCTCAGTGAACAATATAGAAGCCTTTATGCAGTTCTTATAAACTCACAAAACAACCAATATAACTATTTGCAATTAAAAACAAAACAAAGCAGGAAAGCAAATGAAATAGGCATAAATTGAACTCAGAGGTGAAAATTTTATGACACACAAAATAATTGGTAAATGGTAATGATTCATTACTTTCTAAAAAGTAATTTTGCAGGGGCCATATCCCACTACAGTCCAGTGCTGCCACACCAGTTATAAAATATTTGCATCAGAATATGTTGGAATATTTTCCTAGAGCAACTTCTTCCATTGTACCAAATGTATCTAGTGCATGTCAGGGAAAGAAAAAAAAAAAAGAAATTTAATGGAGTGCGAAGTTTCATGGGGCTAGCTCACTAGGTCACAACCATATTTTATTTTTAAATTGAAACAGTAAGAAGCAGCAGATGATGTTGGAATGGTAAAGTACAGAAGCATGAAAGAGTATTTTTTATATTCAGTAGTGCTTGAATAGCCATCCTATACATCCACTCAACATACCATATTTCCAGCAAGTAGTTTGATTCTCTGTAGTGCATCTAAGCTGAGACTGTACACAGAATTTCATATTTATGGAACATGTGTGAACAGTGTTGTAAACTGTCATCAGAATCCTATATGACCTGTTATGTTACATAACTTTATGTATACTTAGCTATGCAGCAGAGGCATTAAGAAACCCCTTTACTGAATTGCAAAGGTGCATAACAGGACATCTGCAAGAGCACCCAATGTGCATCACACACCGAGTGCATTACACTCCAATGAGCATCGGGCACTTTGCCAGCTCCACAACATAGTAATGTAACATCAGTCTACCAAATATGAATGTGATGCAACTGCACACTTCTAATTCCTGCAGACATAATTCCAGTTACAAAGACTTAAGGCCCCAGCTGGATCCTGGCCTATTTTTCTTGTCATGCTAGATTTCCACAGGCAGTGAGTTACTGATATGGTGGACATGATATTCCCTGTCCTCTTATCCAGAGGCTTAAGTGGTGGTACAACAACTGATTTTGCTCATTGTATGAACTACCCATATTGCCCTCAATGGAATCCACTTCCTTAATGGCTTTGTTTGCAGCACTGATGTTAGAATGTCATGTTAATAACACATCCCAGTGGCACCTGTCTCACTGAAGCTGTAGCTAGGGTGTTGGAGTTGGGCTTGGGAGATATAGGGCCTCTGCAGACAGGCTCTTTGCAGCATGTTGGAGGCAGGGAAGGGGAGGGACAGCTGCATGCCAGCCACCCCAACCTCTCCTGAAGATGTCCTGATGCCATGTGCCCTTACGCATGGTGCATGGAGTCAGGACATCCTCCCGGCGTAGCATCCTCACACGCTATGCCAGAAGAGGCAGAGGAGAGCCACACGGCGGCTCTTGGGGTGGCCTTTTGCCGCCTCTAATGGGAGCGGCATTTTTTCACTCTTTTAAGAGGTGGCAAATGGGAGAATCTGAGCCACTGTGTGTGCTAGCAGCGGCCCTGATCCTCTGCTTCCCAGGGCAGCCCAGGGCCGCCCATCTGCATATCCCCTCTCAGCACAAGAGTAGACCCCTATAAAGAATCTCGTGGGGATAAAGTGCAGAAGATGAGATCTGTAGATATTGGCTTGGAGAATGTTGGGATAGAAATGTTACAAGCAAATAAATGAAATTAATAAAAATTAATTGCCTGAAAAACAAAAAGAAATTGTCCTGCCAGGGACTGTCAGCAAAAGGACAGAGAGCTGCCTTTCTGTGCTGAAAATGAAGAAATGAAGGGACTGTGTTCCCGCCTTTTGCAGCCTGCTTTGTTTCTATCTGAGTGCAGAAAAGGAGCATTTCATGTTTGGCCAGAAGGTTGGTCACTCACCTGGCTGGACAACCTGCCTCCAAAACTTGCCAAAATGTGCTTCTTGGCTGCTCATGACCACTCCTGCTTGAGGGTTAGAATATCAAGTCATACAGCAAACTGAAGCATCTTAAATACAAATTCTTAAATATAAATGTTCACTATTTCTACAATATATAGATATCACTTCCAGTAGACAAGAAATCAACCCTGGAATGCCAAGGAATCAATCTAGTGTTGAGTGCCTTTATTTCTTGTTTACATACTTTACATTACTGGTACTTTTTGTAATGTGAAAGTAAAACCTGTATTGTCTGGAACACGACTTTTTAAATGCCTCTTTCCTTCATTATATTGCACATTAACTGTGTCCATGTATGCACAGAGATTGTGTAACACAGAAGCACTTGGGCAACTGTGAGACAATGACCTCAGTCTAAATCATTAATTTCTTAATTCTCTTCCTGCTTCCTTCAAAGCTGTGACACCATCAAAAGCCATGACACCAGGAAGGACTAATGTGTGTTTAAAGGGAACATGCATATCACCCTGAAATTCTTTGTGTGGTTCATGCAAATGCACCTATGTAAGTCTAGCTTCTTATCCATTGGCATTGTGGGCTAAGAATGCAAAGGAGAGGAACATAAAGAGTTAATAAGATCATTTCACTATTTTTGTATATTTTGACGTCAGCGCAGGAGACTTATTAGAAGTGGAGGAGCCAGGAATTGTCCTAATCTCTTTGTCTTCTCATAAAATTGATGCTCTTAAGCTGCTTCTTCTTCTTCTTCTTCTTCTTATTATTATTATTATTATTAAATTTATATCCCACCCTTCTCCCAGGACTGGGACTCAGGGGAGCTTACAACATTTAAACAAACAAGCATACAAACAATACAATTAAAAACATACAAAAATAATACATAAAATAGAATTAAATTACTACAATAAAATAAAAAAGGAAGATAAAAATGTTTTCAATTCATTTAAAATAATATAGTATCCCAAGCCATTCATGAAAAGTTTTCTATTTTGAATGCCTGTCTGAAAAGGAAGGTTTTCACCTGTCAGCAGAAGGCCATCAAAGAAGGGGCCATTCTGGTCTCCCTGGGCAGGGAGTTCCAAAGTCTATGGACAACCACGGAAAAAGTAGTCTCTTGTGTCCTCACTAACTGTGCTTGTGATGCTGTGAGATGGAAAGAAGGGCCTTCCTTGAGGATCTCAGAGCCTTGTCTGCCTCACAGAGGGAGAAATGGTCTGCCAAATAGCCTGGACCTGAGCCATATAGGGCTTTAAAGGTTATCACTAGCACTTTGAATTGTGCCTGGAAACAAATTGGCAGCCAGTGAAGCTGTTTCAATAGGGTTGTTGTATGATCATTGTAACATGCCTGTTAACAGCCTGGCTGCAGCTCTTTGGACCAGCTGAAGTTTTTGAACACTCTTCTGGAGCATGTCCAGAGGAGGGCAACTAAAATGGTGAAGGGTCTGGAAACCATACCCTATGAGGAACAACTTAGGGAACTGGGTATGTTTAGCCTGGAGAAGAGACGTTTAAGAGATGATATGATAGCTCTGTTTAAATATTTGAAGGGATGTCATATTGAGGAGGGCACTAGCTTGTTTTCTGCTGCTTCAGAGAACAGGACCCAGAACAATGGATGCAAGCTACAGGAAAAAAGATTCCACCTCAACATTAGGAGGCACTTCCTGACAGTGAGAGCTGTTCAACAGTGGAACACACTCCCTCAGAGTGTGGTGGAATCTCCTTCTTTAGAGGTCTTTAAACAGAGGCTGGATGGCCATCTGTCGGGGATGCTTTGATTTTAATTTGATTTCACTGCAGAGACCTGGGCCTCCAGGTTCAAAGCTGAGTCCAGGAATACACCCAACTGTGAACCTGCGTCTTCAAGGGGAGTGTGATCCCATCGAACACAGGCTGGATCCCTATTCTCTAATCTGCCTTCTGACTGACCAGGAGCACCTCTGTCTTATCTGGATTAAGTTTCAACTTGTTTGCCCTCATCCAGTCCATTATTGATGACAGACACTGGTTTAAGGTCAGGATAGCCTTCTTGGATTGGGATGGAAAGAAATAGTAGAGTTGAGTGTCATTGGCATATTGATGACACCACACCCCAAAATTCCAGATGACCTCTCCCAGTGGCTTCATGTATGGACATTTTCACACGGGGCTTTGGTGGAGGCAATCCTACCTCCCGCCGGCCCCACTCCGGAATGGCTCCGGCGGCGGCAGGCTAATTCCTTTTAAAAGTCGGAATTACCTTTCCGCCGCTGAAGCCGGAGTTGGACATGCTGAGGCCGGAGGGACGCCGGAAGGACGCCGGACTTAAGGCTCCGTGCATTTGAACACATGGAGCTAGAAGCCGGACGTACACAGGGATGACACCGGAAGGGGCGGGGTTTTCTGCGGTGTGCGTTTGAACAAGCTGGAAGAGGAGCCGGAGTGGGGCCAGCGGGAGGTAGGATTGCCTCCACCTAAAGCCCCGTGTGAAAACATCCTATGTGTTAAATCACATAGGGGACAACACAGAACTCTGAGGGACCCCACAGGCCAATGGCCAAGGGGTCGAACAGGAGTCCCTTAGCACCATCTTCTGGGTTCACCCCTCCAGGAAGGAATGTAGTCACTGTAAAACAGTACCTCCAGCTATCGCACAGAGGGAGTCCAGAAGGATACCATGGTCAATAGTATCAAAAGCTGCTGAGAGATCCAGCAGAACCAACAGAGACACACTCCTCATGTCTAATTCCCTGTGTAAGACATCCACCAAGGTGATCAAGGCTGTCTCTGTTCCATAGCCAGGCCTGAAACCAGATTGAAATGAATCTAGATAATTCATTTCATCCAGAAACCCCTGGAGTTGGGAAGCCACCACACGCTCTAAAGCCTTGTTCAAAAATGGTAGGTTGGACACTGGCTGATAATTATTCATTATTGTGGGATTCAGTGATAGCTTTTTAGACATCCCATAGCGTGATATGAAGCGGTATATAAATGAAGCTGCTTTGCTTTTTTGATTTTTAAACAAAGGCCTCACAACTGCCTCCTTTAGGCAAGATGTCACTCTACCTTGTTGTAGGAAGGCACTGACTACCTCCTTTACCCACTCAGCCAGTCCCCCTCTGGCCTGTTTAATCAGCCAAGAAGAATAAGAGTCCAAGGCACATGTGGTGGCTTTTACCTTTCTAAGAATCCTGTCCACATCATCAGGCTGCACAAATTGGAAAGTATCCATTAACAATGGACAGACAGGTGCCAAGGTTACATTCACTGGCACTGTATCAACTGTAGCATCCAAATTGGAGCGGATCTGAGTGACTTTATCTGTAAAATGCTGTGCAAATTCTTCACAGCAGGCCTCCGAGTGGTCTGCATGATCTACTTGAGGGTGAATGTGTAAGAGACCCCTGACCACTGAGAACAGCTCTGCTGGACAGCTCTGTGCAGGTGCAATGCTGGCAGCAAAAGATAATTTCTTTGCTGCCCACACTGCCATGGAGCAGGCCTTCAAACAGGCTCTAGCCTGTGTTGGGTCATCTTCATTTCAAATTTTCTGCCAGCGTCACACTAGTGTCCATCTCACTCACTTCATTACCATCAACTCCCTGGAGAACCAGGGAGCTGGTTTGCTCCACTCTGTAAGAGGGGACACTTAGGAGCAATTGTGTCCATGACCCTGAATATTTCCCCATTCTGAAGGTCAACTAAGGCTTCAACAGAATCACTTGCCGGGGTGACAGGAAACTCCCCAAGAGCCCTCAGGAATCCATCTGGATCCATCAACCTCCTGGGGTTGACCATCCTAATCGGTCCCCCACCCTGTTCTGAGTCCCAGTGAGTCTAAACCTGACCAGATGACAATGGAACTGTGGAAAATTCCACCACACTAAGATTATCACCACCCCACTCAGCACAGAAAACAAGGTCCAGAATGTGACCAGCAGCATGTGTAGGGCCAGATACCACTTGAGACAGACCCATGATTGTCATGGAGGCCATGAAGTCCTGAGCCACTCCTAAAAGGGCAATCTCAGCACGGATGTTGAAGTCCCCCAGCACTACCAGACAAGGAGACTCCAACACCAACCTCGAGACCACCCTGGCTGGTTCAAGAAGGGAGACTGTTGAACAGGGGGGTGGTCAGTGCACCAACAGAATCCCTATTCTGTCCCAGCTACCCCCTTTAGGTATACACATTCAAAACCTGTAGATTGTGAGAGGGGACATCTGGTCAGGGGGATGTAATAAGATAGACCACTGTAACTCCACCTCCCTGACCCCCAGGTCCTGCCTGTTGTTGCATAGAGAATCCTGGTGGGCAAAGCTGAGAGAGATTAACACCCTCCCACCTCATCTAACCAGATCTCTGTAATATAGGCCAGGTCAGCTTGTTTCTCCAGGATCAGTTCCTGAATGACAGCTGTTTTGCTATTCACTGATCTGGCATTCAGCAGCAGTATTTTCAACCCAGAGGGGCTGTCACCAAGGCTATCCAAGCTATTTGTACCAGAAGACAGTTTGGGAACAACATGCACTCTCTTGTTCTCTCTTCTTCCTTGACAATTTAATTGTCTCCCCCCTCAAATCTCCCTCTGTCCTGTATGACTCCAAGGGCTGAAACTGTGGGATGATACAGAACTGCCCCTGGGAATGGCAGATCAGGGCTGTGGTAACTGCACGCTGCAGCCCCAATCCTCCTTTTTGCTGAGCGGCAAAATGCTGCTCCTTTTGGGGGCAGCAAAAGGCCACCCTTTCAGCTGCAGAGGCTTTTGGTGCTTATCAAAGCAGCTAAATACAATTTTGGTGCAGCATGTGTGCGTGCTGTGCCAAAAGGGTGTCCTGATGCCACGTGCCATGCGAATAGACCCACAGCATCAGGACAGGGTCAGGGTGGAGTCGGGGTGGCCCCACTCCAACTCCACCCTCAGGCTGGCCCTTTGTGCATCCTGAAAAGTACATCCTTCCTGTTAGGCCAATAGGCCAGTAGCTATTAAAAAACAGACCACTAAACAGACAGGCATATAATAAGAACAAAGATACTCAAAACAGATAATAAAGCAGGAAAAAGACAAGGCCTCGCCCTTTGTACCCGGCACAAATATGCTGAGTCAGGCCTTGGTCCTAAAGAGAGGATTCCCACTAGGAAGGTAGAGGTCTAAGCAGCAGTAGCAACGGTAGCTTCTTTTTTCCCTTGGCCATCAGACAGTCACTGTGGTCCTCTCTCTCTCATTCTCTGATGGGGTGTGTGTGTTTTGAAGCAGAGCCCTGTCAGGTCCTGGTTTTATAGCCCAAGTGGGCAAAACAGCTGTGAGTGATGGAAAACACAGCATCTGCTGAGTCAGGGCCTCAGTCCTGGAGGAGAGAGGTATCCCACTTGGAAAGCAGAGGTCCAAGCAGCAGTAGCACCAGCAGCTTCTTCTTTCCCTGCCCCCCCCCCCCATGGTCACAATGAAGGGAGGGTGTTTAATCAGCTTGTCTCTTCTCTCCCGCAGAGGATTGTGTTGGATTGTGGCCAAAATGGGGACGGAATCAACAGAAAGTACAATTCTTTCATGGAATACTTCCCAAGCCTTTTCTATGCAGTGCATTTATACTCAAAACAAGTATTTCAATAATATTCTACTGATGCTGTAAAAAAAAATCTCCAAAGGTCAGTCTCCTCCACCAACACTGTATAGGGCTGAAAAATTCTCCAAACTCTTGTCTGCTATATTTATTGAAAGATATGAATTCACTTCACAGTAGCCCAAGCACTAATCATTAATAAAATGCAACAAGCACTGGCAGAAAGTATACAGAGATAGTATCAAAAGTGTTATGAATATTAAAGTCATAAATACAATAAAAGCAAGTTACTAAGTATCCTCAGCTATAATAAAGCTAAAACCCAATTAAGTATAAACATTGACTTAGTATTCAAAAGTTTTTAAAATTGTATTTAGCTGCTTTGATAAGCTCATTTGCCTTTTAAAGATGTATAATCATTCTCTCTTTTTGCATATTCCATTGACGAAGATTCATTTATTTCTCTAATTGAATAATAAGGGTTCTTGATTAATTGTTTTAAATAATTCCATGTCATGGGCTTCTTCTTACTGGAATTCTTTTATAATATTTTCACAGGCTGGTTTTTTCCACTATAAATTACAAGCTGTGTAGTTCCAACTTCCAGAATTTTAAAGGGTAGGGAGATAAAAGGATTTCTTATTTTTGTTGGCTCCCATTCCTTTCCCTAGCTCATGCTTTCCTTTGTTGTTGTTCTGGCTGCCACTGTTTCTAAGCTTCTACATCCCTGATAGTTTTAAACAAGTGAGCTAAACAGCCTCAGTGGCCTTCCACCATCTTGTTCATCCTTGTTATCGTGTACATGAAGCACAGCTTCAAAGGTTTCCCCAGGGGTCCTAGCTCAGTAGAAAATCCTGATTATAAGTGACATTTGAGTGGATTTCTTTAGAATTAGTGTATTAACAATTATACCAACCTTGGGCTTCTTATTAGCAATATGAGGATGATCACAAAAGAGAATGAAGTCCATTCCAGCCATAGGATTGTGTTATGAAAGCAATTTCCAATAGATGCCTGTTGACCTGATTCAGAGAAGGCAATCCATATGTGGAAACAGGTTGAGGCATGCAAATTAATAGTACAAAAGGCATGAAGGAAAAGATGGGCTGCATTTAGACACCCAGTAATGCATGCATCCTTCCTCATACACATCCATGGCTGGATGATTAGGCACTGTGCATCCATGTGTGTGCCACATATAGGTGGCTCTGTGCTGTTTGCACATTTCTGAGAATACGGATGTCAGGATGTATTCATTTGCAAGAGCACTTCTTAAATAAAAAAGTTGAAAGGAGAGACGTTACTGTCATCTCATGGTCAAACTTTAGATGGATTCCAGTCCTGTGAATGGTTCAATGTGCATTCAAACCCTGGGATTTTTTTTAAAGCAAACAATGAGATTGACAAATATAAGTCACAAACAAAAAATGCATGCCAGAGTGCCTGAACAAATATAGTTTGGCATAGTCACTGAAAGAGACATCTGGCTAAATGGGAAAAGAAAATATATAGTGCAGGGTTATCATTACAAATCAGGCAAGGGAATCTTTCCAAGAAAGAGGAATGAGATGCCAGGGGGTGGGGGTGGGGAACTAGATACCTTTTTGTTAATATTATGAAAGGAACAGGAACAATGTTTCTGGTTGAGGTGAGGAACCATGTTTCATTATGCCCTACTAGCTTTGTGTTGATCTATAATTTGTTTACCTCCTAAATATGGTTCTCTTTTTTTAAAAAAAGGATAAAAGCTTGTAAATTATAACAATGCCTTTTGTGTGTATGATATAAAACAACATTTGCCTTGCATTGTGCTCGTAATGGCAAAGGCTTCTGACCCTGGCTGGCCTGAGCTGATGTGGAGTGGTAGCTTGGAATGCTCAGTTTCTGAAGTGAGCTAAGCAACATGTCATCTAGCTTCTGGGAAGGAAGAGGAAATTGTCAGTTTGGCTGGGATTTAGACTGCTCGGTTGCATGGCAGATATTAGGTAGATAACCTTATAAAAATCCCACATGGCACTGGGCTGAGGCATCCGGCAGCCGATCCTACCTTTTGCCGCCTTGGAAAGGAGCAGCAAAATGCGACTCCTTTCAGAGCCGGCAAAAAGGGGGCCCTAAGAGCTGGCGCACAGCTCTTTAGTACCCCTTCTAGTACAGTGCGTCAAAATGCTGTGCTGGAAGGACGTCCTGATGTTGCACACCATGCGTAATGGCACACAGTTTCAGGACATCCTGGAAGTGGGGTTAGGGCACCCAGAGTGAGGCTGCCCCTCCCCATCCCTGCCTCCAGGCCGACCCTTTGGGCCAGTCTGTAGAGGCCCATTGTTACTTTAAGCAGGCACAAAGGTCCAAAAGAAGAGTGGTGGTGATCAAGGCTGTGTTTAATGAGTTCACCTCAATCCCATTGGCTAGTCAACAACTAGAGTAGTTCCATTACACCAATTGCCAAGTGGTTAGTCAACACACAGGTAAATCCCACTAAGGGGGGAAGCAGACGGGCGGCACGGGGCCGCCCCAGGAAGTTGCACCGCGGGGCCGAGGTATCTGCACACCTCGGCCCCGCAGCGCAGCTTCTCCGCCCCTGGAAGGAGCGCTAAAATAGCGCTTCCTTCCACAAGTCGCTGAAGGTGCACCGCAAAAGGCTGCCAGCGCACCTTTGGCAACTCTTCCGCTGCATTGTGTGTGGACACTGCAGCAGAGAGGCATCTTCGGAGCGCCGGATGTGAGGAGGGTCCGGGGCTCCAACGATGTCTTCGGGAAGGGGTTGGGGCGCCCACCGTGCGGCTGCCCCTCCCTTCCTTGCCCCGAAAACAGTGCTTTGCGCAGTCTGCTTCCCCACTAACTGAATAGTTCTATTCTAGTTAAGACTAACAATACATTTCATGCCAATGATTTCAGCTAGCTGCCAATTACATGTGTGCAGAGTTTTAATAATAAAATATTGTATGATTAGAGTTGTGTCTAATTTTTCTGCTTATTGGGAATAATAATGTCAATGCACCATCAATAGAAACAAGTTCATTAATTTCCATGTTGGTTTATGCAACCAAGTTGTCATTTTGACATAGATTTATTTCATACATCATGAACTTTTCTTTAAATTCAGAGTGAGATATTGGTTATCTGCATGAAAAAAGGACTAGAGCAGATGCTGGTAACCTACATTTGATATCTACTTATGAGGCAATGCTTAGTTTTAATATTGTAGTTCTTTGTTTAGGTTTGAAATTAATTGGTTTTCTTCCCCCACACATATAGACTTTAATTCTGTATACCCTTAAGATAAGTTCCACTGAAATGTAAAACTTTCTCTTGAGTGAACTTCATAGGATGAGTTGTTAAACCCTTGCCTCTGCTCTTCCAGTTTCCAACAGCAACACAAACATTATCTCCCCCCCCCCCCCGCCTTATGTACGGATGAATATATCTACTCTATTCCATTTCTACATCAATTTACACTTTCTAAACAACAACAACAACAACAACCTCCCCACTTAAATACATATATAAATGTCTATTTAAATAGATATTTTGAACTACCTGCACACAAAAGATGTATTTCTGTTTTTCTCTGCATGTATCCATTTCTTAAAATACATATTTTAAAATACAAATTCATATCTGTCCATTTCTTGAGCCAAGAAGTGCATCATAAAATTCTTATTAAATCTAAAGGATGATGAATATCAAAGTAAATAACTACTCAATTATAAGTCGACCTCATGTATAAGTTGAGGGCAGGTTTTGGGACCAAAATGATGGATTTTGACATGACTCATGGATAAGTCAAGGGTAAACCTTAGGTGCATCTAAAAAAGGATTTAAAAGATAAAGCAAAGAAAAACAATGCCAAAGAACTTACAAAATTCTAGCACACATAACTGAATGGATAAGAAAATAGAGGAGGTTCAGTGATTCCAGGGCAGATGACACTCTTGCCTTTCACCAGAGGATGGTTCCTTTTTAAAAAAATGAGAGTTAAAGTACAGTTCCTACATTGACCCATAGATAAGTCAACTCAGGTTTTTTGATCAATTTTTGACCTAAATTTTTAGACTTATACATGAGTATATACAGTAACCATTTGCTGCCTTGGCACAACACTCAGATCTGTTGCCTGAGGTGGTGAGTTTAACCTGCCTAAGGTAAGGCCAATCTGAACACCTAGATTATGGAGATGTGTGTGTGTGTATTGAAGTAAATAACAAACATAACTTAAAAATGCATATAAAGAACAAAATGTTTTGGCTTCTGCCTTCTTCAGTTGTCAAATGTGTGTGTGTGTGTGTGTGTATCACCACCACCACCGTTTAACTTTAAGGACTAACCAAAACCTGTAAAAAAAGGAATGAACCAGATTCCACATCTCTGTCACTGTTTTGGTAGTAATCATGCCATCAGTGTTTAACAGGGAACAAACAGAAGAGCTGAGTGATTATTAAAAGCATCTGTGATTACAGAGGACAATTATGGCTATTTCAGTTATTGATTAACCTGTAAAAAACCTGTAATAACTCACTTATCATTTTCTTTCCAAGAAAAGAAACACATTTGCTTTTAAGGGCTTAAGTAGGAGCAAAGATTAGGGGAAGTCAAGTATGGGGACAAGGTGATTACTTAACATCTGTGACCACAAGTAAAAGGCTAAAGGGGGAAGGGGGGGGAAATCAACCAATGTCTGTACTCTGTAAAATACTTGGGGGGGGGGAGAAAAACAAGTGAAGTGTGATTAATCACCTTGGGTGTATGATTGAGTCAATTGACTTACTTTTTCATAATGATTAATCAGCTACAAAAATTATAATTGTCCCACTTGTACTGGCTGCATGCTGTGCCTGATGACATCACTTTGTCTACAGATACTCAGTGAGTGGTTTTCAACAGAAAATGCAGATGAATTAGGTAAAAGCTATGGTCTGAAGAATGCTGGTAATCTTACCCTTCTCACCAGAGTTTAATCTGTCTTTTTGAACAGTTCTGCCCCTAATAATAATAATAATAATAATACATTTTATTTATAGCTCACCTCTCCCTGTGGATTGAGGTGGGTTACAAAAATAAGAATAACAATAAAATACAACTATACAATTAAAATCCACATTTCTAAATAATCCCCTACCCCAACCCCCTTCCAATCATAAAAAAGAAGCAAACTAAAAACAATGACAATATAAAATGAATAATAATATAAAATACTAATTAAAAGCAGAAGAAATAACAAATTAGTAAAAATTAGAGGTAATTAGAGGCGAGACATCTATCTTTCTTGGTGTAGATGGAGGATATCAATATCAGTGGAGGGGAGGCTAATCTGGAAAGGCCTGCCAGAAGAGATCCATCTTAACAGCCTTTTTAAAGGCTTCTAGAGTGGCAATGTGATGGATTTCCTCTGGCAGGCCATTCCATAACCCAGGAGCGGCAGATGAAAAGGCCTTCTGGGTTACCACAGCCAATCTGGTCTTCTTAGGCTGCAGTAAATTCTTCCCAGAGGACCTAAGTATGTGGAGTGGATTATGTGGAGGAAGGCACTCCTGCAAGTAGTCTGGACCTAGGCCATGTAGGGCTTTAAAGGTTATAACCAACATCTTATACCATGCCTGGAAACTAATTGGCAGCCAATGAAGAGATTTTAGGATAGGTGTTATATGATCGTTTCTAGATAGAAACCTAGAATCATAGAGTTGGAAGAGACCACAAGGGCCATCCAGTCCAACCCCCTGCCATGTACCTGCGACCAGCCTGGCTGCCAAATTTTGCACCAATTGAAGTTTCCGAATTTGGCCCACGTAGAACATGTTGCATAAGTCAAGTCGAGTGGTTACCAGTGTCTGTTTCTAGGTCGCCTGGTTCCAGGAATGGTCACAACTGGTGTATAATAACAGGCACTCCTGACCGTCATGTCTATCTGTGGTGTCAACTTGTAGCCAAGGGTCCGTTAGGGGAATTTTATTATTGTTGTTATTATTATTAGATTGCAAGAGGGGGCTGGCTACAAGAGCCCAACGAAATCACCCTCCGGATATTTATACCAAGAGACCAGGGGGTTCCAATGAATGAAGCTGAGATGGATGTTAATAACTAGATGTCTAATTTATTGAAATAGGGGACACACTCGTGGAGCATACACTCACACACACACTCAAGGCTCAGGAAAATCAGGGTTGGAGATTGGGAACAGATTTCAGGAGTTACTAATGGTGATGCTTATCGAGATGTAGTCTTCCTCCAGGAAGCGAATGGGATGCGGGATGATGAGGACAAGTCTTGCTCCGCAGCCTGGGTTTGAGCGGACTTGCCGGTAACTAGCTTCAAAGGTCAGAGTGACGTGGAGTCATTTAGACGAAGAAGATAGCACACCGACTGGCCAAAATCTATATAGGGCCAAACAGGGCCTGAGGCGAAAGGCGATAATTGCGATGATGACACCCGGCTGTATAGGGTTTCATTGTATCTACTGGTCTTAATCCAAGGGGCCCATTTCCTGGGGAGATGTGTGACTAGGTGGCACAATGAAAACATTGCACCTTCCGATGGCTGGGGGTATGTGAGACTGGGTGGCACAATACAAACATTGCACCTTCCGATGGCTGGGGGTGTGTGTGGGGGTGAGCACAATGTACCTTTCCGATGGTTTGGATGATCTCATCGGGTAATCCCATCTGCAACTCTCCTAGACTGTCTGGGGGCTATGTATATATTAAGGATTAAGGGTGGTTGGCCCATGCTTTGGGCGCGGAGGACCTTTGCCTCCATTTCCACTGCCAGAGTTCATCTGGAGGTCATCATGGATTTTTATATTTTTGATATCAAGGGCACTATGGGTAACAAACTGGAGAGATGAGTCCAGGAGCACCCCCAAGCTGCAAACACAATCCTTCAGGGGAAGCGCGACCCCTCCAGAACTAGTTGACATATCTCCATTCCCGGATTAGGGGTTGCTATAGCAAAAAAAGTACCTCCATCTCATCCGGATTCAGTTTGAGTCTGTTTTTTCTCATCCAGTCCATTACTGCCTTAAGACATTCATTCGGAGGAGAGATGCCATCCGTAGTCACTGCCATAGTCTGAGACATAGAGAAACTTATCTAGGTGTCATCAGTATGCTGATGACACCCCACTCCATATCTCCGGATGCTCTCACCCAGCGGCTTCATGTAAATGTTAAATAGCATAGGAGACAGGATGGTGCCCTGAGGGATGCCAGATTTTAGTTCTCTTTTAGAAGAGCAGCTGTCTCCCAGCATCATCATCTGGAGTCTTCCTGAGAGATAGGAATGGAACCACTGCATTGCAGTGCCCCTAATTCCCAACTTTCCCAAGTGTTCCAGAAGTCTACCATGTTTGATGGTACTGAAGGCCACTGAGAGGTCCAAGAGCACCAACAAGGTCACACTTCCCCTGTTGATGCCCAAACGGAGATCATTGACTGAGGACCTTTGCAGACTGCCAGAAATAGTGCAAATTGAGTCCACTTTAAGGGTTAGGGTTAGGGAATCATGGGAACTGTATTTTATTGTGGCACCAGAGCTCTCTGACAGAGAAGGCTCAATGTCTCAGAAAAAAAAAAAACAATTCCCATGATTCCCTAGCACTAACCCTAACCCTTAAAGTGGACTCAATTTGCACTATTTCTGGCAGTCTGCAAAGGCCCTAAGGTGACCATGGCAGTCTCAACTCCATATCTGGTTTGAAATAGATCTAGATAATCAGTTTCCTCCAAGACTGCTTGGAGTTGAATGGTGGCTGCTCTCTCAATCACCTTGCTCAAGAATGGCAAAAGCAAGACCGACCTGTAGTTGTTTTTGTCCAGGGAGTCTAGGGAGGGCTTTTTAAAAAGTGGTTTAACCACTGCCTCTTTTAAACTAGATGGAACTCAGCCTTCCCTAAAAGATGCATTGATTATGTGTTTTAACAGCACCTTAGTTGCATCTCCCCCCTGGATGGCCAGCCAAAACAGTCAGGGATCAAGAGAGGAGGTTGTCTTTTTCACACTACCAAGGAGCTTGTCCACATCCTCAGTATTCACCAACTCAAATTGATCCAGTATGACAGTATTTATGGAGTCGCTGGATACTTCTCCTATCGCTTCTGCAGTAATGTCAGCATCCAAGTTGGCTCTTATCTGAGAGATCTGCAAAGTGGTTATTTAAAGCATCACAACAGGCTTTAGTTGATTATACTAAAGGGTTCTGGGTGGGGGGCATTTGTGTTAGATCCCTTACCACCTTGAACAGCTCTGCCAGATGAGACTTCACAGATGCAATACATGCAGAATAGAAAGACTTCTTAGCTGCATCCATTGCCACTCCATAGGAATCAAGAAAATCCCTATGACATGACTTGTCAGATAAGAGTCAAGTTTTTTGCCAGACCTTCGATTCATCAAACTCAATACTGTTGACACCAACTCACAGTTGCTCATCACAGTTTTCAGACAGGAGCAGTAGCTCAGTCCCACCTGGAGCTGTGGAAGAGTGAATCTAGGACCTTCTGCACTTAAGGTCCCCATTTAAACATACACATACACATAGCTGCCTTGTATCAAGACAGTTTGCCTGATCATCCCAGTATAATCCATCCTGACTGGCAACAATTCTACAAGGTATCAGGTGGCAGAAGAGTATTCTCCTGACATCCACATCATCATCATCATCATCATCATCATCATCATCATCATCATCTAAATTTTGAACAAGGGATATTTTCTGTGAAAAGTATGTACTCCACCACAAGCCCACCTGAAGATTCTTCAGTGGCTAATACTACATAATAATACCCACAAAAGAGCGGGAGTGGAGCACAAGAATGCTTGACAGCACTTCAACTTAGATTTCAAGCTAGGTGTCCAAAGACTCTTCCACCCAAGTTAAGTAATGCTGATACTTCAAGTGTTTGTTTGGTTTTTTTGTCTGAAGTTCCTATAATCTCTCAATGCTGGTTATTGTGGTTAGGGATGCCAGCAGCTGCAAGTCAAAAATATCTGGAAGTCCAACAGTGGGCTAACTGTCAGCTTAATCCTTGGCCAATGTTATCTCACAATGCACACTACCAGCATAGTTGCTCAGTATAGCTAATTGAAGCCTGAAACACACAGCCAACTAAAAGAGCTTCTAGACACTATAGGGGCATGGCATTCAAAAATGCATACCCCCAAAGCAGTTGGAAGCTTCTCTAATGCTATGATCGAGTCCTTTGGACCAGATCAAAAAGGAGTGGAAAAAATCTGGCTCCTGGTGTGGTGGCTGGCTTGGGACCATGATAGCGGTCTGCTTTAGAAGTGGGATGTGTGGTTGCTGCAGTCCCAGTGTAACTTCTCCTAGCCCAATCTCCCCCCCCCCCAAAAAAACCTTCATGGAAACATCATTTAGCTTGGCTCTGATCACCAGCAGAATATACCTCCTCTCATGCAGCTGATGCCTGGTAAAGTAGTTGGGTGGCAGGGAGTTATGATTGTAGGAAAAGTCTCAAAATTATGACTAAGTAGTAATCATGAATATGAAACAATTGTTTATGAGTAAATCTAGATCACTCTTCTCTGTTCATAATCACTCCTTGCCATAATTGTGACTGTCTTGCCAAGATCATAACCCCCCTCCCCAACCTACTTTACCAGATATTAGCTGCATGAGGACAAGGTCCATTCTGCTGCTGATCAGAGCATGGCTGAATGTTGTTTCTGTAAACCTTTGGGGAGGGGGGGGGGAGCAGGCCAGAAATGTTATTTAGTTAACTTAGCTTAAGTATACCTAACAAATTTGCTGATAGAGAATACAGGCCATAATCTGAATTTTTAAAAAGAAAATATTTGCTTTCTTGTTAATCAACTAGAACTAAAAAATAGTTACTGGTTAAATTACTTTTTAAGAACAGAATACTATAAGCCACTTGCCTATGGTTCTCTGAAGTTAGACTAAAGAAGGAATTACATTATTTCTTGTTACATCAATTATAGTATATGGAGTTTATCACACCAGGTTGCTAAATTGGAATTACAGTAAGATAATAGTATATTAGGCAGGAACAACAACAACAACAACAACAATACAATTTCTTGCCCACCTTTCCCCATAGATCAAGGCAGGAACAACAATTAACCAATTAACATCCAAACAATATCAGTTAAAAATACATCAGTTAAAACACACATCAATTTAAAAGGACAAATAAGATGTACTTATCACACAATTGCATCTCCTGTTGCTTCTTTGCATTTCTATGCTTGGTGGAACACACCTTTTCACTGGTGGGGAAAACCATCAATGAAAAGGTGTGCTCCACCAATGCTTGAAATGCAAAGCAGCAACAAGAGAGATACAGTCATGTGATAAGTATCTACCAAAGATATGATTATCCTACTGTAATTGTGCTTTACTAACCTTGTGTGATAAACTCCAATCATAGTTATGCCTTAGATATTGCAAAATGAATTAATTACAAGTAGTTGATTATATGTAATGAGTTACATTCACATTCCAGAAATGCTTACTCAGGGAATGCTGCCAGGGTGAATCAGTACAGAATGTGTAGGGCTTTGATCGTTGATGATTTTGATGAAAGGTCTCTCCTTCAGTAATAATAAAGCTTTTAAAAAAAGAAATGGGAACTGATTACTACAAGGACAATCACCACCACGACTACTAAAAATAATAATATTTATAACATATCTTTAGTCAACAAAGTATTTACTTTTACAAGTTTTAGCAGCTCCAACTACACAACAATCCTGCAAAGCAAATGGTTATTTTATTTCCATACCACAGGAGATGTCAAGGCTAAATTTAGTCAGAGACAAAAGTGAGGCGATATTTATATAGCTAATGAGAGAAATCTCTTTTATATTAAGATTGATATTTTAGACTGATGGAATATAAAACTCATTATCTGGGCATAAATACATTTTCTATTGAAGGGGTTTGAGAAGAACCTACCATATACATTTCTCTATATTTATCCACAATATGTGGTTCCTGTATGTCCCTGTGTAATGCCTTGAGAAGTAGCTCCCATCACAGCAACTAGATTGGGTTAGATGGATCACTGATTTAATCTAGTCTGTCAATTGTTTAGGTTTCATAGAAGGTATTGCTTTTTCATGTGAGGCTTGAAAATGTCATCACTGTTGAATAGTTAAAATGCAGCATTTTATAAACATACAGCCCTGCAGGCTCTTAGGAAGAGCTTTTACATCAGGATCTTGGTTCATCTGTATGGCTTGATGGACTAAGATCTGACACAATAACGCAAATGATGATTTATTCCAGGCAATTTTGCCCATCAGGCCAAATTCAAATATACTAATGGAGTGCACAAAAGGGCTGTGGACTGCAAAAACTACAACCTTTATTCACTCACTAGTAAGTGTATTTGTGTTTACATGCAGAATATGAATTCAAAAACCTTATCTAGAAAGGCAGAATTTTCTAAATGAATTTTTTAAAAAAGAACTCTTAGAGAAAATATCAGCAGCATATAATCCTTAGAATTCATTTCATAGAGATCCAGTTTCTTTCACCATTATCCTCCTCTCCTCTTTTGTAGAAATATATTTCCCAAAGATAACACAAAGGGCCTTAGAAGACTGCTAGAAATAGTGCAAATTGAGTCCACTTTAACTGCCCTGGCTCAGTGCTAGGGAATCATGGGAATTGCATTTTTTTTCTGAGACATTGAGCCTTCTCTGTCAGAGAGCTCTGGTGCCACAATAAACTACAGTTCCCATGATTCCCTAGCACTGAGCCAGGACAGTTAAAGTAGACTCAATTTGCACTATTTCTGGCAGTCTGCAAAGGCTGAAAGTCTTACTGTTGACCTATAACAAAATGTCTTATTTCTGGAAATACATGATTTAAACTCTAACATTTACAAAAACAGCCCCCCTTTTTTGCAAGCTTCATTCTCCAGTGCTTATTTTAACAGAACTAAAATGTACTAATAGAAATCTGACATTTGTCTAAATCCCTTAATATGTGCAGAGCTTTGGCTTCTCAAACTTTACTCTTTACACTTTCCCTGTTATTGTTATTACCATCTCACCACAGCCTTGACACAAAACCACCCTGGCTTTAGCTTTTAACCAATGTGACAAAAACATTCCTTGGATATATAACCGTGTTTCAGTACATGTATGTTTTTATAACATATCTGATACTGGCAATAAAATGAAAAGGAATAAGATTCTGGTAGCTTCATTTCGGGGGGTTGCAGACTGCCAGAAATAGTGTGAATTCAGTCCACTTTTAGGGTTAGGGTTAATGCTAGGGAATCATGGGAACTGTTATTTTTCTGAGACATTGAGCCTTCTCTGTCAGACAACTCTGATGCCACAATAAAATACAGTTCCCATGGTTCCCTAACTCTAACCCTAACCCTAAAAGTGGACTGAATTCACACTATTTCTGGCAGTCTGCAACCCCCCTTCATCTCCTACTTCATTTCTGGCCTTTCTACTGCTTTCTTGAAATGCAGTAGGGTGGATAAAATGTTCTAACATGTGTAACTACTTGTACAAGTATTCTGAGAAGAGAATGGAACACAGCCATTTTAATACCTTGAGGTTTTTTCCTAGGTGCTGCTAATTGTTAATTATTACAGACTGACTAAGTCACCGAAGTGATTCCTTTGGCTGGTGTCTCAAATCCTGTCATTTACTACTACACAAATCAGCAGGGTGATAGAGTGTCTTTAAATTAGGTTACCACCATGCAGTTATTGGACAGGGAGTAATTGATAAAACCATTAGTAACACTTGTAGAGATAACAGCCAGCAAAATCATGCAACCATAATTATTCCTAATGGATACATGCTATAAATTGTGGCAAGGAAAAAATCTCATATTATCTTTCAATCAACTTTGACAGGCCTGGTAGATTACTGTAAACTGAATGCTTGTATAGAGAGGGGAAAATGACCCATCAGAATTTCTTTACCTCTCTTCCTCTCTTTTCCTTTCGCATTTTTTCTTTTATTTCCTTTTCTCTATCAAATTACAGACTTTGTTGGAAGAGAGGGGAGAAGGTATTTTTTTCAGTGGTAGCACTGAGAATAAGGGAAATCAAGTGGCTTGTTAACAAAGGAACATTTGTATCATCTGCATTGTGCTATATTTTCAATCACAAATAAGGCATGTTGAGAGGGTTTGTAGTGTGACAACATGAAAATAATTATCAATTTGAATAAAATTAAAGCATGTTTTCCCCTCAACAGTCCCCCAAAAGAAAAGAAAAGAAAACCTTTAATAATGCATAAAGGTTTGTCCATATTCTGGTGCTAGCATCTATTTCAAAGAAGACAGGTTCTTCTGCATCAGATTTGGAGCTTTGGAAAGACTACACCACCCAAAAGCTTCTCAGCTGAGCTGTAGTCCAAAAAGCAACCTTTTTAGTCTTCAGTCAATGGTCATAGAAGTGATGCAAAGGAAACAATAGTGTTCATTTTTACCTTCACCTTCTCTACCAACATCTTACTGTTTTATAAAGATATTTCCCAAAGAGCATTTATACAAAGACAGAAAAATCATAACTGGTCAATGAATCTGTTATGTACCCTGCTATCATATGCTTTAGTAACATTTATGAAGCTACAGACATATTGACAGAGCAAGAACAAATACTACCTACAATATGGATTTAAAAAAAAAAATCACATACAAAGATTTCCTCAGAAGAGAAGGACATGATTTACTGGAATCCTAGGTCCTTAATCTGTTTTTATGCTGTGGTTATTACTATGCATTTCAACAATCACAATTAATTACTTGAGTAACTCTCTTGTCCCATGGTAACTCCCATATGCTCTCGCAGTCATGGAAAGGCACATTAACATTTTAATTCCTGATTTGGAAGAAATAGTTGGGAACAAGATAGCTCAAGAGGATTCAGTGTTTGGTTCAAAAACAGTAAGCCCAGGCTGTTAGGGATTGTTCTCTGGTGCCTTGTAGCATACAGGGACAGGGCCTGTTGGCATGGTGGGGAGTCTGTGAAACTGATGATCTGGTGTCCATATGTGCACAAATTGATGTTGTTGTTATGTGGCTTCAAGTCAACTCTGACTCATGGCAACTCTATCCTAGGGTTTCCTTGCAAATATTCTTTCTGAGCAAATTTTGCTATTGCCCTCCTCTAAGCCTTAGAGTGTGATGTGTCTAATGTCACCCACTTGGTTTCCATGGCTGAGTAGAGTATTCATACTCTGATCTCCCTTAGTCCTTTGTTCAACATTCAGACCACTACAACACATTGGCTTTCATGTGTGTGGACTCCACAGGAAGCTTTGAATCACTGTACATGACATGATTTAAAATATTTTTGGCCTTACAAGCATTATACATACTTTATTCCACCCATCCCAGTGTTTGACTATTTATTGATTTACTCATGTCCATTCTTCAGTTTCATATAATTACACAGAGTCCTAAATAAGACAGAAATAACACTTTTTATTCCTATTTAGATAGTTAGCATTTGGGCCTGGTGCTATTCATTTTAAATTTGTAGAGCACCTATTGTATCTTAGATATTATGGTTGTTATTGATATTTTCATCTGCTTTTAAAAAATATTCCTTTTTAAGGGGTTTTTGTGACTCAAAATGTGTGCTTATCAATTCAAATGACCTTTACTTTTTCACTATTAATTGTCCTCATTTGTGCTCTATGACACAGGCAACCAAATCTAATTATCTGTGCAGTGTTTAACAGCAGCTAAATTGGGGGGGGGGGATACATAACAAGATTTTTTTTAAAAAATAATGTGAATATTTCCCTAGTCAAAATATTCTTAGTAGAAATTTCTACCCCACTAAATAACTATTTGGCTTTTGAATAAAAGATGGAACATATTTAGCAAAGAAACATAAAAAGGAGACACTAAAGTGTTATAACTCTTGTTGGATCACAGCAACATAGGCTGACACCCCCCCCCCCCCCATTTTCTTTTGAATAAGTCCCAGTGAACTAATAGCCTGCACAAGATCAGGCTGTAATTCAGTTACAATTGGTTCAGGTAAAGCCTTTGCATTTCCCCATTGTCCTTAGACTGGAAATTAAGCCTCCCAGCCTATATACTATTAAATGGCTCTATGCACTTTTAATATATCCCAAACTCACAAAACTACACACTTCCGTGGAGAAAGCTGAATTTCTCAAGATTTAATTCAGGTTCCAAGGTCAAGCTGAATAGATCTGAATTCCTACATAAAATGGGAGTTTCATTCCAATGAGGACCTGACTTCAATTTACTGCTTCTTCCTAATACGTAACAAAATGGCAGAGAACACCAAGTACAGACAGCAAATCAAATACAGTGACAGTACAAAGACAAAATGAGTGCCCCAAAGTCACCATAAGATGGAAAATCTTTTGGTCATACATTCATTCCCTCTCCCTGCAGTACACTATGAACTGAGCTATCTTACATTGTTAAAAACTAATGCTCCTATCCTGCTCATGCCAGTCTGTGTGAAAGCCTTATTGAATGCAGTGGGCCTTATATTTGAGTAACGTTGCACAGAACTGTGCTATGATTTAAACAATAAATACATAGACAGTAAAACAAACAAGTCTGTGAAAAATCATTAAAGGATAAGCACACAGAATGTAACAGGAAAAGTAGTGGGCAATGAATGACTCCCTCCCATGTAATCTTCAAAATACATTTATTGATTTCATTTCTATGGGGTTATCAGTTGCTCTGACCACAGTTTTTTGTAAGACAGGATCCTTGTGCATATTGGGGACAACTAACAAGGTGTTTCTTCTTTTAAAATCCTAATATAATATCCAGGATAAAATGAAAATGAAACAGTAAGAGACAAATTCACTACTGAGGGCAGGTGGATCTGAAGCTATAGGAAATGTCTTATCTAAAGCCATGCAAGAAGGAAAAGCAGAATAGATGCAACTTCCCCCCATGTTGAGGACATGTCTGGCAACTGGGAAAGTTTGGTATCCTATGGATGCAAAATTTAATTTATCCCAAACACCATCCCTTTTGCCTCTGATTATGGTGGAGCTGCAAAATCTGAAAGGCAAGAGCAGGGGTAGGCAACCTTTCCCCTTAAGGGCCGAGGGACTTCAGCTCCCAGAAGCTTCAGCCATGTTGGCCAATAGTCCCATGTTGGACAATAGCTCCTGGGATTCTGGGAGCTGAAGTCCCTCTGCCCTTAAAGGGGAAAGGTTGCCTACCCCTGAGCAAGAGCCTCAAATGTTCCTAGGAGGGTGTAGAGTCGATTATCCAAATCTGGATCCACCTTCCAACGGGGTATCTCTTTGTCTCCCCCTTCCTACCTCCTTTTTCTCTGTGCTTGGAGGCAAAGATCCAGTCTATCCTATAATGCCTGAGATACCTTGCCAGAGAACACACCATCACAGCTTAAATGGAGTTCATGCCATAAAAGTACTGATGTGTTCTGCCATAATGCCAAGTGGTCAGTTTGAAGTTTCCTTTAAATAAAACAAGATCCAGCCCTCCAGCATAAGTCCTTTTTTTTTTTTTTTTGGCTTTTATAGAATCTGTGTTTAGTGCACTTTATAACATTAACTTTGTCTGTTGTCTGCCTTAAAAGGGATCTGGGATTTCTTTTTACTGTACCCCCCCCCCAACAATTTGGCCTTCTTTTTCTTTTTTGTGTCAGTATACTTCTGTATGACCTGAGTTTTAATTTATCTAAAACTGAAGGACCATCTTTTTCTATTTTAAAACAAAAAGGATTTGTGAAGAATTAAAGCTGTCTCTACACTGTTTTATCACCCTGTCAGAGGAAAATTTCTATGTTATTCACAAAAACCTCTTCATATTGGTTTTGTTTTGAACAAATCATTGTGAAATCACTGTGATTCAGCATGATATCTTTGGCCTGAAGCCTATTGTTAGCCTCAAATAGAGAAAATACATTATTGAATACAAAGTCAACCTGTGGTTAAATCTCATTGATTCAATAGGTTTACCTTAGCTGAGATTACCAGTAGGATTTAGTCATATATCTATATCTGTCATTCTGTGAAATAGATGTTTACTGGTCAAGAAAAGAGAGGAAGGTCAGCACAAAATATCCTGTAATTTGCATGTAGGAAAACCCTATCAGTTTTCCACAAGTTATGTGCAGGTATAATATTTAGTCAGGTGGTTTCTTTCAGGAATTTCAGTAGGATAAAAAAAATACAACAGAGCTGGTTTTTCACCTGAAGTTAATGAAGCAGCTGGCAGGATACAATTCATGCATCTTCAATTCAACCATATATTGTAAAGTTAAGATCATACTGCTGATTGTGGGAGGGGGGCAAGAATTAGAACTTCTCGCATTAAAAAATCTTATTGTACCTGACAAAACAGCCTTCCAATTTCATAGTGGTCTACTTGGCATAGTACATGCACTCCCTGTGTACTAGACAGGAATTTCCACTGATGTTTGTGTCTGTCAAAAGATTTGGATAGGTAGAACAGATTGGAATTATCACTCACTTCCATAATTTACTTGTATATCTTGGTTTGCTGAAGGTACTAATGACTCATCTGCCAAATACTTGTGTGTGCTTCTTGAATCTATCATATTCCACATGTCAGGACTTTGTTCTTTCATGGTCTGGCCCAGGAATCCTTAAGTGTAGAAGATTTCATCACTAGTAGCTTGGAGAAAGGTCTGTTCTTTGGTCCTTCTCATGACAAGTCATTAGTATCCAAATCTATATGTTTTGATCAAAGTGATATGTTTGCTACCAGATTCCCAAAAATTCATCATGAACTCACTGGAAGATGAGGCACACCCTGAGAAATAAGGCTGCATAATTCAATACCCTATTAGAAGAAGCCAATAACTACACTAAAAGGTAATGTTTCTACTGAGGCAGTCTGTTGTTTCTATCTCAGCTGCAGAGTTGCTGACCCTGGTCCTGAATATAAGGTAGGGTTCAGGAATCAGCTTTTTGTCTCTGTCCAGTGCTCTCACCTTGCCTCAGTTTGAAGTCAGCTTCATAACCCTGAGCCAGCTCCATCTAAGACCACTTCCTTCATTTGTTGGTGGGAATGTTAATGGAAATAGCAATGGATCAAAATAGTCCCTATGAACACATGACTTCTACTGAATGAGATGAAAAGGTCTCTGAAAAGTATCCAGATGGGACATAAATGTAATAACCCTTTATTGCTGCTATCCCCCAGCAATTGGTATTTAGAGGGATAGCATGCAAATATCAGGGCTAGTAGAGAGTGCTAGCATTAGTCACCATAAATTGGTCCATTGGTGCAAAGTTGGTTTAAGATGGTGAATATTACCATACCTCTTAAAAACAAAGTTCATAGCTTAAAAATTGGACCTTTGAAATAAAAACTTCTTTCTCTTTATCTTGAGTCTTCCACCATTCAGGTTCATTCAGCTTATTGTCTTACCATTCCAGTGGAGAGAGAAAAGTGTTACTCTACTTATTCTCTACCAGGCATCATACTGCATAGTATATGCTACTTAGAATATTGTAGCAGCCTACATGAGCCAGTGTGATGGTGTGATTTGAGCATTGGGCTATGACTCTGGAGACTAGGGTTTGAATGATGCCCAGCCATGGAAACCCATTGAGTGATATTGGGCAAATCACACTCTCTCAGCCTCAGAGGAAGGCAAAGGAAAACATCCTCTGAACAAAACAAGAAAACCCCTAAAGTCATATGTTCAACTTAGAGTTGAACAGCCCTGGTGGCGCAGTGGTTAAATGCCTGTACTGCAGCCACTCACTCATAGACCACAAGGTTGCGAGTTCAATACCAGCCAGGGCTGAGGCTCGACTCAGGCCTGCATCCTTCCGAGGTCGCTAAAATGAGTACCCAGCTTGTTGGGGGGCAATCAGCTCACAGTTGTAAACCGCTTAGACATCCCATAGCGTGATATGAAGCGGTATATAAATAAGCTGCTTTGAGTTGCCATAAGTTGGAAATCACTTGTAGGCACACCACAACTACATGAAAATGCCTTTCAGAAGTGTTCAAAACATTTGCTCATCAAAAGCTCTGCAGACAAACTGCAAAAGTTTCTGGTTAGTTTTAGATCAGGACATGAGAAGATGATGAAACTTCTTGTCACTATAAAACAACTTTCAGCCTCCACCCTTTGCCACCCTAGATCTATGAATGTAGCATAAATCAACAACCAGAAATCCATTTGTAGTTAACTATTAGATCTCATACCATCTTGGACACACTGATCTTGTCTGATTCTGGCAGCTAAATAGGGAGGAGTCAGTCCTGCTTGGTACTTGGATGAGAGGCCATTAGGGAACACCAGGACTAGGAAAGACCCCTACCTGAACCACTGCAGAGCCATTTCAAGTCAGAGTTGACAATACTCTTATTGAGCTAAAGAGATCAGTAGTCTGGCTCTGTACAAAGCAGTGTTCTATGTTTCCCTAGCAGACAATAATGTTTTCTTTTAGACAGAACTTTGGCAACTGAAACACTGCCATTTATCTACAGATGAAGGGAGTTCTTGTTCTTCATTTGTTGCAAACTGTGTTTATATTCTATTATTCAAGTTTTAATATTTTTCTTTGAATTTTATCATTGATTTTTATCTGTGACAGATAGATAGATAGATAGATAGATAGATAGATAGATAGATAGACGGACAGTAACACAAATATCCAGCTACTGATTTATTCTACATCCTTATATCATGGGTGACAAAAAGATGTCTGAAGGATGTACTGAAGGTTGCTTTATAGTGGCAAGACATTTCACTTGGCTGTTATACCTGTCCTGATCTGAAACTCTGTTGGAATGGTAGCAACAGATAAGGGAAAATATAGATTGTCTAGGGCATGATAGCAACTAGATGATGATGATGATGATGATTTTGGTAATGATTTTGATCTTGTAAGCTCCAAATGGCTGATATCTGGAATTGAAAGCCACCTTGAATCCTGAAATAAGATGGGGTTATAGAATCATAGAATCATAGAGTTGGAAGAGACCACGAGGGCCATCCAGTCCAACAGGGACCCAACAGTGCCATGCAGGAACTCCCAATCAAAGCATCCCCGACAGATGGCCATCCAGCCTCTGCTTAAAGACCTCCAAGGAAGGAGACTCCACTACTCTCCCAGGGAGTGTGTTCCACTGTCAAACCCCCTTACAGTCAGGAAGTTCCTCCTAATGTTGAGGTGGAATCTCGTTTCCTGCAGCTTGCATCCATTGTTTTGGGTCCTAGTCTCTGGAGCAGCAGAAAACAAGCTTGTTCCCTCCTCAATATATCCCTTCAAATATTTAAACATGGCTATCATATCAGCTCTCAGCCTTCTCTTCTCCAGGCTAAACATCCCCAGCTCCCCAAGTCGTTCCTCATAGGGCTTGGCTTCCAGACCCTTCACCATTTTAGTTGCCCTCCTTTGGACACCCTCCAGTTTCTCCACATCCTTTTTGAATTGTGGTGCCCAGAACTGGACACAGTATTCCAGGTGAGGCCTGACCAAAGCAGAATAGAGTGGCACTATTACTTCTCTTGATCTAGACCAGGGGTAGGCAACCTTTCCCCTTTAAGGGCCGAGGGACTTCAGCTCCCAGAAGCCTCAGCCATGTTGGCCAGTAGTCCCATGTTGGCCAATAGCTCCTGGGATTCTGGGAGCTGAAGTCCCTCAGCCCTTAAAGGGGAAAGGTTGCCTACCCCTGATCTAGACACTATACTTCCACTGATGCAGCCTAAAATTGCATTGGCCTTTTTAGCTGCTGCATCGCACTGTTGACTCATGTTCAACTTGTGGTCCACCTGGATTCCTAGATCCCTTTCACACGTAGTCTCATTCAGCCAGGTGTCCCCCATCGTATATCTGTACTTTTCGTTTTTCCGCCCCAAGTGCAGTACCTTACATTTCTCCGTATTGAATTTCATTTTGTTAGCTTTGGCCCAGCTTTCTAGTCTGTTCAAGTCATTTTGAATTTTGATCCTGTCCTCCTGGGTATTAGCTACTCCTCCTAATTTGGTGTCATCTGCAAATTTGATAACTATGCCCCCAATACCGTCATCCAAGTCATTAATAAAGATATTGAATAGCACTGGGCCCAGGACAGAGCCCTGTGGCACCACACTGGTCACTTCTTTCCATGTTGAAAAGGAGCCATTGTTGAGCACCCTTTGGGTTCAGCCAGTCAACCAATTACAAATCCATGTAACAGTTACTTTGTCTAGCCCACATTTGACCAGCTTGTTTGCAAGAATGTCATGGGGAACCTTGTCAAAAGCCTTACTGAAATCAAGATATACTATATCCACAGCATTCCCTTCATCTACCAAGCTGGTAATTTCATCCAAAAAAGAGATCAGATTTGTCTGGCATAACCTGTTTCTCTGAAACCCATGTTGACTTTTTGTGATTATGAAATTACCTTCCAGATGTTCACAGACTCTCTGTTTAATGATCTGCTCCAGAATCTTTCCTGGTATTGATGTCAGACTAACTGGACGATAATTGTCAGGATCCTCTTTTCCCCCCTTTTTGAAGATGGGGACAACATTTGCCCTCCTCCAGTCCACTGGGACTTCTCCTGTTTTCCAGGAGTTCTCAAAGATTATTGCCAATGGTTCCGATATTACGTTTGCCAGTTCTTTTAATACCCTCAGATGTAATTCATCTGGTCCTGGAGACTTATATTCATTTAGATTAACCAGATATTCCTGCACTATCTCTTTAATTATTCCGTGCTGAAATTCTCCTATTCTGTCCTCTGCTCCATTATCCTCAGGTTGATCACCCTTTGCCTTTTCTGAGAAGAGTGAAGCAAAGAAGGTGCTGAATAATTCTGCCTTTTCTCTGTCCCCTGTTAACTTTTTGCCATCTTCTCCACACAGTGGCCCTACCATTTCCTTCTTCCTTTTGCTGCTGACGTACCCAAAAAAGCCCTTTTTATTGATCTTAACCTCTCTAGCAAGCCTGAGTTCATTCTGCGCTTTAGCTTTGCTGACTTTACCCCTACACGTGCTAGCTATTTGTTTGAATTCCTCTTTGGTGATTTCCCCATTTTTCCATTTCTTATACATGCTCCGTTTAAAACTTAGTTCAGTTGAAAGTTCCTTAGTCATCCATCCTGGTTTCTTGAGACACCTCCCATTTTTCCTCCTCGTTGGCACGGTTTGAAATTGTGCCTTCAGTATCTCCCTTTTGAGAAACTCCCATCTGTCTTGAACTCCCTTCTCTTTTAGTATTCCTGTCCATGGGATCACGCCCAGTATTTCTCTAAGTTTAGCAAAATCAGCTTTCCTAAAGTCTAGAATGCATGTCTGACTATGTCTGGCTTCTCTTTTCCACTGTATAATAAACTCCAGGAGGACATGATCACTCCCACCTAAGGATCCAACCACTTCCACCCCATTAACTAGGTCTTCCCTGTTAGTTAGGATCAGATCCAAAATAGCTGACTCCCTCATTGCCTCTTCCACCTTTTGGACAATGAAATTGTCTTCGAGGCAAGTGAGGAATTTGCTAGATCTTGAGGATATTGCTGAGTTTGACTTCCAGCAAATATCAGGATAGTTGAAGTCACCCATCACTACTATATTACTCCTTTCTGAGTGTGTGGTCATCTGTTCTAGAAAGGCATCATCCAATTCTTCTGCTTGAGTTGGGGGTCTGTAGTAGACTCCCACACTAACATCCCTGTTGTTTCCCTCCCCTTTAATTTTTATCCAGATGCACTCCACCTGGCTTCCAGGATTGATGTCCTGGATTACTTTACTGGTGTAAATATCCCTGACATATAATGCTATTCCTCCTCCTTTCCTGTTTGGCCTGTTTCTCTTGAAAAGGTTATACCCCTGTATTTCTACATTCCATTCATGAGACTCATCCCACCAGGTTTCAGTGATGCCTATTATATCATATTTGCTTTGTTGTGCTAGGAGTTCATGTTCATCTTGCTTATTTCCCATGCTCTGTGCATTAGTGTAGAGACATCTAAGACCATATGTCCCCCTTACTTGCTGCCTGTGCACGTTTTTTTGCCTCCCACTGTTGGGTCCCTGTACTGCTTGCCTTGTTTCCTCTATGATAGTTTGACTATTTTTTCCAGTCCTTTTGTCTTCCAGGACACTGTCTCCCTTCCCCACATAATTTAATTTAAAGCCCTCCTGATCAAATTCTTGAGACTGTTGGCAAAAACGTTTCTTCCAACTGGCATGAGATGCAGCCCATCCCTTGCCAGGAGTCCGCCCTCATGGAACCGCAGCCCATGATCTAAGAATCCAAATAGTTCTCAACGACACCATCTGCAGAGCCAATTGTTGACATCTGCTACTTTCCTCTGTCTTCCTGGACCATGCCCTTCAACTGGCAGAAGAGACGAGAAGACAATCTGTGCCTCCATGTCTTTCAGCTTCTTACCTAGAGCCTCGTAATCCCTTTTGATGTTCTGAAGGCTGTGTCTTGCTGTGTCATTTGTTCCCACATGGACTAAAAGGAAGGGGTATTGGTCAGTAGACTTGACCAGTCTTGTCAGCCTCTCTGTCACATCTTGGATCTTTGCCCCAGGGAGACAACACACCTCCTGAGACATCTTGTCAGGCCCACAAATCACTGCTTCTGTCCCCCCTCAGCAAGGAGTCCCCGACCATGACCACACACCTCCTCTGAGGCTTAGCAGCAACTGTTCCCTGTGGTGGAATTCCCAGGGTCCCCTGCTCTGGCCCTGAGTCTGTCCATGCTGCTCTTCCTCATTCTCCTTGATAAGGGAAAGAGCTTGAAATCGATTCTGTAGTTGCAAGCTCCCAGAACGATCTCTGGTCTCCCTACTTCTGTGTGTGACATTCCTCCAGCTGTCTACCTCCTGTGTATGTGATGTGACCTTCTCTTCCCCAGCAACTTCATCTGTGTGGTCCCCGTCCAAGACTGTTCGTTCCGTTCTGTCTAGGAAAGCCTCTTGCTCCCTAATATGCTGAAGTGTAGCTACCCGTGCCTCCAGCTGCTGTACTTTCTCCTCCAAGAGGGCTACCAACTTGCACTTGGAGCATGTGTAGTTCCCCACATCTGTAGGTAAGAAGACAAACATCCCACAGATATTGCAGGTGACGGCAGCAGTTCCTTCAGTGTCCATACTAAGTCTTAATTAGTACCTGAAAGAGGACTATGGCTTTCCTCATCAAAGAAAATCCCTCGCTAATACCAGTGTTAAAGTCTGCTGATGACCGGAACTTTTCTACAATTAGTAGTGGTTATAAAATTCTGGGAGCAGTTGTATAGAGATAACTGGCTATCTCCACCCCCTATTGACTCGCAAATGCGACTCAACAAAGCCCCACCCGCTGAGTAACAAGTGTCTTTAATTCTCCCCAAGTGTTTTTAAAAAGAATTAAAAAACTCACCCACTCAAAATGGCTGCCTGAAAACTGCTTTCTTCATCTTTCCTAGCAAGAACTGGCCTATAAATCCTCCTTCTCTTTCTCCTTTCCTGGCAGGAACTGCCTGGAAATCCTCCTTCTCTTTCTCCTTTCTTTTAGAAACTGGCCTGGAAAGCCTTCTCCTCCTTCCCCTGTCCTGGCCGAAACTGACCTGAAACTGGCCTCTGGGAGCAGTTGTATAGAGCTAACTGGCTATCTCCACCCCCATTTTACTCGCAAATGCGACTCAACAAAGCCCCACCTGCTGAGTAACAGTCACACTCTCCCCAAGTGTTTTTAAAAAGAATTTAAAAACTCACCCACTCAAAATGGCTGCCTGGAAACTGCTTTCTTCCTCTTTCCTAGCAAGAACTGGCCTGGAAAGCCTCCTTCTCTTTTTCCTTTCTTTTAGAAACTGGCCTGGAAACTGGCCTCCTCCTCCTTCCCCTGTCCTGGCTGAAACTGACCTGAAACTGGCCTCTGAGAGCAGTTGTATAGAGCTAACTGACTATCTGCACCCCCTATTTACTCGCAAATGTGACTCAACAAAGCCCCACCCGCTGAGTAACAGTCACACTCTCCCCAAGTTTTTTTTTAAAAGAATTTAAAAACTCACCCACTCAAAATGGCTGCCTGGAAACTGCTTTCTTCCTCTTTCCTAACAAGAACTGGCCTGGAAAGCCTCCTTCTCTTTCTCCTTTCCTGGCAGAAACTGCCTGGAAAGCCTCCTTCTCTTTCTCCTTTCTTTTAGAAACTGGCCTGTAAAGCCTCCTCCTCCTCCCCCTGTCCTGGCCGAAACTGTGGTGGGGTGGTGGTGGGTGGTGGGAAAGAGGCCAGGAAAGACACTTCTTAACCATTTCAGTATCTGTTGATTAGGAAACCAGCATCTTAGACAGAGTGCAATTTTAGCAGAACAAATGGCAGGAAGGAAAGAAGTTAAGTGTTGCTCCTCTCTCATTGCTCTTTAACTGCTGTTTCAACAGAAAAATAGGCTTGGAGGATTCAGTCAACAGCAAAATAAGCATAAGCAAACACCATAGAACTTTATTGGGTAACTGGTAGCTTGGCTCTCAGTCCAGCACAAAAGTATAGGAGAACAGAAATGAACAGAGAACAAAGTTGGAGCAGATATAAGCACACATCCATGATGGGAATAATAAGTCTCTTTAAGAAAAACTTGCCCATGCAAGTAACTATGCTGAGGCAGAAGCACTGGGGTCATTCCAGAAAGATTTACAATAAACACTCTCCTCAGGGAGCTGGAGTAATGAAACACAAGCATGTTTGGATGGACAAAGTGCCTCTGATTTCTGCAGTAACTTCTCATGTTGCCAAAATTACCTAGCACATAAAAATGTCGATGAATTCAGCAGTGACTACTACTTCATATAGATGAGTAATAACATATTGCCCAAGCTGTCTTAAAGCCAGGAGGAGGAAAAAGACAGGGAAGGTTTTTTTCAGTCACCAATGGGAATGTTTACTGGTGACTTACCTATTAAAATGCAGACTTTCAAAGTCAGAGATGATATAAAGATTCTAATCTAAACAGGTGATTCTATGAAATTGGATGGGAATACATGAATGTGGAATGCACAGGTGTAACCTCATTCTCTCTCTCTCTCTCTTTGTATTATGTACAACTTTGAGCAGATCCCTTTCCTGGGGAGATAGAGAGCCAGGACACAAATTAAATTGGCTTCCCTGCACTTAAGAAAACAAACCAGCAAACATTCCTCTTTTAAAGTCGAGCTTGGCCCTCCTTCAGTCCTGGGTAGCTCATCCCCCTTTAATCTCATCCCAGGGAAAAGGCAGGGTATAAATTCAATCAATGAACCAGAATGGGAAGGGCTACTGAGACTGGAACAGGTGAGAATCAAGAAAGGTAGTAACCAAGTCTATTTTGTGGCAACAGTGATTCTTCCGTCTACACTGAGCAAGATCAAGGAAAGACCACCAGTCTACCAGAAATCCAGTGCTTCATTGGACGTCCCATTAAATAACTTAGGTTTGGGAGTAGGGGGGGAGATATGGGTGAAAAGTTCTATTTATGCTGGGGTTTGGTTCCAGGACCCACCCACCCTGAATACCAAAATCCATGATTGCTCAAGTCCCATTAAATACAATGGTGTAGTAAAATGGCATCCCTTATATAAAATGACAAAATCAACATTTTTTTTAATTTATGTATTTTGAAAATATTTTCAAGCCATAAATGGTTGAGTCCATGGATAAGGAATCCATGGATACAGAGGGTTGACTGTATTCTCTATTACACAATGCAGCAAGCACAAGAGGATAGGCCAATTATCAAACAAGATGCAAACCATGCATTCAGTGCTATTTTGTTTTATTAGTCCATGCAACAAGGCACCATTTATTACAGGTCTGAAGTGTATGCATGAAAAATTCCTTCAAGCCCCTCCCACTAAACTCACCATCTTGTAGTGAAGAGGAAAAGAAATGATTTCTTGATTACTGAGTGAGGAAAAAGATAGTCAGGTTTTACATCCTTATTCCTCAGGTGTCCTCAAAATTTAAGAGCAGCTTTCTGAGAGTCATGGGGACAGTATTGACAAGAGGTTATCAGCAAAAAGCCAACAAGTCTGCTGACTTCCAGGAGAACACTGCCTCAATTGACAATCTGGTCAGTTCTTCCATAATATTAAACTAATATTGAGTTTGGAAGAAAAAAAATCAGTATGCCTACACCAGGGAGCTAGCATGGTGTAGTGATCTGACTGCTGGACCACAACTCTAGAGACCAGGGTTTGCTTCCCAGCTCAGCCATGAAACCCCATGGGAGACCTTAGGCAAGTCACATGCTTTCACCCTTGAGGGAAGGCAAGGGCAAACCTCCTCTGAACAAATCTTGCCAAGGAAATAATAATAATAATAATAATAATAATAATAATAATAAATGTGATTTATAGCCCACCCCTCTGCACGGCAATTGGGGCGCGTTACAACATATTAAAACAAACAGAGTTAAAACATTCCCTCCTCCCATGATCCACCCTCCCAACCCCTTAAAACAAAATTAAACCAAGAAAAATTAAAACATAACAATGCAGTTAAAAACTAAAAACCAACAACAAGGAATCAGTTATACCGACAAAATAGAAACTCATCTCCCTACAAACAGATGTCATCCTGGGAAGGCCTGTCGGAAGAGATCCGTCTTTACTGCCTTTTTAAAAGCAGCAAGAGTAGTAATAAGACGGATCTCATCCGGCAGGCCATTCAGCGGTAGCAGAGAAGGCCCTCTGGGAGGTCTGAGACAGTCTGGTTTTTATTGGCTGTAACAGATTCCTCCCAGAGGACCACAGGGCGTGGGGGCGGGATCGTACAGGGAGAGGCAGTCCCTAAAATAAGATGGACCCAAGCCATGTAAGGCTTTAAAGGTAAAAAACAACACCTTGTACTGCGCCCGGAAACCAATCGGCAGCCAGTGGAGGGATTTACGCACCGGTGTTATGTGCTCCCTCCTAAATGTTCCTGTAATTAACCTGGCTGCCATATTTTGAACCAATTGTAGTTTCCAGGTTAGGCACAAGGCGCAAGGAGACTGGTCTATAGTTGTTTTTATCCAGGGGGTCCAGGGAAGGTTTTTTCAGGAGTGGGTTAACTGCCTCCTCCTGTAAGCAAGATGGTACACTACCTTCCCTGAGTGATGCATTGTGTCCTGAAGGAACACTTTCAACGCGCCCCCCCGGCCGACCAGCCATGATGGGCAAGGATCAAGGGGGCAAGTCCTCTTCCTCATCCTTCCAAGTAGCTTGTCCACGTCATCGGTACTCACAGATTGAAAATGATCCAGTAAAATGCCATCAACGGAGTTCCTGGATACCTCAACTACGGATTCTGCCGAAACATTGGCGTCCAAGTCGGCTCTTATCCGAGAGATTTTATCTGCAAAGTAGGTATTAAATGCCTCACAGCAGGATGTCGTAGGGTTAAGCAGGGGGTTTGGCGCAGGAGGAACTCTCGTCAACTCCCCCACCACCCTAAACAGCTCTGCCACGTGAGACTCTGCAGACGCAATACGTGCAGAACAGAAGGATTTCTGCGCTGCACGTAAAGCCTCCCTGTAGGAATCAAGGTGCTTCCTAAGGCGAGTTCTGTCGGATAAGAGATGAGTCCTTTGCCATTCGTGCTCTAGTCGTTGTCCGGCTTGCTTCATCCTCCTAAGCTCCTCTGTGTACCAGGGCCTACGGTTTGAAGTGGGCCGGAAAGGAGGCTTGGGAGCAATTGTGTCAATAGCCCTGGTGAGATCGGTGTTCCAAGTATTCACCAAGGCTTCGACAGAATCACCGGCGTTACCAACCATTAAACCCTCTAAGGCTTTCTGGAAACCCATTGGTTCCATTAGCCTTTGAGGGTGGACCGTTCTAATGGGTCCGCCACCCCCAGGAGGGCGGACAATAGCCCTTAGTTCCGCCTTGATCAGAAAATGATCCATCCATGACAGAGCAGAGGTTTTTTGACCTCCACCCACGGATGTTCCTGCTCCATACTAAAGACCGCATCGAGGGTATGACCAGCAAAATGTGTGGGCCCATCGACCAACCGAGATAGGCCCATGTTTGTCATGGTATCCATGAACTCCCGAGCCGTGCCAGTTAGATCTTGTAAACTGGTTTCTAGTGGAATGTTGAAGTTGCCCAGAACCAAAAGTCTGGGCGACTCCAACAACAACATGTTAGGTTCGCCTTAGGATCACCATAAATCAGAAATGACTTAAAGCCACACAACACACATACACACTGGCCCTGCTGAGGATTATACAGATCTTTCTCTCAGATCAAGTGATTACTGCATGAGCTCTGTGCCCCCAACACACTACAACCTGTTTGCCCAGTGCATATTTGATGTGAGGTTCAAATCTCAGCTTCTCTATTAAGCTTATGTGATTATCTTATCTTAACCAGAGCCTCTCAATCAAACCAACCTCACAGGATTGTTGAAAGGGAAGAGCTTTAGTTCCAAGATATGAATGGAATGAAATTAAGTTTAAAAAGAACCAAGATCCTGCATGGGGGAGATGTAAGTACAAATATTCTACAGATAGAACTAGGCTATGTTTCCCATCTCACTCACTCCAGGACTCATAAACTGTAACACTCACTCCATGGTTGTGTAGTGGCTAGTGGAGTAAGGTGGGTCTTGGAGAAGCATCTGGCTATCTCCTGTTAACTAGATGTAAAATGCAGACATCAGCAGCTGATAGCTTCGGTGGGCCCCTGAAGGTTTTGGTGAATGATGTCAATGTTCTGCATCTTGCTATAGGGACATAACTAGACACTTCTCTGATGGCTACAGCTCTCCTTCAACCACTAAATGATTTTGGAGTGTAGGCTGCAGCAAGAAAAAGGTGAATTGTTGGTGGGACTTGGGTCATTGTAGAAGGCTGGAAAATAATTCTGGCCTCCACAATCATATAAAAGGGCTTAAGATGATGCAAATTGGACATTGTAAGTCACTTCCAAGATGACATCCATTGATGGGAATAATTGTCTCTCAGGAAATGGTGCATTCCAATGATTTTTAGAATATTTCACATGTGCAGTAAAACTATACACATTTACCAAAGATTAAGTATTATTGAACACAGTGCTAAACATGCAGGATTGTACTGAGAAAGTAAATGGAATATTTCTCTGTAGAATCAGACTCTCATAGAATAAGCAATCAACAAACTTTTCCAAGTGTTGGATGTTTATCATAGGTGAAGGAGAGCCATACTTCTGTTCCTCTGTCAATGGGCAGCTCAGCCCTAGGGAGGTGTACTCTCACATAAGATATATTGTGTTCAATGGCATCATTCCCATTTTATAGGAATTACTTTGTATTTGCATATCAAGGTGGGAAGGACAGGGACAGGAATCCCCCCCCCCCAAAAAAAAATGCCTGGGGCAGAGTAATAATAATGGAAAGATTGGGTGGTGACTGTAAGAAGACAGTCTGAGCATTGTCCTTTCTGTTCATTTAAACAGAAAGAGGAAGAATTGGAGTTTAGTCCTAGCAAAAGTTAGAGGAAATGTGTTGACCCTACATATTCTGGGAAATTTGTACTGGGGGAGGTGAAGACTTCACTAAACCCTGCCCCTCTTATGTAACATTAGCAAGGACTAAGGCAGGGGTAGACAACCTAAGGCCCTGGGGCTGGATGCAGCCCCCTGAGGCCTTTAGACCAGTCCCAGGCCGGTCCTGCTGCCGCTGCTGCTGCCGCCCGCCATTATGATATTGATTATTGTTGTTATTACTTGTTCTTGGAGTTTTCTTGGCACAATTTCCACAGGGGTTTTGCCATGGCTTTTCTGGGCCTGAGAGAGTGTGCATGCATATTTTTTAATTTTTAATTTTTTAAAAAAATATATATTTTTATTTATTTGTTTATTTATTTATTGTGCTTCGGCCCCCCAATTGTCTGAGGGACAGCAATCTGGCCCCTGGCTCAAAAAGGTTGCCTACCCCTGGACTAAGGTATGCCCCTTTTAAACAAGAGTGCAGGTTCATCCTTTTCTTTATCAACCTTTTACAATTTCTTGGCGCTGAATGAAGCACTGAATAAATGGATTTGATTATGAAATGGGGTTCTGTTTTCTTCATATGATGTTACATATATGTAACTTCAGGATCTTCCTCCACTTATCTGTTCTTGTCACCCCTCTTGGTGGTGGTGGTGGTGGTAAATTGGTTTGGCTGGGATGGGGTGAGGTCATCTTACCACAAATTCTATCATCATCTTTCTCTCTTTTCTCTTATATGTGGGGTGCTTTTCATAACATTGTTTCTTTTCATTTTCTCTTGCTCCATCCTTTCCATGCAGAAGTAAAGACAAATAAATAGGAGATGTAACCAGAAACTACTCTTGAAGAAAGAGGATTAGGAGCTGGGACATTGAACTTGCTGTAAAGACTTCTTCCTTCAAGGCTGCTTCATATTGGCAGTTTGACACCATTGCTCCCATTGACTATTTTACCCCCTAGTGTTAAAACTAGAAGGAAGACAGGACTGAAGTAGTTATCTGAGGATTGTGTGGTAGAAAAAATAGTGTTGACTGTCCAAAGCCCTGAGTCCTTATGAATTGGTGGCTGCTCTGTGTTGCACCACCAGCCCCATGCATTCTAATATCTCCAAGGCTGCTATTTTTGTTATCCAAAATTCCTAGAATTCATGGCTTTACTATAAAATTGGTAGGACAACTTTCAGTGATAAAAGATTAATGGTACCATCCCAAACATGCTTACTCAGAGGTAAACCCTGTTAGCATCCATGGGACTTTCTCTTAAGTAAAAGTGAATATAAGAACTGATGCTTTTTTCAATGGTAAATGAATTACCATCTCAATCTGCACCTTTTGAAGGAGAGATCTATTTAAAAGATTTATTTGATAATAATAATAAATATTTATTTGTATACCGCCCTATGGCGAACCAATCCGGGCAGTTGACAACAGTAAATATAACAAGAGTAAAATATAACATTAAAACATTATAATCCCTCCCCACTTTAAGAAAGTATTAAACAATATGACAAATTAAAACACAGTATCAAAACATAAAACCATAATTAAAACAAACAAAAACCCTGATGTCCCTCTGGGATCCTCAACCATCACTAAAGATGGGGCCACGGGAGGAATGAGGGGATCAGGGAACCTGGGCCGGGATGGTTAATCCGGAAAGGCCTGCCGGAAGAGATCCATCTTGACAGCTTTTTTAAAGCTGTCTAATGATGTCAACTGACGGATCTCATCCGGTAGGTCGTTCCAGAGTTTGGGGGCGACAGCAGAGAAAGCCCTTTGGGAGGTCGACGCAAGCCTAGATTTTAGAGGCTGCAGTAAGTTCAAAAATACTTTGAACTGTGCCAATCAACTATGAATCACTGGCATATCTGCATGAAACTGTTCCAAAACTGCACTTCATGCACAGAAGCCCAAAATAAGCAATAAAAAGACTGTGGAACAAGTCTGTATTGTGGAACAATATTACATCCACATTTCCCAACTCTTTCCCTAGTATTTAGCAAAACTAGGAGTAGAGTGTTAATTAGAAAGGATGAACTTTGGCTCTCTACTCTTTCATGAGCAGTTCTATTTCTTCTAAGTACGAAGGGGAACTGGCTGAGAAGAGGATGTTTTAGTCATTTTCAATTAGCAGTAGATTATTTCTTTACAGTAGCCTGGTTCCTAGTTAGCTGACCAACAGAACAATGATGCTGATTTTACACTGCAGAGACAGTGCTGACAGGTGGATAATGAGAGAAACTGTCTCAGATTCCCTATTAACAAGTTTAACCAAAGCCCTCATTGGCCTTGCTAATGGATAATAGAATATTAGTTTATTGCTGAAGGTCTTGAAGAGATTACAGGCAAATTTGCTTAATTAGTGGGACCTGAAGTGCTACCCCTAATTTTGTCCCAAGTCTTTAGCATTTCTTAAGGTTGTTTTAAAAAAGAAAATCCTTTGAATAAGATCTGAGACTGAGTTTCTGAACCTGATTATTCTACAGAATCTGAAAGGATAATCAAGGAGCACTTATTTCAATCAAACTATACTCAAATTGAACTTAACCGCAGTTGTATGAATACGATAGATCTGGTATTGATATTGATTTCCCAGTAAATCATCTGAAGCCCACATGATCAAAAATCAAGGCAGGTCAGTGTCAAAGAAAGAGGAGTATTGGCATGAAAGTGAGCCCTGTTGATTGGTACAAATTAAAAGATCATTTATTAGTGATTATGCTGTATAATACTGCCATTGCCAAATGAATGCAATTAAGATGAAATGGGCCCCTGCAGCTACAGGGGTTAATAAAGACTGAATTCCTAATGATTTTTCCATTAATTATGAAGATATCCACAAAACAACCTTAACAAAGCTGCAGCTACCTTGGACCAACCTTTGTAATCTGGATGAAAAGCCTCCCCTAATTGACACATTATTGGAACAATGTCAAGATTCCAGTAGTTCTTAAATTATTACTGGCCAGATAAATAGTTCTCTGAAAAACTGAAGAATGAAGAGGAAATGTGCCTTACAACAGTTATTTTGAAAGGGGTAGAAGAATCTTGATAAAAGCTTAGATCCAAAGGATGGAACTGAGTGTCTCTCAAACCGCAGGGTCTGTTCTAGGCCTTTAAAAATGATGTAAAATGTCTTTGTTTCCTTTGCAGCCACAGCCACTTCATTCTGGAATCCTGTTCCAAGTGGTCTTATCATTACCAGATGGCCCTAAAGATCACTTTTTCATCCTTGTATAAAATTGAATTAGGATAGTTTTGACTGATATTGCTTGTTTTTGGCACTGTTTGAATCTAACTATGAATTTTGATTGTATCATTGCTCTTATTATTGTTTTATTACTGTTAATGATTTAACTTTTAATGTGTATTACCTTCAGACTGCTGAGTCTAAACAGATTCTTATAAATCTGTTTTTAAAAACAAATAATACCCTGTGATTTTCAATGGCTTTTTTTTTTAAAAAAAGGAAGGAACGTGAGAAACCAAAAGTAAAATGTTCACCTTTATCTGTTATACAGAGAAACAGATTGAATCTAATGTGGGGGGTGGCCATTTTGACAATGTTATTGTCATTTCATGGGTGAAACAGTTCCAGCAAATGTTGACCTTTGTAAGGTATGAAAGGGTGAAAAGGGAACCGTCTTAGAGTTAAAACTGTCCTACCTTTACCTTAATCAGTATTGTTGGTCTTCTCTATGCAGTCTTGTGGCACTGGTTATTTCATTGACAGATGCATTAGATATATAGCTTTCACCCATTATTGACCAACTTAGGAAATGATACCAGATATGGAAAGTTTGGTTGTAAAATGTTATTTAGATCTATCCTATTTATTGTTTTCTTCTTGACATCTATAAAAGGCAGAGAAGCAACCCACAGTGGAAGCAGCTAAGGCGGGTGGTTATCCCCCAGACTTCCTTCCCAGCTTCCCCTGGGTGAAACATCTGAGCCACATGGAGAACCCAATAAGTGAGTTTCTCCCTGGCTGTCCCACAACAGGAAGATCAATTTGAAATTCCCTCCTAAAGTGAGGACCTAAAGTGAGAGTTCAGCTCTCAGGCCAGCCCTGAGTCTCTTTCCCCACCCTCCAGTCACAATTCCAGAGGACTATTATTATTACAGTTTATTTCTAAAGTGCTGTCAATGTACACAGCATTGTACAAAGAGATAATCAAAGCATTAAAATAAATAAAAACCTGCCAAAGGTGTACAATCTAAAAATACAAAAGCAGTAGATAAATCTTCACCAAAGTAATACCATAGGGGCTCACTGAAAGCCCTCCCGCACTACCTGCCAAGTGACCACCAATTTAAGACACCCCCTGAGCCAATGACTAAGGGGCAGGCAAAAGAGAACCTGTGAAATGGGGGAGGGGATTCCTACTCATCCCCATAGAGACCAGCAAAGCTGACATTGCAGTAGAGGCAGGAGGGTGGGCTGAAGCTGGAAAGGCAAAGAGGGAGAGGAGGGGGCAGTAAGGCTTAAATAACCTTGGCTCTACCCTCACATTCTCAATTATGGTGCAACATGCCATGCCATCTTAACAGGCTTCAGCAGGACAGCAAAATGCTTCCCCAGCCGCACAGCTATGCCAGACTGGTGGGGATATGAATTATCTAGTTCTTAGATCAGGGCCTTCTTGATCCCCAGAATCAATTCATAGAATCATAGAATCATAGAGTTGGAAGAGACCACAAGGGCCATCCAGTCCAACCCCCTGCCATGCAGTAGCTCAAAATCAAAGCATCCCTGACAGATGACCATCCAGCCTCTGTTTAAAGACCTCCAAAGAAGGAGACTCCACCACTCTCCGAGGGAGTGTGTTCCACTGTCGAGCAGCTCTCACTGTCAAGAAGCCCCTCCTAATGTTGAGGTGGAATCTCTTTCCCTGCAGCTTGCATCCATTGTTCTGGGTTCTGTTCTCTGGGGCAGCAGAAAACAAGCTAGCACCCTCCTCAATATGACATTCCTTCAAATATTTAAACAGGGCTATCATATTCCCTCATTTGATGACTTCTTGCTTGTCTATTGTGGAACCATTTTTGTGTTCCTGACTATCTTTAATTGCTTTGGCGAATATCCCTGAAAGAGACACCAAGACCTGAGCTCAACAGCATTTATCCCACACTTCCATGAACACAGGAATCTCTTAAAGAGCAAATGGACATGCTATAAATGCACACCTGTCCAAGGATCAGATAACTACACACCACCAGGACTGAATAGATCTGGACATCTGCTGTAAATCTCTGTGTAATTGATAAACCCTCCAAGCCTTAGGAAAGAAGCTGTTTACAATTTAATGATTAGCCATCTCCCTAGAATTAATGATTTTCTGGACATATCCTTATCTTCAGTCAAGCATTTTACACCTTTGGAATTGTATAAAACCGGGTTAAGATCTTCTGTCATCTTGATGATAATTCTCTCTCTTTCTTTTTAAAATTACTACTACCATAGTACTCTTTGTGGGTTATTTGTTATGATCCAACACAGGATCACAGCTACAATAGTTTATTTGTTTATTTTTTATTTTTATTTTTCAAAATAAAAACAGTTATACATTCTAACAAAGATATAAAAATCAGACAGAAAAAGGGAGAAAACATTAAACCAAATAATATTCCTTTCTAATCTTAACTTAATTTCAAACTTCTTGTAACACCCTTTCTATATTAGTTTAAGTCATGTTTCCTAGCTATTTACTTATCTATACCTTCCCAAGTCATCAGAATTTCTTATAATTTACAGTAAAATTCTACTGTTCTTAAAAGTTCAATTCATAAAATATAAAGCTCATATAAAAGAGCTAATAAACTAATTCATATTTAATAATAATTTAATAATAATTTATCTTTCTCATTATGTATATTTCTTGAACTATAAGATGTGTATTAGTCATCGACTAATTATATGAAAGAACAAAGATTTCAAGATGGAAGGAGCAGAATTTATACAAACAAATATGAACAATATATTATTTTCAAAAGAGAACCAAACAATAACAAAGTTGTACAAATTGCTGTTAGAGAGAGAGAGACAGAAAATAAAATATTAAAGAACCTACAATTCAGTGGATGCAAAAACACAATTCAAATTGATCAATGGACAAGGCCATGAAAAAAAAAAAAACTTCAAATTGACATTAAGTCAAGATCTAAAGGAAAACTATTATAAAATGCTTTATAGACTGGACATCAGTAAAATTGCAAAGATATCAAATAAGGCTAAAGACAAATAATACAATATTCAATATAAGACAATATTCTGATGGAAGGAATCATAGTTCTTGGGATTAAAGAATCTAGTAGAGTTCAGCTCTGTACATATCAATCTTTAGATCAGCCTCCCAAAACCTGAATCCATCCAGATGTTGTTGTCTACAGCACCCATTATGCCTGAGATTTGGCTTCATTGACTGGGGATGATGGGAGCTGTAGGTAGCTGTTAAGGAAAAAGCAACATGGGATATACAGTAATAGAAATAAAAATATGTATGTGAATGTCAAAGTGACTAAGCAGGAGCAATCAGGAAGATACACAGGTGAAAAAGATAATATAATTAAGAAGCCTTGAGAGCCAAGGACAAAGTTATAGAAGGTATATTGAGAACACCTGTGATAGATTGCAAACACCTGAGATTCATTAAGTGGTCAAGGTAAAGTGATGAAACACTTGGGTTGGTCTTAGGTATGGGATGATCTATGTGGACCAATCAAGATGTATGTACACACCCACTGGGTGGAAACTGACTGGTGGGTGGTGTCTAACAATGGCTATAAATTGCAATGTTTGCTAATGTACATTGTGGAGTAGTTTGGTGTATTGTGGAGTGGTTTTGGAGATATTGTGAAGTGTAGAGATTGTGATTTGTAGGGCATATAGTATTTATATATAGTAGAATAAAGTAGATCTTTTATATAAGACTACTGAGTTGTCTGGTGTCTTGAGGGAAGATACAAGAGCCAGAAGAATCCTGGAGAAGTTTGGAGACATCTCAGGAAGAAGAGTGAGAAGGCTGGGAGAGTTTGTCAGGGTCTTCAGCCTATTCTCTGAAACTCTGCTGCTTGGGAAAGAAGCATCAACCACTGATCAAAGCTGGTCAGCTCTGCTGCATAACAAGGTGGTGAGTTAGAGCCAGTGGTGAAGAGCTACAACTCCCATCATCCCTGACAAGGGTTATGGGCCCAGATACTAGAGCAACCAGCATCCACAGAAGCTGAAAATTCCAGAGTGTGGAAGAAAGTTTTGTGGAGCCTTGTGAGTAAATTATTTTGTGTTTTGTCTGCTGTGCATACTCAGAGGGACTGTGTCAAATTGAGTCACTGCACAAATTAAGATGGAGATCCTAAAGTTTAGTAAATTAAATAGAAATAACTACTCTACCTGGAAAATATATGCCCAATCTCTACTCATAAAGGAGTCTCTGTGGTCGACAGTTGAAACAGGGCTGGCAGCTGATGCTAATGCAGCCACTCGAGAAAGAGACGCTAAAGCAAAAGCATGTCTTTATCTAATGCTAGAAGAAGACTTGATTAATGACGTAAGAGATAAAGTGTCCGCCAAGGATGTGTGGGATACCTTGCAGAGATTACACACACCTTCAACTGCATTTGCAAAAATGCTTTGGTCTAAAAGAATTTACAGACAAAAGATGACGAAAGGACAGTGTGTGATAGAACACTTAAAAACAATGCAAGATTTATTTGTGCAAGTTGAACTGAGAGGAGTGGAAATTAGCAAAGAGCAGCAGTGTTACATTTTACTAGAATCGCTAGACTCTTCTTGGGACAACATTACAAATAGCTTGCAAAATTTGCCAGAAGCTGAGCTGAACAGAGACTTAATTGTTGCCAGAATATTGGAAGAAAACTTGAGAAGAAAGTCTGAGCAGGGTGACTCAGCAAGTTTAAGGACTGTGCCAAAACAACAAACAACGGCTGAACTACGAAAGCAGGAAGAAGCAGCTTATACAAGGGAGCAACGGAGATGTTTTTATTGCAAAAAGATTGGTCATCTGCAGAGACATTGTAAACAATTTGCTGCTGAGAGAAGCAAGCAAGGAGAGAGCAGATGGCAGCCGCGGCAGTATCAAAAGCAGTCCAAACCTCCATTTTTGAAGGACAGTGGTAACAAAAAGGGGTTTGCAACCATGATTAAGGAAAAACAAAATACTAATTGTAAATGGTTGATTGATTCAGGAGCATCATCTTCAATGTGTAATAATATTAGTTTGATAAGTAATAGAAAATCAGCTAATGTAAATACTGTGGTTTTAGCTGATGGGAAAGAGCTCAGTGCTGTAAATCAAATGGGTACAGTTTACATTCCAGGGCTAAAAGAAAACTTTAATGATGTGTTACATGTAAAGGAGTTAGAAAATAATTTGTTATCAGTAAGCAGATTAACAGACAGAGACTACACAGTCATTTTTGAAAAGAACATGTGTAAGATAAAACTGAATGGGGAATTGCGAGGCATAGGCTTGAAAAAGGATAAACTTTATTTTTTGGAGGACAATATTGATAGCTACAGGGTTGAAAATGCTAATAACATAGACAATAGTCCAATTCACAAAGACTGTATACATGAACTCCATAGAAAATTTGGCCATGCTAGTTTCAAATGTTTAAAGAAGTTAATCAGTATGTGTCCAGATTTAAAAGTTGCTGAATGCAAAAATCACTTAGATTGTACTGTATGTAATCAGGTAAAGGTCAGAGCTTTTCCAGTAGCCAAGAAAACCAAAAGAATTGCTCAAAGACCATTTCAGTTTGTACATGCAGATGTTGTCCAAGCTAATTGTTTATCTTTAGGGGGAAGCAAATATTTTCTGGTAATTGTTGATAGGTATACAAGGTTTGCTTTTGTAAGAATATTGAAAAACAAATCTGACGCTGGGCAAAGTTTAAAAGCATGGGTGAGAATGGTGGAAAGACAATTTGATATTAGAGTAGGCACCATTGTTACTGACCGGGGAGGAGAGTTTCTAAGTAATCAATTGTTTAATTGGTTTCAAAAGGTGGGAATAAGGCATGAAACTACTAATCCCGCTTGTCCTAACGAAGATGGTTTAGCGGAGAAAAGAATACAAGATATAAAAAGAATAACTGCTTGTTTGATGGCAGATGCAGAGGTAAAAGATAGTTTCTGGGTGGAAGCAACTTTGACAGCAGTACATATTAGTAACAGACTGTATCATTCTGAAATTGAAGACATTCCCTACAGGGTATTGTATGGGAGAGTGCCAAATTACAATTATTTGAGAGTCTTTGGACAGTTTGCTTATGTTTACATTCCAGCTTGTTTCAGGAAGAAAGGAGAACCCAAAAGTAGAAGGCTTAGGTTTTTGGGGTATTCAGGAAATAGCTACAAGTTTCATTTAGGTGGAAAAGAAGTGCAGTATTCTAGGTCTGCAAATTTTGAGAGACATGCTGGTTGGGACAAACTGCATGCAAATAAAGAAGTTTTCTTGAGGTTAGGAAGTTCAAATGAGCCAGAAACACAAACTGAACCAACTTCAGGAAACGGAGGGGTTTCAGTTAAGCCAGAAGCATCCATTAGCAGCAGTGATAGTTCTTCAGATAATGAGACACAATCTAGACCTATTACTACTAGAATGACTGAAGACAAGAGATTTAGTCATAGAACTATAACTCCCAGTACAGAAAGTGAGGATGAAAGAGGCAGATCAACAGAGTTTATTCCCAGACGTAGTCACAGAGTTAGGAAGCCACCAGATAGGTTTGTTGTGACAAATGCAAGAGCTTGTTTAGCAGTGGAAGAGCCTGAAAGTTTTGAAGAGTTGGAAAGTTTGTCTAGAGAAGAACAGGAAAGATGGATTGATGCAATGGATGATGAGTTTGGTTGTCTGGTAAATAAAGACGTTTTTGAAATAGTTGATAGACCCAAGGACAAGAAAGTAATTGGCTGTAAGTGGGTGTACAAAAAGAAAGAAATGCCAGATGGAAGTATTAAGTATAAAGCTAGGTTAGTAGCTAAGGGTTTTGCACAACAGCAGTATGAGAACTATGATAAGACATATTCTCCAACTGCAAAGCCAGAAAGTCTGAGAATGGTTCTGGCTGTAGCAGCAAAAAGAAATTTAGTTGTAGAGCATTTTGATTTTGAAACAGCCTACTTAAATGCTAGTTTAGATGAAGAGATGTTTATGGAGCAGCCACAAGGTTTTGAAGAAAATAGTAGTCAGAAAGTTTATAAATTGAAAAAAAGCATTGCATGGATTAAAACAAAGTGCCAGAGCATGGAATTTGTGCATTAATGAAGAGTTAGCTAAACTAGGATACAAAAGGAGCATTGCAGATGCTTGTGTCTATACAAAAGGAGACATAGTGTTAGTGATCTATGTAGATGATTTGTGCGTGGCAGCAAAGTCAAGACAGGAGATTGAATCAGTAAAAAAAAAGAGTTGTCTAAAAAGTTTGTTTTGAAGGATCTAGGTTTATTGAAGTCTTATTTAGGTATTGGTGTTGAGTGGACAGAAGAAGGACATTGTTTGTTAAGTCAGAGAAAGAAAATTGAAAATTTGATTGAAAAGTGTGGATTACAAAATGCTAAAATAGTAAGAGCTCCAATGACAATTGGTTTTGTATCTGAAAAAACAACTAGAGATTTTGAAGACAAGACTTCATTCAGGAGCATAATAGGATCTTTACAATTCATATCTTGCCACACCAGACCAGACATTTCTTATGCTGTAAATGTATTGTCCAGAAGAGTTAATGATCCAAAAATTGAAGACTGGACAGCAGTAAAACACTTATTGAGATATTTGAAAGGAACTCTAGATAAGAAATTGATAATTAGAAACAGTCATTCAGATTTAGATTGCTATGTAGACAGTTCTTTTGCATCAGAATCAGGAGACAAGAAGTCAGTTACAGGAATAATAATCAAGTACAGTGAAAGTCCAATAGTCTGGAGAAGTAGGAAACAAACAAATGTAGCGATAAGTACGACGGAAGCAGAATTTGCAGCTTTAAATGAGATAGTAAATGAGGTACAGTGGGTTGAGCAGTTATTGAATGATTTAAATGAAAGTTACAAGATACCAGTAGAAATTCTGGAAGATTCACAGTCATGCATAGCAATGGCTGAAACTGAAAGTTTGAAGAACAGAACAAAATATGTTGGAGTAAGATATCAAAATGTGCGAGACATGGTTCAGAAGGGTAAAATAGAATTGAGATATATAGAAACACAACACAACATAGCAGATTTGTTCACAAAAGCATTGACGGCGGAAAAACATGAAAGACTGACACAAATGGTTGGAATGACATTGTAAGACACATACAATATTTTATTTCGGAGGGGATTGTTAAGGAAAAAGCAACATGGGATATACAGTAATAGAAATAAAAATATGTATGTGAATGTCAAAGTGACTAAGCAGGAGCAATCAGGAAGATACACAGGTGAAAAAGATAATATAATTAAGAAGCCTTGAGAGCCAAGGACAAAGTTATAGAAGGTATATTGAGAACACCTGTGATAGATTGCAAACACCTGAGATTCATTAAGTGGTCAAGGTAAAGTGATGAAACACTTGGGTTGGTCTTAGGTATGGGATGATCTATGTGGACCAATCAAGATGTATGTACACACCCACTGGGTGGAAACTGACTGGTGGGTGGTGTCTAACAATGGCTATAAATTGCAATGTTTGCTAATGTACATTGTGGAGTAGTTTGGTGTATTGTGGAGTGGTTTTGGAGATATTGTGAAGTGTAGAGATTGTGATTTGTAGGGCATATAGTATTTATATATAGTAGAATAAAGTAGATCTTTTATATAAGACTACTGAGTTGTCTGGTGTCTTGAGGGAAGATACAAGAGCCAGAAGAATCCTGGAGAAGTTTGGAGACATCTCAGGAAGAAGAGTGAGAAGGCTGGGAGAGTTTGTCAGGGTCTTCAGCCTATTCTCTGAAACTCTGCTGCTTGGGAAAGAAGCATCAACCACTGATCAAAGCTGGTCAGCTCTGCTGCATAACAAGGTGGTGAGTTAGAGCCAGTGGTGAAGAGCTACAACTCCCATCATCCCTGACAATAGCAACATCGGAAAAGACTCAAGTTGGGAAAAGATGTTTCATTGGAATAGCTTTCTTTAAAATGTAAAATAAACATTAATATAGGATTTCTTTGATCCCCTCGGATCTTGCTCACCTTGTCTATGAAGTAAGCATTGTAATGAGAGATATAATTTAATGATTGCATTTCTTTAATTCTTAACAATTTTGTACTATATGTTATATATATCTCACATATAGCATATATATCTCACCTACTAGCATGGTTGCACTTCACTTTCCATAAGAAAGGTCCATGTTTTGTGATGAATCTTTTTTCTTTTTTTTGGGCAATCTTTTTATTGAGTTTATTATTTTTTACATATTCGATTAACATTTCAATAATAACATGTTATCATCTTCAAAATAATTCATCCTATATTTCTGCTTAATCAAACCAGCAGACCGAATTCCTTACCTATCCTAATATTCACTCCATCCCTTTTACCAGGACTTGCAGAGTCAAGGGTTTATAATAATAATATATATATATATATACACAAGAGTAACTATATAACTAACCCAAATAATAATACATTATACTTATTGTTATATGGTTCATTTTTATCAACTATTTCAATATCCCTTCCCATTTCTTTCTATATCTTTGGTCCGATTTTCCCGATATATACATCGATATACAGTCCATTGTGGCTAATTCTTTCATTTTCTTCTTCCAAGTATCTAAAGACGGTATAGTTTCCAATTTCCAGTTCTTAGCGTATATCAGCCTAGCAGCTGTTATCATATATAAAATGACACTTTTACAGTCTTGGCTTAGCTTTGTCTCAATCTTATCCAAGATATTTAACAGGAGAAGCTCAGGTTTTAAGGGTATATTTATCTGTAATGTCTTCCCCATCTCCTTTTGGATTGTCTCCCAAAAACCCGAAACTTTTTCACATGACCACCACATATGATATAAAGTTCCTATTTCTTTTTTACATTTCCAGCATTTATTACTTCTGATAATGTGCATTTTTGCCAATCTTAATGGGGAAAAGTACCATCTGTGTAAAATTTTAAAGTGGTTTTCCTTCATTATATTACAACCTGAGAACTTGTTAGAGTCCTTCCAAGCCTTTTCCCATGCTTGTAGTGGAATCGGTGTTTTGATATCTTGCATCCACTTAATCATACTGTTTTTGACCAGATCTTTTTCCAATTCTATATCCAATAATAGATTATATAATTTTTTTATCCCATGGTAATCTTTTTCTCTAGCGATTTTCCCTACTCTTGAAGAATGCATATCAATACCGTGAGTTTCTACGTCTTTTAAATAATCTTTTTTGATTTGTAAATATTTTAACCAATTAACCTCAATTCCCTCCTGGAGAAGCTGTTCCCTTGACTTTAATACCCATCGATCTTTGTCTTTACTTAAAAGCTTCTCATACGTCAGTCTGGACTCCATGAGAGAAGCTTCCTTATTATGGTATGCATTTTGGGGGGAAGTCCAACTGGGTAGTTTGGTACCCCATATTTTCTTATATTTTCCCCAAATTTTCAAGATAATTTTCCTTATTTTATGGGAGTTAAAGTTTTTATCATTTTTAGCGTCTCCATAACAGAGGTAATAGTGCCAACCCTTCTGCATATTTATTCCTTCTAGTTCTAATAATTTAGAGTTTTGAAGGAGAATCCAATCCGACGCCCATAAAAGAGCACATGCATTATAATATAATTCTAGATTGGGGAGAGCGGCACCCCCTCTTTCTTTCCTATCTTCTAAAGTGGAGAGCTTAATTCTAGCCTTCCTTCCCTGCCAAATGAAATCCGATATATCTTTCTTCCAACTGTAAAAAATTTTCTTGTCTTCTAAGATGGGTAGAGCTTGGAATAGATATAACATTTTGGGGAGAACTACCATTTTTGTTGTTGCTATTCTGCCAAATAGTGACAGTTGAGACTTGTCCCATGTGTTAAGATCTTCTTTTATCTTTTCCCATGTTAATTCATAGTTGTTTTTATATAAATCTGCCATATTCTTTGTTATTGTGATTCCTAAATATTTCGTTTTGTTTGTTATTTGGAATTTGGTTGCATTTTTAATCCTTTCTTCTTCTTTAGTATCACAATTTAATAATAATAAACCACTTTTGTGTTTATTGATTTTCAATCCTGACATCTTCCCAAAGGCTTCCAACACTTCTTCCAGATATTTTATACTTTTTAATGGGTTTTCTAAAAATATCACTATATCGTCAGCATAAGCTCGTAAACTATATTTAAATTCCTTAATTTTCGGGGATACAATTTTACTGTCTTTTCTTATTATGGTATTTAACACTTCCATTATAATAATAAAAATTAAAGGAGATAAAGGGCACCCCTGTCTGGTTCCTTTTCTGATTTGACAATTTTTTGTTTTTTCCCCATTGATAATTAATTGGGTTCTCTGCATTTTATAGATATCTGAGATCCTCTCCAGAAATTTACCGACGATTCCTATATTTTGTAACACCTCTAGCATAAATTCCCAATCCACATTATCAAACGCTTTTTCCAAATCTAGAAAAAGCATTCCAAGCTTCTTCGATTTATAGATATCATGATATTGAATCTTTTGAGCAAGAGTGGGTAAAGTGTGGTATGGCCCTGGAGCATATGCCATACCACACTTGATAGCATCCCTTCTCTGTGGCCATAGGCCTGGCATCATTAGATTCCTGACCGAAGTTGTTTTTTGTGACCATTCAATCCCAAGAGACCCCTAGATTGCTATTTTTCCTGGGGGGAAAAGTTTAGCTATCTTTCCTGGAAGTCTCCAGGTTCATCTTTTAAATGAACCTTGCACTTGCCTAATTTTTTTTTAAAAAAATATTTTTAAAATTATTTCTTGTCTGCTCCTGAGGGTCCTAGGGCAGAAAACTGGCCACCAAACTTGATAGCATCCCTTCTCTGTGGCCATAGGCCTGGCATCATTAGATTCCTGACCAAAGTGCTGGCTGTAGTTTCTCCACCTGGAATATTGGTTGGAGTCTTGACCTCTTTCCTAATTCATCTTCCTTGCCTGGGAATATTTCTGCCATGTTTGGAGTTCCTGTGAGTATACTGATTCCTCCATCTTGTTTTTGGTGGCCTTATGTCACCTCTAATCCTATTGGAACTAATCACCTAGTATTGATATTAGACAGAGGGTTTGCATTGACAGAAACAGCAGCATTCAATCCCCCCCTGCCACCTTTTTTTTATTCTATAAAAACCTCTGAAGGTCATAATGGCACAAAAATCTTAAGATGCAACCATCATTTTTACATGTAGCTAATGGAGTGTATCCCAAATAAAATGTCACATAGGGTTAATGAGTACAGGACTGAAAAATTTCCAGCAGCCAATAGAAAGTCTAGCAAATTTAAATAGGAAGAAAGTTGGAAGGCACTATGGTTTATTGCACTTGCAAACTAACAATCTGAGTTTAAATCAAACTAATACAAAAAGCAGCAACAACAGGCACTTGAGAGTTTTGTCCATCACAATCATTTGGCCCTACAGAATACTAGCCAGCCAATGCTCAATAATCACATTCTTTTACAAGATGCTTCCCTTATCCATCTTCCAAAATGATACCTTTTAATTACAGAGACATCCTAGTCTAAATCTAAACATTTTTTAGTGTTCAAAGACATAGCTGTGTTGGTCTGTTTCATCATAAAGATATAAGGGAATCCTGTGTCACTTGTGAGACTAACAAAAAGAATTTTCTGGCTTAGATTTTGTGAACTCCAGTCTATTTTATCAGATGCATGAAATAAAGCCTCTGAGGACAGACATAGAGGGTGGGTGGGTGTGGGGAGAGGACTGTGGATTGTAATAGAAATGCAAAACATGTGAGTAGAATGGCAAGTTCAGTTTTACTGATGATTGTAGAGAGTAGCTACAGGTACAAAGTTGGGATTTTACAGGTACAAAGATTTTACATAAAAGCTGAGATGAGCAGGTAAACATATGAATAGTGGATGAAGTGCTTGCTGTAGTACATTGATATGGGTATAGAAAAATGTTGCAGTAAAGCAGCTCTACGTAGCTGGGATTTCAACTAGTTTGTCTCTCTCTCTTTCTGTGTGTGGACTCGATGATGTGTCTGAGTGGTCTCAGCTGGGAGCTGTTTGTGACCACTAGTGAAGTTCTGCCTTTTTCTGGTTTTGGTCTGTCCTTTAGCAGATTAGTTTTGGCTACAAGTCTTTCCTTGTTGATTTGTTTTTCAACTTCATTCAATGTTTTAACTTGAGAAATGCATGCAATTGATTCCATGAATTTAGCATCTGTGCCATATATTTCTGAGCAGATGTGATTGTATGAAAGGGCTTAGCTGTAAATGGCCAATTTGGTAGCTTAGGATGGAAGCTCGATGTGTGTAACTATGTATAGCTGGGGTAGGGAATGTGGGAGGCTGGGGGACTACATAGCCCCATAGCAGACCTTAGTGGCTGCCTCCCCCAAACCCTACTGCAACCCACTATGGAATACCGACTGAGTTTTTGTGTGGATGACATGCTTCTGAGGAAATAAAGGCTGAGAGATCATTAAGATATAAATTGAATAATAAAGGTGCCAAAATGCAACCTTGGTGCACGCCCTTATCAACAGTAATAGATTTAGTAAGATTACCCTGAATACCACATCTCACTTGTATAGTCGTGTCTTTATACAAATTCATAATCAGCCATAATAGTCTCCTGTCAATAGAAGAGGCGAGAAGTTTGGTCCATAGTCTCTCTCTTGGGATTAAATCAAAAGCTGATTTCAGATCAATAAATGCAGCGTATAAACCCTTACTTTGGGAATTAGAATATTTCTCAGTCAGATGGTTCAAGACCAGGCAATATCATAGGTTGACTTACCCTTTCTAAAGCCAATTTGTTCATTGCCAATAATGTTCTTATTCTCTATCCATTCAGAAAGACGATTGTTGAGAAATTGGCCATAGAGTTTACCCACAACTGAAAGTAAACTTATAGGACGATAATTGGATGGATCGTTCCTAGCTCCCTTCTTATAAATAGGGATTATAATTGCTTTTGACCAGCTAGTGGGTAGTCTGACTGTCTGATTGATGAGAGTAAAAAGGGAGGCAAGTAGAGGTGCCCACCATGAGATGTTTGCTTTCAAAAGCTCGGGCAAGATTAAATCAGGCCCTGGGGCTTTTCCAGTTTTAAACTGAGTAATTAATATCTTTAATTCTTCTTGGGATACAGGAAGCTACTGGGGAATATCCAGGCAATCTAGGGGGGGGGGTGAGTTGAGCTCATTGGGGATAACAGAAACCTGATCCCCACTGTCTCTATACAGTGAGGAAAAATAATCCTCCCACACATTTATGGGGATGTTACAAGGGGGAGAACCACCAGTGTTTTGTATCATCCCTGTAACTGTGGCCCAGAAGAGCTTGGTGTTCTTTTGTAGGGAGAAATTTATTAGTGATGTCCATTGCCTTTGAATTGCCTCTTTCTTTTTCCTTGCCAAAAGTGATTTGTACTGTCTTCTGGTGGTGTAATAGGATTGAGGCAGTGTCTGGCAATTATCTCTCCTATATTGAATGTACATATTTCTTAAGTGAATTCTAGCTTCAGCACAAGCTTTATCAAACCAGGGGGCTAATCTTTTGTGCTTAAAATTTCTAGGCCTCTTCTCTGTGCACCTCAATGATGTTGCCAATGTCGTGAGGAGCTGAGAGTAATTCTCCAGGGCATCTTGCACTTCTTGTGACTCAATAATCTGGTTTTTAAGACCCAGACACAGTGCTGAATTCAAACATTCTGAAATCTCTCCATGGAGATTTTCTGTCCACCATAGCCTTTTCTGTCTAAGCACCATGGCTGAATCAATAAGATGTGGTTGTACCTGGGAGTGAATATTTGTGGAAATCTCAAGGGAGAGGGAAAGAGGGAGGTGATCACTATCAAGCCTAGTACCTACAGAAAAACTAACCATAAGATCAGCAAGAGCACAGAAACTAATGTATAATCGACGGTACTGCTACCTTTTGCTGAAATATATGTGTACTCGCCACATGGGTCAAATAAGGGATTCCCATTCAGCATTCTTAAAGCCAGGGGCTCAACCATCTGAACAAAGCATATGCCAGCAAAATTAATGCCCCGATCTTTGGAGTATCTATCAATATTCAAGATGCATTCCTCCATCTCTTCTAAACACCAAGCGTGGGAAGAAAAAAAAGCCTCATTATTGTGGCCAATTCAGGCATTAAAATCCCCCATCAGGACTAAAAGAGCTGAGGGGAATTGTCCCTCTAGTTTGACAATATAATTTTCTAATGTTTCCCACACCTTTTTGCTACGGTCCCTACTAAGCTTTGGTGGAATATACACATTTATCATCAGCAAACACAGGGTACCAAAATCAGTTAAACAGTCCATAGCGATTGATTCACAATGTGGCAGGCACTTGGTGACGGCTTTAAGCGCTCTGGAAATCAGGATAGCAAGTCCTGCACAGGGTCTTCCTTTGCCAGAGGGTGGGATAGCTGGTGAATCAAATATGGTGTATCCATTACAATCTATTCCAGATGTACACCATGTCTCTTGAAGAAAGATCACATCAAACTCGTTGATGTAATCTATCACATCAAGATCATTAATCTTAGAATTCCACCCAGCTATGTTCCAAGATATGCACTTGAATAAAGATTTTGTTAGTGAAAGTGCTTTTGCCTTATTGGAAGCTAGGGCATCCACCTCAGAGCTGAAGGATTGTACAATTTTAGGTGTTGCACCCTGATGCTTGTATTGTCAGTCAGTTCTTTATTGCTGTTTCTGTTGTCCCTGTTCATTAGCAGGTACGGCCCCTGTGATCAGGATATACTCATGTTCATTTGTTGATACATTGGTGCTGCTTGTGAGTGACTGTATATCCATATCAAGGGCTATTAGGGGACAGTTACAGATGATATTTGCCTTTGGGTTCTTCATCTCAAGCCAATCAGTAATCTTACGATTCTTGTTCTTAACTGTTGTTGTACTGATTCTCGGGTTGGGAGAATTTGTCAGTCTCTGTTCGTTCTTCCCCTGGAGACTAAGCAAAGTGAATCTCAAGGAGGTTAGCCTATCAATGATATCAGACTGGACTACGGGGGGCATCATTTGAAATGTATTCATGAGCGACTCCTCCTCAGCAGTGATTGGGTCATTAAGAAAGGATGTTCTTTTTAGTTCAGAGGATGTGCAAACAGTTTGTTCCTCATGCCATGAATGATTTGAACTGGATATTGTATCTCCTAGATCAATAAGATTACCATTCAAGTTGTTGTTTATGTTACTATGAGGGGTTAATCTAGGGGCTGTGGGTTTGAATAGAGGCATTGGTGGGGCTTTATTCAGGTAGAATAGATAGATTAGAAGACCTCTATTTAATAACTGTTTCCTTAGAAGAAATACTTTTCTGGCTGTGCGTACATTTGAAAAGGTCACAACAGCTCTCACGTGTTTATAATGATAGAATAAGTATTCCACATGAACAATATCATTGGGAGTGAGAGCCCCATAACCGTTATATCCTAGAGTATATAAAAGGTGGTCCTTGCGCACTTTCTGAGGTACCATACCAACTGGCTTGGGATAATTGCTGATAACCAGTTTGCACTTCATTAGAACTATGTTCCAATTATTATTATTATTGAAGATGTCCTGAGGTGTTAGAGGATCTATCGCTGGGGGAGGTTTCTTGTCAGAATGACTCAGGCTTTCTGCAGGACTTTGTCCCATGGATCCTGGGAATCTTGGTCTTCGGTACCATGAGACAAGGGCTGTGATGAAACCAGCAGATTTTCAGTAGGCAGCTGTTTGTGATAAGGGTAAGTTGCCAGTTTATCACCCTGTTCCTGAAATTTAACAGATTTCTTGACTTTGTTGTTTGTCAAGTTAGGGCCTAAGCAGACTGCCAGAAATAGTGCACATTAAATTGAGGCACTGTCCTGGCTCAGTGCTAGGGAATCATGGGAACTGTATTTTATTGTGGCACCAGAGCTCTCTCACAGAGAAGGCTCAATGTCCCAGAAAAAAATACAGTTCCCATGATTCCCTAGCACTGATCCAGGGCAGTGCCTCAATTTAATGTGCACTATTTCTGGCAGTCTGCTTAGGCCTTTAGTCAGTTTTGTGGTTTCTGTGGGATTTCTCTTGTTATGCTTTGATGTCGCTCTTCTTTCTGATCTTGCTTTCATGGCACTTTTGCTTTTCTTAGCTGTCTTTAGCTTCTTTTGGCATGAAGTTTGTTCACTGATGGGAAAATCCCTTTTATTGGGACGCTGTGATTTTGTATCTGAGACTAGAGACTTGGTTTCAAATTTGGAGTCTAGCTTTACCAAGGATTCAGCAATAACTGTTAATAAAGCATTACACTGAGAAAGGAAGGACTTAATTGATTGTAGATCCTTATTTATATTGCAGACCTGTTTGGTGAGGTGTGAGAGTTTCTCCTCTTGCCATTCCTCCTGGAATAATCTACATTGCTGTATGCCACCCTCAGATTTGTTTCCCTTCGAGGTCTCAGAGGTAGTTCCTTTACTCCACATTACTGAGTGATTAGAATTCTCAGTCTTTTTATGAAAAGCTGGGTCAACCACAGGACTTATGTGACCCACATCATAAGGGTCAAACAGGATTTGTCTGCAGTTCAGGGACAAATCAACAACAGAATTAGATGACAATTTTGGGTCTATATTTTTTATCACTACAATTGGCGAAACATAAGCAAAGGTTTCCTTTTGTAACGTTCCATGCTGTTGCGTTACCCCCTTGCTCTCAACCTTCTCAGCATTATCAATTTCAGCTGCCAAGTTCACTCCACAGTTGTCTGGAGAAACACATAAAAGCTGTTTGTTGCTTAGAGTCCAATCAGCAGTTGAGTCCAAAAGTGATATGTGGTCCATATCTTTTGTTTGTGTGTTTGGTTCTGCAGCTGAAGAAAAGTAAGCAGTAATTTTGGCTTGTTTTCGCTTTTTACAAGGGAGAGAGTTTAGTTCATTAGGGTTTAGAGGAGTGTAGCCCAGGTTTTTGTAACCCTGTCTTGTCAAAACCACCATTATGACTTCTAGATGTAAAGTTCGAAAGGGGCAGCTTCTTGTGTTAGATAATTCAGTCTATTACTATTCTCTCTCTCTCCCCATCTCTCTTACACACACACACCATTGATATACATGTCTGTCCACCAAAGACACATCTGATGAAGTGAACTGGAGTCCATGGAAGCTTACGCTAGAAGTGTATTTTTCTCTTAGCCTCAAAGGTGTTGCAGGATTCCTTTACATATTTTTCCACTAAACCTTTGCTGTTAAATTTGCCAACACCACTGCAATCAAGTTCCTTCTATTCTGTTTAGGAGGCCAGGATCAGTACATTCCTGCTCCAACATCAATCAGTATGAAAGAGCAAAAACCTAAATACAAGCAATCTAATCAGTTGAAAGATATTTACTGAACTATTTAAATTCAATATAAGTGTCAAAGGATTATTTTCCATCCAAATGTTCTTGCATTCATTGAGCAGACCATCACAAGGCAAGAGCAGGTTTATTTCTTACTGAAGAACTGCATAAAGTAGTGACTACATATTTTCCCATTTCCCCAGTATAAACAAACAAACAAACAAACACTCGCATATATCTCAAATGTTCCTGAGGACACCAGGTCCACCTTACTCCAGGTGGGGCTATAGTGCTGTGCAAACAGCATCATGTTTTTGATACTAGACAGTCCAGAAACAACCACATGTTATGCCATCTCTATACCCCATACTATTAAAAGAAAACCATAAAAGAGTATCTATGTATGTATACATGTGTTTAAATTATTTATGGCCTTTCTTCTAGCTTGCAACATAAGTTTATTTTAAAAAAAAAGACAATCCAGTACAATATTATACATATTAAGACAGAAATTAAATTAATTATATTATTAAAACACAGATGAAATTAAGCAGTTTAAAACCCCACACTAATAAGAAATAAGAATAAAAATATTTTTAAAAATCAAGTTCACCCTTTTAAAAATGATGGCTGTAACTGCCCCAGTCCCCACTTAACCAGGCACCAGCTGCACTGAGAGACAGATGTTCATCAGCCCTGGTGGCGCAGTGGTTAAATGCCTGTACTGCAGCCACTCACTCATAAACCACAAGGTTGCGAGTTCAATACCAGCCAGGGCTGAGGCTCGACTCAGGCCTGCATCCTTCTGAGGTCGCTAAAATGAGTACCCAGCTTGTTGGGGGGGCAATCAGCTCACAGTTGTAAACCGCTTAAACATCCCATAGCGTGATATGAAGCGGTATATAAATGAAGCTGCTTTGCTTTGCTTTGCTTTCATTCGCTCTCCTGCCAGTGAATGAGGCTCTGACAATCAAATGCCTGACCCTTGAGAAGAGGCTGGAAGCATCATCCATCCATGCCCTGATCGCCAGCAGTACGAACCTCTTTCTCTCAATATGGCTGATGCCCAGTAAAGTAGGTTTGGAGTAGCTGGGACAGGAGATGTTACTTCAACATGCATTCATTACTCAGTTCTACTTCTTGGCCATAACTAACAGCCAATATCTAAAGGCTTTCCTGAACAGAATTGTGTTTGGCTGCTGGCAGAATGACAGCAATGTGAGGCCTAGACTAATCTCCCTGGGAAAGGGAATCTTAAGAGTGGCTTAGAAGAAGACCCTTTCTCGTATCCTTCTCAAATATATCTCTGAAAGTTATAAAACAAAGATTCTACTTTGCCATGGGTCATCCTATGGAATCCTGGGGTTTGTAGTTAATTGAGGCAGTAGAACAATCTAAATTCTGGATGCTCCTCCTCCAAATCTCAGGAGTCCATAGGATGTTACCATGGCAGTTAAAGTGGAATCATAGTGCTATAGTTGTAAAATGTGAAAGGGCCCCATGAAAAGGGACTGTCCTACAGTTTTCAAAGCCCAGACAATCTTATATAGGAACATTCAATGGCTCAGATAGCATGGGCCCAAGTTGTAAAGGTCATACCCAATGCATTGAATTATGCCTGTAAATGGGCTGATAGGTGGTGAAGCTGCTGTAACAAGAGAGCTTTGTAACACTTCTCCAGACCTGGTCAATCAACTGCAGTTTCTGAACACTCTTCAAAAGCAGTCCTGCTTGGTGTACACTACAGTAATATATGTGGTGTAGTTAAGGCATGAGACTCCATAGTCAGAGCAGACATCTCCAGGTGCAGGTACAACTGGTTTAATAGCTTTAAAATGGACTCTTGGTCACTGCCAAAACTGGGGACCCAGGTTTAAGGTTTAATGTAGGAATGCAACCAAACTACAGTCCTCAATCTTCAAGAGGAGTATAACCCTATCCCACATTACAAACTAATAAATTATTTTGTAGAAATATAATGCACAATTTTATTTCCAACCCACAGAAATTGATTGTGTTGGTCTTTATGCATTAGATATTTCTGCATTATGTAAGCACTGACATTCTACAAGTTGTAGTTATGCCAAAAGATGTTTGAGGTCCAGTTCAGGTCAAGTTGACTTTCGCTACTGTCCCACTGAAAATAAAATATTATAAGTTAGTGTTATATTTTATTTGTTCTCCTCACTTTTAGGGAATGTAGGCTACAGAGTAAACTGTATTTTCATCTTGTAATATGTCCTTGCAAGTAGGATATGCACAGCAGTGAATCAACAATAGCATTCAGGAGAACATGAATGAAATTCAATAAACACAGACTGCTTTTATCATACAAAAAAAGAGAGCCCAAAGGTCAACGAAGCCATCCAGGGAGAAGAAATGCTAAAAAGACTTTGTTTTATTTTGAATTATCCCAATAATGTATCATAATTGCCTATCTAACCTTGAGGCATGAATAAGGGAGAAAAATATCAGGAAAATGACCCAAGATTTTAAATGGTAAAGATGGCCAATCAGAGGTATTGGAAACAGAAACATTTTTTTTTATTTTTCCATTAATGATAGTTCAAAAGAGACCATTTAAAAAAGTCTAAAGAGGATGACTATATAATGAAAGACATGAACATCTTTGCCATCAATTTTCCACTTATCTCTTGTCCTTACAGAAGTGCAGATGATTTAATTTGAACACAAAGGCAAAAATGGGGGGGGGGGGGGATAACCATGCCGACCAGAAGGAGAAATTTAAACAGCATGGTACAGGTTATATTTGTTTAATTTGTTCCATTTGCTTTATGTTTTAAATTTAGACCATAGTGGGTGAAAAGGTATTTAATTATTCTCATTCCCTCTAAGGTTCAGTGCTGACAGAGGCAGAGTCTAAAGAAGCCCACTGCGAAATATGAGGCCGTAAGGCATGCAGACATGAAAAATATTTAAACAAACACACCAACAACCCAAAAATTATCAACTACCTTCCACCCCAATGTGGACTGAGCATGCTCTGTTGACCTCAAAAGAAACTTTGGCATAGTCCATGTTGGTTGGAGGTGGATCAGATAGGGGGTGGAGAAGATGAGAGGGCTAGCTAGAATCTTGAACAGGAACATGCAACTTGGAGGTAAAAATTTTAATTTAAAAAATTCATTCCCCAGCATTGTCCCCATACTACAGCAAATATTATCTAACAGTATGACTAGCTTCATTGTTCTTTCCCATCCTGTGTAGATAAAAAGAAGAGGAGTAGGATAAGGATGGGACCCCAACTAGTGATGGCAGGAATTTCTTTCATGTTAGGAGGAAGTCAGGCTTAAAGGAGTGGTGGAGCCTAAGAAGTTGAGTGGTCTTGTCCATAGACTCCTGCAGGCCAGATTAGGAGGTTCCCAGTCACCTGCTGTACCATGGATAAGAAATTGAATATGGAATTGGTCTATGGAATTTATCACACAGAGACAAATCCTGTGCAGAAATGGGATTTTAAAATCTGCTAAACACCCGCAAATATGGGTGGTTTTTCAGACACATTGGAAGAAAGAGAAATAATGTGAAAATAACCCAAATGGAAAGTTGACAAAAACCACTCGTTTCTACTTTCATAATTTCCTGAAAGTAAGAGTGGGTTTTGTCAGTTTTCCGTTTGGGCATTTTTTTTGTGTCATTTCTCTTTCACGCAAATATCATCTGAGAAACAACCTGCAATTGCGGGTTTTTTTTCTACTTTCTGTTTGGGTTAACCCCAAATGTTATGTGAAAAACAACCCACAAAAGTGGGTTGTTTTCACTTTAAATCTAGTTTCTGACAGGATTCATCCCACGTGACAAACTCCTATGTCAATGAATAGGCAGATGGGACAGACTCTAGTCTGCTTTATTTTATAGTAGAAAGCAACACAAATGAAGAGTGATTCTGTCCTTCATTCCAGAGATGTTCAGTAAGGGCAGGCTGAGATTCCAATCTAAAGGCTACCTCAAATGCAGTCTATATTATTGGATGGTTCCTCAACAGTTCTAAGCAAAAGTGCACAGCACTATGCACAATGAGATGGGTATCTGCCAAACACTTTCAGTGGTGAATCTCATTTCCAGCCAATATGGCAAAGCATGATAATAACTCCTTAGTTTAGCACATACAAGCAATAGTCATGCTATACAAGAAACCATTGAATTAAAATGCTTATATAAACCCTGGGCAGGCACTGATAATGAGTCAGGAGACCAAAGGCCAAGTGACTTCAAGCACTTAAAAAAAATTCTAAGAAAACAAACACTGCCTGAAGCATTTCATTGTTATTAAAAACAGAATGTTTAAGAACCATACTAAAAACTACTACTAATCACTGTAATAATCATTGTTAATAATCAGCAATCCTATACTCACATATATGGAAGTGAACCTAACTGAAGCCAATGAGACTTTTGAGCAGAGTCAGTAGACACATATCAAATTGTGCTATATTAGGTAGATGTGTGTGAAAATGTGGTGAAATTGTTTACTAGAGGGCACAAGGGACCCTGGTCCCTGATTGTTTCATGTTTGCCAATTCCAACCTACATCTAGATAGAGCTGAACTTATTCCTCCTAAGTGCAAAACTACATAGGGCAGAGAGGAACCCCTTTCCCTGATATTTTGTCTTTAAGTCCCAGAAGCCCCAGCCAGCATGACCAATAGTAAGGGATTATGGGAGTGGTAGTGAAAAGCATTTGAAAGGCTTAAGGCTCCCTAACTGTAAGATCTAGCTAGCACACTATCTAATATTTTAGATTTGGTTTGTGTTGCACTCAGGACAAATTACTTTTGTCTTTATACAGTGGAGTGTCTTTTTGAAGCCACAACAAGCTCCCACATCATGATTAAAATAATGTAAGGGGGAGAAGGGGGACTGCATGTGTTAGTCTCTGGCTTATCATGAGATTCAAATGTATGTATGTGAATATGTATAGGGATGAACACCTAAACGTGGCTAGATGTTTCAGCTGAAGTGTGCATGTCTGTGTGTTTGCATATGTGTGTATGCATGTATGCATGTGTGTACTAGGAGGCATGTTTGGAGGATCATGTGTATTTCTACTACATGCATATGAAAGATGGGAAAGAATTTTGTTCATTTCAACAGTTTCAAGAAAAGCAGCCTTTGCATATATACTCAAGACTGATGAGAAAAAATACATCTTACCTTGAAAAAATGCAGGTAGGTCTGAGAGAAACACAACACAATTGGGTGATTTTCACATTCCTAATAAACACTAGAAAATGTATTTGGGACAAGGGTATAGCTATGGGGTAGAGTGGGGACAAATGAAGGCAGATAAGAATTCTGGGCCCCAATGAATTTTTTTTAAGTCCCCAAAATTCTAGTGTGGGGAGCATGAAACATTGAACATTGTTCATACACCCTTGTTGTTGTGTGCCTTCAAGTGATTTTTGACTTATGGTGACCCTTACAGAAACCCATAAGTTTCTAATCTATGGTGACTCTAAAAACCTAAAATGGCAAGTTGCTTCAGAGGGGGTTTAACCATTGCCTTCCCCTGAGGCTGAGAGTGAGTGAGTTGCCCAAGTTCACCCAGTGGGTTTGCATGGCTGAGCCAGATTTGAACCCTAGTCTCCAGAGTCATAGTCCAGCACTCAAACCACTACACCATACAGCTAGAACTCTTCAATTTTGTATGTAAACATCCCACCTGTAACTTTATTTTGCCTTTTCTTTGAATGCCTAAACAATAAATGCTTTACTGAAGTTTTAAGGCTCTCCAGTGTTAGGAATTTGGATACTGCAGGAAAATTTCTTGAGAGGGGAAATGAAGAATTTATACTTGAGGAGCAATACTACTATTTTGTTCCCTCTGTAGCTACACTCTGCTCAGAGGGGACACATATAGTTGTTGTTGTTGTTGTTGTTGATGATGATGTGTGCCTTCAACTTGCTTCTGATTTATGGAGATCCTAAGGACATGTTGGTGAATCTATGGCATGCGAAGCCATTTTGGAGGGCATGCAAAGAGATGGGAGGGTGGGAGAAGAGGAGGAACAGGTGTGCACCTGTTCCTGCTCTTTCCCACCATCCCAGGCCTTCAGGTGTCTCTGGAGAGGCAGCTGAAGACCTAGGAGAGCAGGAGGGAAGAGGAGGAACCCCATGCCTGCCCAGGCCTTCAGCTGTTTCTGGAGAGGCAGCTGAGGGCCCAGGTGGGGGGAAGAGGAGGTCCCATCCCCCAGAAGGTGGAAGCCCCCCCCCCAGAAGTCCTGGCCCCTGGCATCAGGTAACACCCGGTGCTAGAAGACCTTTAATTTTGGGCACTCAGTCTCTAAAAGGTTTGCCATCACTGCCCTAACTTCTCATGCTGTTTTCTTAACAAATTTCTTCAGAGAGGGTTTCCCATTGCCATCCTCTGAGGCTGAAAGAGTGTGACTGGCCCAAGGACACCCAGTGGATCCTTGGTGGCACAGTGGTTAAATGCCTGTACTACAGCCACTCCCTCACAAACCATAAGGTTGCAAGTTCAATACCAGCCAGAGCTCAGGCTCGACTCAGGCTTGTATCCTTCTGAGGTCAATAAAATGAGTACCCAGCTTGTTGGGGGCAATTAACTTACAGTTGTAAACTGCTTAGAGACTGCTTAGGTAGTATGAAGTGGTATATAAATGAAGTTGCTATTGCTATATGGTACTACCTTTTATTGGCTAACTCTGAGTTGGTAAGCATTTGTTGAAGGTATACCTGTAAAAAAAAAAATTGGAAGCCTCTGTTAAAATATATTTAGTCATATATAACATAAAAAGCTTTCATATTCTAACCCAAACAAAAGTGATGATTACATATATAATTCTTCATTCTCCCTATAGTTTAAAAAATGGATTGGCTGTGGTAAGCCACCGCTGCTTTATATTAGAATGAAAAACTGTGTATCTCAAATAATAAATGAATAAATAAATAAATAAATAAATAAATAAGCAAGCCAGCCTCACAACAACCAAGCTTTGCCTCCTGTCTTGTTTGTTTTCCATTCATTTCAAGTGTCTCATTATGCCTTTCCACCATTAACACTTTGTGCTGAACATGTTGAAGCAACAGTCTCTTCCTGCCCAACAAAAGAAAGCAAAAATAAAAACAACAACCCCTAAACCTATTAAATGTTTATTCCAAGGGTTTTACTGGAGGGCTCACTTCTGCACTGCATTATTTATTAATTGGGAAATGGGGGGAGATACAAGGAATTAATCAATCAAGCTACTGCTGACATTTTATTCATAATATACAGACCTTCAGAATTTCATTTTCCATAGACATTCCATTTACCAAAGTTTGAACATTTAGGTATAATTTGCTGACAGCAGGGGGGATGAGGGGGAGAAAAGAAGGAGAGATGTGGGACGTGGGAAGAGATTCAGCAATAAGAAAAATGGAAATTCATAACAAAAATGTTAACGTTTAGAGTCTACCAATCAGTCCTATTGCCTCTCAGTTTTCTTTTCCCCAATAGTTTCTGTGACCACTGAGCATGCTCAGTCTTCATTAGGGTTTGAGGGCGTGACTGACTCTCCATGGAAATTCATTTTTCTTTCCTGGGGATGATGCCATTTTGTCTACTTAAACAATGACAGATAAGGCTGAAAACAGATATAAGCAACAAAATGTTGTAAGTTCTGTACAAGATTCCAGACATATCATTCCACTCCAACCTCCTGGGTTGGCCTCCCTTTCCCTCCAAAGTCAGTCAGTATCCTTGTCTTGTGTACACACCCAGTTTATATATACACCCTCCAAAAATGATTTTTCTCCCCCCTTTTCAATCTGTGGTTAGTCCTTTTCAATCTTTGGGGAGGAGGCTGGATCAGGAATGGCCTTTGGAGCACAAATATTGGTATTCATTAGACTTTGTTACAGTTGTTGCTGTGTGCCCTCAAGTTGATTCCAACTTATGGTGACCCAAAGGTAAACCTATCACCACATTTTCTGTTAGACTTTGCTATCAACTAATACAGCATGTGTGTGTATGGGTCCACACACAATATTCTTTAAAAATAATATTGGATTAGATTCATATGTAGGTATGTGCAACTGGATAAGGTACACTACATCTTCTTCCCCATGGCAACCCTTTCCAGTCCCACCACCAAGTGCTTCACAGATGCTGGAGACATGTTGTAGTGAGGAGACATTTGAGACAAGGATGTAATCCTTGGAAATCAAGTGACAGTTCCTTTCCTGAACAGAGACATGAAGGATTTCCTCCCCCCCTTCTCCCCATTATCTCATTCAGGAGAGCCTTGCAGTCTTCTGTACAACATTTTCAGGAACTAGAGATGCTGCACTGAAGTGAAAGAAACAGGAAATCTATTTAGCTACCTGAGTGGCACATGCCTACTACAGCTACATCCAACATCACATCAATGCCTAATTTTTATTGGTAGCTTCATCTAGAGTGAATCCAGTCAGTGATTGGTGTTTACCATATTGTCCAGCATATAAGACAACTTTTTAACCCTGGAAAAGGGTCTCAAAAGTCGGGGGTCATCTTATACGCCGGGTAGAGAAGGAGGAGGAGGAGGGGAGAAAGGAGAAGGGAGTCAGGAGAGAGGAGGAGGAGGAGGATGAAGGGAGAAAGAGAAGAGAGTCAGGAGAGAGAAGGAGGATGATGAAGATGAGGGGAGAAGGAGAAGGAAGCCAGTTCTACAGTATGGATGCAGCCTGAATCTGCACTGTAAAAATAATGCAGTTTGACACTGCTTTAACTGCCATGGTTCTATCTGATGGATTCCTAGGATCTGCAGTTTGCTTTGTGGTACCAGAGCTCTCTGACAGAAAAGGCTAAATATCTCACAAAACTGCAAATCCCAGAATTCCATAGCCTTGAGCCAGGGCAGTTAAAGTGGTGTCAAACTGCTTTAATAAATTTCTGCAATGCAGACAAAGCAGCCAAAGGTGATGTGTTGCTTGGACATGGCTTCTTTAACAAATAATTCTGCACAGTGAGTGTGTGTGAGAGAGAGTATGTACCCTTGAAGATTTATCTAAAGAAGAACCAGATTCCTTAACTTGGAGGTTATATGTGTATGTTGTGTGCCTTCAAATTGTTCCTGACTTATAGTGATCATGGGGTTTTCTTGGCAAGATTCGCTGAGGGGAGGTTTGCCATTGCCTTCCCCTGAGGCTGAGAGTGTGTGACTTGTCCAAGTTCACCCAGTGGGTTTCATGGCAGAGTGGGGAATCAAACCCAGGTCTCCAGAGTGGTAGTCCAACCCTCAAACCACTACACCATGCTGGCTCCTATTCCCATGTACTACCTATTAAATTATTGCAGACTTTTTTTCTGTTCTTGTGTGTCTTCAAGTCCTTTCTGACTTATGATGACCCTAAGGCAATGTTATAATCGGGTTTTCTTGGCATGTTTCTTCAAATGGGGGTTGCCATTACCATCTTCTGAGGCTGAGAGTGTGTGACATGCCCAGGGTCACTTACTTGGCCACAAATTGTACATACCCCAGAATGCATCACCTAGTATATTGGCAGTCCTTCCCCCCATTTCCCCCTAACCATCTCATAGCTGGGAGATGGAAGTAATTTTTACAGCAGCATTTAAATCTGGACTATTTTTTAAAAAGTAAGGTCCAAAACACACTGCAGAAATAAATGCTAGCGAACATGGGAGATGTAGTTTGTTGTGATTATAAGTGACAGTTTTCCTGCTAAGTACCTGCATGTCATAAGCATTTGAATTAAAATTACCATATTGAAATCAAATCTGATTTTTAAAATTTTTTTATTTGGTGTGCGTTGGAAGAGGGGTAGTTTTATATGGCGAGTATATCCCAAACGCTATATTTTAACTGGAAAAGTTGGGGGTCATCTTATATGCCCAGTCATCTTATATGCTGGAAAATGCAGTACTTAAATGTTGGCTCATTGATCAATAGTTCATTCAATAGGTCTGCTTTAACTTGGACTGCCAATAGAGTTCAGGCCCAAGACTCCAAACAACTCTTTCCTCAAACAATGGCACAAAGTATTATCTCTTCTTAATCACAAATATTCTGCAAGAATGGCTAATAAGTCTTATGTATTATTTTATTTGATACCAAAATTGCCAGAACCCAACCAATTTGTGCTGTTTTTGGCAAAGATTAGATGTCAATGATAATTAGTAGGAAACCTTTGGACAATTCTTTAATATACCCAGGTGAATTTCCCTCCAGCTGGATTTGTACAGACCATGTGATTTGTTTTTCAATACATAGATTGGAGGATGGCAAGGTTTCAAACTGAAATGATTTTTCTTGTTGTTCATAGTTTTTAGTTCTATGAGTTTTATACATTCAAAAGCCCTTTTGGCTTCCATGAATACAATATCAATTTATGCTGTGTATTTAATGTTTTTCCTTACCACACTGCCATCGTGTTTTAGTTTATGTTTCATACACCTTATGAGATACATTTGTTCAGTTTATGTATGAAAAAAAAGGTTATAGCACTCTAGGAGTGTTGTTTTTGTGAACACTTCAGTCTTTCTAGGTCAAAGATGCAAGTTTTTATTATGATAAAGAATAAGACTGCATAATCCTTCCAATTCGTCAGAAGTAACTCTGTGCTATTTTAGTGGCCTGTACGATGGCCATTGTATGAGAATATGACACTTAAGTCAACTTACTGTTATCCTTCAAAATGCAAGTGCTTTCCATTCTTGAACTTTCTTTTGTTGGAAAAGAAAACAATGAAACTTTCAACCATGAGCCCTGCCATACTCTTAAGAATCACAGGGATATGCATAGATATGAGCTGAAGCTTTCAGAGTAATTCACCTGTTAACTGCAGAAGCTCAAATTTAGTTCCATATCTAAATGTATTCTTATATTCATATGCATAATATAACTTCCAACCCTACAGTTTCGTTGGGGAATTCAGAAAATTGCAGTCCAAAAAAATAATAATTACAAACTCTATTTACAATAGACATTAGGTTTCCGCACTCTGTAGTCTGTTTCTCTGGAAAAGATTATGAAGTTTCCAGGCAGTCTTTCTTTTGCTAAGACTTAAGTATGGATATGCATGTACAGTGAGCCCTTGGTATCCGCTGGTGTTTCGTTCTTGGACCCCCTGTGGATACCAAAATCCATGGATGCTCCAGTTTCATTGTATACAATGGGGTAGTAATATGGTATCCCTTATATAAAATGGCAAAATCAAGGCTTGCCATTGAGAATTTATATCTTTTTTGAATTTTTTTAAACAATTCATGGCTGAATCTATAGCTATGGAGGGTCAACTGTACTAGCTTTATCCTGTGTATGACCTCTCTGTGGTTTTTTTAAAAAAATAGTTAGGCAGAAGTAAAAACAGATTTAAAGGAAATGTGATCTACCTCACTCACTGCTAAAGAAATAAACAGGCACATACCTTTGCATAGAAGCAGAATGACTGTATTTTGTGGCTTGAATCCTATGCATACTCACAAAATTACCCAATTTTATTGTGAGCTGACATTGCTTCACCACCTTCAGTAATAAAGAAATAGCTTTCCAACATGATAACACACACTCTGAACATTGATCCTGGAGGTTAGGCAACCATTAATTTATCTCTGCCCATGCACTGTGAATTATTGGTTCCCTGTTTGTCACTGCACCACTGTTTAGGGAGGTATGCTTCAGGGTTGTTATGTTTAATGCATTTTATTTAAGCCCTGCTTTTCTTTGATTTGCCACTGCATGACATTGTAGTGTTTTATCCATACTTTCCTTTTTACAGAGTAAGCATTGGATTTTGCTGAAAAGCTATTATTGTTCAATATGGTTGTCACTCTTGACATTTACCCCCACACACACACACACCTTGACTTTATTTATAAGACCACACGGGACCCTAGTTGGTGGAATGATGCGTTCTGCAATATATGCAAACCCAGCTAGAGGCATCCTCTGCTGTCGAATAATTAGTGATGTGTCCTAAGAGCATACAGTAACTTGCCTGACTTTTTAGGGTGGGTGGGAGAAAGAGTAGAGAGATTAGAATGACAAATAGTCAGACTCTGGGGTCAAATGCTTTGCCAGTAGTTGCATATGTTTATGCCAAAATACATAAAGAAATGTCACTTCAGCACATGAATGATGACAAACACTCCAAGTGGGACTGCACTTCATCAATCATTTCAAATGCACAGATTGGGTTTACCTATATAAACAAAAGCAATAACTGCTCAAAGACTCACTTTAAACTGTTCAGGCATGATATGAACAGTGTCTCCCAACAGTCAGTCTGCACAGGCAAGTCAGTAAGAATGTATCTGAAGAACACATCTGGTTTAGGACCATTAAACCATGTGTTCTTTTTATTTTAGGCTAATTAAATATTTGTATAAATATGAGAATCCCTTCAAGTATCTCACTTTGATAGCTTAGAAAATGATAGCAAGAAGGAGACTGAAATACCTACTGCAAAAAAGCTGAAGTAAAACCATTCCCTCCCAGGAAAACCATGGGAACTGTACTGTTGTTCTGTGAAAGACAGAAACACTAACTCAACACCCTAGCCCTAACAAAAGTCCAATTCCCAAGATTCTCTATTGTAACCAAAACAGACTATGGGGCTGAAGAGACTGCCCCTAAGGTGTGGCAGGATCCCACCCTTTTCTTTGCCAGATTGGGGCTGCAGCAACCACACGCCACTGCCCCGGTCCAGTGCTTTGCCACTCTAAAAAGAGCCAGCAAAATGCCACTCCTTTTTAGAGTGGCAAAAAGCTGCCCTTGCCATTGCAGTGGCGGATTTTTGGCATTTCTTTGGCACAGCGCATCTAAATGCTGTGCCAATGACACACCCTTTTGCTGCCCACTATCTGGTTGGGTGGGCGGCTTGATAGCAGCATTGGAGTGGAGTTGGGGCAGCCAGCATGTGGTCACCACACCCCCACTCCACCTCCAGGCTGACATAAAATGACAGTCTGCTCAGCCCTTATATATATGTGTGTGTGTGCATGTGTGTGTGTCAGTGTAACAATATATGTTAACCTTATCTATCCATTGGACATATATTCCCCTTTTCTACAAAATTCAGAACTTAGGTTTAATGTTGTTTTGCAGAAATATCTTGGTCTGCTATAAAGACAGTGTGGTGCAGTGGTTTGGGCATTGGACTACGACTCTGGAGATCAGAGTTCAATTCCAGGTTCGGACATGAATGACTTTGGGGAAATCACACTCTCACAGTGCCAGAAAACCTCAATCTCAGAAAATCTAGTCTGGCTCTCTACCCTCCAAATTACCTCTCTCATAGATAGAGGTTTACAGGATACATAGGGACTCAGAAACATTTAGCAGGCTGGTGAGGAAATACATTTTGTTTCTCACATGCATGCACCTGGCCTCAGCAGCAGTGCTGATCTTTCTTTTTTCCTTATCTTTCATGAGGTGGCAATGTTTTTGTTTTTATTCATTCAGCAGTTTAATTGACTAATTCCAGCCAATGGTATATTACATCATTTCATAGCAAGAGAGGATAAGTGTATGTACAAATCCATATGTAATTTTTAATGAACTCAGAATGGGGAAAATCCATTAGATAATTAAAGAAGATACAACAAGAACATACAAATGAAGAAAAGAATTTGAGTAAATTAATTTCTCAACTATTGAAATAATTATAGTTATAAAACAGAGGAAGAAAGTGGGGAAAACATGGACAACATTTATATTTATACTCCTTCCTTCCTTCAATGTTTTAATTTGGCAACTGTGCAAAGATTTTTCCAAACATGATATGAATTCTGGCCAGAATCTAGTATGGCAGTTACAAATGTGTAACCTGGAGTTATGTACTTGAGACTGTTATGTATTCATGGTTCCTACATAGTTCCTAGTTTAGGGGATACATAGGGATAGTAAAGGTCCCACAATCCCCCCCTTACCAAATAGCAGCAGCAGCAATCAATGTGTGTGTGTATGTGGGGGGGGGGTCTGTTCCTCTGTTGTTCAGGAAGCAGCTAGCTAGTGGTCCCACCTACTGTTGTGCATGTGATTTTTGGTATATGATATAATTGCAGCAGGGACCCTGTTGCTGCCTGTTGCAATAGAGATTGCTCACAGGAGGGTGTGGGAATGACAACCAGCTTCTTCCCAAAGACTCCTATTGATTACAGTGGCTGCTGCCAGTAAGTGGGGATGAGGAGGAAGGTTGAGCCAGAATTCATTGCCTAGCAGTGTAACTATGGTGCTTTGTTGTTGTTGTTTGCCTCCAAGTTATTTCTGACTTATGGCAACCCTAAGGGGGTTTCTTGGCAAGTTTCTTCAGAGGGGGTTTGCCATTGCCATCCTCTAAGACTGAGAGAGTGTGACTTGCCCAAGATCACCCAGTGGGTTTCATGGCTGAGCCAGGATTCAAACCCTGGTCTCAGAGTTGTAGTCCACCACTCAAACCACTACACCACAATGGTTTTCCAAATATGATACTTACACATACATAAAAAACACACAGGATTCTGGCCATTGTTTATTATTAATCAAATAATGGAAGTGAGGATAGCCAAACGTGCACCTATTCCTAGAGCATACAAAAACCTATTTTCAGTGCTTCAATGTATTCTTGAAGCACAACATGCGGACTATATGCTAATAATAAAATCAGATGCACTTTTAATCCATGAACACACAGAAGAAGGGCTTGTGGGAAATGATTTTCAGTCTATTTTCAAGGGCTGCTTTTCATGTGACATCCTATTTTTTAACGTACAAGAAAACATTACATTGCAGTGAGAGCCTAGAATACATACTTTGATCAATGAATAGCTCTATTATCTCTTATTTTCTCTTTGTAATAGTATCCGGTTGTTGGCTTCATGTCTAACCTTGTAATTTTCAGGTTTAACCTTGTAATCACATTTTCAACCTGAATTTTGTAGTTTTTGATATCATAATTTCTGGCAGTTGTATTGATTACTCAAATGTTGTTGTTACATATTTTGTAAAATAAAATTAATAATAAAAAATAATAGTTACTTTCTTGGACTACAGATCACATCAGTATGACAAGAATCTTCCAGCCAGCATGGCAACTGACCTTGTTCACACCATTGAATGATAGCATTTGGGTGCCTCCTTAACTGCTATGGCTCTATCCTATGGAATACTGGGATTTGTAGTTTTGGGTGGTATTTAGAATTCTCAGTCAGAGAGCCTCACAAATCTACAAATCCCAAGATTCCACAGGATGGAGTAATTGGCAGTTAAAGTGGACTCATCATGCTATAATTGTGCAGTCTGAAGGAGGCCTAAGAGTGAAATAAAATAAAATAAAAATAAAGTAAAATAAGGAAACTCTTTTTTCAAGCTCTGCTAACAATGATGAACTAAAATGGATTTTTGCAGAAAAAAACATAAGAGCCCTACTGGAACACGTCAACAGGCCATTTAATGCAGACTCCTATTTTCACAATTGACAAAGACTATACACTTCTAGGAATCCCACAAACAACATATAGGGGCAAGATCCCATTCAGCAGTTGTCCATGGCAATTGTTGTTCAGAGGCATGCTGCTTCTGGATTTGGAGGCAAAATCTGAGAGTCAAGGGTTAATTTCCTGCCCAGTTCTCTTCACCATCTGTCCTCCAAAGTTCTCATATCGGTATATCGGTATATTTGTAGGCAACCTTCTTCATTTTTATTTCTCCATTGGTATTCCCTGCATAGGGGGAAAATGTTATGCTGGAAATCACCTCGTGACATACTTTCTGTAGTTCTTTTGTGTTATGATTCAAAGTCTTTACGAATAAATATAAGAAAGAGATTTGGTAGGAGGGCACCTTCATGTCTCTTTCCATGCTTTTTTTTTAAGCAAAGCAGAAAGTAAAATTCATGCAGATGTTATAGAATGCTCTGACAAGTGATGATCTAAGGACAAGAACACTATTCAGCATAATGTACCTTATTCTGTTAAAAAGGAAAGCCCCCCCCCCTTCTGTAAATGAGACAATATGATGGGGAAATTAAATTAAATGGTGATGTTATTCCCCTGGGGCAAAACAATTCCATTCAATAAATTAATTTTACATCAGTAGCTCTTTCCTTTCTGGAAACTGACAGTAATAACCTGACAGCTTAAAGCTCTAATAAACCTCAAGAATGGGGAGACTTCCCTCCCTCTAACAAAAAAGGAGAAAAGAAACAGAAAAAAAGAAGAAAGAAGGGGGAGAAGGAAGGCAACATAGTAGAGGTACCACAGCTTTTCCATTTTAATCATAAGGACAGAAAAGGGGCTTTGTAAACTGCATTCCAATTGCTTTTGAAACTTGAGGAAATAAACCACATTAAGATGGTTTCTGACAGAATGCAGGTGTTGGTGTGGTAGCACTTCTTCTTCAGTTGGTGCTCAAAAAAACAAAAACAAAAAACAACCAACCTGCAGTGACATTTCACATTAAAGCAGCTCTAGGTAAATATTGTATGAAAAGGGCAAACACATGGGAGAAACTGCCTGAGATGGTGGTCTTTGTTATAAACACAGCCACAGCCATCATGCTATGTCAACTGCCGTCTATATTAAGCCAAAAGCCCATGGTCCTTGTGCTGAGCAAACTCAGAACAACAAGGGTTCAAAATGCCAAAAACACTCTATTAAAATCTGTCCAGACCACAGGGAAAAGCAGGTATTTCCCTCTGCCCTGTCATGCTACAGTTAGCCATAACATAAACATAGCTTAAACAGGACTATCAAGACAATTTCTTGTCCCCACAGGAATAACATATCAGATGATGTGATAAACCCTGAGCTTGTTGCAGAAGGGGAAATGTTATGTATAGGGAGCCCCTTCTCTGTCCCTTCTCACCCCACTGCCACATTATATGGTTTCCTCTTCTTTTGAGGAAAAATGCAGAGAATTAAGATCCCAGAGGTAGCATTTTCTAATGGAGGACCTACTGTGCCACAAGCTTTTTCACTTGTTATTTTTAAGAGCTCCTACTGGATTAGTACAACAGAGAACTTCAGCAAAAGAACTATATTTTGTCACATTTTCTAAAAAAAAAAAAACTTGTAAAAAGTGCATAGGAGGGTAAAAGACTATTGTCACATGAATGCTTTTCTACTTGTGTAACTGGATATCCTCTCTTGTCCCTGCAATCCACAGTGTCTCTTAAAATATTTTGGGGAGAGAGTTTAGGGAAACAGGATCATGATCTTACTGTTCTGTTGGCACGATGGGTTCGCTAGACACTGGATGCCAGCAAGAAGTGTCTCCCTGGTCACCAGTGAAAAGCAGTCTTGAATTATTATCAATAATATCACATCATTCCTCCAATGTGGCATGGCACGTCCATTCTTTCCTGTTGTTCTCAGAACACTCCCAGTGCAATATGTTAGGGCCCTATCACACTGTATAATTATACCACTATTACTCCACTTTAACAGCCATGGCCAAATCCTGTGGAGTGCTGGGCACTGTACTTTGATGAGGTGCCAGATCTCTCTGGCCAAGACTTCGAAATAGCCCTGCCTAAACTGCTAATCCCAGTATTCCATAGGATGGAGCCATGTCAACTAAAGTGGAATTATAGGATTGTATCACAGCAGGCTTGTAAGGTCCCACAATCACATTAGTCTCGGAAATGCAAAAGCATTTTCCAAGCTTTTTCTTATAAAGTTCTAGAGCAGCTCATTAAATAGAGAGTCTGTGAACATTTAGAAGGGGATGCCATAATCAGAAAACATGAACATGGGTTTCAAAGAAACAAGTCATGCCAGACTAATCTGCTCTCTCTCTCTCTCGCTCGCTCTCTTTTTGATAAAATTAACAGCTTGGTAGATGAAGGGAATGTTGTGGATATAACATATCTTGAGTTCAGTAAGGCATTTACAAAGTCTCCTATGTCATTCTTGCAAACAAGCTAGTAAAATGTGGGCTAGACAATACAACAATGCAAGGGCTAAAAAGACCAATATGATTCTAGCCTACTTCAATAGAAGTATAGTGTCTAGATCAAGGGAAGCTATAGTGCCACTCTATTCTGCTTTGGTCAAGCCTCACCTAGAATACTGTGTTTGGTTTTAGGCACCACAATTCAAAAAGGACGTTAACAAGTTGGAGAGTGTCCAAAGGAGAGTGACCAAACCATGCCCTATGAGGAAACAATGCCATGTGAGGAGTGACTTAGGGAGCTGGATATGTTTAGCCTGTAGAAGAGAAGGTTAAGCAGTGATATGTTTAAATATTTGAGGGGATGTCATATTGAGGATGGAGCAAGCTTGTTTTCTGCTGCTCCAGAGAATAGGACCCAGAACAATGGATGCAAGCTACAGGAAAAGAGATTCCATCTAAACATTAGAAGGAAGTTCCTGACAGTAAGAGCTGTTGGATAGTGGAACACACTGCCTTGGAGCGTGGCGGAGTCTCCTTCTTTGGAGGATTTTAAATAGAGGCTGGATGGCCATCTGTCGGGGGTGCTTTGATTGTGAGTTCCTGCACGGCAGGTGGCTGTTTTGGATGGCCCTTGTGGTTTCTTCCAATTCTATGATTCTTTATAAAGCCCAGAGACAGACTGACTGGCTGCATATCACTCAGTGAGCTTCATACAAGAGTGTGGATTTAGACCCAATCCTGATTCATTCTTCAGCACTTTAACCACTGCACCATACTGGTAACTGATGTTAATAATAACTATTCTACTTGGAAATCCAAAGAACTAGCTGTGTGTGCCATAAGATGCATTTCCTTCAACTGAAAGAAACCTTTGGGCTTTGCCTGGATAAATGGGTACCATAATACTCTTACTGCCAACTATTAAGCTGCAGTACTCAAAAGTAAATCACAAGCACTTTTATCAGACTTGCTCCTAGGTAAGTATGTACAGGATTGCAGTCTTTAGCTTTAATTTTAAGTTGGATGTTGGAAATGACAACAAATCCTGTGGCATACTTAAGGCTAATGGATTTATTATGGAGTGAAGTTCTGTGGCCTGCAGCCCACTGCTTTAGTTTTGTAAGCTGTAGCCCCTGAAAGCTCATGCTATAATAAAGCTGTAATAAATCTCTAAATCTTTATAATGCTGTTAAGTCTCTCTTATGTTATTTGTTTTTAGCTGCAACAGATGAGCAGAGCTACTCCTTTGAAACTGAACATTCAGGACATATTTGTTTATTTATGAAGCCTGTTTGAAGCTGCACATTTTTGCACTTCCTTTTGTGCCTCAAAAAAGCATTTGCATTTTAGCATTTACACACACCTTTATTTACATTTAATGGACTTAACAATCAATTCAAAAGAAGTTCATTAATAAGCCAAAAATACTTCGCAGTAAATAGAAAATTGGAACTTAAATCATATGGTAGTTCTCCACACATAATATAAAACCTGGTATAAAGCTTTTGGGGTCTTCTGCAGCAGCTATTAAGACAAAATCCAAATAAACCCTAATTCCCTGTTGCAATAAAACAACTATCTGGGGTCCTTTCAGACTTCACAGTAATAGTGCTATGTTTCCACTTTAACTGCCAGGGTTGCATTCTATGGAATCCTGTGGTTTGTAGTTTGGTGAGACACTAGATGGCTGAAAAGCTGACATTCCACCCCAAATGAAAGTCTCAGGATTCCATAAAATCTGATTAGAACAATTAAAGTGATATCACAGTGCTATAATTGTGTAGTGTGAAAGAATCTTTGGAAAAGACACACATAAAAAATCCCTCATGGAGTATTAGTGTTGTATTTAATATCAGTAATGATTTTCAGATGGGAGAGGAAGCATGAGATAGTGTTGTACTGCCGATCCTAGATGCAATAGCCAGCATAGTCAAAGGTAAAGGATGTAGGGAGTTGCAATCCAACAACATTTGGAGGGCCATGTGAATGAGAAGGACACTTGGAAAACTCATTTTCTGGACTACAACTGACAGAATGGTACATTCTTGGACCTAAGTCCAAACTACTAACTTTTCCACTATCTATGGAACTTTAGTGTATGATCCAATATGGCTGTTCTGCTGTTCCTATGTTCTTTTGTCTCCATTCTGTTTTTAGGCATAATTGCTAAGAAAGTACAGATCCAAAACTGGAATGTTTCAGATATCCCTCAGGCATTTGTCCTGGAATATATCCCATTTTATATGAATTACATTTTAATTATTGTTATAAACTGCCTCGAGAACTTCTTAATCTAAAACACAGCATTTTAAATAAAACATGAAACAAAAATATGCCATTGGGATCTACTGAAGCTTTCTCCTCTGCAAATATATGGAGGACTAGCACCTCAAAGCTGGGAGCATTTGGGATGGAAGGCATTACCTAGCTGCTCCCAGTTTCTACAGCCTGACTCCAAGGGGAAACAAAGGACTTCCAACTTTTATTTTTAATCCTCAAAGCCAAACCCACAAGTGCAAATATTAGCCCTTAGCCCTGGAATAGTTTCTTTTCTCATTCCTCTCATAAAAACTTTATGTTTCTCTGAAAGTATTTTACAGCAGTGACAAAAAGCACTCTGACAGATTCCAGTAGAACACGGCTTTGGGGGGAAAAACAAAACCCTGGGATACCAGCCAAATGAAGACCAATTTGCCTTCCTCACTCACTCCAGGCTGTGACATAATCTCTTGCAGTTGAGTGCTCCATGGAGGAGGGGGAAACCTCTGTTATCCTCAGGCTAAAGGGATAATGTTATTTATCTTTGTTCCTATTTTTTTTCCTTTTCCCCTTTTCTTTCAAAATGAAACTGACAAGAAATTTGAGAATATAGAAAGTCCATTATGTGAAATAAAGGTTTGTTCAATTTTCCCATTACACAGAGCAGGTGTATTTTGTTGCCTCTGCAGAACAGAAGCATGCTTCCTCTCTGTATGCTACTCAGATAATGGTAGACACTATGTGCAACATGCAAAAGACCCAGGTGATAGTTCTTCTCCATATAAGCATCATCACCCCACAATAAAACTGGGAGTAAAAGCTGTTGTTGCTCTTATTGTTGCAATTATCCTTCCTTCCCCTGCCCTGCTTTTGGGAGTCAAGGAAGTGTACAAAGCAAAAGCAAAGCAGCTTATTTATATACTGCTTCATATTACGCTATGGGATGTCTAAGCGGTTTACAACTGTGAGCTGATTGCCCCCCAACAATCTGGGTACTCATTTTAGCGACCTCGGAAGGATGCAGGCCTGAGTCAAGCCTCAGCCCTGGCTGGTATTGAACTCGCAACCTTGTGGTCTATGAGTGGGTGGCTGCAGTACAGGCATTTAACCACTGTGCCACCAGGGCTGTTTTAACAACAGTTAAAACAAACATAGCTAAAAATTCACAGCTTAAAAGAGTTTGAAAAAATAATTAAACTGTGAAAAACATTGAAACCAGTTAAATATATAAACCATGAAAAGCAACAAATTAAACATCCAGCATACTATACAAGACACACACCCCAAACCAAACTAAAACAAACTAAACTAGAACAAAACAAAATAATTTTTAAAATCCTGCCAGAATAAGAAGGTCTTCACATGTTTGTGGAAAGATATTAAGGAGATTCTGAATATCACACTGCACTGTTACAGCACTATTATTCCACTTTTAACTGCTATGGAAGCCTCCAATGGAATTGTGGGATCTGCAGTTTAGGGAGAGACATTTAGCATTCTCAGCCAGAGAGCTCTTAGGCCTCACTAAACTACAAATCCCAGAATGCCACAGGGGGCAGCCTTAGCAGTTAAAGTGGAATAATAGCACTATAATAGTGTAGTGTGACTCTGACCTCACTAAGCCCCCTGGGAAGGGAGTTCCAGAGCCTAATGTGCCCTCTCATGCAAACAAGCATGTTTGATATTATTCAATGGTTATGCTCCAACACTGTGGAATAGGTTGGGAATTTTATTTTCTGAACTTTCAGATTGCTAGGATTGGTGAACACTGATCCATTCACTCTCCCCTGCATTTTTTTCACTCTTTCTCCTCCTATCTCTACTCCCCTTCCTTGGTTAGTTTGTTCATTCATTTCAAACTATTCTCATTAATGCTTTTCATTAAGTGCAAAATCACTGATCTTATCCTAGCACTTTTAATATGCACAAAAAATTCTAATCTTTGTTAACAGTGTAAACTAAACTTAAAGGAAGAATTGGAAGTCAAACTGAAGCTGAGTGTCATGTTAAATCAACTGGATGATCTTTTACATCTGGATGATAAATTGTGTCCCAGGATCTGTGGCTAGCTCAGTGGCAGGCATGTTTATCTTTGGATTAAAGTGAAGCACTCTCTCTTTTAAAAAGATCCTGATCCTAGTAAATTCATTTTTTAAAAAATAATAATAATAAATTTCCCAAAATAATAAAGATCACAAACTTGTAACCAATTGTATCCTTCTGTTAATGAAGGGCTTTTTGATCTAGCAGAAATTTCCATGAGTTTCATCCATGTGCCATATCAAGTTGTGAGATTTTCTTTTTCCTTTTCTTACCACTTGGAAATTCATATAGTTTTTTGGCACACGCTTTCCTTAATGCATGTTATTTTACATATTTAGAATCTGTTACTGATATTTTCACACTGGTGATGGGAATCCAAAAGATTTGTAGGCCATGAATTGGAGAAATTTATAAAAACATCAGCAAAGAAACAAAAGAAGACCCAGCTAATGAAAAAATTTTATCCATTCCTCTGTTTGCTTGTTATGAAGACTGTGGACTATGATTTTAAACCATAATGATTGACCATTAACACAGAACAAGAACAACATAATACTGTTCTGTGTCTGAGAAAAGCAATGTATAAATGTATGGTGATATCAAAAAGATTACACAAACTTCTGTTGCCTTCTGTGGGATTTTTTTTTTGGGGGGGAGGTGGAAGCAGGATAATAAATTTACTGATGCATAATCCTGTGTACAGACAACAAACTGACATAGCCAAGTGATAAACAAGGGAATAAGAACAGGTAGGAACAAAACTCTTGTTGATGTTTAAAGGATAGAAACAGCTACCTTTACATTTAAATTCTGTTGTTCCCTATTATTCTCAAACCTAGTTAATTTTGTCTAAATTGCAAATTATGTGTGCACTATATAATGTAAAAATTAATTTGACAGATCATGAATGGAAAGGTCAGTGCTGTTGCTTTAAAAAAGGGTACTAACTTGTCTAGGTTCCCATTTGTGTCAAGGACAATTCATCATCGCAATTCTGACACATTTCATGTGAAGAACTAAACCTGATCAGAGCCTGGAAGGTTGCCACATACACGTCTTTCCCCCCGCTCTTGATCACCCACACAGATGCCTCAGAATAGAAGTTGTAATGACTCACCTGTTTGACCTTTGCTGCTCCCCAGACCTTTCCAAATTATGATCATGTTAGTTTTAGGGTAGGAAGAAGAAGGAATCATGATCGTGTTAACCTGTGCATGGAAACTTTTAACAGAGCTTTGGCAAGTTACTTTTTGGTGGTAGCCTTCTGGAATTCTGAGAGTTTTAATAAATAAAGTTACTTTCCAAGCACTCATTTAACCTTTACTAGTAACTGAAAAAACTATTTTTCAAATAAACACATTCAACACACAATTTAAAAGGATTCAGTTAATATTAAATATAAGTTGAATAGGATTTCATTAATTTGATTAATTTGATAAACATGCATATGTGAAATCACTTCTTCAGGTGTCCTTTGCATATTTAAAGAACATGTGAGGAAGATGTGCAGGAGAATGCTTCACTCCCACAACCTTAGAGCATGCCCTAGTGGCATACTTCCAGTCATTGCGTCTGCACAAAAGGACACCAACACAATTTGTTTGGATGAAAGCATTGGCCACAACTTTTATTTGTACAGGGTTTGACATATTTAAATTTCAATATAAACAACTAATTCTTATCTTCAATTTACTTATCTCTTAAACAATCATCTATTTTGACGCATGCCCACCAGTGTCAAGGGCAGGCGCTATTGAATATCTATCTTTTACCGGGCATGCGTCAGATTCTTTAACTTAGATAAGTTCATACCCAAATATTAAAACCCCTCCCCAACCGGATATGACGTCACATCTACATGACGTAACCATAAATATGACATCATTAACTTTAAATATGACGTCATCAAAAATTTTATTTAATCTCATAACATATATCCGGTTTGTTAATTATTCTTTGCCAATTAATAAAACCAATTAAACTACAAAATTCCCTAAAGGGGGGAGGGTCCCTGCCCGCCAACCATTCAAAATTCCTGAGCAATAAATTTAACAAACCCAACAGCCCAAGTTGTGACAAACTATAACATCTTAATTCTAAATTACCAATATTTAATCCAACCTTTAGTCATAAATCCCTCCCAAAATTTTTTCCCCCCAACAAAGACAATAATCAACCACATGACATATAACTTGGTTGGTAATGTCGTTTCCCCAGGAAGGGCGAAAAACCCAGTCAAAACTGGGAAAATTCCCTCCCGGCCCCTTAAAAGGCGACCAGCCGTAGCCTGGGTGTCCACAACATGTTAACCAACAATTAATGGGTGGGAGGGATGGGTTGCTCAGCACAAATAAAATGGCTGCCAACACGTGGCAGCTATGGGCTTTATAGCCCTCCAAATCTCGCAACCAAATCCCACGAGATTTAAAATCTCGCGAGACCTGGTGCGAGATTCCCTTCCCATTGGCCAGGACGACCGACAAGGCGGGCCTTCCGATCCCCCTGGCCAATCACGTGTTAATGCCCTTCTTTGGGCAGACGCAACAAGGCCCCCTCCCAATTCGTCGGGGGGGTCCTTGCGTCTGCACAAAAGGACACCAACACAATTTGTTTGGATGAAAGCATTGGCCACAACTTTTATTTGTACAGGGTTTGACATATTTAAATTTCAATATAAACAACTAATTCTTATCTTCAATTTACTTATCTCTTAAACAATCATCTATTTTGACGCATGCCCACCAGTGTCAAGGGCAGGCGCTATTGAATATCTATCTTTTACCGGGCATGCGTCAGATTCTTTAACTTAGATAAGTTCATACCCAAATATTAAAACCCCTCCCCAACCGGATATGACGTCACATCTACATGACGTAACCATAAATATGACATCATTAACTTTAAATATGATGTCATCAAAAATTTTATTTAATCTCATAACATATATCCGGTTTGTTAATTATTCTTTGCCAATTAATAAAACCAATTAAACTACAAAATTCCCTAAAGGGGGGAGGGTCCCTGCCTGCCACAAGAGGGGGTCAGCCTAGCTTGGCAACCCCTCTCCCCCCCCCCATTGAAGCCTTCAAACAAGACTCCAATGTTAACAAGTATATGTCGTTTCCCTGAGGGGAGAGGTGCACACCGTCACCCCTGTACAAATGTGGCAACCCAAACTGAATTCCCTGGTGATCCACAATAACCACCCCCATCTTTTTTAACGTCTTCGCCACAAATCTATTTAACCAACGCCGTGCTCCATCAATGGCGACGTCACTTCTGGCCCCCTGCCATACTCTTCTAGGAAGAAACTTTGTCCACATGAGGAGTGTATTCGGCAACATATGCTGAATCTCCCTCATGTCTTTAATTATTCTCCTAGCCAATTGTAACGAAGTCAATTTCGGAAGGTCGTTTTCTCCAAGATGAATCAATAATATTTTAGGCTGTTCCAATGTAGCCAACAGTTCGATTAGTCTAGGCAGTATGGCTCCCCATAGCATGCCTCTTCGCCCAAACCATCTAACAGTTCCCGCCAATCCAAGTCCAACAGCTAAATCCAGCCGCTGCTCAATGCTATGTCTTTCAGCCCAGAATATCAGACTGTGTCCGAGTATCCACACGTCCCCTGAAATCGATTCTGCCAAGTAAAACCAAAACAAGAAGAATGTAAGTACCACAAATTTTTAAGTGCGAACATACGATTTAAACGCTCTAGAGCGCCAACGACCAATCCTACTAATAGTGGATTCACTCAGACCCTGTGTTGCTGCAGCTGTCGCTGCTCCAATCCTAAATGAATGAGAGGAAAATTGACCCGCTGGTAAACCAGCATGACTTAAAACCCCTCGTAATACTGCTCTGAATTGATACTGTGTTAATGGTAAACCCGATAAATGTAAAAACAAATATCCGGCAGTACCCGGCCGTATTCGTAAGTAATTATCCAAAGCTAGAACCGGGCAAATATGGCCTTGAGGAGCCTTGGCTAACGTTATGGCCTGTCCCTTTCCTAACTGATCTGTTTTAGAGTGCCGAATTGTCAGCTGCATGCCATGTTCAGAAAATTGAACATCTGATAGCAATAGAGCCCTACCCGAAGTGTCTGTACGTGAACAAGGAACAATTTCACTTATTCTTAAGGCACCAAAAAACGCTACAGAGAACGCTGCCTTAAACAAAATCACCTCTTTGGGTGCAGAGCATGTAACTGGGAGGCATTGCCATATTTTCAACAAAATTGACCCAGTTATAGGCAAGCGACTGTCCTGAGAAATAGAAGACTCCCTAGCCCATCCTTCCAAAGTCCTACGTACTCTAAAATCAATTGTAGGGTCTTTGAAACCTCCTACTCTAGAATAAAATGAAAGAGCCGCTAATCTTCCCCTAATAGTAACTATTGATAAACCCCTTTGTCTAAGATAGACTGTAAAACGAAGAATAATATCTACGCTTAATGGCCAAACCTCAACCTCCCCAATAGACAATAGAAAGGATCTGAATGCTCGCAATGCGAGCTCATAGGACTTGCGTGTCGACGAGGCGACGGAGAGAAAAATCGCCTTCTCAATTTCTACTCTCCAAGGCTCCAAAGCTGGTGGGGTACCTCCAAGGGATGAGCTGCTGCCTCTGGCACCAACTGTCGGAATCTGGAAAACTGAAAACGCGAAAGGGCGTCCGCCAAGGGATTTAATAAACCACAAACATGTTGAGCATGGAAGACAATATTATATTGTAAACATTGAACCACCATTTTTCTAACCAATGACATTACCCTGCCAGATTTAGAAGACAATGAATTCACTATAAATACCACAGCCTTATTATCGCACCAAAAGCGCACTGTTTTGTTCGCAAATTGATCTGGCCATAAATGAACCGCTACTATAATAGGAAATAATTCCAAAAAGGTGAGGTCCCTAGTCCAACCCTTTTCAACCCATGCTACTGGCCATTTCTCCGCCGCCCACTGGCCATTAAAATAAACCCCAAAACCACAAGCCCCAGAAGCGTCTGAATGAACCTGAAAATCTGCCCTAAGAAGCATTTCAGATCTCCAGAATGATACCCCATTGAATTGCTCCAAGAATGACTCCCAAATTTCCAAATCCTTTCGTAAATCAGAATTTATTCTAATATGATGATGTGGGGCCTTTACACCCTTGGTGGCCTTATATAAACGCGAACAAAACGCCCTGCCAGGAGCTATGACCTTACAAGCAAAATTTAACAAACCTGCTAATGATTGAAATTCCCTGAGCGTGGCTTTTGACTTACTTTTCATCATTCTTACCTGCAGCCTCATAGCTGTTAGCTTGTCAGGCGGGAGATGAGAAATACCCTCCTCAGTATCTAATTCAATCCCCAAAAAAGTTAGGCGTGTATCAGGGCCCTCCGTTTTTTCCTCAGCCAGAGGCACTCCCATTTCATTCATTAAATGCTGAAAGGCCAACAGCATATCTACACAATCATTTGTCCCCGGGGCACCCGCAAAGAGAAAGTCATCCAAATAATGAGTAATAGCTTGACCACCTAATCTTTTAGAAGCACACCAATGTAAAAATGTGCTAAATGTTTCGAATGCTGAACAAGAAATGGAGCATCCCATTGGCATAGCCTTATCAAAATAATACTTCCCCTCAAATTGAAAACCCAAAAGATCGAAATCATCTGGGTGAACAGGGAGTAACCTAAAAGCGGATTTAATATCGCACTTTGCCAATAATGCCCCTTTGCCCAAAGCCCTAACCATTTTAACTGCCGAATCAAAGGAAGAATACTTCACAGATGTCAGTTGAGGATCAATGGCATCATTTACCGAATCACCCCTTGGATAAGAAAGATTATGTATAAGCCTATACTCACCAGGGGCCTTCTTAGGTACTACACCTAGTGGAGATAATCTCAAATTTGCCAAAGGCAAATCCTCATGCGGGCCTGAAATCCTGCCTGCTGCTATTTCTTTGGCCAATTTGTCCCTTACTATTCCTGGCAACTCCCTAACAGAACGTGCGTTGGGTGCATAACGATGTACCCTTAAACCAACATATGGAATACGAAAACCAAGAGAAAAACCCTCAAACAAATACTGAGCGGCCTCCCTTTTTGGGTAGATCCGCAACCAAGAGGCCATGGCCTCTAAATTAATTGGTGTTGGAGCCCTTTCCCGTATTCCCTGGTTGGTGAAAAGAGGGCCCCCCAGTTCCTGACTTTTTACTTTTAAAGCATGCTGATCCTGGGTGATTACCTTTACAGAGATTGCATTTGTGCTCGAACCTGCAGGGCTGCCTTTTGCACTTACCTGCATTAAAGTCCCAGCAAAACCCAAATTGTTTCTTTTCACCCGTGCCAGGCCTCGCATTTTGCCCTCTCGGCTGGGTGACCATAGGTACGAACCCATTATCACACCGGCTCGAGGGGGAGGCCCCCACCATAACGTCAGCCCATAATTCAGACTGTACGTGGCGCCAAGATAAAGAATGGTCAAGCGCCGCTCTCATACGAAATTGCTCGTCATATTGAAGCCAGGCTGAACCTCGAGCATTAACATGGCAATTAGTATAGGCTTTAATCATAATCTCCTGATATTTGGAGAAGTCAATGGATCTTGCAGGGTCTTTTTCTTCCATAATACCCCTATAAATGGTAAAACCCATGATCCAATTAACGAAATTTCTTTCTAACTTGGGGCGTTTATACGATTGAAATTCTTTTGGTAGGGTAAATACTACCCCATCCTTCACCATTATCCTAGGCTCAGGGTCCCTAAATGTCAGTGAAAACAGATCTATGTATTCACCCTTCCAAATTCTCTCTTTTGTAGACATGGGAAGGTGTGACCCCAAAGGCATAGACATACCTGAGTAAGGATTACATTCAAAAGACCTATCGGCCCCTGAAATGCCTAATGCACCCACTACAGGTGTTTCCTTTGTGTGGCCCACTGTGTTGCTCCCCTGGGAATTACACTGCAACCCCAAATTGAAACCCTGTGTCAAGGTAGAGCGCTCTAAAGGTGCAGTTACAGGTTCCAGGCTAGGGCGATCGCTTGGCGATGCCAACCCTGTCTGCCCACCCGTAGCCCAAACCGCTGCAGGCCATGTCGCCTGTGAATTAATGTTGCCAAACAAACCTGAGCCCGTTGAATGAGAAGAAGTACTTGAAGATGGTTGCTGCTCCCCCCTTACGGGTGTCAGTGACGCAGCTCCAGTGTTGTGCTGTCCACCATGAGTGCCTGGTACATTGCCGCTGCCATCTGCAGATGTCTCAGGTGTAGATGCATTACTCTGGCCTGTAACAACCACACTTTGAAGAAATTGAAACAAGTCAAACAGAGTAGGTTGACTAGAAGTACATGCCATGGCACCATGGTGCCCCACACCAGGAACTTTCTTTAAAAGTTCCATTACATCAGCTACGGTTGGTTGCCCAACCTCCATAGCCGAAGAACCCGGGTAACTACATGCAGTGTCAGATGGAGTGTTTGAGTTATCCATAACCTGATGTGCAGAGGCTTGTCCAACATTTGTATGCACCAC